>LR990144.1:8767500-10017500 GCA_905147285.1 Hypena proboscidalis
ACATGACCGGTGTTCATTATCACGCGTATTGTTTTCCAGGTCTTCGAACAAATTTGAAATGACGATCATTAACGAAAAGAGTGCACGGTTGGCGTAGCGGTTGAAGCGGTCGCCTCGCCGCTTTCAACTACGCTGGTGTTATGGGTTCGATCCCCACATGGCACAAATCTTTGTGTGATTCGCAAAGATTTGTTCTAACTCTGGGTGTGCTTTGTGTATGTGAAATGTAACATACAGTGAACATCCCCGCGACACAGGAGTTATTCCTAGTGCGGGCGTCGTTTAAAAAAAATATATATATTATTAACATTTTCGTATTGTTTTGATTTACCGACAAACGCACCTAGGTAATTGTATAATTAGAGAAATAGTATCTGCGGTACAATAAGATAGCTGACTTAGTTGATATTATTATTACGATATAACCTAAACCTAGATACTTACTTTTTAAAACTCAGGGTTTTATAAACTCAGAATACTATTAACAAACTCAATTGCATTCAGCCAATTTACCTTCATTTTAAAGTGTGAATGGATGAAATAAAAAAAATAACAATGTGGAATCTGCGAAATAAAGCAAGGATGATAATTATCACTAACGTTGATATGTAAACTTAAATTGTTTCGTTGCATTTATTGTTTTTGTATAACCCTGAGATGCATGCTAAATATAGCCATTCATCTAAATGAATTACTTTTTCTTATAAGAAACTGCAATTTATAAATAGCAATGTAATTTGTCGAAACATGAAAAAAATGCAGTTCGAGTAGGACATAAAAATAAGGACAAAAAAGGTGCATTAACTAATCTTCAAATCAACACATTAAAAACAAATAACGCTTTTTGTTACATTGTGCAAAAGGTTTTTCGGTTTATAATTACATAACGTAACATAACATCGTCATTACCGGACCAAAACATTGTGGGTGAAAAGTGGGTGATGTACACCTCTGCGACCCCCTTCTGGGTAATTTAGGCGTGTTGTGTTATGTTTGTATGTTTAATTATAACCGTTTAATTTTTCAATCCATTTTTTTCTTAAAAACATCTCCATGAACGGCAATTCTACTGTAGGTAATCCAAATAGGATGTAATGTTGTTACATATACAACATCCTTTGAAAAAAAATTGCGTGTCTTAGAACCTTGTTTATCAACAAAGACATTGAAATTCATTGAATGCATCTCTCGTGGTCGAACGATCAGGTTTCTGAGGGGACGAACATCACGCTACTTCGAATGAACATCAAAGAACTCTCCTGTCAATTGATTCATTGGGTTGTAGACTCTAGACAGTATTAATGAAATTATGTTATGTCATGTCATTGTGAATATAGCAAGCATAATTCCATAAACGATAGGACTTTGGCGGTGGCACGTTCACAGCGTGTGTTCGCCTGCGCCGCCATCGTCAGAATCCGAGTATATCACCCGCCATTTTGGACGCTAACAATTTTAATTATACTCCACAATTGACACTGGCAGAAATAGTCACCGCAAGGAGACTCAGTTGCCATTAAATAAATAAGAAGAAGAATTCCATAAACAGAAATATAATACACGAAATTTCACTTTCTGTCAAACAAATATCGATCGCATTTATTGCTAAATGCTCTCAAATTTTGAAATCGATCGCCTGATGCCTGGCGGACAGCTGTCCTACGGTAGTAATTTGAAAGTATTATTTATCAATACTTGCTGTGAATATTTCGTTATCAAGATTCAGCGCTTTTTGACATATGTGACGAGTTTGTCACTTCTTGACGTTAACAATGTCATTCGTCATTTATCATGTGCGGATACCGCCACAAGCTTGTTAGGTAGAATAATGGATGACTGGATTTTCTTTACCCTTTCACACAAAGTACTTGATGAATTTTAAGCAAATCTGGCAAGAACTAAGCTGATTGTAGAAGCCAAGATTAATTTTACTAAGAAACAGTTGATAAAGATATGGGACCGGCAGAATTTGAACCTGCGACCTTACTGCACACCGGGCAGCCGCTCTTAGCCATCCAGCTACGGTCGCCTTTTACCGGCACCCTAAATTTCTCAACTGTATGATACGTCATTTCGTGACGTCACGTTCATCCATTTGTTCCAATCTTAAGTAGGATACAAACAACATGGCGAAGTTACATTCAGCACAAATGTTGTAACGAATGAACGTGTAAAATATTTTAACTTTGATTATTTTAATAGCATTTAGCTATGCTTAGCAAATTATACTAAGAAACAGTTGAAAAAGATATGGGACCGGCAAGATTTGAACCTGCGACCTTACTGCACACCGTATAATTTGCTAAGCATAGCTAAATACTATTAAAATAATCAAAGTTAAAAGATTAATTTTATTAAGAAATGAAAGATTTTACCTACATAGCATAGCATTTTCTCATCTTAAGGCGCTTGAGTTGTTTAATTATTAATTAACCTGACAAAACCGTCTTACTAGACGTAATAGTATGCGACGTTTTACGGGCAAAGGTTCCTTGTGGTCGGTATCGAGTTACGCATGCCTCTATAATCTGCAAGCTATTCAAATCAAAAATAGCCTCCATAAGATAACTTTTCTCGTGGAACGACATTTATTCTCATTATATAAACACCTCACTGAATACATTAGGTTTTTCCCATTATAGAGTTAAGCACGTCTACGTATACCTCCTACGTAATGCATCTAACTTTATAAAAAACTGCAACTCTTTAATGAGTATCTTAACAATAGAACTTATAAAAACTACTTCCTAGAGCTAGTTATATTATATTTATATTATAGTAATAATATTATGTAATTAAAAAGCATGTAGCTTTAACCATTAGTCGTGTTTTTTGTACAACTTACGTAGCGAATGTTGCATGTTACTACGAATAACTAACCATATGACATTTAAAAAGCGTCTATATGTAAGGACTACATTTTTATTCCTCGAGTGCCAATAATGTCAAAGCTTTAACTCACTACTAAATCGGAAACAGAGTGCATGCATTTAACTAGAGAAAACTATAAGTTTTAACGCCATTATTACCACTGCGCGGACAGAGCTGCGCGTTCCAGATAAAATTTTTGTGGTAGAGCTCTTGAGAATGAGCTCGAGGGCGGCAGCACCACCGTCTCACCTTTAACCTGCCGCCAAATAGTAGTACTTCCATTACTGTGTTCCGGTTTGGTGGTGAGATCAGGCCCTGAAATTACTGGCACATGAGGCATAACACCGTAGTCCTCAGCTGCAGCGACGCATCGATAATCTGCTTTTGTGGATTGTTGATGTCTATGGGCTGTACCTACTCCACTTACCCTCAGGTGGACTACACGTTCGTTCGCTGTGGGCGTGGTATAAAAAAATAAAAATAAAAATAAAAACTGAGTTCAGCGTTAAACTCGCTTTATTAATATAATTTCGATCCTTGTCTCTCTCTCTCTCTTTTTTTTTTTTTTTTCCACAACCGGAGTACATAGGTAAGTGAATGAGCTTGTACATACATAATATTTTTCCAGCTTCTTTATCTACCATTTCGTGAGTCAATTATTGTAAAACATGTTTAATATGTAATAGACAAGACAATCATTACTCAATGACTACTTATATGCAGATGAACTAATCACGACACTAAAAGAATAAACTATTTCACATTAGTTTTCTTAATACGTTTATTTATATAATTGCAATTTATGCTTATTAGTAATTGTTAGGAATTCATCTCGATTTTATTCTAAAAATAGTCTTAATTTAGGTCTCATTTGCAATAAATTTTGATTTAAGCCAATGAACATAAGGCTCACAGAAGGTGGCAGCCCTGTATCTAATACTTGTCCCACTGCTGGACTCGGACCTCTTCTCATGATGAGAAGGGTTAGGCGATAGTCCACCACGCTGTGCCAAGTGCGGATTGCTAGACTATAGGATATTGAGTACTTTTTGGCCACTTTTAGGCATGCAGGTTTCCTCACGATGTTTTTCCGTTGCCGCGAGCAATAATTTATATGATAAATACACACATATTATCTTCTAAATGACAAATCTTAACGATTTGTTTTTAGATTTGTAACAGCAGCGATAGCCGAATTGGAGATCGTAGGACTGCGAAGTCAAAGGTATCGGGTTCGAACCATTAAGGGTTGCTATTCATATACTCTGGTCGGCACCTTTCGGTATTTTCATATTCTATTGCCTTATCTGCTTACATCAGCTGTCATTTGACTCAGGTGTCGCTACAATGCAACATAACATTACTAAGCCAAAAATCCCACCCCATTGTTCATAAAAGTTCAGGAACAAAAAATGTTACATTATGATGTGCTCCGATTATCCCGCATAAAAATAAACTCCTTGAAATGTAAAATAGGTTGCAAATGTTTTTCTACGTTTAAAAAGCTACATATTTGCTATATAGGACTATCATATACCTCCTGTGTCAAGATCTGTCAGTATTTATGTTTAATGTAACATAGTAGTACCAAGACTGATATTTGGTGGCAAAACTAAGATACAATGCTGGCATTCAGTTTTGCCACCAGCCCTATTCTAAACATGTTCAACTTTTTTATTATTGCTGTTGACAAATATAGGTCAGTCAGGTACGTGTGAAATGTCCCATTGAAATGCCACATGGAGGCGAAGTATCTTAAACTGCATTAAATAAAATTGTATGTACATAGTAAAATATATTTTTTTTAACAAAGGAATATACTTCTTCCTCCATCCTCAACATACTATTAAAATAATGTCCCACTTATAATTCTTTCAATGTTTACCTGAATTGTTTTATTATGATTAGTTAAAATTATAAGTGTCGAGTATACAAGTAATGTACAATGCACGTATCGTCAAGGGTACCGAGAAGTCTTGGACACGTAACCCTGTGAGTGTTTCCCCTTAATACAGCTTGTACATACAGCGGGTGGTCAAAAGTTATTAACATATTTTATTATATATATTAACTTGCAGTTTATTTGCGGCTTCATCATTCAGCCGCTCGTAGTCCACTGCTGAACATAAGCCTCTCCCAATTTGCGCCACAACACCCGATCCTGTGCCTTCCGCATCCAGTCCTCTCCAGCGACCTTCTTCAGGTCGTCCACCTGGCAGAGAGGCGTCTTACCTTACGGTTGCCGAGTCGCGGTCTCCATTCCAGGATTCGTTTGCTCCAACGGCTGTCGGTCCTTCGGCAGACCTGACCAGCCCATTGCCACTTCAGCAATCTATTCTATCTATTTGCGGCTTATATTGATAGTTTTGTATAAGCTAGGGAGAAGAATATGGTTTGTTTGTATATTCGCTAGTATTAAAATCTCACTCAATGGTTTAACTATTTATCACTATCATCAGGGCTTCGAACGTCCATTTTTGCCACAGTAATTTTATATTAAACCCCTAAATAAAAGTAGTTCAATCACATCCACCCATGAATTAATTATGTAGATTACTAATTACTGATTCAGTTCACATAATAGAAAATGAAGGCACACACATGTGACAATGTTCTGTTAATGAGCAAAATTACAATTATCTTTCTGTGGGCGACATTGTTGGCCGGAATTTGTAAATATTTCCTTTTATTGACTACTATCATACATAACTTGTTCAATCTTTTGGCGTTTGAAATCTACAAATATAAACAGCAGGAAAAATAAATATGCAGGGAGTTGATGAAATAAAACTGCCTACGAATTTAATTAAATATCTACGTGTTTGCCGACTGGTTTTTGTTTTCATTTTAAAACTTTTCAGGGTTAGTGTAATATGTTCAGTGCCATATTTAATTCAAATAATACATATCTATTTCAGAGTTTTTGAACAAAAAAATGTAATGATAGAAGATGAAACAGGACACCCTATACATGAGTTGCATCGCAGACGGATAAAATAATGAACTAAGCAGGGGCAAATTAGATGGTTCAGACATACTCAGCCAGTATAAATAGTGGCATATGAGATTGATGGACATCATAACTCACACAACTACCGGTGATTACAGAACTTACCTACCTAACTGACGGTAGGTCACAGTGTTTAAAGATAATAAAATGCTTTTTGATTTTATCCCGTATTCCAAAGGGATAAAATTGAAAAGTGTTGGTTTGGTTTTGTGATAAAACATGAAGTTCATCGTATATACATACCTGTGCACTGTTTTTAATTTAAGTTGTAGTTCATAAAAATCCGTAGAAAATATATTGATTCCGATTTAAAGAGTTTGGGTAGGTACTTAGTGGTGAAATTTGACCTATTTATATCTGAAACATTCCTATTTTATATACAATTTAATTATATATTGGAAAGTTAATTATATATTGTAGATACAGGTCATAATCGCGTCAGTATTTTGAAAGTTCTAGATACCTTTTTTTTCTTGACAGTTTCGATCGAATCAGTGTCTACGGTATATAATTATGTGTACAAATCGCGAAAGTTCAAAATCATTAGTCACTAAAGTTAATCTTTATTTTCAATAATTATACTCCTCTCATTGTAACAAAGTTACCTTATTATTTTATCTTTAGCTTGAGCTTAGCTTTAGTTAGATAATACTTAGAACACCTAAATATTACGTAACGGAATCTTATTACTTATATTGCAATTACATAATCAAAAATAAAGCCAAACTGCATTTAATGAAATGCTGGGTCCGCATATTATCAATATTACAGACTTTTCACAGGGTTCTATAGATTTGAATTTATAAGGGATTCTAGAGGTTTCCAACTCGATTGCAGCGTCTATCTGAACCAACTGTCACTTGACCTATATGGACGCTGCAATGGAACATAAAGATTGGTCAAACCGAATGTGCTGATCGAATAGTTGTAGCAACCATGTAGATTTTTTTTCACATACATTCCATGTCTGTATCATATGGACCCAGACTAAAGCTAGCCAACAAATTCTGACCCAATTCTTTTTTTAATCCGTTTCAGGCAACCATGAAGTTTCTAATCGTGCTCTGCTGCATCGCATTGGCGGTTCTTGCCGATGACAAATATACTGATAAATATGACAACGTCAACCTGGATGAGATCCTGGAGAACAAACGGTTATTGACCGCGTATGTCAACTGTGTTATGGAGAGGGGGAAGTGTACCCCTGAAGGAAAGGAGCTTAAAGGTAGGAAGCAAATCATACTTTATCGGCCATATCATCACTGTTTTGTGACTCAAACACGATTCAAAATTAGCATGTTCTCGTGTTTCTACAACTGTCAAAACTGGGTTCCAATTAAGCAGTATGAAAGTACATTTTGCTGTGAACAAACGAATGTTTCGAGATATAATTTTCAATCATTTATTTAACAAATTTCACAAATTTGCAATGAGTAGTTAAATAACAACTAAGTTGTGGTACCAGACTAATGGAATATATAATAAATGTTGTAAAATCGTACATAAAAGATTGTGAAAGTTTAAATGCTAGAAAATTCTCTATGTTTACAAATCTTGGCTTTTATAACGAGTCTCGAAGACTATTCGCAATGAAAAGAATGTTAATTCGGATAGTTGCAAGGTGCAAAATAAAAATAATCTGTTTGGGTTGAAAAAAGTATAAAAATGTATATTACCGGCCTTTTTTAAAGGTAAGAGAAAAATTAATATAATTTGAAAAGCATCCGCGAATATAACAAAATGCTCCATTCATTAAAAAAAAACTGAATACACTAGCAATAAATTCAAACATTATTTTCTCGGTCACCGGAACATTGCTTGTCATCTAATAGTTTAATAACTCTATACTTACTTAAACGTAACGTAAAAAGTCATGTAACTACTAGATTCACTATACGGACCAATTTAATTAATACTGGGTTTGTAAATTATCTGACATTTTAATTTAAGTGAGTTGCTTACTTTTGTCAACATTTTTTTTGGATCTTTAATTACTTTCCTAACTGACAAACATTTTTATTATTGTTGCCAGTATAACAGCGTTATCAAAAAAATTAAGCTCGATTAAAAAAAATATATGTTGTCACTGTTTCTCAAGTCACAAGTTGATTTTGAAATAAGAACAGAAAACACCAGGTCACCAACACCTCCATGTAGTTTCAGTTTAATTCAATAGGTGGCCATTGTCTAAAATTGCTTCGATAATCAAAGTTATTAGGAACATTTCGATCGAGATTTGAATTGTTTAAATTTTTTTAGTTGATGACCTTGAAATAGTTTAAATAAGCAGCTACTATAAGTAACACCAATAAATAATCCCGGCTAGGATCAAAATTCACACATCCTGGCACCGCTTTATAACTCTTAACTTTTGCCATAAATGTAGTAAAAAGTTAGTGTGATCCGATCAAAATTTGATGCATGTAGTCATCAATGACTATTTTTTTTTTCAAAATTTATCTAAGTATTTCAATTTAGAAAACAGTGCAAGTGTAAGTTCTATGAAAAGTTATTAATAAATTAGAAATTATATATTTTTAAGAGTCGTTAAAAAAACAGATAGACGTTTTAGGACATAAAAACATTAACAAAATACGAAACTAAACATTGCTAACAACATTGCTCTTCTAACAAATGGCAGTAGGTTAAACAAGCCACACAATTTATACATTGCAACCACTTTTGACCTAGATCACTAATTAAATGTTATCCGAATGTAAATATCCATCACCAATTCTGGTTTTGCATTAACTTACCCAATATTTGTTTATTTATTTAATGCCACCGTCGCCATCGAGTATTATTACATTTAGCTTTAAAAATAGAATCAGAAACCAAATTAAAAAATGGTTTCATTTCATCGCGAACTCTGTACTCGAAGTTGAAAGAAAATGCAAGAAGCATTTTATTTGACCTAATACCTTGACTTTGACGGACGGAAGGGATTGGAAAGACAAAGCCAAAAACAAAAACAGAGATTTGTGGTCGTGTATGGGGGAAACCTTTGCTCAGCAGTGGGACAACATGGGTCAGAAAAAAAAAATCTTGATTTCTACTACCACGCCCTTTGATTTATCATTGAATTCCTAGGAAGAATTAAATAAGGATTTACTGAATAAAGACAAAGAAGTTAATCAACATAGAAGCGGAAAACTTCATAGACATAATAATATCGTTGTTTAAGGCAAGTCACGTCTCCGGAACTGCGGCATCCGTCAGCCATGATTTAAGGAAAAACTGTTTATGACTCTTATCTTTTATGTAGCTGATTATTTACTATTTGGGAGTACTCATGACATGTGTAAATATTTTTTAAAGTCGACGTAATATCCGAAGTAAATACTTATATATCGCAATAATGTCGAAATTGATTGTCAATATTCTGAGACATATAAAGAGGCATAGAGTGACTACGGTAGTAGAGAAAGACAACCTAGTCTGCGTCTATTTTTAAAACTGTCGATTTAGAAAAAAATGTACCTACTGGTAAAACTGACATCATGATAATATCATAGCCATAAAACATTACAAAATCTTTTTCATTCAGAAGAGTTGTGTCAACGAGCGCCTAAAATACATATAAAACAATTTCGCTTTGTAATGATCGTACAAGACACGATGCACTCACTATATTATGACATAATCACAGATAACTATTACGTAGCATGGGAAGCCCACCAAATTAATGTGTTGTTTACCACCCCACCCTTATGCCTTGAATGTTATATAATTTTGTGATATAAAGATGACCAAGGATTTTAATACAGACCTAATTTTTATCATGTTTTTCAAGGGTTTTTTTACCTCTACATATTTTTTTAACAACATTTGTTTCAAAAATCAAACTAATTGTCGTGTTGGTTAGCATTTCAATATGTTACAAAGTCTATTAGCCGCATAGAATATGAAACACTGCCTTATGCATACAGGTAATAAAATCGTCTTTTATTCTGTGTCATGACAGTCAAAACGTAGGTAGGTATATAATTTTAGGTATTAGTTTGATGTTTTTTGAATTACTGAATGCAGATTTGTGTGTTGTGTGTGTTTTTCTGTCATTAAAGATTTTTACTCGAAAATCACACAAAAATGTTTCGCTAATCGCACCGGTTTCTTTCTTCCAGATAATCTCCAAGATGCCATCGAGACCGGTTGCGCCAAATGTACGGAGACCCAAGAGAAGGGGGCATCCAGAGTAGTGGAGCATTTGATCAAGAATGAGTTGGAGATTTGGCGTGAACTCACCGCCAAGTTCGACCCTCAAGGTCTTTGGAGGAAGAAGTACGAAGACCGAGCAAGGGCCAACGGCATTGTCATCCCCGACAAATAAACTTTTAGTTTTATTAAGGGCCTGTTTCACTTTCTCCAACTAAATGTTACAATATAACATTAACAAATTGAAGTGGCGAATGCGATTTTATCAGATTGTTTGTGAATCAGACCCGAAAAGTAAAATGCCATTTAATTATACATACGTAGCATAATATTCTCGTATTTTCTTGATATTTTTGTCCACGCTTCTATTTTGAACCGACTTGAAAATTTAAAATTCAGCAATTTTACTACCTATTTTACGACTTGGACACATATCACAAATATTTTTTTGTATGAGTTTATACATTTTAAACTATTTGTACATTAGGTAGTTATTGTACATTATTTCTAACCTTTTGTTTAACTTCTACTTTAGAGTACTCAATATCAAGTTTTTTTATTTTGTTACTTTTGTACTTTTAAAATAATCAACTTAATATATTATGTATGTATTATGTAAATATGTACTACACAGTATTTTTTCCATTGTAAATTGATTTATGACTATTAATATAAGCCAAAGAAATGTTATTTTTGTTTTACTGACATATTTATACCACTTCTTCTTCTTCTTCTTCTTTCGTGTCAATGGCTTTATGTTATAATAATATGTTAAATAGTTTTTGCCCAAAAAGCAGCAACGTCCACTCCTTTCTTTGTAGCTTGCATAAGATCTTGACGCGTACACGTGGCAGGAGACAACGGGCATGATAGCAGGTGAGCCATATTTTGTGTAGGGAAGCCGCACTCACAATTGATGGTATTAGTTTGTGTAAATCCCCACTTAACCAGGTTCTCCCTACAGCGGCCAACTTGTGTCCGGAGGCGGTTAAGAGACTTCCAAATTGGCCACTGTAGCCCGCTACCAGGTGGTAAATGCTCGGCTGGTTCAAGAAAGCCAGGTGGAGTTGGAAGCTTAGCCTTCCATGCTTCCATTCTCACGTTAGCCTGGGTTTGATCGATCTTTGTGATCCTCATAAAGCTTTTTCGGCTTTTTAAACGAGCTGGTGGCAGTTGGTAACCATGGAGAGGATGCCTGCTGTCGTTTTCTTGGTTATGCTTTCAGCACAGCAAGATGCTTCGCGTCGCGCAGATGGTGGTGCTATGCCACTATATTAATACGTCCGGCGCACCCTGGGCATTTCGTGAGTTCTCCAAAGCGAATTGGCTAATCCTTTCACCACGATGGCAAGTTAAAACCTTGACCACCTTACTGACTGTCCAAAATGCCCTAACACCTGCACAAGAGAGGCGCTCATGAACGCCGACGAGAGCTTCATAATTATTGGGCCAATAAAATTTGACTCAGCCATCGACACGACGAAGAAGAAGAAGAAGATAGGAAATCTCAAAATGAGGAAAATACTTCAATTGGAATGAAAACTTTATTTATTAACTTTTATAAAGAAACATCAAATAATAAAATAAACCAATACTTCAAATTGGAGTTAGAAACTTAATTTAAAGAATTACATCAAATCATAGAATAATAAAAACTAAATATTATTAATTAGCTAAATTCAAAAAAATATTATTACAAAAACCAGTACCAATCTTAAGAATCAAATCTTTTTAACATAAATAATAATTTAAAATGGAAATACTATGAATACAACGTTATCTACTTGGGTAGGCAAACCTTACTAACCTTTTATATTTTATAAGTTTGATCCAATTGATACTTCCTTAATCTTTTGGATCAGACTTTAAAAATATATTAGAAACTCTTCTCTAGGACGTTAACTATATCCGTACCACTTTTCATTAAGATTGATTCTGTAGTTTACCTCTGAACATCTCTTTTCAATATCAATAATAATATATTTTAAATTCAAATTAAACGTTAGGTACAGTTCGCATCACTGACGGGTTGTCGACCGGTTGCAGCAAATGTACTGATGTGCAGAAAGATGGCGCTCGTCTCGTCTTCAAACACCTCATTAAGCATGAACCTGAGTACTGGCAGCAGCTCTGCGACAAATTCGATCCTGACAGGAAATATGTTGCTCAATACGAAAAAGACATTCAAGAGATTAAAAAAGCCTGATATTATCCAAGAACAATTACTATATTATTTGCTTTACTATCCTCTAAAAGTAAGGCGCTTAGCAGACGTAGCCACTGAGTAGCGGTAACTATCATGATGCTGCAGCCAGAAGCTGAAAAAAGTTGTTAAAATATATGAAAAGTTGATTGTTGCCACTACTAAGTAGCTTCGTCAGCTAAACGCCTTAGTTCTTCTTCGTCGTGTCGATGGCTGTGCCAAATTTTAATTTAACTTGCCATCGTAGTGAAGGATTAGCCAATTCGCTTAGGAGAACTCGCGAATTGCCCAGGGTGCGCCGGGCGTAGGGAATCGTTGTGTACGTTACTCGGGGAGGCTACTTTTTATGCACCCCATGCCTTAGTTTTGATTATGGTATTGTTAATTTTTTTTTTTTTTTTTTTTTTTTTTTTTTTTATTTATGGAAGGGCTTTGTCGCTTAGCGACCATACCGCCCAATTAGAATTACAAAATATTGTTACAAAATACGCTAAAACTAAACTATCTTATTGCTAGTTTGTACAGGTCTTTAGCTTTATCTGATAGTGGATAAGCGAGAATGGAGTTACAAAAACCAACATTACAATAGCTTTGATCTAACACATTAATTCTCAAGTTTTCGTTCCGGACACATTCCATCAGTATATGATAAACATCATCAACCACTCCACAGTCGTCACAATTTGGCGATAAAACCTTTTTCATAAGAAATGAAAACTTATTTGATGGAATATGACCGGAACGAAACCTTAACGCGACAGTTATTTGATTTTTATTAAGTTCACAATCAATCCACGGAACATGGGGTACTTCTGACTGGATAGTTCGATACCAAATACCTTTCTCTTTTGATCTCTCATCAAAGTATTCATTCCATAAAGTAAAACAAATTTCTTTTGCCATTTTATAATAGTCGGAATGGAGAGGCAGGACTTGAAAGGGAATTCCATCTACACAAGCTTGTTTGGCTAATATATCAACTTTATCATTATGTTCTAAACAGATGTGAGATGGAATCCACTGCAGGTGTACAGTTTTGGAATGTTGAAGCTTTAAGATAGATTCATAAATCACGTAGGCAATCGGATTACCTCTCACGTAAGAGGTGTGCCGAGCCAAGTGTTGCAAAGAGCTTTTGGAGTCTGTCAAAATAACAAACTTGTCACTATTAATTGATTCGATGTATGATAATGCCTCTGCAATCGCAATCAATTCCAAATGCATGATTGAGATATTAGCATCTATCTTAAGCTTCATATAGCTTGAAAGCGCGGGGTCCCAAAAGGCGGCACCACCGGACTGGTCAGCCTTAGAGCCATCCGTAAATATTGCATAACAATCAGAATATTGTTCCTCAAGATAGGACGTACATAGATTTTTTAATTGAAATATATTATAATGGCGTTTCGCTGAGCTAATTGTCGGGATGGCATCGTGTATAACTGAAGATGTATCGATAGAACTCACCCAGGTATTTAAATTAAACATTTCCAATTGTCTGCTTGAGTGAATAGGCAGATGATTATATCGAGGCAGAAAATCAACCAGCAAGGGAATCTTCTTATTGACCCAGTACTGAGAGTTAGTATTTAAAGAAAGTTGTTCTAACAACATAATAGTCTTACTATCGTGAAAAGATTTGGACTTTAAAATAAATTTGCTTGCCAAATACCTACGCCTAACATAGAGAGGTGGGACACACAGTTCATTTTCCATTACGTGTATTGGAGTACTCCTTATAAAGCTCCCAACAACACGCAATGCTTGATTTTGTACCCTATCCAATTTTAAAAGTCTGGTTTTACAACTATTGTCGTACAAGAAGCTAGCATAATCAATTCTGCTGCGAATTATAGATATATATAAACGGCGTAAATGTTTTTGATGGAGTCCCCAGCTGGGGCCGGATAAAACTTTTAATAAATTGATAAATTTAGTCACTTTTTCTATGGTTACATTAATATGTTTGCCCCATCTTAATGAACTATCCAGCCACAAGCCCAAGTATTTAACATGGTTAACTATTCTAATAGGACAATTGTTAAAGTTAAAATCTATTACACTTCTAAAACCACCCTTTTTAAATACACAAATATAAGTTTTATTCGTTGAAATCGTAAGGCCTAAATTATTAAGTGATGCATTAATATATTGTAATGATGCCTGCAATTCTCTGAAAGCTATAATTAGATTATTCTGACTAGAGTACAACACAAAGTCGTCAGCATATTGGGAGATATTAACTCGTCTAATATTATTACATAAATGTGATGTAAGAATGTTAAATAAAAGTGGAGACAATGGGTCACCTTGAGCGAGTCCACGTCCAGTTGATCTAATAGCATTACAACCATAAGACGATATTTTTAAATGTCTATTACATAGAAATGACCACAAGTATCGACATATTTTCGATCCCACCCCAAATCCATCCAGTATATTTACTAAACAAGAAGTATCTACGTTATTGTACGCATTTTCGATATCTATAAAGCACGCAGCTGTCACCATGTTTCGTGAGAAGCCCAATTGAATGTCGGACACGAGCCTTGTAAGATTATCTAGACAAGATCTTGCTTTACGGAATCCTACCATATTATCATGAAATATATGCTGTTGTTCAAAAAACCATTCTAATCGTCGCCCTAAAATCGAATGAAAAATCTTACAGACACATGATATTAGCGAAATTGGGCGCAACGTCATGGACGAATTGCCACGCTTAGGAATCGGTATCACACTAATTTGGCGCCATTGGGAAGGTACAAATCCATGGAAGAGACAATTATTATAAATTAGTAATAGCAAACGTTTGCCCACCGGTGGAAGGTGTTTAATCATGGAAAAAGAAATTTGGTCTATGCCGGGAGCTGTGTCAGTATTTTTAATACAATTTAGCAATTCGGACATCAAAATATCGGATTCTAGCTCAATATTATTAGAACTAAAACTAGGTTCGGAGGGACAAACAAAATCTGGGGTAAGATCTCTTAGCAGCAGTTCAGCTTTTTCTTTATCTACGCAATAATTAGGAATGTGACGTCCTTTCAACCATCTCATTTTTCGCCACATTTCAGACGGGGAAGTTATTTCATCAACTGAAGTACAAAACTGCTGCCAAGATTGACATACAGATTTACGAATCAGCCTTTGGGCCACACCAATTTTAGCTTTCAAAATATCAAGATTCGCGGGTGAAGGACATCGTCTTAAATTTCTAAGGGCTAATCGTCGTTCTGCAACGGCTTTTGACAATTCAACTGACCAGTATGGTTTCGGTTTAAATTTGCTATCAATATTTTGCGGGATTTTACTATATGGAATGAACTTTTCTGCCGAATTTTGCATACAATTAAAAAGCAAGTCATACATTTCTTGTGGTTAATAGGAGTCAAAAAGTTTTGTAAATAGTTTTCGATAAAAGAGGAATACGATGGCCAGTCCGATTTTTTAAAATTTCTCTTTATTAGGTATGGGCGAGTAAAATTCGTGTAACAACATAGTTTTATAATTAAATGATCACTGCCGAGTGACTCATTGGTCGTGGCCCATGTAAACAACAGCGATAAGTCAGACGAGACAAACGAAACGTCAGGGCTAGACTGCTGTAATACACCGTCGACCATTCGGACTCTTGTAAAACTGCCATCATTTAATTGTATAAAATTGGAATCTATCATAGACTCAAAAATTTGTGATCCTCGTCGATCGGCCCTAAGAGACCAATTTAAGTGGTGCGCATTAAAATCTCCCAATATGAGTGTTTTCTGATTAGCAATGGAAAAAATCATGTCCCAATCATTTTGATTTGTGCGCACTGATGAAGGACAATAAATAGAAATAATATTCTCAATCTGGGGACAGTTCATTATTTTAACGTGTAATAATTCAATACCAGGATTACGACTTTGTGTTGTACAGATAACAGATTTTACTGAGCGATGAGTCATAACCGCAACGCCACCGTAGCCGTCTCCCCGGTCTAATCTAAACGTATTATAATTACTAATAGTTAAACGACTATCAGGTTCCAACCAAGTTTCGCTAATTACAGCAATGTGTACTTTTTCTTGATTTAAATGTAAATCGAGTGAATTAATTTTGTTTCTAATACTTTGGCAATTCCATTGTATGATATTCAATTTTGTGGCGTTGTCAAGCATTTTTACTAAATAATTCGAATAACGATTCAACAGATAATCTACTTACAACTGTATGTGTTAACCAATCTATTAATAAGGAAACTACTTGTTTGATTTTAATCTGGAAGGACTGCTCACTTAATATTATGTTTTTAATTTTGTTTAATAATTGAAATAATGTAATGTTATGCGTATATTTATCAGTATTTCTAGTGTTATTTATGTCAGTTGTGTCTTGCACCTCTGGCTCGGATACTTCCATATTATAGTCGCTAGATTGAAATAATTCGTGAGATGGAGTTGGAGGGCGAGACTTTTTCTTCAATATACGTTTAGGTCTAGAAGTAAGCTGCTTGGCAGTTGCTTGACTGTAAGATTGTTCACATGAATTCTCGATGTCACGAGGAAGTGTGGTAGATGGGGTAGTTGGCACAGTTTGCGAGATCGGTACTTCAGCTGTGAGTGGTAACGTAGGTACTGGCTGATGGACTGATGTAGGGGAAGGTGGTACATAAATGGTGAGGGCTTTTCTATACGTGCAGTTGAATTCCGACATTATTTCCCTAAGACGTTTTTCTTTTTTATAAATTGGGCAATCTCTTCGTAGGGCCATATGGTTACCGGAACAGTTTGAGCAGGTATATGTGGTCGTTTCACAGTTGTTATGATTGCCTGAACATTTTGGACAAACAATTTTTTTGGCAGAACATTGTTTCAGTGAGTGGCCGAATTTCCAACAATTAGAACATTGGGTTACCTTAAAGATAAATGGTTCTACTTTAATTCTTAGGCCATAAATAAAAACGTGTGGTGGTAAGGAAGATCCCTTGAATTCAAGTCTGATAGTCTCACTAGGTGTCCAGCCAGAACCTCCTTCCTTGTTATCTGGCGCTCTTTTATCTAGCCTCTTCATTGACAATATCTCACAACTAGCAGTTACGTTTGACATAAACTCTTCATCTGGAATATCTAGCTCCATACCTTTAATAATTCCAAAAGACGAGCTCACCACAGACGTCTTTTGGCATTTCCAGTTGCAGTCGGCAAATGCTTTACAGTTCAGAAATTTATCTGCATCATCCAGCTTATCAAATGTCACTAGTATTTTAGATTGGTGTACGTACTTGACTTTATATATACTACCACAGGCTATGTCATTACTTTTTAATAGGCGAGCAAATGCGAATTGTTTAGGTAGTGGTTCCTTACTGGTAACGCATACTTGAGTCTTATCCTCTACATCAATAGTCGGGCTGTGATCCTCCGCACTCTGCTGTTTATTCCGTCCCCGCTTCACAACATTCCACGCCTCCTCTGACGAATCCTCTCTGTTCCTCTTGGTGCCCGAGGTCTCGGTGCCCACTGGTTGTGTTCCATCCTCACAAATCATTGTATTGGTACTGTCCTCCAAGTCGTCCACGCTTAAAGAAGATGAGCTGCTCACATTTCTTAATAATGAATCGGTCATGTCAACAACGTAATTAGCGATCGGGCAGCCGGCAGCGAAACCGGTTGACCCGAGCCAATTAGATAAGGATCGATCGCAGGTAAACTCGGCGGAGCTGCGATAAAACAATAACACGACCGTACGCAACCAAAGGCCGCGCGGGAATGATTGTTAATGTTAAAATAGTTTTCTAAGACCCAACCGATTTAACATCATGTATGTTTCAAAAATTCTCAATTCTTTAATTACCTACACCACATGTTTATAAAAAGTCAATAAGGTTCTGGTTAATTAATTAATGCAAGACAGGCTTAAATTAAGGTAAAATAAACATTTTTGTTTTATTGTTTTAGTACGGCGAACATTTATAGATTATTGGAGGGTCATTTCATGACAATTCTGCAATGAAATACCTAATAGCAATGCGATGTGTTGTTTTGATTATAATTATTTTCATTAGGTACCTTTTTAATTGAATCATTTAATGGAAGTCACTACTACTATTAATTCTTGTATAATATTGGCTTGGCGTTTTATCTAAATGGTTTAAATACGAATTATCACTGTTTTTAAAACATGACTATAGTAACAGTATTTTAAAAACGAGAAAAAAAATTGAATGGTTGCATGTTAGGTATCACAATTTTCTATCATATCTAGCTAGATGTATTATTGAGTATTTTTGAGTTAGTATTTTGTTATAATTTTGCAGAAAAAAGTCAACAAATTGAGAAAGAAGAGAATCAAAACTGTGCATGTTTTTCTTTTTCACTTCCTAACGTATATGGTTTTAATTTATATATATATTAATTGAGTTTTACGCATAATTCTTTAAAACAATTTGACCTTTAGTAAATATTTGATTATGATTTTGTTCAATTAAGTAAATTGAACAAAATCATAACGATTAAAATAGTTTACTAAGTTTTCGTAGTACAAACGACTTCAACGCGCTCGTGCTTTTTGCTATCATATTGAATGAAGGCGTAGCACTAGCCAATATTAATATTTGTTAATTGTTCAATATACATAAATTAAACATGAAATCACGCCTTTACGGTAAGGGAATATTTTTTTGTTAAATATTTTGTCAGGAAGTAAGAAATATTAAGCCAAAAGTTTTTTTCATATAGAGCCGAAGGACAGGAGATTCCACTGAGCTTGTCCCCCACAAGCTCAGAGAAAATACTTTATACTAAATAGTTCTTTTATATTGTCACAAGTGCACCTACCATGTAAAATCTCTGCTCCATCCAATAATAGTTTCGTCAGCAAAATGATAGATTTGCCAGCAAATTTAATCAACAAATGAATAGATCTTTCAGCACGAAATCACGATATCATATTTAGATAAATAAAACAATGACAATGACATTGATAAATTTACCGACAGATATAAATTGCTGTAATAAAAATTCTACTAGACACAAGATTTCATCTAATAACATCAACTCCAACTCTGAATTTATTAATTAAAAAACCTGAGATCAGCTAAAATGAAAAATAGATAGACAAATTATTGCTTGTGGCACAAAATTGAAACATGTACATGTAATTATTGCTCTTATTATATTTTTATTTTATTTTTTTTTCTTTTGTCACACTATTTCTAACTCATTTACTGGGCGCATCAGAATATCAGCGCTGCGGTGCTTTTAGCGCTGCAGTATTATGCTGAGATGCGTTCCATTTCTGGCATTATTAATAGTATTATTTAGTTAAGTAGTATTTTAAATTATTTAGTTTTAGATGTAAGTATTTTAATGTATTCTATTTTTATTATGCCAGAATAAATGATTTTTCTTTCTTTCTTTCTTTCTTTCTTACAAATAAATTTATTCATTTCAATTTAAGGTTCAAGGTTTACCTTCAGTACTCGATACTAAAAATAACAATATAATATTATGCATCATGGCTTAAATACCGTAACAAATGCATTTAAAATAAAGATAATCACGTTCTCAATTGCTGACATGACATACAGTAGTAAAGCTATAACAACCGCCTAGAACTACCATACACTATAATTAAATCACGCTTTGACATTAATTACTGGTTTTATTATCATGCTGATGGGATTTCCCGAAATGTGATTCCCATTGATTACTATATATAGGTATAACATGGGTACACAACAAGGTATACACGGTTACACATCAAAGTTTGACGACCGGATGGCGGAGTGGGTAGTGTATCTGCCTGCGACGCCGCGGTCGCTTCTTCGATTCCCGCTTAAGACAAATCTTTGTGTGCATGAACATGGGGGTTTTCTAGGTCTGGGTGTTTCTATGTATAATAAGTATGTATTTACAAAAGAAAAGTATATCTAGGAACCAAGTGTGTCCAATTCCAATGTGTCACTTAGACACAGACTGCCAAAATAAAAGGCCTCTAATCTTCTCCAACTTCGGACTTCGAACTACCAATACCGGCACAAATTCTGGCACATGAGCCTGAAATTACTGGCACATTATTTATAACATCCGTGCCTTTAGATTTGGCAATGCATATCATTTTTCTGGCCGTTACTGCCACTTGCACTCAGGTAGAATATACGCTCTTTATGTACGAACGTAAAAATAATGGTTACATTACCTATTTACCCATTATCTTTACCCACTTAGAGCTCTCGCCCGTGACTGAGTTTTTGTAGGACTGATAATCGGGCCCATCGTCATTTCATACTATATCTAACGATTTTTTGAAGGACGTATTTTTTTTTTAAAACTACGCCCACAGCGAACGAACGTGTAGTCCACCTGATGGTAAGTGAAGTACAGCCCATGGACATCAACAATCCACAAAAGCAGATTATAGATGCGTCGCTGCAGCTGAGGACTACGGTGTTATGCCTCATGTGCCAGTAACTTCAGGGCCTGATCTCACCACCAAACCGGAACACAGTAATGGAAGCACTACTATTTGGCGGCAGGTTAAAGGTGAGACGGTGGTGCTGCCGCCCTCGAGCTCATTCACAAGAGCTCTACCACCAGTATGTGTGTGTTAGTGCATACATTTCCGAACGTTCTATTTGCCTCCTACAAGAATTTGGTCACCAATTATCGTTTGTGGGAGACCTCAACGTGTCTAAGTTGCTCACTAAGCATTTATAAATAACTAGTCACCAGGACCTTGACTTGTTTCCAAGCAGGAGATAAGAAATATAATAATTCTCTTTTTGGAATCATTAATTGCACGTTGTGGAAAAACACAGTTTATGCTTATAAAATTTTAATGTATTCATGCAGATTGTTTATAACTTTAAAATATATGTATGACTTCACCCGTGACTTCGTCGGCTTAAATTTGCAGGCTGGTTTTTTTACACATACTTGTATCCGCGTATGATTTAAGTTGAAATTACATGAATTTGATTAATTTGATCTATTCTTTCCTACTGGATCCTTCGATACATTTTCCTGTAGAGATAGATAGATAGATAGATAGAAAATACTTTATTTGTACATAATTTCACATGAAAAACTTAAAAGATAACAAAATATAACAGAAAAAAAATATGCACAAAGGGCGGCCTTATCGCTTAAAGCGATTTCTTCCAGGCAGCCTTAGGATGGACATTTTGAAAAGTGAAAATAAAGCGGTAGTTTTTGCTTGGATTATTAGAGATTATTTTCATTTTATATTTAACAAGAACTATTATACAATATATTATACCAATAAATTACATATTATATAATACATATACAAATATGTTATAATATATATATATATATTATTATACCTACTTACAAATATACAATACATAATAATATATGGAAAGATAGTGCTCATTCAACATTTTTTTAAAAATTTTAATGGATTTGGCTTGTTTGATAGCCAAAGGCAACGCATTCCATAGGCGCACGGCTTCGACAGTAAAAGATTTACTATAGAAATCGGTGGTGTGCGCTGGCATCTCCAGCCTAAAGTTTTCAGATGATCTCAAGTACTTTGTGTGCGTGTCATGTACAAACTTGAAGCGCTGTTTAAGATAAACAGGCGTTGTTGGGATAAACAAGATGGTATAAAGGAAAGTAAGAATATGAGTATTCCGGCGAGAGCGAATTGGAAGCCACTTGAGTTTTTTGCGGAATTCGGAAACATGATCATATTTGCGTAAGCCAAATATAAATCGTATACAAAGGTTTGAAGGCGCTCAAGTTTATCAAGTTGTGCTTCAGTGAGATTTAGATAGCTGACATTGGCGTAGTCGAGAATTGGAAGAAGAAGAGTTTGTGCGAGCGCAGTTTTAGTGGCAGTTGGGAGGAAGTTCCGCAGTCTTCGTAAGGAACCTGCCGAAGCAAAGAGCTTACGGCTGACTTCTTGCAGCTGGGGACCCCAGGACAAGGTTTGATCGATGAAAATCCCCAAGTTTTTCACCTTTTTATTTATAGGTAAGATAGTACCACCGAACTCGACTGCAGGCAAAAGCGAAAAATTTACTTTTGATATCATTCTGGAGCTACCAATTATGATAATTTGTGTTTTTGTAGGATTAACTGTGAGTCCATAATTGGTACTCCAGTCTGATATTTGTGCCAGATCCCTGTTAATTGTGACAATTGCCTCAGATAGTCTGTCCACAGGGGCTTGCGTATAAATCTGCAAATCATCTGCATAAAGGTGGTAGGATGAAAGTAATCGATTGGAAATTGAATTTATGAAAATTGCGAAGAGTAAAGGAGATAACACGCCACCCTGCGGCACGCCAACAGTAGTATTGCACCAAGACGAGTACGAGTCTTCAATACGTATGCGTTGTCGGCGACCAAACAGGTAACTACGAAACCAATCAATCATCGATGGAGATATGTTAATAGAGCGTAGTATCTCTAGCAGGATACGGAAATCTACGGTATTGAAAGCGTTGCTGAAGTCAAGGAGAGAAAGGACCGTAAGATTGCCAGTATCCATGCCTAGTCGAATGTCGTCTGTTATATGGACTAGAGCTGATGTCGTGCTGTGTCCAGAACGAAAGCCGGATTGGAAAGGATTCAGGAGGGAGTTCGTACAAGGGAATGAGGTAAGTTGAGTATGGATGAGGCGTTCAAGGGCTTTGGAAAGGAATGGAAGGATTGATATAGGACGGTAATCGGAGAAAGATGCGGGTTTGGCTTTTTTAGCGAGTGGAACGATTTGAGCGTCTTTCCATGCAGTGGGAAAGACTCCACAGGAAACGGAATGGTTTAGGATATGACACAAGATGGGAAGGATTTCATCAAGGATAGGGAGAATCATATTCCGACTGAGCAAATCGTTGCCAACAGCATTAGACGAGATTGAGAGTACACTTCTCTTAACATCACATGCGGTGAATTGATTCATGACAAAGGGAGAATATGTAGGAGCTGGAAGTGATGAAAGATAATTTAGAGTATTAGATTTAATGTGCCCATCAAAGTAGGACGACGACGTAGAGAAATATTTATTAAGTGAATTAATGTTGATATCTTTAGGAATTGAGCTTTGGCGTGATTTTCCAACTCCCAACGTTCTAAGAAATTTCCAAACTTTTGCTGGGTCTCCATTTTCAACAGAGTTATGAATATTTTGGCGTGATGCGTTTCTACACACCTTATTGCAGTGATTTCTAGCAGCTACGTATTTTTCAAAGTTTGCAGGCGTAGATCGACTCTTGTATCGGCTTTTAGCTGCAACTTTCCGAGACATTACTGTTCTTATTTCATCGGTAATCCATGGGGACGGCGGATGCTTCAACTTGATTGCACGGATGGGTGCATGTACGTCGTAGAGTTGAATCAGCTTATTTGTAAATACCTCTACCTTGTCATCAATGGACTGAGTTGATAAAAGACGGTTCCAGTTAATTTTATTGACATCCTCACGAAGTCTTTCCCGATCGATACCACTAAAATTGCGCTGATAAATAATTCTCGGCTTAGCCTTGGGAGGACGAATTTTATATGAAAGAAAGATAAGGTCATGGTAGGAGAAGTTATCAGCAGAGCACTGACCATGTTTATGGACATGATCAGGTGAAGAAATTAGTATTAGGTCGAGGAGAGAAGGATTACAGTTTGGAAAGTGGTGGGTGGGATTTATAGGAAGAATTTACAGATTACAGGATTCCGCAATATACTGAAAGGAGTTACATCGGGTATCTTTCTTTAAAAGACAAGTGTTAAAGTCACCCATTATGATAGTGTGAGTGAAAGAAGGAGTCAATTTTTCCAAGATGTGTTCAAAAGAAGAAAAGAAGTCAATGCGTAAAGAAGGGCAATAGTACACACCAAGTAGAACTTTGACATGATGAAGTTCTACTTCTAAAAAGATATTATTAAAAACTTAATAAATATTTTTTTTCGATGCCTCCTTCATCAAGCTAGCTTTGATTTGGACCTTTCAAACTGGGATTCAATTTGTCCATTGATATATTTAACTGTGTAAGTATAATTTAATTGAGACTAATCTGCGTTCAAGACCAACAAACTCATGATCCATCTTAACACAAATTTTCGAACACAGTCCAAAACATTAACTGTAAATTGTAATTTAAAATTTTAATTTTAAAATACTCGTGACAAGCTTTAACAACTTAATAGCTTCTTTATCAAAAGAAACAATTGTCAAATGGGTCATGAATCTATTCGTCTAATAGTACCAACATAACATGTAACCTGATGGCGCAGCTGTAACACTGAGACTCTGACATCATTGATGGCCCTTTTTTCTAAACAACAATGTCTTGAAACGTCAAGTCAATAATAGACACAATTATATCGGGGTCGCCCTACTTAGCATAATAATTGTTTCAACAATGGCCGTAGACTTTCCGTATAAAGTGATATCAATGGTATAAATGATCAATTCTCTACGATTCATCACCGACTTCAGATTAACCATCGAATAATCCTGTCGTTATAAATCATCTGGTAAATTTAGTTTTTTATTCAATCAATAATTAATTGTTTAAGTTTACACGGACTTTTATTAGGTTCTACTTTAGAGCTTTTAAAGGTGTCTTCTTGTTTGTGTGTAAAATAATGCATGAAACTCAATTTACATTACGAATCACGGTAAAATTGTCGTGACTTTAGTTTCATTAACAAATTCATGTGTGAAGATCAACTTTTACTTTGCATGCATTAATATAAGTTAGGCTTTAGCGTTACGATATTAATGGGTGTTATGTGCGAAGTTTTCTTTGATGCAATTAATTTTCTTTAAAATTTGCATTAGAGCATTGACTCCTATAATAAACCTTAAAGAAACTGTCTTTCAATTCAATGGGCATTTGAAAATACTTTAATGAAACAAATTCAACACACAGACACCGGTTTTGTTATAATAGTAGGTATATAATATTCCTACTTGACAAAAAGGCAGTAATACAATGCTCATTAAAAATATAATTACCCGCGAATAAGATTAGTATCCATAATTTTATTATATTCTATTTTTAAGGCCATCAAAACACAGCAGAGGAGATAATATAAAATAAGCCCGGCTCAGTTAGAAGTACTTAGAGTCTAGAGTGGTTTCAACACGCGCTGTAGCTTGAAAGTAATATTAATCTCTTTTATTCGTTACAGAAATTTCTTTGTATCAAGATGAACTCCCTCGTATTACTTGCTGTGGTTGCCTTAGCCGGATTCGTGGCTGCGGAGACATACACCGACCGATATGATAACATTAACATTGAGGAAATCTTGGCTAACAAGAAGCTATTTACCCCATACGTCAAGTGTGTGCTAGAACAAGGCAAATGCACTGCTGAAGGAAAGGAACTTAAATGTAAGCAGAATCATATTATTATGGCATCGGTGTGTTAGCTTTGGGTACAACGGATTTTTTTAAATATTATACTATTTTAAATGGATAAACCATCATCCGTTTCTTAAAAATCTCTAGAGGTAGCTTTTAATAGCAGTAGCAGTCATATTTTTTCAAATAAAAACGACATTTCTACGTACTTCCCGAGGCACGTAAGAAAATCATCGAATAAAATGGAGCGCAACTAATCATAACATTATCTTCTTGTTTTTTCAATCTTTAAATATGAAAACCAATCTAAAGTGTCTGCTAATATCTTGCGTTTAACATTGCATATTATTGTATAGGGGGGTTTATTTACAGAAATATATATACATATTGAATCCTAAATAAACTACTCTAATAACTTAATCTAAACTTAATAAATCACTGTCAGAAGGCCCCGTACCCAAAATGCTGGAAGCATTACCGCATTGAATAGGATATATGCGACATGGCGATATTTATTAAAAGCACAGATTCTATACATGGTGGTCAGTAATAATTTCCGATGATGATATTCCGATGGTCGGGCATTGGAAGATCATTGGACATTTTGGTAATCTTGTACACAATGACAAGTCAGTGGTCAAGATTAATCGGTAAACTGTTATTATTTTGACAGTTCTTTCGAACACTTAATGACCATACAAGTCAACTTATAATGTTTAATATCAAATAAGGAAATAAAAATGTTAACATCCTACCTATCAATTTACTCTACATCCCATTACAGCCAATAAAAAAGTTTTGTTTACGAGATATTCAGAACAATAACAATATACGGAAAATCACTGGGTTAATTGTTCAGCAGCATTGCATTGTATTATATTAGCTCGTATTTCTATAAAATCTTGAAGTAAGATTAATCTAGAATCGGTTGTGGTTTTAATAATAGCAGCTCTGACGTCAGTAGACTGGATGAATTGGCTGGTTTATTTGTTAAACACACAACGAATGTATTTGTTCATTTGTCTCTTTTCGCTGAAATATAATATGAAGCTGGCTTTTTTCAAAAATATCTGCACAAAGCAAGCCTTACAAGATTTTCAGAGGAAAACAGCTAATTTGTTTGTCTTCGTAAATTATGCTTGATCTATTTAATAGACAATCAAATCAAATCAAATCAAATCAAATCATTTATTTCCATGGGCCCCAAGGGACGCTTGAACACGTCAAAACAAACATCTAAACACAAAAAATTAAAATTAAAATAAAACTTAGCTAACTAAATTATAATACTTATTGTAATAAAATGATTTGACACCGGAGCTTAGATTGACTTTAATTCAACTTAGAGAAATTGAATTAAAATCAATCCAAGTACCAGCTCCGATGGGTATTGCATCATGAGAAGAGCTGGTGAGAAACTCATGTGCACCATCTTTTCAAATAATTCATACAATATTTGTTTGTTTTTTGGCAATAATTCTATGTGTAAGTTATAGCAACCAAAACAACATTATAACTAAATATGGTTAAAGAGAAAATAAACTTAAATATAGAAATGCAATTAAATTATTATAAATAAATCCATAGTATATAAGGTTGCAATATCTTACACTTCAAGCAGAATCGGCAAGTCTCTTATTGTATATCTTACCAAAGATATTCGTGGACACTTTGCATCTTATTCTCTTGACTATCTAGTTAAAGATAGATTTATGTTATTAAAACCTTGAAACATTCAGCATGTTAGAAAACAAAAGAGTAATTAAATTAGCAAAATACTGTGCGAAGATTGTTGACTAATAAACTTAAGCTAAAGGTACCCATTTGATTATCTATAAAAAGAAAAAAAAATCTACAGAGCGGTTCTAATAACTTTATTAATATTTTCTTCAAACTACTGGTACATATGCAAATTAAATTTTAATTGCCTGCATCAAAACGCCAGTGATCAAATTTAAACTTACCTTATAAAACTAAAGAAAAACTACTACTTCGACTTGAAAAATGTTTTAGTTTTGAATATCTAATTTATCATGAAAAGGTGAAATGATGTATAACATCACGCTAAAGAAACGGCATGTTAACGTTTAACGTAATTTTCAATTTCCATGGGATACACGGTGAGGTCATCGCCATCTACTTTTCTAGAACTTTTGTTTTGACTTCACGATCAGTAATCGCAAACGCTACTCAATGTAAATACTTCAGGACTTTTTCCTTGGAACCTAGGGTGTGCAGAAGGACCGGGGAAAAAGTGTTGGAGGTGCCTGCTTGGACAAACTATTATGGACAGAGGACCAGAAAGCATATGGTACCAATGATATTTAACGAAATACCACAATATATTAAGGAAGGTACAACAATGGGTAGGTTTAGAAGTGGTACAAAAAAGATTTTATTGGAGAAAGTTTGTAAAAATTTACAGTGCGACAGCTAATATGTGTGTAAGAAATGCGTATTTAATTGATGTAATGTATACTAAATTTTTTTTATAAGTGAAAAGTATTAGTAAGAATTACTATATACTATTTTATTAGAATTTTGAAGGATATAAATAAAATGTTTTAAAATAATAATAATAAATGAATATAATAAAATAAGTTATAATTAATAAATGTGAAAATATAAATATGCAGATGTAAAAAGGGAGCTTTTTCTTATTACGTGCGGAATTATTGTTTTTTATTTAAGGCATGTTTATTGAATAAATATTTTTTTAATTTTTTTTTCATTTTTCATTTTTTCATGTTACATCATCCAAAATTAAATACAATGTTTCTTCTACAGCTCACATCCAAGATGCTATGCAGACTGGTTGCACAAAATGTACCCCGAAACAACGCCAAGGAGCCAGGAAGGTCGTCAACCACATGAAGGCAAATGAAGCCGACTACTACAAACAACTGGTCGAGAAATACGATCCCGAAAACAAATTCAAATCGACCTATGAAGACTTCCTCGCCCGCGATGATTAAGTTGTTCGTGAACCATCAAGCTGCTAGATCTTATAATGTGTTACATTTTCCAATTGGCATTACTTAAATAATAAATAAATTGATCAGATGAAGTACTGTTTTATGTTAAACATGAACATCATACCTACCGACACTTCACCTCCAGTTTGGTGATAAGATTAGACCCTGAATTACAGCCCATAAGGCTTAACATTGCTCTCCCCTAGCTTCTACTACTACAGCTGATATTCCTGTAAAACTCTTAATAGACTGAGATCCACACTAATAATTTTTCAGGTAGCAGACTTTTTAATAAAACAAATTAATATGAATCGTTAGAAAATATACAATGTATTAGTTACCGGGCTCCCCAAAAAAACGGTCCGTCACATGGTAACTCAGGTGTACACGGGTAAATTACAAAATATATTTTCTTGAACACGTTATTAGGGTCTAAAAAAGAATCATATGTTTTAAAACTTGTGTAAACTATACAAAATATTAGATCTAAAATTCCTAGATGATCTAAAGAAAATCGTTTCAGACGTTTTGCGTTAACTTTTTCTGAAGTTCAAGAGATTAATATAGAAATTTATGGGATTTATATACTTCAACTTTTATTAAATCTATTAATGCATAAAAAATATAAAGGAAAAAGCTTTTCAAAATAGGATGCACTAACTGAGAGCTGGCAGCCTTTTTAAATTAGATCGTTCACAGAATTTCAAATTACGTATCATTTAAAACATATATATATATATAGATACAACATTTAACATTTTGCGGTGGGATTTCAAGTAAACATAACTTAAAATCACGCATATGAACGGTACGGCAGAGGTGTACACCAACCACATTTCTCATGAGATAGGGGCCTATCGCCATCCACTGGGCACAAATCCAACTCCGTGCTGCTATTGTGAATTTCCTGACGGAAAGTTCACATTGACCGACCCGGGAATTGAACCCGAGACCTCGCAATTAAAGGATGCACTTAGGAGTGCGAGAATATTAACCAATAGGATTGCAGCGAAGCGGTGATTTTATACAATCCTTTAATTAGTACAGTCAAACCAAAAAAAAGTTTTACTGGTGGTAGAGCTCTTGTGAATGAGCTCGAGGGCGGCAGCACCACCGTCACACCTTTAACCTGCCGCCAAATAGTAGTGCTTCCATTACTGTGTTCCGGTTTCGTGGTGAGATCAGGCCCTGAAATTACTGGCACATGAGGCATACCACCGTAGTCATCAGCTGCAGCGACGCATCTATAATCTGCTTTTGTGGATTGTTGATGTCCATGGGCTGTACTCCACTTACCATCAGGTGGACTACACGTTCGTTCGCTGTGAGCGTAGTATAAAAAAAAAACCGCTATCTACTGAAAAATAAGTGCTTTTTTATTTGACTTCTAAAAGCGAAAGATGCTGTGTCTTGAAACTATGGCGATGAACTACTTGAGCGATGAACGCGACTCGCCACAACATTGTAGTACATTTTAACAAGCAAACTTTATATTTAAAAAAAACACTATAGCGTTACAAGATGAATTAAAATAAAACCAGCCATGTGCGTGTCGGGCCGAGAGCAATAGGGTTCCGCAGTTAGGCGTGACAACGTTATGTACTTAAAAATGTTCACGTACTATCAGTATTAAACAAATAACAACTTGAAAGAAGTCATTATTTTACATGATATTTTTTTTTAGAAGCTACCTAAAAATAATTTATTTACAACCAACGAAATCAAAACACAAAAAAAAATTGAATAAACTAACCTAAAATAAATTACTTAAAAACTAGCGTTAAAAGACTACCTACCAACCTAATCCAACAAATCGCAGCCAGTGGGGCAACGTTCCCAAAATGCTGGCATCAAAGGCTGGCAGCTATATGATATTTGTATTTTGTAGGAATTATTTCACAAAACTGCCTTTTACAATTACTATTTTTGAACTATCAAAGGTAACTGAGCCGTTTTAGATTACCTTTAAAGTTCATTTCATACAGGTATAAATTATATTATTGTGATGAAGCCACTTACCAATGATTCAGTACATGAATGTACAATGATGAAGTGATCGTGACGTGTATCATTTTCAAAGCGATAGTAGTCATCATTAACTAAACAAATCATATTTTTGGGTGGCTGCAAGTCCTAGGGCGCAATAATATGTTCTGAGAAATGTCCTTTCGGTCAACTTTGGGTTTTAGCGGTGATATTTATATATCCGATATATCCGATATTTAACGGATGTTATGTGTTATTTTAGTTAGTTAGTTTTTTAGGTTAATTTTATTTTTAAATGTAAATGTACAATTTACAATAACTTATTTATTATACAAATTACTTGTTTTAAACTGAAGTGGACGAGCAGTTCATGCAGAGCCTGCATCAGAGTTAGTGCGTTTAAGATTCTTAATTTAGTTTGCCTGTCTACGTAATTAACAAGGATATAATATGACAATGTCCATGATAGATGAGAAAATAACTTTTAATTGCTTAAAAAATTAATTATTTTATTATGCTTATATTGTTTCTAAGGTAAAAAAAAAAACAGTCATAACGTCAATATATAAAAAAGCGTAAAACCATTAAAATACTCATTGTTTTTAGTGACTTCAGTACAAAGTAGCAAATATTTATAAATATTAAGATGAACCCTCTGCTAGTACTACTTGTGGTAGCCTTTGCAGGTTTGGCTGCTGCAGAATCCTACACGGACCGTTTTGACAGCGTCAACGTAGATGAAATCTTGGAAAATAAAAATATTTTGCCCTCGTATATTAAGTGTGTACTAGATCAAGGAAAATGCACTGCTGAAGGAAAGGAACTTAAAGGTAAGAGGAATTTTATAAAATAAATACAAAATACATATTTATAAATGCGATATCACATGACCGAGATTTCGTGAAAATACCCGACTGTTACATACTGGGTTAGGATACGGTATGTTATACTATCAGGTACACTAAAAAGACAGTCATATGCCGTTGGGCCGCGTGGTGGTGGCCGCTGAAACGGTCAATACGTCATCGGCGACCGCAAGCGGGCCCATCTCAGGGCGAGATGCGACCAAGCCGACCACTATGGCATTGGCCTCGTCTTGATAGGACACCGATCAAACCTTTGCTATGAAGTCCAGGCCGTACACACCAAAGAGTCAGCTGATCTCGGTAGGTCATGCGGACTTAACCCCTTTCACTCCATCCGCGACTTCACTTTGCTGGTGATGGCTAAAAGATCCCCACCCACCTGGCCTGGGGTGCACTGTCGCTTCAACAGCTGGTTTATAACCGAGTCAGTTAAAAGAACGGAGCACGGTTGGTGTTCTGCCAAGATTATCACCGGCGGGGAGGTTTCTGGCTCGCACCCCAGTAAAACATACCTGCCTGCCAAGTCCTATACAAATTGATTGCTTCATATGCCAGACAATGCTTTGTTATTTGAAAATAAGTTTCGCTTACAACATGTCTGTTTTCAGCTAACGTCGTGGATGGAATGCAGACTGGTTGCTCAAAATGTACTGGCAAACAACGCGTGAACACAAGAAAGGTAGTAAAGCACTTGAAGGAAAAAGAAGCAGATTACTTCAAACAAGTCCTCGACAAATATGATCCTGAGGACAAATACAAATCTACTTATGAAGCTTTCCTTGCCCGTGACGATTAAAAATTTCACCATGAAAGTGCTACAAAATATTATAAAAAGTTTAATAAAATTATCCAATTAAGCAACTAGCTTTTATTTTTGTGTCAGACTTGACCCTTAATGTTTTCTATAAATTTCAAGTCGATTGTATACATATACCAGTTATACAATCTACATAAAATTTTAATGTATCTTTATCAATTGGTACCCAGCAAACCAGTACAATTTGTTAGGAGGCACTTTTGCGGTACGTCTGATCCAAATCCAATCTGAGTCTGTCAAGAACCATTGGTATGACAGACAAGACGACGGCAATCGGATGTAGTGCGCTGCGTAAACTACCATTATGTGGACCAGTTACACAAGTTGCCGATAAGTCCTCGACAAGCCTATTTTGAAGATTGATGTGTATAGAATTAACAGGTGGTTAACAATGTTATTCAGAAAATGGTAAAATCGGGGCTAATAAAACTGTTTTAGATCTACTCCGGATCCGGACCGAACTCGGATCGGATTTATGTAGATCGGGCGCAGTGCGAAAGTAGCCTCATTTATTAGTAAAATTGCTAATAAAAGGTGAATTGAATCTGTCATTTCAATTTCAGGGACTATCACATATTTCATGGATGTTTTTTCGTAAAATTAGGCGTAAAAATATTTATTTATTAATAAAATAATATTGCTATCTACAAATTTACTGATCGTAGCCATTAAAAATCGCTAAAGATAAATCGCTCCCACGTGAGGATTATTAAAAAGATTAAAGAATGTGAATGTTAAAGGTATATTTGATAAAAAAGTATTTGAGAACAGCTTAAAAACAACAAAATACTAAGCAAGTATCAAATTAAGCTACTTTTTAGGGTTCCGTAGCCGAATGGCAAAAAACGGAACTCTTAATGAGTCGTCATGTCTGTCCGTCTGCCCATCTGTATGTCACTGCCACTTTTTCCCGTAGCTATAAGAGCTATACTGTGGAAACTTGGTAAGTAGATGTATTTGGTAAATTGCATTAAGATTTTTATACAAAAATAGAAAAAAAACAATACATTTTTGGGGTTTCCCATACTTAGAACTGAAACTCAATTATTCTTTTTTTCATCAATCCCATACGTGTGTATCTATGGATAGGTCTTCAAAAATGATATTAAGGTTTCCAATATATTTTTTTTCTAAACTGAATAGTTGGCGCGAGGGATGCTTCTAAAGTGGAAAAAGGTCCCCCCCCCCGTAACTTCTTAAATAAGGGAATGATAAATGTAAAAATAATATATAATGTACAGTACCATGCAAACTTCCACTTAAAATTGGTTTGAACTAATAATTAGTTTTTTTAATACGTAATAAATCGTAAACCGCATTTCAACTTTCATTCAATCAACTCCAATATAATAAAGAATAAAGAAAAACATTTATTTAGACGTATAGTGGTACGAAACCCTACGTGCGCGAGTCTGACTCGCACTTGGCCGGTTTTTTAACGTAGTCGATCGATTTAAATGTAATGATGATATTTTGTGTGCTATTTGAATGCGAGAGATCACGAAAACAAAATACGAATTAGAAATTATTTTCTTATCTTTCGATAAGAAAATAATTTCTAATTCGTAGTTCGTATTTCGTTTTCGTATTGGGACGATTATTGTTATTATATTATATAAAATCTCGTGTCACAGTGTTAGTTATTGAACTCCTCCCATACGGTTGACTGATTTTATGAATTTTTGTGTATATTTATTATAATAATATTTGTTATGTCTGAGAATATGTTGTGAGTAATTTTTATCAATGTTTACTACCCTTACATACCATTATTTCATGTTTATCGAAGGGTTGGAACTATCCTCAGTGCCTGCCAATGGTGAAAAAGAGGGTTGTTTCCACCATCAGAAGCTTTTAACTTTTTAACTTTTATAATATGAATTATAGTCTCAGTCTAGTAAGGAACGTTCAAATACGTGTCAATAAAAGTAGGTGGCCGCCATCACTCATGACCAATGATGAGGAATATTTTGTCTATTCCTTTTCTTATTGGGTATTTACATTTAGTACCGACTATTGCGTGAATGCACTAGACTTTGCGCCGTCACTCATTCCACATCCCAGTGTGAAGGTAGGTGTAAAGGCACAATGAAAGCAGATAAATATTTTTGAAACTGAATTTTATATATTATTTAACGTCCAAATCATAAAAAAATATTCTTTACATTATTAGGTATAGTTCTGAAAATCAAAATTTTTCATAATTCATATGAATACTTCCAAATAAAATCGTTATTAACAATTTAATTACAGTTTAAACACTTTTATGCTGTATTATAGAGTTTTTGCCGAACAATTTCAATCATCGCGGGCGAGGAAAGCTTCGTAAGTAGATTTGTATTTGTTTTCAGGATCGTATTTCTCGAGAAGTTGTTTGTAGTAATCGGCTTCATTTTCTTTCAAGTGGTTGACTACCTTCCTGGCACCCTGGCGTTGTTTCGGAGTACATTTCAAGCAACCGTTCTGCATCCCATCTTGGATGTTAGCTGAAATAATAATTAGATATTTACATTATTAAGCAAGAACCTTTAAACAAATCAAAAAAAGTTCGTGAGAGTAAGAGTAAAAAAATAGGATGTGTGGCGGTATCCGCATATAATAAATAACGGACGACATTGACAACGTCAAGTAGTGACACACACGTGACAATTGTCAAAGAGCGCTGAATCGCGATAACGAAGTGTTTACAGAGAGTGTACATATATACCACTTCCAATACGCTACCGTTGGGCAGCTGTCCGCCAGGAAATACCACCGAGCCTGGTCGGAAAAATCTCCCTTTGTGGTGGAGGGACATTACACCCTGTTCCTCTACAGATGCATAGACCAAGCTGCCGGTCGTTTAGGCTATCTTAAGTTACGTAGGAACTCGTACATACGCACACATGAGGTCAAAGTGAATCATTTTTTCTATTATTTAATAGCACTTGACAACTTACAATTTATTTACTTTAAAACTTATTTGAAGCGGCCGTGGCGCAACGATTAAGTCATGGGTCTTATCAAGAGGTCTTAGGTTAGAATCCGGGTCATAACACCACGAAAGTGAACTTCCTCCTTACAAACGAATTAAGCTTATTAGAGGGGGTTAACAAGAATACTAGTAAGCTTTTTAAATAAAACCAAAAAAAACTTATGGTTGATTCAATACGATACGGCGCGAAACGGACTGCATGCAATAAACATATATTAGGCGCAGGTCATACGACTTATCGAGTACTCGAAATACCCCGACATTTGTTCTAAGAATAATTTAAATAAGGCCACAGAAACTGCCATAAACCTAGCCTCTCGCTTTGCGGGATAAGGCGAATAAGTTACCTTTACTTCAAAAAGAAAATCTTTAAGGCGGGTCTACGCTAGACGAACCGAGCACGAACGGAGCACAAGCGGAGCCGTTCTCGGTTTCGTCGTTCGCGGCGTCAAGTGTGGACGTGCAACGAACCTACAACGATCACTGTCCTCGAACGTAGTTTTCCGCAGTGAGCTCGCGGCTCTTGGCGAATATGGACGATATTAATATTGCAGCAATCGCTGCTGTTGCCGCGATTATTATAGCAGTGGTCAGCAAAAATAGAAAAAGGCAAAGACGATGGGGATCTACAAATTATACATATATAGAATGAGATCCAATCAACAAAATTTAGATTTGCCAACAATTAATTCTACATCCTTACCCAATTCTTGGGATATACGAGACCATGCATCAATCTTCTTATTTTTTTAAAGTAATCCTCATGTTTTGGGTCCCATATCAATGGATTATTTTGATATAATTCAATTAATTGCACGGAAGCATCTTCGGTCCACGTTTCCATGATGTTCGGCTCGAGTGACCGACGTCTGTCACTAAACACGTCCACGAGCGCACTGCGAGCGCAAAGCAAATCCCTTTGTGTTCGTCAAAAAACCGACAACAGGCGGAACGCAGCCGAGCACGAGCGAAATGCTCGCAGCGCGCTCGTTCGAGGCTTGTAAGTCGGTCCACACTATACGAATTGTGTTAGGCTCGTGCTCCGCTCGTGCTCGGTTCGTCTAGCGTAGACCCGCCTTTAAAAAATATATAAAGCTGTACTTACATTTAACTGCCTTTCCTTCTCCTGTGCATTGCCCTTGATCTAGGGCACACTTTATGTACGAGATCAAAATTTTCTTATTCGCCAAAATTTCATCTATGTCGATGCTGTCATATCGATCCGTGTACGTTTCCGCAGCCGCAAAACCAATACAGGCAATTAAAGCAAATAATAAGAATGAATTCATGATTATTTAAATGCAAAATTGTTTCTGAACTATTCAGTATGCTGAAACCACTTCAGACTGTACAATGTTTTGGTGTTCCAGGCTTTTTTATATATTGTCACAGCAACTGCGTTTTTTGATGACCTCTGCGGTAACCAGATAACAATAATTATAATAATTAATTATATTATTTAAAAATTCTCACACTTTTTTTTAATGTATTGTATCTTTTTTGATCAGTATGTTATCCGGCAATTGTCTTAAAATATTTAAATAGTAAATAAAAGTAAATCGGGTGTCACAAAATGTATAATTAATTTTCAGAGCTAAATAAAATTGTTTTATTCGCTTTTGCTTTTTAGTAAAAAGTGGCAATCTTTCAACTTTTCGTTGAAAATGGCGAACCTGCCTGCGACGCCGAGGTCGTGGGTTCGATTCCCACTTAAGACAAACCTTTGTGTGCATGAACATGGGGGTTTGTCTTAGTCTGGGTGTTTCTATGTATAATAAGTATGTATTTACGAAAGAAAAGTATATATGTATTAGTAGCAGTTATTCTAGTACCCATAGTACAAGCTGTGCTTAGTTTGGGAACTAGATGGCGTTGTGTGTGAGTTGTGAGATATTAATTTATTTATATTTATTTATTATTATTGGTCCAATCAACCGAACCAATATTGGTCAGTCTAGGTAAAGTAAAAAGTAAAAATAAAAAGTCAAAAGATATTTAATTATCCTGCCAGCGCAAATTCACTTGCACTCTCCTGTATTTTCAGTTTATAAATCTGATATCCGACCGTATATTTTGCAGGTGTAAGATTTTTAATGAAACACATTTTAAATAAATCTAAAATATAAAATTTATGAGTCTGGTACTCATAAATTTTATATTTTCTAAAGATTTATTTAAATGTGTTTCATTAAATCGCTACCCTAAAAAACTAGGGGCGTTTCATGGTAACGCAAGTGTAAACGGGTACATAACATATTTTCTTGAATATGATACGTTATTAGTGTTTTATTGTTATAGGTTGTATTTACAAACAGTCAATACAACATACAGGCAAAACTTATTCTTTATTCGAGCTAGCCGTACGATTAATGCGGCATGCCGGAGTGTTGATAAACTTGTTGGGTTCGATAGCTCTTGATGTGAAGTAAACGAGTAGTGGACTGTATAACGTTTTAATGGTGATAAATGTCGAACTGTTACAATACGAATATTATGAGAGGGGCGAACGTGACTGTGCGTCGTGCGAGGTAACAGCTGACTGTTTCGCGGTGCGCGGGCTGTATAGGAAGGCCGTGACGTCCGATAATGTTGTCCCGCTCTGGCCACGGCAATGGCGCGGGCGCGGAGCGGCGAACGGTTGAGTGTATGACTCAACATGCTCCGCCGGTTGAAGGGTTGTCTTCAATAGTAGCCACCGGTAGAGGGCAAATGGGGTGGAAGGCGCGCCGAATATATGTTGGGTTCGATAGCTCTTGATGTGAAGTAAAACGTTATACAGTCCACTACTCGTTTACTTCACATCAAGAGCTATCGAACCCAACAAAACTACTAGATTTAGATTTGTTTGCTCAAAGTAGGTACTTAACGGTCAACTTAAGAATAACTTGAGTAACTCTTTCTTTCACTCTAAACTTAAAAATCCTAGTTGTGTCTATTTATTGATTTTTATTAATGTTATACTTATATGTAAATGTCTAGTTTTTTAGGGTTCCGTAGCCGAATGGCAAAAAACGGAACCCTTATAGATTCGTCATGTCTGTCCGTCCGTATGTCATAGCCACTTTTTTCCGTAACTATAAGAGCTATACTGTGGAAACTTGGTAAGTAGATATTTGGTGAACCGCATTAGGATTTTCATATAAAAATAGAAAAAAACCAATAAAATTTTGGGGTTCCCCATACTTAGAAATGAAACTATAATTTTTTTTTCATCAAACCCATACGTGTGGGGGTATCTATGGATAGGTCTTCAAAAATGATATTGAGGTTTCTAATACATTTTTTTTCTAAACTCAATTGAAAGTTAGCGCAAGAGACGCTTCCAAAGTGGAAAAATGTGGGTCCCCTCGCCCCCCGTAACTTCTCAAATAAGGGAATGATAAATGTAAAAATAAAACATGATGTACATTACCATGCAAACTTCCACCGAAAATTGGTTTGAACGGGATCTAATTATTAGTTTTTTTTTAATACGTTATAAATCGTAAACTGCATTTTACCTTTCATTGAATCAACTCCAATATAATAAAGAATTAAGAAAAACATTTATTTAGATGTATAGTGGTACGGAACCCTACGTGCGCGAGTTCGACTCGCACTTGGCCTTTTTTTTATGTATTCCTTCCTATCTTTGAAAATTTTAAATTGGCCTTCATTTTTTCAGCTCTGTTTTTCATATCATTTTAGCTGTAAGTTTTCTTAATATTGTAAAATAAAATAAAATATGATTGAAACTATGTGCTGTCTACTACTAAACAAAATATCAGATCTTAGTTCCAAGGTGTTTTGTTCAGAGAAAATCGGCTGTCATGATATTGATCATCAGAACAACTGAAATATTGTTTAAACTTATACCATTACAGGTTACATAATGCTTACCTCTTCGGCCACACTGACATAATTATCGATTATATTCGAATCTATGACATTACAAGCAAATGCATTTATATAAATATCGATAACGCTTTTATTCCAATTTAGCACTATAGATATATCGAGATTATTTTTATTACTATAATCAAAACTTGTTTCTAAGCCATGCCTACCCGAAGTTTGATGATCAAATTATGGGATAATTGACCATTGGCTATCTATCGAATCGATTGCTCGATGATTAATTTTATAACCATGTTTATTAACAATGTTTATTATAAATGAATACACGCAAAGCCTGTTGTATATTTTTTGCTGACCGTATATGACGCACTTTGGAGACCTTTGACGCAAGTATTGAGATACATGATGCGATTTAATGAACCTGTACCATGAAAAATGACTTTGTACTTATAAATATTATTATTTAGTTATGATTTACTGACCACTTATCGCCAAGGATCCGAAACTGGTTTTCTACATAAAAAAGACAGTCAATGACTCATAATTTAATGGAGTAGTTTCTTCTCATCACGTTTTGAATTGTCTTAATACTTATTGCTTCGCACCCGTGGTTGATAAAAAGCTTATGAGTCAATACCAAGAATCAGGCTTAATTTCAAAACTAGAGAGTATACGTTCAAACAAACCAAAATTTCAGCTTCATTAATGGAAGGTTACACGACACCTCGCAATTGCGCAACACTTCGTCGATTAAAAGTGTTAAATAGTTTCTAAGTTATAAAATACAAATGTGTATGTTAGTTATAAGGTATTTATGCATGAAAGGAGCCTCCCCGAGTCACGTACACAACGATTCCCTACGTCCGGCGCACCCTGTGCAATTCACGAGTTCTCCTAAGCGAATTGGCTAATACTTTCACCACGATATGGCAGGTCAAAATAAAATTTGACTCAGCCATCGACACGACGAAGAAGATGAAAGTAGTTATGTATGGAAGGTATTTTATATATATATATTTGATTTGATTATGATAATAACTACCTTCTGCCCGTGACTTTACTTGCGTGAATCTGCGCAGTATCTAAATTTTTACAAATTAAATACTTAAACCTTCCTCATGAATCACTATCTATTAATGAAATTTCATGAAAATATATCAGTTTAGTAGTTTTTATGTTTATCGTGAACAGACGGAAGTAGGGAAGGACGTTGTTTAATAATATCTACAAATCATCTAAAATTATAAATAAAGAAGAATGACTAGTACTGAAATAAATGTAGGAACGTCAATGCCCACTTTTTATTCAAAACTCGTTTTACATTGTAGCGTGAGAGTAGCGTGTTAGGGCTTATTACTTATTAGTACCTATTGCACCAACCAGTTAATCTCAAGATCATTGCTAAGTTACGGATTTCGATCTCTCTGTCTCGTACAACGTACAAATTTAATATTGATTGAGCGAGAGAGAGAGAGAGAGAGATGCAGATACGGGTTTAATATAACCGCAGATTTATAAGTTTATGAAAACGGTGCTTAGTTATTAGATGGTTTTGTAGTATTTATAAACAAAATGTTTGTTTTGAGAAGTTGAGTCACACTATTGTATGAATAAACAAGTAATTACCAAGGCCAAGGTCTGAGAGATGACAGGTGTGATTGATTGAACTTAGGTACCTATTTAGAATAGGAGGCTATATTTAGTGATAAACGAGATGGGAACTTTTTTGCAGAAACATGTAAGTGATCAAGTGATCATCATTACTAGCTGTGGTAAGCAATGGTAATAATATCCATTATTTTTACTGCTCCAAACATAGATCGATTTATCTAAGGGATCAGCATTTCGAACAATTAACTGGCTTTTAACCGATTTCAAAAAAGGAGGAGGTTCTCAATTCGTCTGTATTTTTTTTATGTTTGTTACCTCATAACTTTCGACTGGGCAAAGCGATTTTAATGATTCTTTTTTTATTTGAAAGCTGATGCTGTCCGTGTAGTATCATTCTAATTTGGTCTAGTTCTGACAACGGCACCCATGAGAAAATTATTCGTATAAATATTGCGTTTCAATACTCCTAAAAAAATATATTTTTTGTCTCTGCTGTAACAAGCTATGAGTACCGATAGGTAGTGTTGTTAATAAAATTACATAATCACGGTGTCTGTTAGGATCAATGCCAGATCTAACACAGTCACGTGTCACGTCACGAGTATGTCTATATAAAGATATATTAAATCTGTAATAACCATTGTTCTGCCACAAAATTCCACTAGTCTTGTTGAAATTGTAGATATATGATTAAAGTCAGCACAGGATTTCTAGTTGACGAACGTAAAATTTATATCCTGTTTAGGTGTTTCTTTAATCTTAGTTCACCTATTACTAATTTTTCAAAGGACAAAATCAAATTTTATTTATTATTATATTTTTTTTTTTTGTTTGATCATCTTTATTTACAGAAATATATTCATATTGGATCCTAAATTAAAAAAGTCTAATTAGCTAATGTAAACTTAATAAGTCACTGTCAGAAGGCCTTGTACTCAAAATGCTTGCAGCATTACCGCGTTGTATTGCGATACTAAGTCGCTGGCCGAAATATAAGCCAGCATTTCGAGAACGAGTTGCCTCAGTTAGACGTGCTGACAACTCTTTGCACAGACTATAAGTGGTAGAATTATCGAAAAATGTAATGCTATCTTTATTTAAAAGAAGAAATTTCGTTAAGGAAAATTACGGTATCTGACAAAAAAATTAACAATAACGTGAATCACACACTTGATTTCCGTCCATATTATTGTGTACATTTCCAAGAATATACGATTTTTTTGTTCTTCCTTATCAAGATTTTGTCAGAGACGCGTTAAGTATTTGAAAGCCGTGAATACACTTTTGATCTTGAAAATTTGAACTTTTTTTCTTTATTCTTGCTACATTATATTATTATCAATAATCATAAAAAGTTTTTACCGTTAAGTTATAAGTAAAAACAGTAAATTTAAATAAGAAACAACTTTTGAAGTTAAAAGAAGCCATAACAAACGGCATCTCAAAATAAAACTATTTTTTTATTAACTGTTATTTTATGTTTAATTTTTGAATTTAGAATATCAACTCATGGGTTAAGTCAATCGTTTGAACGCCAAAATTTCATGATGAGCATCCAAATAGAATTTAATTTGAGTCACACACTGGTGTATACATGGCTTATTTAAGAAGTAAAATAAGTTGTTGTTGTAGCTATTATTAAAATTGTAAATTGCTATAATCATTGTCATATTTGGATGGCAGTTATTATGCCAGTAATATTTCTTGCACTTTATTTTTTGCTAACATTTTGTTGTGTTTTTAACAACAGGAAATGCAAACAACTTTTGAAGAAACTAAGCAGAAATATTGTGTGAATTTATAGCTTCTCATATTAACTACTTTAAAGATTACCTTAAAAACGGGCCAAGTGCGAATCCGACTCGTGCACGAAGGGTTACCTATATAAATGGCAAAATAATCATGACTGTTGTATGTGAACCCTAATCAGTTTTTAGTATTTGATGTTATAGCAGCAACAGTTAGTTCATAAGATGCAGACTGGTGACAGACGAACAGCAAAGTCCAAGAAATAAGGTGCCATTTTTAACCCTAATATTTAAAAAACCGGCCAAGTGAGAGTCGGACTCGCGCACATAGGGTTCCGTACCACTATACATCTAAATAAATGTTTTTTTTTATTCTTTATTATATTGGAGTTGATTGAATTTACCTTTAATGCGGTTTACGATTTATTACGTATTAAAAAAAAACTAATAATTAGATCTCGTTCAAACCAATTTTAAGTGGAAGTTTGCATGGTAATGTACAACATTATATATTATTTTTACATTTATAATTCCTCTATTTTAGAAGTTACGGGGGAAGCGTCTCTCGCGCAAACTATTCAGTTTAGAAAAATAATATTTTAGAAACCTCAATATCATTTTTTAAGACCTATCCATAGATACCCACACGTATGATGGGTTTGATAAAAAAATAAATAGTTACGGAAAAACGTGGCTGTGACATACGGACGCACAGATGGACAGACATGACGACTCATTAAGGGTTCCGTTTTTTGACATTCGGCAACGGAACTCTAAAAATTAACATCATGGTGGGACTATCATTTTCTGAGGACATAACATACTTTGCTATGCAGATAACTATTTACATGTCTCTTCAAGAATAAAAGTTGAAGGCCCAGCCAGCATGTTCTTAAGAACCTGTCAAATCATATACATAAAAACCCTGGCAAGAACTTGCTTGAATAAGTACACACGGCTCAAGATCCGATCAACCTATTCATTTCTAGTATAAGCAGGTCTTGGATTGCACTGGAAGTCTATACAACGTAAGACCATCGTATACTGGAAAGCATAAGTTGATGTATAGCCGCCTGTATATTGTATATTTTGCACTTCGATCCAGACCTGTCTTGGAGTGTTTTTGCCTTGAGTTTGTTTCCTTAACAATATTGTATGATTCTGCGAATTGTTTGAACAAACTGTTTGGATAGTACCTATCTATTTGTAACCACAACAAATATTGGTAGTAAAGTATTTCTTTCATTACCTTCGTTTACACTTAATTATACCTATTTCTTCCCTACCTAAAAAACTTGGTCTTTTTTCAGAAAATACTTATAGTTTTGTTGAATAATTTTGTAAAAAGTATCCAAATCTGCTTCATCAGAATTCACAAATGATACTCCCTTTCATAATGAAGCCATTAAGAAACATTTTTTTTAAGTTTTGATGCAAATTTAGCTTTGCTAAAATGTTGTTACCGCTCTAAATTACACTATCTGTACAACTACTGACTTGGTTTTAGCAGACTTCGAGAAAGGAGGAGGTTATGTATTCAGCACGTGTTTTTTTTTTATTTTTTATTGTTGTACTCCAATTACTTCGTCATTATGGACCGATTTTTTTTCCCTTCAAGAGAATATGTCTGCTCACTGAATTATCCACATACTCAACAATAGGGCAACAGCATAGGGCATAGGTTTTAACAGCACGTTAAGACCGTTAGAGGTATTCTTTTAAGTTATACTTAATCATCTATTTCTATTTTCTATTTATTTAAAAAAAACGATGCCCGCACTATTATTAACTCCTATGTCGCGGGGGTGTTCACATACATACGTTTCACGCACACAAAGCACACTCAGAGTCAGAACAAATATTTGCGGATCACACAAATATTTATCCCGCGTGGGGATCGAACCCGCAACACCAGCGCAGTTGAAAGTGGCGAGGCGACCGCTTTAACCACTACGCCAACCGTGCACTCTATCTAAGTATAACTTAAAAGAATACCGCTAACTGCTAGGCATACAACCTCAAATGGGAACATTGAATGGTGAAGTTTTCACAAAAAAGGGATTCATAAACTTACAACCTTACCAAGTTAGAAAAGAAAAAACAAGTTTCATCATCTTTAGGGGTAAAAAAACGTAAATTCTATCACATAATTTATTATCATAATCTTATTATAACAGTCTTAGCCTTGTACAGTTCTGAGTTCAGCTTCGTATTTGGAAGTGTATTTGCCATCTTTGTCGTACTTCAGGGAGAGTAGTCTCCAAGACTCAGGCTCGTGGTTAATGAGGTGACCAATCACGCGGCGAGTGCCACTTTTCTGAGCCTTAGTGCATTTAGCGCAGTAAGTTTCAAGAGCCTCCTTGATGTGAGCTGTGAATAGAAAAACAGGTTATCAATATCACACTATTATCTTTTTTTTTTTTTATTTCGCTCTGGCAACACTGGCCGAATGACATGTAAAATTTAGTACTGTGTTAAATATTTCGTTTTATTTAATTTATTTGCTAATTTAACACTATATTAACGGTATAAAGTTAAATAAAAGTGAAGAAATTATATGTGTGGATATAAAATACCTAGCCATTGCACTTACTTCGTATTTTATATTGAGGAACCGGCGAAACATAACCTATAACCCGGCATTCAATAAAAAATAAAATTCTTATTTTAACTAAAAATAAGAATATTATTATATGTTACGTATATATATTTTTTTCTTGGGCTTTTACAATTATTTAATGTTTTTTTTTATTAATTATAAATCATTTATTTATTTATTATACAATTAAACATTTAAAATTACACTATATTTTTAAGAATGTGAAAACTAAATAAATATCTAACTTTATGTACGTGAAATAAAAAGTATAATACAAACTTATTAAATAAAATAGATCTAATAAAAAGTTTAGGTGTCAAAAAATACGTCCGCATCAATGTCGACCGTGGGTAACGTGCCCAGAAGGCTGGCGGCATTGCCACGTTGTATGGCAATGCTAATCCTTTGTCAAAGTAGAAACCAGCCTTCTGGTCGCGTGAAGAGTCAACAAGTCTTTTACTTATATCAAATATTTATATATTACAATAAAAAATAATATGATATTCACAAAATAATATCATTGACAAAAAAAACTCCTCCGCATCGATGTCAATGGGCGACATCGTGCCCAGAAGGCTGGCAGCATTGCCACGTTGTATGGCAATGCTTATTCTTTGAGCCATATAATTATATGTTCGTTTACATTCAGGTTTTCAAATATGATTAGACGTCTTATTCATGATTGATTGATGTAATTATGTAACGCTAAACTTATAGTTCTTATCATTGTTCTTACCTTGGTCATCAGACTATCAAATTGGATTAATATAGTTACAACCAATGATATTATAGAACTATAGATATGTTACGTTCATAGAAATTACGATTTAAATCCGTTCCGAGCTATTCCAAATTGCACACATTGACAAATGTAACTGATAAGTAAAACAAAAGATACGAAATAGCACGCAAATGAAAGAGATAGCTATAGTTTTAATGATTGCACTTCAGTGGTACGCACGTGACTGCGCTCGACGCAGGCCACACGCAAACTAAACACAAACACAAGACGTCCCAATTGGGACGTATTTGAGTATTCACAGCGCGAGCGCTTATAACATATCTGCTTTTGTTTTTATATAATATCATTGGTTACAACACAATTTATTATATTACATTATGTTGAGAGCAGTTGCCGACATTGACTGCGTGGATTTCTATAAATTTTAGCCTTAGTTACTCATTGATAAATGGCTCACTTTGAGGGAGATATTAAGCATTTTCATTAGTTTTTATTACATATAATACAAGTCTTTATTCTTAAAGACGACCGGATAGCGAAGGCCGCGGGTTCGATTCACACTCAAGACAAAAATCTTTGTGTACATGAACATGGAGGTTTGTCTTGGTCTGAGTGTTTATATGTATAATAAGTACGTATTTACAAAATAAACGTAAATATGTATTAGTATCAGTTATTATAGTACCCATAGTACAAGTTCTGCTTAGATTAGGACTCGATGACGTTGTATGAATGTTGTATGATATTTTTTTTTTTTTTTTTTACTTAATATAGGTAAATCTTTTAGACAGGGTACTCACATTTAAGTTCCTTGGCATCAGGTGCGCATCTTCCCTGGTCGAGTCCACACTTGATGTAGGGTTGGAGTAACCTCCTGTTGCCCAGGACCTCATCCAGGTTGACATTGTCATATCGGTCGGTGTATTCTTCTGGACGAGCCATAACGGCGACGGCCAGGACGCACAGGATAAAGAAAGTTTTCATTTTGATAGCTGTTAAAAATGTGAAAAGCATTATTAACTAGATTTTCGCGAGATAATGGTAACACAGCTCTTGTCAACGAGTACGAGGGAAAGCACCACCATCTTGCCTCTAATCTACCACCAAAGAGTGAAAGTGTTTCGGTTTGGTAGTATCTCTAATCTACAATCTACTGATGCGGATTTTTGATGTCCATTACCACTTACCATCAGATAGATAATACATCCGATTCCAATTATACGTGGTTTTAATTAAGATGTTTATTTTTAGGTTTGATGAGAAAGACATAAGATTGTGATCATCTACCGGGCCCAGTTCCAGGTTCTATACAGCTGATACTGTTTTCACTTTCCCGGAAACTGGAAATAGGTATTTTTTTCATAATTTATGCCGAAAATGATGTAATTGTGTCGATAGACCGGATAAAAAAAAACAGAGACCGGTTAACATAGTCTATTAAATCAAATTAAGGTTGATTGACCAGCGAAATGCGAGTGTAATATCATCTACCTTTTTTTATTTCTGAACTGATGGTAATCACTACGAAGTAAAAAAAGTCGCTGCCCGTCGTCTGTCTGTATCTATGTATGCTTAGATCTTTAAAACTACTCTACGGATTTCGATGCGGTTTTTTGATAACATGCATATTATTATTTCTCTTTATTTATTTTTTACTTATTTTAAATATTTTTAAATATAATTTATAAAAAATACAAAACAAAACATTTAATATTTTAAATGTTTTTTTCGTTAAAAACAGTGTCCCACCGACATCAGGTGCAGGGACCAAGCTGCCGATGGTTAGGGCTCCAGGGAGTCCTCTCTCTGGAGCCCTAACCATCGTCAGCTTGGTCCTCCTTGGCACCTCCTCACGGTGCGTGCCGTGTCCAAAAGGACCGCCTTCTGACATGCATATTATTATTATAGTACTGTATGCGATAGCTATATAGCAAAGCCAGGGCTGGTTGCTAGTCTTCACTATAATATTATAAATATAAAAAAAGCTTGAAATAAAAAATAAAATAAAAAAAACTAATTAAAAAAAAAAAAAAACTAATTAAAAAAAAGAATATTCTTAACTCGAGCGTATTCTAAATATTATAATTATGTACTAATTTTTTTCAAAGAAAAAGGAACCGCCTTCAAAAACTCAAAAGTAAAAAATTAAAATATTCGCTAAACTTTGCTTACCTTTATATTAATTTGTTTAAAACAATAAACCCAAATAATTATGTAATACCAATTAATTATATTTTTTTGAAGTCGGCGCCAAATTACAAAATCAAATACCAATTAAAACCGTATTTACCGAATTAATTGTTGAAAAAATCATAAAATCAAATACCAATTAAAACCGTATTTACCGAAATAATTGTTGAAAAAATCACAAAATCAAATACCAATTGAATTGGTATTTGATTTTGTAATTTGGCGCCGACTTCAAAAAAATATAATTAATTGGTATTACATAATTATTTGGGTTTATTGTTTTAAACAAATTAATATGTAAGCAAAGTTTAGCGAATATTTTATTTTTTACTTTTGAGTTTTTGAAGGCGGTTCCTTTTTCTTTGAAAAAAATTAGTACATAATTATAATATTTAGAATACGCTCGAGTTAAGAATATTCTTTTTTTTAATTAGTTTTTTTTTTTTTTTTTAATTAGTTTTTTTTATTTTATTTTTTTATTTCAAGCTTTTTAGTGTCTTAGTTTTTTAGATTTAACGATGGGGTGAGGAAGAAATACTAAGGCATCATTACGCATGAAACACAATAGAAACAATCAAAATAATCAAAAAATTCTTTCTGAGATCTTCATGATCATAAGTAATCACTACGATAATAACAAATGTGCTGAAACGTAAGCCCCGTCCAAACCTAAGCATAGCTTTCGGTACTTTAAGGGTAGGTAAGTAGGCTGTCTCTGCTTACCCTTCAAAGCATACACAGGCATGATGTTATGTTATGTAGTGGTAAAAACAATACATAGATACACGATTGCACAAAACGTGGTTCATTAGCTATTCGTTTTTGAAGAGTTCCGTTGCCTGTCTCCAAAGATCTTCATCAGATTCTGATAAATTATATATTAAAACCTTCCTTGAAACACAAGGATTAAAATACCGAAAACCGCATTCAAATCGGATCAGTAGTTTCCGAGAAAATCGCGAACATAAAAAGGTGACATACATACATACATACGGATCGAATACAGAACCTCTTTTTTTTTTTTGAAGTCGGTTAAAAAAAAGCTTTGTTTGTTAGTACTGAACCGGTCGTGATGAAAATTGGTATTATTGGTATGGAGATATTTAAAGGCCCGGGCGCGGTCGGAGACGCGATCGAAATATAGTATTTATACAATAATACTATTATTAATAGAAGTATAAATAGCGCCTGGATTAAAAACTGGCATGGTATACTTTTTGCACAATATTATTTTCATTTTGGTCAAAATGAAAATGAAAGAAAATTAATTGGGTTTTAATAACTTAGGTTAAGTTTGTATTTGTAATATAATTTAATGAATGGCATGAAGTTACTGAATGTTTGTTTTGAAATTAATTTATGATTTTTATTATTTATGTTTTTTCGATATATTAAGTATTATGGACCTATGTTGTCTTAATAAATAAATAATTATTATATTATTATTATTTTGCTTTTTGCTGCCAGTTTTTTTGCGAGATGGTTATCAGAGTAATATTTCTAGCTCTTATTACAGATATTTTTTTTACACTAGTTTAAAAATAATTTTGATATTAATTGTAATGCTATTGCCTGTATATTCAATTTGATGATTGCTTTTACAAGGTAATATGTGGATATAAATAACCATATTTATAGTAATTTTAATAAACTTTTTGTTGCTAACTTTAGGCAGTTACTGCAGTATTATTTTTCAGTGCCAGCAACCTAATTAAAATTAAACAAGTTCAAGGTCTTTGAATAAATAATGTATTATTAAAAATCATACATTTGCATAAATACTCTACGAAATTGTAACTTTATCTGTCCGTTTGTTATCCTTTATAGCTAAACTGATGTCAATAAACGGTTTGGACAATTATAATAGTAATAGCAGCCCTGTGTCTCTTAAATGTCCCACTGCTGGGCTCGGGGCTCTTCTCATGAGGAGAAGGGTTCGGTCATAATTCGCCACGCTGGCCAAGTGCGGATTGGTAGACTTCACGTACCCTTGAGCGCTTTTTAGGAACTCTCAGGCATGCAGGTTTCCTCCTTAAAGGTCTTTGAATATATTGAATATAACGCTAAATGCCACGGGTTTGGAGCATTAAGGTTGAACGCGGGTCAAAGCGCGGAAGAATCTAATACTTAATACAACGAATTCCACGGACGAAGTCGCGGGCAAAACCTAGCTTAATAATATATTATCTAACATATCTAGGGATCAATGAACTAATTACTTATGGAAATCTTATAAAGAATCACTGGCCGTTACGGATAAAAATATTTACCTCAGATTTCGCATTTCTAAAAATTTTAATATTATAATAATCATAGTACGTGGCATAATAATATGTTATTATAAATTATGTTTTGCAGGGTAATAGCTACTTGGAAAATACGTTATACATAATGTATATGCAGTCTGGTTAGTTTTTTTGTTGCTGGCAATAAACCATTTAAATAGTAATTGAAATCAACTGCAGACGCTGTTTTGTAAAAGTATTACGTTGTAAATACACAAGACGGCTTTCAAAATTATTAATGATTCCTTAAAAATACATTATGCTGTCTTATGGTATTTCTCAATATATACACAAAATTAAATTGCTAATTAAAACGTTTTGAAATTATATAAAATGTGAATTGCCTCCTTGGAATCTATTAAGGCCGAAAACTATTCTTACAGATAGAAAGATAAAAAAACTAAATAATTTAACTTCTTAATATGAAAAAGTAAATAAAACATAACATCAGGTAACAATATGTCCCATTAAAATGTCAACACCCGCATGCAAAAGGCGTATATACAAACGAAAATAGAAATACAGGACTTACTTTTTTTTTAAAAGAAAGAACCACAATACCACTTGCTGTCGATCACCAGGTGTCTATGTTAAAGCCTCCAACTTGTGTATTTTATATAGCCACTAGGACATTGGCTCCTAACCCTATAGTATATCGAAAACAGGTTATTTTTCTTGGAACTTGTAAATCTACGTCACAAAACTACACACATTGGAACATTTTACGTATTCTTGTTGATTTTAATTGGTACCGGTTTCAGGGGATCGGTCTTCTCAAATCAATAGAGCTTATAATGTTTGTTATCATATGCTTAGTGACGTATACAAAGTGGTAAATAAGTGCATTAATAATTTTAAGTAGAAATGAACAGCACCCGATGATTTTCCTGAGCTAGCTGAACACCTGCCACCTGGAAGTTTGCTGCAGTGGCTGATCTGGAAGTCTCTCAACCGCCTTCGGACACAAGTTGGTCGCTGCAGGGAGAACCTGGCCAAATGCGGAATCACAAACACTGATAATACCTCGTGCGATTGTGGTTTCTCAATTCAAAACATGGCTTACCTGCTTTCGTGCCCGTTGTCTCCCTCTACGTATGTCCGTGTTGCTACCTACTGCAAAAACAATATAAATAAAAAATGAAAAACCATAATTCCATTCTTCTTCGTCGTGTCGATGGCTGAGTCAAATTTTATTTTGACTTACCATCGTTGTGAAAGGATTAGCCAATTCGCTTTGTAGAACTCACGAATTGCCTAGGGTGCGCCGGACGTAGGGAATCGTTGTGTACGTCACTCGGGGAGGCTCCTTTCATGCATAATTCCATTGACAAGTAAGAAGAGGAAGTAGAAATAATCCAATACTGAATCATGCGCTATAATATTAACATCTCATTGCTCTTCAAGTTTTATTGTTATTCAGATTTCTTTCCTCCATATCCATAAAATAATGTCATTGTCAAGTAGGTATCTAGGTACAATCTAAATTTTATTACAATGTTTTCGCCTTAACGTCAAGTATACGAAGTAGACTCATTATTATTATTTTTTTTTACATTAGATAGAACGCCAGAAGCAATTGCACTATCCAATGGTCCCTATGACAAGGCAAGATACACACATTCACTCACACAAGCACACCCACTAGTCATAACTACTCCTTGTCTAAAACATTTACAGGATCTTTCAAGCTAACTTCTTGATTCGATGATAAGTTGTTTAATAAAAAATTATCTTTAGTTAGTAGCAATCACGAACCAACTATCAGAAAAGGGAGAATTTATCAATTCGATTATAAATTCGGTAAAAACGGAACCCTTATAGGATCACTTTGTTGTCCGTCTGTCTGTCTGTCTGTCAAGACCTTTTTTCTCAGGAACGCGTGGAGGTATCAAGCTGAAATTCATATCAAATACTCAAGTCTAGGGTCTCTTGGAGCTGTGAAAAAATCAAACTTCTAAGTCAACGCGATCAAAAGATACTCCCGTTTATGCCGCAAATTTTCGACACTCGCAAGGGAATCAAAACCTACAGGGTACTTCCCGTGAACTCAGAATCTTGAAATTTGGTACGAAGCAACGTCTTATAACACAGATAAAGGAAAAATTGCGAAAAGCATAAATTTTTAGTTACATCATATAATAAAAATATTTTTAATAATTTTAAACTTATTACCCCTTTACTCATGAACGCGTAGTGGTATTATATTGAAATTCTTAACAAATACTTAAGTCTATAATATCTTTAAGCTGTAACAAAATCAAACTTCTACGTCAACGCAATCAAAAGATACAGCAATTAAAGCCGCATATTTTGAAACTCGCAACTACTCGCAAGGGAATCAAAACCTAAAGGATACTTCCAGACGACCTGGAATCTTGAAATTTGGCATGAAGCAACGTTATAAAGTACACATATAGGAAAAATTCCGAAAATCTTAAATTTTTAGTTACATCACATAGTATATTTTTTTTAAATAATCATAAACTTACTAGCTGACCCAGCAAACGTTAAAATACCATAACTTTTACTTATATACCTACAGGTTTGTACGGAACCCTCGGTGCGCGAGTCTGACTCGCACTTGGCCGGTTTTTTTTTCATGTTCGTTCCCCGATTACTCGAAGTCGCCTGGAGCGATTTGAGTAATTAATTTTTGTATGAAAGAGTATACTCGTCATATAGTCCCGTTTTTATCAAATCAAGATCTGGTGATGGTATTCTAGAGAAATTGAGGGCAACCCTCAAATAATATATTACAGTTTTATATATTGTTTTTCGTAAATTACTGAAATTTACTCGGATATTTGCATTTAGCAGTCAGCATTTCATGTAGTTGAGTGCTGCTGGAAGGTTCAACTGCCTCAAAGTTTAGGAGTACGGGGATAATTCTTTAAATATGGCACCTTAAGGCCGTTTTCTGTATTGTTTCAAGTTATACACAGAAGAGGCGAAACGTTAAATATTACTAAAGTATTTCATTCTTTTGAGTGCATATTTTTTAATTGAAGTCGTTGTTTTTTTTATTTGGCACATTATTAAATATCTACACTAACATCGCCATATTATGCTATGTTAATATAATTATATAATATCCACAACTTTCAACATCGAACAATCAGATTTGAGCTAATAGTACAAGCAATATTTCTTCGAAGATTTTATTAATCAACTAATTCGTATAGGTATGTACAATATAAGCTGCAGTTCAAGGCCAAAGCTACCTAGCAACACGTGAATTTATACGATTGAGTATTAAACCGGTTTCTACAATATAAGCATTGTTTACAATAGAATCTCTTCTACCAATTTTTTTCTGGATGTTTTCAATTTTCGGCACATGAAAGACATACAATTAAAACAATTATTGGCCATATCTTACATCTGCGAGTATTTTATTACCTAGTAAGGAAATAACTTAGAAACAAACGTAATAACTATACTCATAAAACTTTTTTTTATCAATTCATCGTAAAGTTAAATTGTTACTACATATAATTCTATATTCCGTCAATCACAGTTATCTAGTGGATCAAAAACAACAATTAAAGTTCGTTATTATATTTTTTGTTAAGAGCTCACAAAAAAGCCGATTGAATAACATATTGAGTTGATGGACGGCAAAATAGGCAACAATTTAAAAATATGTATCTAATAATCTATTTGTAGATTCTGCCGGTATTGGAGTAGTAATATTTATTTTCGAAAAAAAAAATTGATTTTATCCATGAATTTGTCTAGTTCCAGTTATTTTTATCAAAAGAGAGAATATTTTGCTTCAGAGATCCAAAGTCTTAATTACATAATTATTATTAAATATATTATTATTTATATTAGTCATAACTACTCCTTGTCTAAAACATTTACAGGATCTTTCAAGCTAACTTCTTGATTCGATGATAAGTTGTTTAATAAAAAGTTATCTTTAGTTAGTAGCAATCACGAACCAACTATCAAAAAAGGGAGAATTTATCAATTCGATTATATGTTTGTTTATTTTCATGTCATCTGTATTCCTTTTGGTGTTGATTTTTAATCAATAATAATGCTTCCAGTTTAGTTAAAATCGCCTTGGCTGGCTATTGGCTCCGTGCACGACACTAGCGTCGCTTGTTGGCCGCATCTTTTTGGGCTCAAAAACTTTACATTTCATCCCGATATTGTGGCAAAATATTAAAATCTCAAACTATCTATTAATTCATATAGTAAAATTACTGTAATTGAGTGCTCATAAATTGTAATTGGAAGAAAATAGCCAGCACGGACTTCCTGGACTATTTAAGCGACGTTTTGCGTTGTTTGACGCTTTTTCAAGGTATTTTAGCAGTCAGATTTTTCAATAAAGTTTTATTTTTCGTATGGATATATTACTAACTAACATTACTTGGCAATTATAACACTGACTTTTATTTTATTTTATTTATAACACTGACTCTAAGGCTAATGGTTTCTGTTTATTGAACTTTTCCGTTCACTTGCAGATTTGCAGTATTATGGCAATAAATATGTTAAACATAATCAAAATTCAAAATTCAAAAATTCAAAATATTTTATTTCATAGAATACAATTGATTACTTGAAAACGTCAAAATAATAATAAATAACATAACATAACATAATAATTTAAATTGGATTAAAATAATACAAAATAATGTCATAAAGCATAAAATAACAATGAGTGAGCAATAAATGTCACTGCCAGGCAGTCTTGTCCTCCATAAAGTCTTTTACACTGTAGTAGGCCTTACTATACAATTTAGTTTTAATAAATGTTTTAAATTTATGCAATGACAGATCAATTACATTATTTGGCAGTGTATTATACATTTTTGTACATTGACCTGCAAAAGATTTGCTAATTTTTTGGAGCCTGAATTTGGGAATTTCTAACTTATTTTTATTTCTTAAATTTAAATTGTGACGGTCGCTATTTTTCCTGAATTTCACAATGTTTTTGTGGGTATACATGAGACTTTCAAAAATGTATTGTGAGTATACAGTCATTATATTAATATTTTTAAACTTATCCCTTAAGGACTCTCGGGATCCCATACTATAAATGGCACGGACAGCCCGTTTCTGCAGCACAAAAATGCATTCTATATCGGCAGCATTTCCCCACAGTAATAAGCCATATGTCATAATACTGTGGAAATAGCTGAAGTAAACCAGACGCGCTGTTTTAATATCCGTCAGTTGGCGGATCTTCTTTACGGCATATGCTGCAGAACTGAGTTTTCCGGATAACCTCTCGATATGAGGGCCCCATTGTAACTTAGAGTCTAGGGTTATGCCTAGAAATATAGTTTTATTGACCAGTTCTATCTCTTTGTCCCTGACCCTGACACTGGTTTTAACTAATTTAACATTAGGCAGAGTAAATCGCACACATTTAGTTTTGCTTTCGTTTAACAAAAGATTATTTACACTAAACCAGTGTACTATTCTAGAAAGCGCTCTGTTTACGTCATCCAGTTCACACTGGCCTCGTCTAACCTTAAATATCAATGATGTATCATCAGCAAACAGAACTACCTCATGATTTTCTTTTATAAAATATGGGAGGTCGTTTATGTAGACAAGAAATAGAAATGGTCCCAATATTGAACCTTGTGGTACCCCCATTGTTACGATAGAGCCGGATGATTGTTTGTTGTTTATTACCACTCTTTGGATCCTATCACTCAAATAAGAGGCAATAAAATCCAGAGCGGTACCCTGGACTCCATAGTGGTGTAGCTTCCTGATTAGGGTATGATGCTCAACACAGTCAAAGGCCTTGGATAGATCACAAAAAACCCCGTATGCATCTTTACGTTCCCCCCAAGCATCATAAATATTTTCTAATAATTTAATACCCGCATCAGTAGTGGAACGTCCGCGAGTAAAACCAAATTGTTTATTATGTAACAAGTTATTGATGCTAAAATGATTTTGCAATTGGTCTAAAATAATTTTTTCAAAGACTTTACTAAAAGTCGGCAGAACTGATATTGGACGATAGTTAAAGGGGTCTGTAGTACTGCCCGATTTGAACAACGGAGTTATCTTGCTATGTTTCATCAAACAGGGAAACACACCACTATCTACACAGGCATTGAATAGCAATGCCAATTCGGGAGCAACAATTTCAATTAGAGAATTCACAAGATGTACAGATATGCCCCAAAGATCGGCTGTTTTTTTAATATTCAATGATTTAAATGTTTTCAGAATGCATTGTTTATTAATATGAATGAATTTAAAATCAGTAGTACATGGAGGAACATTTGATTTTAGCAATGATTCTGCAGTTGGGGTAGAAGAGCCTAGGGTTCTAGTCAAATCAACAGGAATGCGAGTGAAAAAGTTTTCAAATTCATTTGCAACATCGAGATCTGTAGTTAGTGGTTTACCATTAACATTAAGGTTTATAGTGTTATCGCGCGGGTTATTATTCCCCCTTTCAGCATTTATAATTTTCCACGTAGATTTAACTTTGTCTGTGCTGTTACGGATTTTTTCAATAATATAATTAGATTTAGCTGCTTGGCAAACAGTTTTAAATGTTTTAGAATATTTTCTAACATAATTCTGAAATTTAATTGTTTTATTGTACTGTCTTTCTGAATATAGTTCATACAATTTCTTTTTGCTTTTGTGTATACCCACTGTAGCCCATTCAGCAAAGATTGGGCTTTCACTAAATGTGACTTCCTTAGTTTTGAATATGGAGTTGAAGTCTTTACAAAAGGATGCAAAAAATGAATCATACTTTTCATTCACACTGAGTTCATTACTTAAAAAAGGCAAATTATTACATAATTGAACCCTCATACGCTCCAAGCGGTCAACAGTTACAGGTCTACACAAGATTTTACGTTTTTCAACAGATTTTTTACCAATTTTAAACTTAGCTAGTTGCCCACAGTGATCTGAATCAAATTTATTTATTATAGTCTTATTTACTGGTGTTATATCAGAGTATATATTATCTAAACAAGTAGAAGTGGTATCACAGTATCTAGTAGGCTCCAGAAATAAGTTAGACAAGTTATGTGACTTAAATAAACTCAAGACTTTGAGAGTTGATTGAGAATTCAAAAGTAAATTAATATTAAAATCGCCACACACAATTATGTTTTTACTAGATTTTCCTAATTTGATTAAGGCATCATCCATTATTTCGTCAAATTTACAATAGTCTGAAGCACCAGGTTTATACACACATACTATAAATAATTGCTCAAGTTCTACACATGAAATTTCTATTGTACATTCCACAGTAGCACAACAATCGTTCGGTGTAGTATCGATATTCATATAATTCGTAGTACTTTATGTTTATGTATAAGTTAGTCGCTTTGTTTATTTAGGTCACGTACGTCATGCTTGCCGTAATTAAATGTCTTCCTACGTCACTTTAAAGTTTCCTAAGAAAGTTGTCTTTAATAAAGAGGTTGTTACCCTAACACGTATTTTAAAATTAACCATCAATTAATAATTAATTTGCCAGCATTTGGATACGAGGCCTTCTGACAGTGACTTATTAAGTTTAGATTAAGTTATTAGACTAGTTTAATTTAAGATCGAATATGTATTTTTTCTGTAAATCAAGAACTTTTGGGAAAAAAAATCCATCTGTATCAATAACATGTTTCTTGAAGTTGATCTACTTCAAAATGCAAACGTGTTGTTATTTGACTTTATATTAAAATAAAATACGGAGGACGAATATAAAAAAATGTTGTCATTATTAATATCCTTTTTTTTTCCTCTGTGTCGCGGGGGTGTTCACAAACATACATTTCACACACACAGCACACCCAAAGTCATAACAAATCTTTGCGATACACACAAAGATTTGTCCCATGTGGGGATCGAACCCACAACACCAGCGCAGTTGAAAGCGGCGAAGCGACCGCTTTAACCAACACACCAATCGTATTACTCTTAGAACAAAGCCGCAAATGAGTAATCTGTAGCATCTAGTTACCATTAAAGAACTCAACTGAATCTAATTTGCAGCTCGTGATGGTAAAAACATACCAGTACATAAAAAATCCACATGTTTGCCTCTAGCGATAGCAGAGTTTTTGCTGTTGATATATTGTAATGGTAGGTATTACAAGAAGGCAATGATGGGTTTAAGGCTATTTCAATCATACAGTGCAATATGTATGTTTATAACTGAACTAATAACTATGGTCTTAGATTCGGCAGGATTTTAACCTAGGACTAAGACCTTCTGCACCTCGGGCAGCCGCTTTAACCAACCACCTACAGTCGCCTCTTGCCAGGACCCTAAAATGTATGTTACGTAATTTTGTGACGTCACTTTTTTTTTTCCTATCTTAAGTATGATATGAACTTAAATGTGAAATCAAAAACTCATACGTTAAACAACTCCCAAAAGCATAACGGGAGATCAATGGACCCACGACGTTTTTACAATTGAAATAAATAAAAGCAAGTAAAAATAAAATAACTATTTTTTGGTGTAGTTTTACCCAGTTTTAAACTATTCAAGGTAGATATCACATAGGGTAGTTTTTATTAATCAGTGGTGGATATTTGTGTTTTCATTGAATACCCCTGTCTTAATATCCACCTCGTCAAAAAATATACATTATAAGATCAGGTAAAATCTTAAATAGAAAATATGTTTTGGCAAAACGTAAACACATAATTGCAAAAGAAATATAAATACTCTATTTATGTCATAGTATAATTAGTCATAGAGTGCGTGTGTGTAAGCGTTTTTGCCTCACAAAGTTTAATAATATATAAGTGCGGAGCAGATCACAACAACTAGTAGTTCTTGGACTGTGGTTGGACACCTTGTAAAGGTATTTATATTATTTGTTGATTTTTAAATATTAAGAACTAATTAGAATCAAAGAAAAATAAAACGTAAATAAGAAAATTTTATTATAGTTAAGGGTGAAAGGTTTCAGAAAAAGCTCTGTTAATAAATAATATTAATTCAACATTTATATCATTACATTATATATCTCAAAAATATGTTATCTTAAAATCGGATTGTTGCCGTTTTCGGCGGCTTCGAGTTAATTTATTCCTTTTTTTATTTAAAATAATAATATTTTTTCCATAATATATTTTTTTATTTTAATAATATGGTATTTTTAAGAGTAAATAATTAATTTTAACTCTATAAATATTATAATATTTATTTCATTCGTTTTTTTCATTCAAAAATACTGTTGCCTCGTGTGACAATTAATACACCCTTTGATATATGATTTCAGATAGGAAGAAGTTATTTAATTATTCAAACGAAAAATCACTTTTATACCGCTTATAACTTGTTGTTGGGGTGACTTTCCTTTTCGATACGGATACCTTGCCCCTTTCATACGTAAAATTATAAATAACTATTAAACAAAAAAATCTAATAAGTAGTGTAGTCTAAGTTCTAATACATGCTAAAAGACAATCCGTTGGCTATGATTACAAAGATTTAGAAAAGTACTTACGTGTGTTTTCCGTCTAGTATAAAAATATATTAAATTATACATTTTATATCAAACATAAAAACTATCTACAAAAAACCATTTATAAAAGGTTTAATATACTCACTGCCTTTTTTTCCCAATTCTAGCATCAAAATGAAATCCGCAATTGCACTGTGCGTGTTAGCCTTGGCCGCTGTGGCTTTGGCTCGTCCTGAAGAGCAGTACACCGACCGTTACGACAGCGTGGACCTGGATGAGATTCTCAGCAACAAGAGACTTCTGGAACCTTACATCAAGTGTATCCTCGACCAGGGCAAGTGCGCGCCTGATGCCAAGGAACTCAAAGGTTAGTGTCATTTTGATACCTCCCGTAATTTCTTTGCTCCTGCCTGCTATGTCTTCTGTACCTATTAGGTTAAAATACTTTAAAGTAAATAATTTGTTTTATAAACCATTTTGCAAGACTTTTTGTGGTTTTTTTCAAAGGTGTAATAGTACGTTGTACACTAACTACGCCCTCAATGAAATTGACTACTTTCATAGTCAATTTCATTCAGGGCGTAGTTTGAGGCCTACAGCAAAGCCAAGGGTCTTAATACACCCGAAAGAAATCTTATTTTCGTCTGAATAATTCATAGTGCTTTATACTACACCTACTAAGAACTAAAACTACCAAAAACAACAACACCTACCAAATATCTACGAAAAATTTCAGAAACTACTTATTTTTCTTAAATAATCCTTTAAGTCCTTTCTTCTTCTTCTTCGTCGTGTCGATGGCTGAGTCAAATTTTATTTTGACTTACCATCGTGGTGAAAGGATTAGCCAAATTAGAAATTAAGTCCTTTAAAACGCAATTATTTTATTTTAAACATTGTTTATTACAGCTCACATCAAGGAAGCTTTAGAGAACGAGTGCGGCAAATGCACTGAAGCTCAGAAGAAAGGCACTCGTCGCGTCATCAAACACCTGATCAACAACGAACCAGCGCACTGGAGCGCGCTCTCCGACAAGTACGACCCCGACAGGAAGTTCGTCACCAAATACGAAAAAGAACTCAAAGAGGTTAAGGCTTAAGCCATTGCAAACCGATGCATTTTGCGCAACATGTGATATTATTGTAATTTAGAAAGAAATAAATTATAGTTTTTGATATTTTTTTTTATTAACACTGTATTTTGGTGTTGTGCTCAGCATAGTTCTTTCCTAGGCCGCTTCAAGTCTGGAATAGTACCCTGTAGATGGCAATAGGCTCACTCGCCTCTCATCACATTGGACTCAGTCAGTTAGTATAGGCAATCAGTCCTTAGTTCTTTCTTTGGCCATGGCACAGCACAGAAATTGAAAAGTGTCAGACAATATCGGTCATTATATTTTTACTAAATCTGTATAATATTAAAAATTGTTTTTATTGAAGTCATCTCTTGTTGTTACTATGACTATAATTTTAGTTTTCCTCGTGGAATGACAGGCAGAAATTAAACAATAATGTGTTATGAAATGACTGACGCCGTGAAGTTCAAGGTTATGTAGTATTTATTTTAATATCTCTCCTTTGTTTTAAAACACCTATACTATCATGATCTTTATGTGATAATTATACCTAAGCTTTTATAGTTATGATGAGGCATTTTTTTTACTTGTGATAATGTTAATTATAACATCAATTTCTAAAATAAAATTGCCACTTCATGATGAATTTATTGTGATTGGATCGGTGGCGTGATTCTGTAAGGAAAACTGTCGGTTGCGCCAATTTAGTGAATCGTTGCCGTCATATAAATACGTTCGATATTTGATTGTCAGAAGTTTAAATTTCGTGTGATTCTATTTAGAATATCCATGCGGTCTTAGGTATATCTAAAGGAGTATTTTATGACAACGGTGCTCATCATCATTCTACAACTGTTACGCCAAATTATGAAGGAGTCGGCTTTTATCTATATATACCATTTCGAATAAGCTTTTTATTTTTTAAATTGTTTTAAATGTATGTATTAAACTTACACATTGTAAAAGTAATATATTTTATTTACAACAGAAAAAAATATATTTTTCCATGTCACAATATTTATGGCAAGACTAGGTATATTTTTATCATTTTATATTTTCCCATCCCTTCATATTAGACCATGTTGGTATACTTAATTAACTTAAGGAAATCGTGTTCTAGTAGACCTCTGAAAAATATCTAAAAAGGAGATTGTTTCTTTTTTCGAGAGATTCAAATTAGTTTATGCCTTTTTTTATTTGCAATAATATGTTTTTTTTTGAGAGTGGGAAATAATTTATTTTAATTCAATGAATATTATTATATTATATTTCATTAGATTAAAAAAAGATTGTTATTAATAATATTCGTTTTGTTAGTTCATGAATACTTCGGCGGATACTTGCCTCGTGGGAGAATACACCCCATGGTATATGATTTCAGTTAGAGAGAAGAAATTTAATTAATCATCTGTTTTTATTTTTATTTTATATTAATAAAACACGAGGAATAATTTTCATCTCACTTATAAATAACTATTTAACAATAAAATCTAATAAACAGTGTTGTTTAACCTCTAATACGTGTGAAAAATGTAAAATGAAAAAAGACGATCCGTTGGCAATTATTGCAATCATGAAAAAAAAAAAAATACAAATTAACTACCAAATATAATTTTAAAGCATATCCAAGTATCGTTGTGGGAGATTTTCTTTCCTTCAGACAAAAGAAGGAGTCGGCTTTTATACTCTGAGGACCTTAGCTGAATAATCTCTTATAATATATTTTACGCAGACTGTCATCACAACCTAGTTCGTGGTACAATACTGTTTGATAGACTAGTTGTCCGACTTTCTGGCTCCTGACTAACATAGTAACATTAAAACATGCTACCCAAGGCACGGCGCAAAACGCGTTACGTTCAGATCACCCAACCTCCAACCGCGATTAGCATTGCTTTATTTGTAGATTGTTGGGTCCGCGTGGCTTCAAATAAGCCACAACCTGACGGGATTGGAATACTAAACTGAGCTTAAGAATAACATTTAAACAACGAACTGTTTGTAACTATGTTTAATTTACAAATACTGTACTTTTGGATATAAATTCTTAAGCCGCGACCTCTTTGAGTTCCTTCTCGTACTTGGTGGTGTATTTTCTGTCGGGGTCGTACTTGTCAGATAGCTCAGTCCAGTACGCAGGCTCTTTGTTGATGAAGTGTTTGATGACGCGGCGAGTGCCGTCCTTCTGTTTGTCAGTGCATTTAGCGCACTCGGTTTCCAACGCGTCCTTGATGTTTTCTAGAAAAAAGAAATGTTTACTTGAGGCTAATAACACCGGCAGTCAATCACGCAAAAGGCTTTTTTGGTATTTTATATGTTATATTTTTGTAGTTCAGTACCCGCTGTCACCTCATATTAGAGTTACAAGATACGTTCATTGTACATACGAATATTATTCCTTTGTACTTATTTCGTCAATTTGATAATAGGTAATGTCTTATTAACGTCCCGCGACAGGAATAGAGTGGAAAAATGTAAGAGAAGAAACGTTAAGTATTAATGTCCAATAATCTTAACCTAACCAAATCTGACTCGTTAGTAAGCGTATGGGCCTCTAACCGCAAGCTCACGGGTTCGATTCTTGGGTCGGGCAAAATTGTTATTTGGGCTTTTTCCCGGAAATTCTCAATAGCAGCACTGAGTTAGATTTGTGCTCGATGGATAGCGATGAGCCAAAGAGATTGTAGATAGGTATTTCAATAGTTTCATCCCCTACCACGTGAAACTTAAACATAACAGGTGAAGTGTGGGTGTTTCACATCTCTGCCACACCCTTCTGGGTTATATAGGCGTGAAGCTATGTTCAATACGAACCTTTAAGTTCCTTAGCATCAGGTGCGCACTTGCCCTTCTCCATGACACAATTAAAGTAAGTCTCGAGTACTTTCTTGTTCTCCAGGATCTCATCCAGGTTGATGGTGTCGTAGCGGTCCGTGTACTTGTCACCATCGGGACGAGCGGTGCTCACGGTTACTACAGCCAGTAGGCAGAAGACGATAGCGGATTTCATGGTGGTACTATGAAAATAAATATCATAGTCTTTAAAATAAAGATTTCTAGAATAACAATGAGAAATGTCTTTTTGGAAACAAAAATTACGAAAATTAAGAATTAAGAAATAAGATTATCTTTTCTAATCTATTAAAACGTGACTTTTGTTTTTTTTTTTTTAGCCGTTTTAGTTTACAAATAGAACAGATTTTTTTACTGCTACGTTTTTGTCGGCAACACAGTACGTTTAGTTAAAAATCCAGGCACTTTACAAATATGAGCAATGCTTCGTAATCTTTAAAACACACTAATAAATAGTTACCTTTTAAAAATATTTCTTCTTGAAATTCAGCGATGTAGTAACTGTCAATGCAATAATTCGTTCTTTTATATCATTGTTTAAACTTTATAAAACAAGAAACGCACACAGTGAGGTTAATACGGTGCAGTATTAAAAAAAACTTTTCAAGGCATTTGAAATACGTCACATAATTACCTACCTATTGTTATTTGTTACTATAGCATGCAAAAACCTGCCTAATATCCTAATTTTGCGACATTTAATTATTTTAGGTGTAAATGTTCAGAGTAGTGTTTCCGATGTTAATCACCAGCATGCGTATCAATAAATGAAATCATCACATGAAATTAAAATTATATAGCATACTTATAAATTATGAAGGTAGGCTCTAATGTTCGGAATCAATCGTTTCCTTGACTGAATCGATCAACGGTAGAAGCCGTAAACTACTTAAAAATGTCATGTTCTCCATGTCTTCCACTAGGCTATCCATGCTTAGAAAGTTCATAAAATAACAAAAATCCTGAAGACCCATCAACTATTTCCGTAACTTCAATGCATGGAGACCGAAGCGACCTGAACGAATACAATTTACCCAAGTAACTGATGAATTCGACATGTCGTGTAACCAACATGGCAAATCTACCCACCTATACGCTTACTAGTACTAAGTACAAAGGTAAAACATATCTGTATTTTCAAGTTTATAATAGAATAAATAATAGTTTAAAAAAACTAAAAAACACGCTTTAAAGTACTTCTAACTAAAAAGTGTTTTTCAGTTTATTAGCAATTATTTTTCACTTTTTAGTTAGAAGTACTTTAAAAGCGTGTTTTTTAGTTTTTTTAAACTATTATTTATTTCCTACTTTTTAGTTTGGTTTATTTATAAGAGCGTTTTTTTTTTATTTTTTTTATCGAATTATTGCATTGTCATCGATCTTTGACAGGTGTGCAAAATTTGAATGAAATCTGTCCGTTCAAAGTGGGTCAAAATCGAGTCCAAAGGAGTCGGTTACATACATACATTCATACATACGTACATACATACAGGTGAAGCTAATATAAGCGTGTTAAAAATAAAACGGAGCTTTTCTAAGTAACTTTCTTTTATTCTAAACACTAATAATATCACATGTTTGGCACGCAGGCTTAAATGCATCGGTCTGCAATGGCTTAAGCCTTAACCTCCTTGAGTTCGTCCTCGTACTTGGTGACGAACTTCCTGTCGGGGTCGTACTTGTCGGAGAGCTCGCTCCAGTGCGCTGGTTCGTTGTTGATCAGGTGTTTGATGACGCGACGAGTGCCTTTCTTCTGAGCCTCAGTGCATTTGCCGCACTCGTTCTCTAAAGCTTCCTTGATGTGAGCTGTAATTATAAAAAACATGGTAAATTTTGGAGACACGAATCTGAAGAACAGATAAATGGGAAAACAAAACGACTGTTAGCGACACGAACCTCCTTTCTATATGTTTTAGTTTTAATATTTTTACTTATGTCAGTTTTGTCTTTGTTCTGTCAATTGTAATTTTGTTAGAAAATATTAAATAATTAAAATTACACAAGATTTTGCCTTTCGGACCCTCGCTCACCAATAACAACGACTTAATTACAATTTTAATGAATTTCTGTTTTTTGAAACGGTTTAAATAGACGCAAGCAATAAGGTTTATTTTTATAGTTGGTTGTCAGGCGAAGTTAGATAATAATCTTGAAATACAGATTAATAACGCCTAGATCGATAGTCTTCAAACAAGTACTTCGTCTTAAGTGAAGTCAAAAAGAGATCAATGTGTGCGTGAAATTACATCACTGGCCACTTGGCCGACACGCATACAAAAACAAACTGATGTGTACTCACTATTTGTATTGAGCCGAAACGGCACGTTATAGTAGCTAAACTTTTATGTAAGTATACTGGGTTTCTAGGTGTAATAAAACTAACCTTTGAGTTCCTTGGCATCAGGCGCGCACTTGCCCTGGTCGAGGATGCACTTGATGTAAGGTTCCAGCAGTCTCTTGTTGCTGAGGATCTCATCCAGGTCCACGCTGTCGTAACGGTCGGTGTACTGCTCTTCAGGACGAGCCAAAGCCACAGCGGCCAAGGCGAACACGCACAGTGCAATTGCCGATCTCATTTTGATGCTGAAATTATAAGAGAGATTATTTTACTATTTCTATAATTATAATTGATTATTTGATTATTTGCCTATTATAGTAATTTATTTACTTATTGTAATACACAATACTTTTTTTATTGAAAAGAAAATTAGATTTTAAAGTTACGATCATTACTTCCGAATCATATTACAGTAACTAATCTATCTGCCGAGCCTTTTCCAAATTACATTAGGTTTTAGTCTAACGGATTAAGCTGAATATCAGTATTTTACGACTACATCAGACCTCCAAAACCTTGTACGAGGTGATACGATACTCATTGTTAAACTAGTTGTCAGACCTTCTGACCTTTGAACGCATTATATTACAGTAACTCAAAAAATGTAGGTACCTATAACTTTGAGAATTTGACTATAGCAGAGTTATAATAAAAAGTTACATACTGGATTAATTAAGGTAAGGGATAATTAAGACCGACGTCCGAGTGGCCGAAGAGTTGACGACATTTGACTGTAATAGCGAAGAGAAACTGTTGCAAATATACGAAAAACAATATAGAACCCTTGAAAATTTGAGGGTTGCCCTCGATTTAGGATCCCATCATCAGATCATGACATGATGAAAATGGGCCCATACCTATAGCAAGGATACTCTTTCAGAAAAAAAATAATTTCTCAAAGCGTTCCAGGTGTCTTCAAATAATAATGTCTTCAAAAGACAAACAAAAAAAAAACAATTCAAATTGAGAAACTTTTCCTTTTTTTGAAGTCGGTTAAAATATAAATAAATAAGAAGTACCTGTATATGCTATGTCCAACCACGAATCGATCAAGAGAGCTGAGGACCTACTAGTCCAAATGAGGAGGTCTTCACTTATATATGACTCAACTTTGTACAGCAAAAACTCTTACATACGCACACCATGACTAAGTACATGAGTGTTTGTCGTTGGGGGGAAATGCTCTTCGCACTAGACATTACAAAAAATATGACGGCGAAAATTATTGTTCACGTTACTTTTATTCAGACTTACCACGTTAACGATTGGGCGTGAGGTCTAGCTAGATCTAGTAGACTAAACCAGTAACCCCTTACCATCAACTGGTAAAAGGTTACTGCAGCTCATAAATAGCCACTAGACTCCAGGTTTTGACAGGAAAACATGACAAAACGCGACATTACCTATCTCGCGTCCCTTGTGCTGGTCCGGATATGGTGCAAATATCTCACTATACTCTGTACTGTAAAAAAATCAGAGAGACTAAAATCAATCTCCAAAATGTCAAATTTATTTATTTAACTTTTTGCACACAAAATGGTACACAGGTGGACTTAATGCCTAGTGGCATTCTCTAACAGTCAACTTAGGGTGGTGCAGAGAAACAAAAGCGTTACGATAATACTAATAGTAAATAAACACTGATTTGGAAATCGATTAAATACATATTAATATATATTGGTACATACATAATACTTTAAATACGTCAATAATATACACAAATATATATATATTTATAAATACACATATATATATATATATATATAAATAACGGATGAAGAGAAGGGGGATGAAGAATGAAATATTATGATGATTCTGCCAATTTTTCGATCAAGAGTTTGCGGACTTTAATTTTGAAGGTGTACCGGGTTGTTGCCATTTTGAAATCTTGCGGTATCGCATTCCACAAAAGAACAGATTGTACGAAGAAAAAAGAATTGACGAAGCCTATGTAAAGGACATATTAGTAATTTATTATTGGAAGACCTCAATTCAAATTCACAATAATTATTTGATAATTACATTTTGGAGCTCGATTTTTATCTCTTTGATTTTGGTAAAGAGTTATAGTATTGGCTACGATATCATGCCTCTTGAACCTGTAATTTAAATATGACTTCTTATCTCTCTTCTCTTTGATGAGATGGTGCTACTGTTTTTTTTTCTGTAAGGGAAATCTCAATGAGAACCTTTAAGGTTCCTATACGCTTCATGAACATTGCAGGTGAAAAAATATTAGGTGATATTATATTTTTTCTGTCTATTATATTAAAATTCTTATGATATAATTGGTTGTCTGTTGTTTGCCCGAAGAATATATGCCATAATAATCATATGCCCGAATTTCATTTACCCGAATTTCATTTGCCCGAATGTTTTGTTTACCATAAAAGACATGTGACATACTGTTATTTGCCCGAACATTAGATTTCATAATGATTCGAATGCCATACGTATTGTTTTCCATACTTTCAATTGCAATAATATTATTTGCCCGAACATTTGATTACATAATGATTCGAATGCCATACGTATTATTGTTATCCATACTTTTAATTGCAATAATAGTATGCAACAGAATTTTCAAACGCCATACTAAATTAATTTCCAATCTATCTAAGGTATTTATTTGCTCATGAAATTTTAACAGGCGCTCTAAAATTATTTTAAAACTTAAGTAATTACAAATTAGTGGGTAGGAAAAATATTTGTAGGCGATATTTATTGACAAGAGTATAACTGGATATAAATAAAGTATGATTATAGTATTAAAATTGATTTATTTTTAATACCTACTTATCACTATAATCAGTCTAAGTCGCTTCCGTACAAATTTAACCTAACGCCTTTGTCCTAAAAAGCGATTTTCTTTCATGTTTCTAACCTAACCTACCTATTAATTTTAATAATTATTTTAAACTTTTTTACAAGCAATTTTGGTGGGAAATGATGTTATGGTATATGATAATTACGTCTTACAATGATTATACTGGCACTTCGCCGGCCGCTGCCGCGGCACGCTCGCTTCGCTCGCTCGGCTCGTGCGTTGTCTTTCATGTTTCTAACCTAACCTACCTATTATTTTTTATAATTATTTTAACTTATTTTACAAGCAATTTTGGTGAGAAATGATGTTATGGCAAATGATAATTACGGCTTAAAATGATTATACTGGCACTTCGCCGGCCGCTGCCGCGGCACGCTCGCTTCGCTCGCTCGGCTCGTGCGTTGTCTTTCATGTTTCTAACCTAACCTACCAATTAATTTTAATAATTATTTTAAACTTTTTTTCAAGCAATTTTGGTGGGAAATGATGTTATGGTATATGATAATTACGTCTTACAATGATTATACTGGCACTTCGCCGGCCGCTGCCGCGGCACGCTCGCTTCGCTCGCTCGGCTCGTGCGTTGTCTTTCATGTTTCTAACCTAACTACCTATTATTTTTTATAATTATTTTAACCTATTTTACAAGCAATTTTGGTAGGAAATGATGTTATGGCATATGATAATTACGGCTTACAATGATTATAACAAATGATGTTATGGAAATTGATTTTATGGCAAACAATGATTATAACAAATGATGTTATGGCAATTAACTTTATGGGAAACAAAGTTTCTAGCACGTGACTAATATAGAAAACAATGAATATGACAAATAAAATTATGAGAAACAATAATATGTCAGGTGAGTATTATAGCAAATAAAATTCGGCCAAATGAAATTCTGGCAAACGGCGGTACACCGATATAATTATGTAAATCAAATTTTGTAGCGTTCTAGACCCTAAAATGCTTCACATAAAGTTACGTAGTAGATATTGATTCATTGTTTTATGTTTACAAAAAATGAATAAAATTTGTTAATTTTTGTTACCAAATTATTATCTTAATCTTAACTCAACTGATGACTGATGACGATAAATCTAGCCAAAACTACAGTATGCTTTCTAGCATAATACCATATTCTACTACTGTAAAAGTTCACTATATTATTAAAACACTAACAAACTTAACATAAGCAACACAAATCGTTTTCTTTTAGACCTTTAAAACATAGCTGCATATTGTAATAACATAATTTAATTACCTTAATTTTACGGTAAAACTGTCACTGTTCTCACATAATCACCAATATATAATATAATAATATACCAATATCCGTTTGAATTTTAAATCTTGTAATTGAATATAAGATATTTAAATCGATACATTATGAAACTAAATAAACGAAAGTAAAGCAAACTGACAATTTATAAATCGACACCATTCTAAATTTGATATAAACATGAATCGATTGAAACTTATATTAAACAAATAATTATGTTATGAATTTACATTATGAAATTAAATTAATTAAAATAAATACAAATTGAAACCTACAATTATAATCTATACGTCGCACGCCGAATGATGATCCCTATGACAGTTCGTTAGCGCTTAACATTGTACCGACGTCCTGTCACATCAAATCCTTTAGAGGTCCATTAAAAAGTCGAAAAAATCATAATTGTGTACATTTGTAAATTATAAAAATGAATATTAAGAAATTATTACGTAATGTTCAGAAATAATGGAGAAAAACTCCATGCAAATGTACATGGTACGTGCTGCAAAAGTTACGTCGTCTAGCTGTTATCGACTGAGAAGGGACACATCGATAAACCAAATATCGATAATTTGTTGGAAAAATTAAACAAATGCTTTGAGTTTGTATTTTATTTATATCAAGCTGAATCTGATACAGGGTCAAGCGGATCTTCAAAATCTGAGTCTGAACTGCAGCTATCCGTGACGTTTATTATTAACGATTGGTCAATGATATTGTCGTATTCTACATCTCGATCCCAGTCTTGTACGCAAATTTTCTTTGTTCTTTCGACCACTTTTCGCCAATCGTCAGCTGTCAAAATTAAAGTATAGTAAAATAAAATATAATAAGGCTGTTACTTTTTTATCTAGTGTTTTATGTCCATCAATGCGCGTAATCTTTTTTTCAAAATAAATAAATAGGTATTGCTTATTATGTTGAATGACCTGGCTGAATGACATGATATTTGCCTAAAAAAACAGTATTTTATCCAAATTGTTTCGCATAACTAGTACAACTGTCAATTGAAACGTCATAGGGATCATCATTCGGCGTGCGAACTATAGTGAACCCCAAATGTATTAATACGCTGTATAAAAAGTATGGTAATGTACACCTGTCAATAAACCTGGTTCTTTCCAGAACGTGACATACTTTTTGCTCCAACATAGACAACTCGCTAGTTTCGCTTTGGTTATGGTATATTGAACTCTGTAGGCAAATTTAACTCATTAATTTTATCAATTCGATTGTATCAACAGTAAAATAAACAGAAATTACTACTATAAAACTACTCATTCTAGTTTTTTTCAAGCTGTTTGCATTCATATCTCAAACTAAAAAAACTATTTTACCATAGTGAAGTGAAAAAAGTACTCAACAAGAAAATTATACCTGAATATTTTTTTATTATTTTAATCCCACCCATACGCTCACCTCTGTGACTCCTGTGTCGCTAGAATCAACAGCGGTAACCAACAGTAAGACACCGTGCATGACACACGGGCAATCCCAGGCAGAGATGTAATATAGTTGGAGTTAGAAAGATACATACTTTTCTAACTCCAACAGGATCTTATATAAATTAAATAGAAACATTCACACAACAACACTCTTTCTGGTAACTTGAAGATGGTAAAAGAACCGCGTTCTTTTTGTGGAAAGTCAAACATGAAATCTTTCGTCAACATTACATTTGAGAATAGACACGTCTCGTTTCTTTAAACTTTCTAAAAAGTTAAGTTCAGAAACTACACATTGCATAAAAAACTTTTTTCCCATTACATTTTGTCTCTAGAATTTTCCTAATTATATTGCGGCCAGTTTTTAGTTTTACGAATTCAGCTGAATATCTGTGTTTTACGTGGAGCGACTGCTATGAGACCTCCACAACACGGTTTGCGTGATATCATACTCTTTGTTAGACAAGTTGTTAAACTTTCTGGCTTCCGACTACTCGTTCAACTACCATAGATTTTCAATGGCAACCGAAACCGACGCTGACGGCTTACCACCCATCCAACTGGCGTCTGCGGTAGCAATACTTACCCGTATGATGAAACGATCCGCGCGGTTACGACTTAGCTACGAGCTCTGTTCTAAAATAATCTCTGAACTAAAATATTAGACCAAAATTCATAAAAATCTGGCAAATTTAGGCGTGCTTCCGCATCTACGTACATTGTGATAATGTTACCACAAACAATGGTTAGATAATGACGAAGTTATCTCAAATTGCTTGAAACGTTTTTTTCTCTACTAATGCACCGCATTAACCTCACAATGCGCGTTTCTTGTGCCATGAAGCTTTAATGGTATAAAAGAACGAATTATTTTGTGGACAGTTACAGTACATCACTGAGTTTAGAAGGATCAACCAAATCCTACAAAGGTAAATATTTTGATAATAATTGAGATTTTACCGCGATGGTCCAGTGGTTAACGTGTGCGTTATCGGGTTCGATTTCCGGGTCGGTCAAAGTGCTATATAATACGGTGATACCCCCTTTAACCTAAACATTACAGGTGAAATGTGGGTGTGATACACCTCTGCCATACTTACGTTATAATTGAGATTTTAGTTAAAATTTTATAATTTTTTATTATTTTATTAATTTATACTAAGCCTATTTTTGCGTGCAAAATTTAATACAAATATTTATTTGTTATTAATTTTTATTTTTTAATTGTATGCAAAAACAGCTTTTTAAATAATATAGTAAATTAAGAAGAAAGAATAAAGTTTTTTTGTAGGTTAAAATTAACATAAAGCACCTGCAAAGGTAGTCGTTTATTTTAGTCCCAAATAAAAATACTATGATTAAGTGCACTAAAAACAACTTTGTATTTTTTCAACATTGCTTGCCATTAAAACCTTTTTATTTATAATCTTGATTTTTTTATTAAAATCTGACACAATATTTTCCACAGCTTCATCATGAAATCCGCTATCGTCTTCTGTCTACTGGCTGTAGTAGCCATGAGCACCGCTCGTCCCGATGGTGACAAGTACACGGACCGCTACGACACCATCAACCTGGATGAGATCCTGGAGAACAAGAAAGTACTCGAGACTTACTTTAATTGTGTCATGGAGAAGGGCAAGTGCGCACCTGATGCTAAGGAACTTAAAGGTTCGTGTATGAAGTTTTTTTTAATAAGTTACTAAATTACTCTTAGGAATAGTAAAGTTAATTAATGTGTCCAGTTTTGAATCTTATTATATAGAAGACAGGGTTAAAAACTGCTTATATATAATTGATCGAGTTCAATTTTACCATTTACTTTTTTACTTTCTGCTTCTATTTTGTTTTTAAAGATACCCGCAATAGTTTTAACTCCTGTGTCGCAGGGTGTTCACAAGTCAGAACATTTTTTTGCTGATCACTTAAAGATTTGTCCCGTGTGGGGATCGAACCCAAAACACCACATAACTTTTAATTAAGGGCCAAAATCGGTTTATTGCAATGTTATTACCACTTAAGTGCTATTTATAACGATCGATTGTATATCAGACTCAGCAATTAAGTGTACATAAAATCTAGTTATCAAGTTTAAATAGTAATTGTTTTCTACCAAAACCTAAATCCGCATACAAAATAATTTTGATTATATCAACAACATTCAACATTTTTGCATCAATCATATATCTCTTACATATTTCGCCTGCAAGTATTGTCTATTGTATGTATATTGTCTTGTATCTCAAGTAAGCTCTCTTTCTTTTTGTAGAACACATCAAGGACGCATTGGAAACCGAGTGCGCTAAATGCACAGACAAACAGAAGGACGGCACTCGCCGCGTCATCAAACACTTCATCAACAAGGAGCCTGCGTACTGGACTGAGCTATCTGACAAGTACGATCCTGACAGGAAATACACCACCAAGTACGAGAAGGAACTCAAAGAGGTTGCAGCTTAACAATCTTATTCGATAATACCAAAGCATGAGCGTATTGGTACACGCCATATAAAACTTAGACTGTGAATAAAAAATTCTTTAAAAATATTTAATGCTGTAAGTTTTATTTTATCTTTGTTTTCGATTCACATTGCATTATAGTCTTCTCAAGATAACTACAAAGTATGCAATATAATGGTATTTGTTTAATTAAGTAAAATGATCACTTAATATGTTTGGGACTTGACCATTATTACTCACATTATTTTTACTTTACTAAAAATCTGACTTGTTAGAATCAATAACAGAACTTATTCCACTAGTAGTCAACAGTCAGTTGGTTCGGAAAACGTGAAAAAACTCGTGAAAATAGATCGTCTTCGATACCATTAACCATGTGATGGTTTAACTCACTCCTTTCGTTGATGGAAAAAAAAATTAAACTCTACTTTATATGTATAGGTAGGTAAAAGTTATGTTCAATATTAAATGTATAGGTAGGTACCTATACATTTAATATAGAAATAACTTGTAACACAGTAATAATCCCATACTTACCAAGTAATTCTTTATAACTGCTCTTTAGTTTTTAATGTTAAAGCTAATTTACGACTATAACGTCGAAATGCATGTTCTTTGCAAAAATATTATAGAAACAGTTCTTATCGTAGAACAAAGCTGTCACTTTTATGTATGTGTGTTATAGACTTATCCTGCCAATAAGGTTTATCTAACACCCGTGTAATCGGGCTTTCGTCTCGCTAGTAGAAAATAAATAGTCAGATGTACCAAATTATAAACCTACCTGGTTATAAGCATATTTTAAGAAGAAACTTGTAGATACATGCTTATACATATTTTTTTTAGTGATCATTAAGTTACCTTAAAGCAGCGATAGCCGAGTGGGCGACCGTAGGACTGCGAAGTTAAAGGTCTCGGGTTCGAACCCACGGCACACACCTCTCGTCTTTTCGAAGATATGTGTGTATTTATAATATAAATTATCGCTCGCTAACGGTGAAGGAAAACATCGTGAGGAAACCTACATGTCTGAGAGTACCTAAGAAGTGCTCGAGTGTGTGTGAAGTCTACCAATCCGCACTTGGCCAGCGTGGTGGACTATAAATAATAATAATAATAAAATATATTTAATCAAGTGACTAATGACTCATAATGTTAGTAGAGCTTATATACTATGTTAGTAAACGATACAATTTGAATGGCCTAACCCTTCTCATCATGATAAAAGGCCCGAGCCCAGCAGTGGGACATGTATTAGATACAGAGTTGCTATTATAAGTTACCTTGAATATTTATTAGGCTTTAAATACTCATAATGAAGTGAGCATCATTATGATATATTTTTTGTTTGCTTTTTCATGTGAATCATCATTGTTGACAATGACGGAAAAGATAAGCTCTCAATGTTTTTTAGTACATTATAATTTATAATGATATTTTGCCAGCTAATGACAACAACAATCATGATACTTGAGACTCCAGGATGTATAAAATAATAACAAGAATATTTAGTGAGAAGAAACTTCAAGACTAACTATGACTATTATTTAATAAATAATAAATATCACAGAACTTACACACAGCGCCATCTAGTCCCAAACTAATCCAATACATAATAATATATACTTTTCTTTTTTTTGGTAAATACATACTTATTATACATAGAAACACCCAGACTAAGACAAACCTTCATGTTCATGCACACAAAGATTTGTCCTAAGCGGGAATCGAACCCGCGACATCGGCGTCGCAGGCAGGTACACTACCCACTCCGCCATCCGGTCGTCAATTATTTGTGTCTATTCCAAAAAAAAAATTGAATGAATCAACTTATCTCTTAAGCCTGCTAAAATTATTAAAGAAATTGATGTCACAACATTAATTTTATTAGCTATTTCACTGTCTGTAAGTATGTTTATTTAATTGTGTATTTAGGTATATAGAGATAGGTAAATATTATAAAAAATATTTTTAAAAATATTTTTTTCTTTCTATCTACCTATATGTATTGTATAAGTGTAGGGTGTATTTTTGAAACGGGGCAGTAAGGGCAAGTACCTTAACCGTTGCAGTTACAGCAAAACGTTCTTAAAAGACCTTCCCTAACTTTTTGGGACATTTTGAACTGCATTCACAGATTTTGTAAAAAACTTACAGTTAGCAAAAAAAATGCAAAAAGTTCAAATTTTTTTTTTTTATGCCAATCGATTCTATTTCATGTGGGGATCAAAAAACTCTATGGGACCATTTTAGCTTTCAGTACTAGAAAAGACAGAAATCGCCAAAAACGTTTCCCATACATTTCGGCAACAGAAACGAATTTCTACGATGGTTTAACTTTTTGTTATGGCCTGGAAGTAGGTAGAATTGACTGTAAAGTAGCCGCAACGGATACTTATTGCGGTACCACACTAATGCAGCTCCCGCATTTCGATTAGTATCCGTTGCGGCATGTGCCAACAAGAAAGGTTATTACAAATCTTTTGAAAAACCTGGAATTGCAGGGTTCTTTCAAAATACGCTTCTAATAAGTCAATTTTTTCACGATTAGAAGACATTTTAGCGAAAATCCTTAATTAATAAATAACTCATACGAAGTTTCTCAGCTGAAACTAAGTATAACACACAGATTTTCGAATCAAATTCGAAATTTGAGGGTAAAAATTCTTTTTATTTACTTTACAGTCAATTCTACCCACTTCCAGGCCATAACAAAAAGTTAGACCATCGTAGAAATTCGTTTCTATTGCCGAAATGTATGGGAAACGTTTTTGGCGATTTCTGTCTTTTCTAGTACTGAAAGCCAAAATGGTCCCATAGAGTTTTTTGATCCCCACATGAAATAGAATCGATTGGCATAAAAAAAAAATTTGAACTTTTTGCATTTTTTTTGCTAACTGTAAGTTTTTTACAAAATCTGTGAATGCAGTTCAAAATGTCCCAAAAAGTTAGGGAAGGTCTTTTAAGAACGTTTTGCTGTAACTGCAACGGTTAAGGTACTTGCCCTTACTGCCCCGTTTCAAAAATACACCCTGTATATTGTAAAAAGGTTAGGAATATGTAATGTTTATTTACTTTTATTCATCTTTTTACCATAACAATGGTAATACTGTTTTCTTTTTTAGTTGTACACTTGTTTTTGTCCTCTTTTTGCATTCTCTTTTCCTCTATAACTCTAAGGTTTGCTGGCAGAAAACTTAAATTTGAGTTAAGCTCGTCTTTATTGAATTGTGTGTCATGCATTGTTATACGAATTGTTTCATGGGGCAATAAAAAGTTGAAAAACAAAAACAAACTTTTCCAATGCAAATAGGCTCTATGCTACCTATGCACAATATTTCAAAGTAATATTTTTACGGTCAGTTCAAAACCATGAATCTTGGCGAGCCAAAGTATTTTATGAAGGAAAATCATTAAACATGATTACCTTCTTAGTTTTGCATTGGAAACTTTTGCAAGAGATTTATTTTTATTCAAAGTGTCCAATGTATTAGATAGATGATATAGATAGAAGTTTGCACGGTTGGCATAGTGGTTAAAGCGGTCGCTTCGCCGCTTTCAACTGTGCTGGTGCTGTTAGGTTCGATCCTCGCTATTGGCCTAAAGGAGAGTCTATAATGAGGCTACAATCACAATAGACCCACGGAGGTCGACGTGAACACCCAAAGCCTCGTCCCAACAATAAAAATAGGTTCGATCCCCACACGGGACAAATCTTCGTGTGATCCGTAAAGATTTGTTGTGACTCTGGGTGTGCTTTGTGTATGTGTGAAATTTATGTTTGTGAACACCCCCGCGACAAAGGGATACGTTATTAATAATGCAGGCGTCGTCGTTTAAAAAAAACACAAATGTGCTTACGAGCTTTTTTATTACCAAACTAGAATCTTAGTAACTAAAATGAGTCTCTGAACTTATTATTTAAGAGGATATAACTTCCTTAAGTTCCTTTTCATATTTAGTTACATATTTCTTGCCGGAGTCGTATTTTTCTGAAAGTTCGGTCCAGTATTGGGGTTCGTTGTTGATCAGATGTTTGATGACGCGACGAGTACCTTTCTTCTGGGTCTCGGTACATTTGCCACATTCATTTTCTAAAGCATCCTTGATGTGTTCTAGAAAGAGAAAAACATTGAAATACGTGCCAATAATATGTATTTTGTGTTCGTAGCTATCAATTATAATATTTTCGGAATTAACATGACATAAGATCACGCCTTTGTTACCCAAAAGGGTGTGGCAAAGGAGTACAACACCCACACTTCACCTGATCTTTACGTCGTATGTGATACAACTATAGCTATTATGTGATGAAAAGATGAATTTGTTTTGTGCTTACAAAGATAATCTCTGAATCCATCAATCCGATTCTAATATTTCATTCACTGATATAACTAAAGAGACCGCTGCCACCAGACTTTTTTAAATACTTTCCAAAGCCACCACAATCCAAATTCCATATTTCAGGTACTGGGCTACTAGGGGAGTAATCAAAATAAGCACTAACCTTTGAGTTCCTTGGCGTCAGGCGCGCACTTGCCCTTATCAAGGGTACATTCGACGTAGGGTACGAGTAATCTCCTGTTCGCCAGGATTTCATCCAGGTTGACACTGTCGTAGCGGTCGGTGTAATGGTCATCAGCAGGACGGGCGACGGCCACGACAACCAAGAAACCCACACATAATACGATGGCTGCTTTCATTTTGATGCTGAAAGGAACAATTCGGATGTTATTTATTTATTTTAAAACTTAATGTAAAATATCGCACATAGGCGGATATTGTATCAGGGTGAAGCGAAAGTTAGCTCCAATCTCTAGGGTTTTTTTTGTAGCTGTAGCAATTGGGCTCTATTTAGGGCCTTTTCCTGTTTCTCTTGTACATTTATAAATTACCGTTTTTTCGTTGAGGATAATTATGAGATGGTATTGCGTATATGTTTGCAGATGACACTTCTTTAGTTTTTAAGGTAAAAAGAGAACAATCAGTAATTGTCAATGTAAACAACGTTCTTTCTAAGATAGTAAACTGGTTTGAAAATCAAATATGTTAAATTTTCTTAACAATTTAAAACCACTGTGATGACGGACAATGAGGAATTGTAATTGATATATAAGGTGGTCTTCCTTGGTAGAAAATTAGATTATAATTTTCATTAAGGCCTAAATATAAATAGTTCTTGTAATATTTTAAAGCAAATTTTAGCTTTGCTATGCCTTTTTGTATTTTATATAATATTAAAGTTGAAAAATTAAACTGTAAAAATTATAAAAATATATTAAAAATTAAATAGGTATAAACCAAGTAAGGTTCGTCTAGCTAAGGTAGCTACCTGTGACGCTGGCACAAAAGAGTTGAGAAATTTCGAGTCTAACAGCATACGAATCTGAATTGGCAAAGCACTTGGGGCGTATACCCAGGGGGTGCAGGTTTGAGTCCTGCTTGATTCTTAATTTTTCAACTTTACTATTATATAAAAAGAAATAGTTCTTCTTCTAGACTTAGCTCAGCAGCTAACGCGGTAAAAAAAAGTCAACTGACCGCTATTTTGGCTATTTTCATAGCATGATGTTATATGGTTTATTGCTTTGGGATAATACAGCGAACATACCTAGATACAATTATTGTGCTCCAGAAACGAGTTATTCGTGCCATCTATATGATGAATCCCCGGCAGACATGATGCAATCACTTATCATGAACAACTTAATAAATATACATTGAACAGAATTAGTCAGATAGACACAAAGTTTTGTATGTTTACGTTTTATTAAAACACGGTTCCTATGGTTGTTTTAGCGTTGATTTAATTCCTAGGAAATGTGTATAATACCGGCTTACATAAAACTACTTATAAGTCGTAAAATACAACAACTTTCCAAATGTTGACAAATATTGTTTTTATTAAGCGCGGTCTTTAAAAGTACAACAAAATAATACCTTGGTACAAAATTATCGTATATTTTAGTAGCTAGTTATTAATAGCATAATTATGTAGGTATAATATAAGCTTGAAAAATCAAACAAGGCTACAAGTTCTCCTAAACCGGTAATGACGTGTAAAGATGCAAGAATTGCAAGACATGAAGCGCTAAATCGTGCTAAAGGTGCTTCCATACCACGAGCATTTGCATTTGATGTAACGTGACAGGTTCGAATATTAATCCAGTGTTATTACACCACGAGCATTAGTGCGCAAGCGGTGCCTATTGATACTATAGACATTTAATTTTTTTATTACAGATGAATGCTAGTTAGTAAGGGAGGCAGTTTGCGAATTCTCGCGGCCTGGGAGTACCTTTACGCCCAGCCTTGAATTACGTTTTAATTCCATGTGGGAGAGGGGTAGGGTGACTCTTTTACCATCACGGGGTACAGCTCTAGATAATGTGCTGCTGCTGATAATCTCTCGATGGAAAAATCCCTAAAAAATTTATGCCTAGCTCTAACATTGACCCAAATCATTAAGACCTATCGCATACGCAAACCAATGAGGCAGTTAACATTAAATGACAAATAGTAATTGAAATCACAATAAATTGGGTCGAAAGCAAAATAAATCCAGTACAAAAAAATAAACAAAAAATATAGCAAATATAACCTACCTTGTAGTTGAGATGTTCACTGATTCGAAGCACTGCAATGTACTGCACCCTTCCACCCGATGCGAGCTTATATACCTTTTATTTTTATCCAAGAACTTGTACTTACGCGTACCTTCGCACTGGAACTATGAATAATGTAATTACCCAGTTATGAGATAATGAGAATTTGTTTTTATTCAATTTGACGACTAAACTTAGTGTGAATATTTTTTTTACTTGGATATAGTGACATCCTCGTGGGTCTATTGGTTAGCAGCGTATGCAATCTCCCATCGCTAATGGTCCTCGAACCCGAAATCTAAGTTTCGGGTTCGATTCGCGGGTCGGGGAAAAGTGTTATTTGGGATTTAGACATCAGGAAATTCTTAACAGAAGCACAAGGTTTGTCTGGTGGATGTCGATAGACTTACTCTCTACAAATGGGAACATAACCGCTATAGTATATGTGTTATACATATATAGGCGTGATGTTGAAGTTATTAATACAAACACAGATTGTTTGAGAGCTCTTGTTTATTCGCAACTAAAGTTTATGACAAAAAACATATTATCTAAATCTAAAGCTTAAGAACTGGTAACTTCCTTCAATTCCTTCTCATATTTGGCGGTGTATTTCCTCTCAGGGTCGTATTTGTCTGACAGCTCTTTCCAGTACGCAGGCTCCTTGTTGACCAGGTGTTTGATGACGCGACGAGTGCCGTCCTTCTGTTTCTCGTTGCATTTGGAGCATTCCGTTTCCAAGGCATCCTGGATGTGATCTGTAAAAATATTTATTTTTTAACAACTAGCTATTTACTGCGGCTTCGTCTGAGTGGAATTCGTAGACTTTACTGCTCGTTCCCGTTGTTTTGATACACGATTTATAAAAAGTGCGTTTTATTAAATACTAACTCAATTTCTAACTTTAATAATCTAGTTAAATTCAACAAAACCCTCAATAGAAGTATTCATTACTTTTTATTTAAAAGCAAGTCAACGAAATTCTGTTCCTCCACTTATTAATGGCGGACCTTAATGCAATAAATGATTAACCTTTATTTTATTTACCACTTAGGAGTGGAATTTACAAAATTTCCTTTTTTTAAGAACGCATCGATATTGAAAGGAACCTTTGTGCAAAAATTTCTCGTGCCTAGTCCAAGTTGTCTTGGCTCATCGTTGATAAATCAGTTTTGAGATCATTTTTAGTTCGGGGCTCAAAATACATGCGTAAGAGGTACGAACTAACCTTTGAGTTCCTTGGCATCAGGCGCGCATTTGCCCTTATCAAGGGCGCAGTGGATGTATGGCACGAGCAACCTCTGGTTCCCCAAGATCTCATCCAGGTTGACATCGTCGTATTTGGTGGTGTACTGGCCATCAGGACGGGCGTAAGCCACGGCCACCAGGAAGGTCACACATAATACGATGACTGCTTTCATGTTGGTGCTGTGAAGAACAAAACTATTTTTAGATTTAAATGTGTTATAGAAATCTGATCATCAATTTTTATTTTGTATGAAAATAATGAAAAATAAATAACTGTTACGTTTTATACAAATTAGTTCTACTTCTAGATATTATTAATCGAAACTTGAAAATATCATAAGACAAGTAATACTCCGAAAAGCGCAAAAGCGAACAAAAAATATTCGCGTCAAATATCGTACCTTCTTTTTTTTGGAGTTGGTTAAAAAGGAATTATAATTGCTTACCTGATTATTTGTGAGATGTTCACTGATGAGGTACTTTGCTATGTACTAATCCCTGCTAACTTACTTGAGCTTATATACCTACCTTTTTAATTACCCAAAATACGCGTAATTCCGCACTAGAACTATGAATAATGTAATTGTCTATTATGAAGTAAAATGATAAAAAAATGATTAGCATTTTTCCTTGAGGAACAGATTTATTCAGTTTATTTGTAGAACTTCTTGAGTACACACTGCTCATAAACATAATTTTAGAATTAATATCTAACAGACTTTAATTCACGTCCCACAGATGGATGATGAAAAGAATAAGGCCTTATAGTCCATGTCGTGCGAGTTGTAAATGTTTTCAAAAATACAAAATTATAAAATAAGTTAACGGAACAATTGTGTGTGCCATGGGTTCGACCCTGTCCTTCGATGGTTATGACTGCTTATAGATTATAAACGGACACAGTTCAAACATGTCATTGTGTTCTAACTACATTAAACCATGTCTATGCCAGAATTTCCTTTACGGCTCATGAAAAATTCTTGTGTCCCTATTTCATCTGCTATGTGTAACACACTATCAAGTTGGAAAACATGTAGTGCAAGTTTGACAGTAGATTAATTGAAATAACGGTGCTATATCACTTGTTTAAAAGGTTATTTTACACCATTACCATTATAGTGTGATTTATATGTGTGTAAGTACAATCTTACACAATGATGCGACTTTTGAACAGCAATTAAATTGCAAGATGTCGTGGTACGGCTCCTATACCTAGCTTATTTTTTTTTATAATTTTAGAACAAATAAATTTTTGTTCTAAAATTAATCAAATAAATATTTGTTCTAAAATTATAAAAAAATCCGCAAATGCGGATCACACAAATGTTTGTCTCGTATGGGAATTGAACACACAACACCAGTGCAGTTGAAAGCGGTGAAGCGACCGTTTAACCACTACACCAACCGTGCAATTAAATTCAGCTCAGCCTTTTTGTTGACTTGACATAAATATTTAGTTCACACTTTCAACTCAACACTCACAAAAAAATATTAATTGTCCTTAACATCGTGTATTATATACACGATGCTAAGGACAATTAATATTTTTTTTTATTGATTATGGAAAAATAACGTCGATACTGAAGAACAATCAATAGTATTGCTTTTTAATAACCAATTCTCTATTCATCTGTGAACTAGAGCTGTTAATAGCTATTGTACTCAAAATATTGCCAACATCCAAACTGTAGATTCCCTAGACATCTTAAGCCCTTCACAATGAAAATAACATTAGACCCTGAACATCATTCGTCTTGAAAGATCTTAGTGAGTCATATACCTTTAATGAGCTCAAATGAGCATACGTTGACAAGAAGCAGTAAACCCTGGGGTGTTTTTCATCTCCATCATCAGCTTAGGTTATTAATTACGTTTCACGTAGGTATGCAAAAATCTCACCTTTTCCGATTATAAAAAGCGGGCCATATGCGTTTCGGAGTAGCCTTTGCCCATTGAAGAGTTGAATCCTGTAAAGACAACCCTGAAATACTGAGTTCTGCATTTAAATAAAATTGTTGTGTGTATTTCTTCTTACGTCAGAATTTTTTGCCCATTTAACGTACTTTTTAATTATTGTTTTACTAATTATAAGTACGTTACAATCTTAAATACAGATATAATTTTAAAGCATTAAAATCCCGAAAAACAGTGCAAGTCATATTTAAATGTCATGCATATTCTCCAGCTCGATCGGGCAACTAAAAGTGGTCAAAAATGCTATGCAAGATTTTCGAACCCAAAAACATACATGTATGTATTTTGTGGGTTCCACATTGCAAGCTAAATAAAACTCTTAAAAATATTTCACTGGTACAACTATATTTTTTCACATGCACCTATATAATGCACTGAACCTATTATTGTACCAATTTTTTTACAATTTTTTACTCATAAATCCTTTAATTATTACTACAGAATTAAGTAATTTAAAAATAATGCAATGCAGCACCTCGACTAAACAGTCTTATTTTCTATGGCTCTATATATATTGTGTTTTACGTATCAAATCAAATCAAATCAAATCATTTATTTCCATGGGCCCCAAGGGGCGCTTGAACACGTCAAAACAAACATCAAAACACAAAAATATAAAATTAAACTAAAACTTAGCTAACTTAATTATAATACTTATTGTAGTAAAATGATTTGGCACCGGAGCTTAGATTGACTTTAATTCAACTTAGAGATTTGAATTAAAATCAATCCAAGTACCAGCTCCGATGGGTATTGCATCATGAGAAGAGCTGGTGAGAAACTCATGTGCACCATCTTTTCAAATAATTCATACAATATTTGTTTGTTTTTGACAATAATTCTATGTGTAAGTTATAGCAACCAAAACACGATGACGAAACGACATTACAACTAAATATGGTCATAAAGAGAAAATAAACTTAAATATAGAAATGCAATTAAATTAATACTTATAAATAAATCTATAGGTCTAATCCAGGTGGACTGACGACCTGAAAAAGGTCGCTGGAGGGGACTGGATGCGGAAGGCGCAGGACCGGGTTTTGTGGCGCAAATTGAGAGAGGCCTATGTCCAGCAGTGGACTACAAAAGGCTAAATGATGAAAAATGATGAAATCTATAGTATATAAGGTTGCAATATCTTACACTTCAAGCAGAAAATAAAGGAGTAAAAACAATGTGTGTATACAACTGTATAATATAGGGTTTCAGAACAAAAAAAAAATAATTATATACTAATAACAAAAACTATTTATACTCCAAAAATATAAAAATTAAAAAATGTACACACAGATTGCCTTTACTTAACAATATTTGAAATAACATGAAATGAGGTTATACAAATCAAATTTAATGAGTTCATAAAGAAACTATATAATTATGAATTAATTTCCATTAATCATCATATTAAATAATAAAAATAATGTATCAATTAATATTCATTTTTATGTCAAAAGTCGAAACTTCAATAATATGATGTCAAAAATAAATTATGTCAATCTCATTATAGAATATAATATGTCAAAATAACCATAATCAATCATAATTATAAATAGGATAAAACAATGTCTAACTTGGCAATTCATTTGAAATATAATAACCATAATAATTGTAAATAGTAAATACATTACTGTAATAAATACATTAGATAAATTAAGTATTACTTATTATTTCCAAGGCGTAGTGTCGGTTAAGAAATCGTTTATTTTATAATAGCCCCTTTCCATGAGACGATTCTTAACTATACTCTTAAACTTTAGTAGGGGCAAGTTCAAGATTTCGACAGGAATTTTGTTATAAAAACGCACTCCAAGTCCCTCAAATGAGTTGTGGACTTTGTTTAAGCGATAATATTGGCCTACCAGTTTATGCTTATTCCTCGTGTTTAATGAATGAACATCGCTTTTCTTGGTATATGTTCCTATGTTTTTTCGTGTTTTTTCGTATAAACATAACGTATAACATAACATAACGTACCTTATATTAGTCCTAATATACATTTTTACCACTACCGTCTGTCTGTCTGTCTGTCAATCCAAGGTGTAGTTAGTGCGAGAAAGCTAAAATTGTACATAGTTATTTGTATGTATGCAACAATAAGTATCACTTTTCGTGACCAAACTAATTCTTATTAATTTCTGCTTAATTAACCAACTTCATAAAAAGGAGGAGGTTGTCAATTCGTTTTTTTTATTTGTTCCCCGATTACTTGAAGACGCCTGGACCGATTTGATATTTTATTTTTCTGGAAGTGCCTACTAGTCATGTGGTCATTTTAACCGCTCCTTTATTGTTTTTCGTACCATTACCTAAAGCTACTAGCTATATTAGCATCTAGCAGTCAGCATTTCATGTTGCTGAGCTGATGCTGGCAGATACAACTCCTCAAAGGTTAGAAGTACGAGGATAATTATTTAAATATAGACACCTCATTTACTATATTCTTTTAGTTATACACAGATGAGGCGAGACGTTGAATATTACTTATGTATTCTTACTTTTTAGTGCATTGGATGTAAAATTATTTCTTAAGAACACCTGCTCTACATAACAATTAATTGCAATATATCACTTTTTAAAAACTTTAATGTATTACCAATTACTTGTTGTAACTTTGTATTATACCTTTTTGTGATCTTTAATTTTATCGCTATGATAAATCAATCAATCAATCTTAGCCAAATTTTTAAATGATTTTCCTATATCGATTTTGATTCTCGTACAGCTATATTAATGTAAGAGTACGGTCTAATTTGAACATAATTTCTTTAAAAACTTTTGTGTTCTGTAGCTCTAGCTAAGCCAAGCTTATAGTTAAATTAGGTACGATATAAAATAAGGCTAGTGTTGAGAATTCCATCGTTCAAATAAACGAAGTATACTGGAATAAATTTGTCAAATAAAAATAAAATTAAACAACAAATTTAATCAACTATTTAATTCATTAAAAGGTAACGTTAGCAATACAAGTAAAAGATCGTAGCTTAAGAACTAGTCACTTCTTTCAATTCCTTCTCATATTTGGTGGTGTATTTCCTCTCAGGGTCGTATTTGTCTGACAGCTCTTTCCAGTACGCAGGCTCCTTGTTGACCAGGTGTTTGATGACGCGACGAGTGCCGTCCTTCTGTTTCTCGTTGCATTTGGAGCATTCCGTTTCCAAGGCATCCTGGATGTGATCTGTGAAAATATTTTTTTTTTTTAATAACTGTTAACTGTTTACTGCAGCTTCGTCCGAGTGGAATTGGAATTCGTTTACGTTACTGCTCGTTTCCGTTGGTTTGATGCACGATTCATAAAATGTGCGTATTATTAAATACTAACTCAACTTCTAACTTTAATTCTCTACTTAAATTCAACAAAACCCTCAATAGAAGTATTCATTTCTTTTTATTAAAAAGCAAGTCAACGAAATTTTGTTCCTACACTTAATAATGGTGGACCTTCACACAATGAATTATTAACCTTTATTTTACCACTTTGGAGTGGAATTTCTGAAAATTCATTTTTTTTAGCGCCCACAGATCTTGAAAAGGCCAAGCTGTTTTAGCTCTGCGTTGATAAATAAACGCTATATTTTATAACTTCACCTGCCTTGTTAATCTCTGCATCACCCAAAGGTAGACTGCAGAGAATGCCTATGGCATTAAGTCCGCCTTGTATACAAATTCAGTATATGAAGTTTATTTATTTATTTATTTAACTTATTGCACATAAAAATAGTACATAGGCGGACTTAATGCCTTATGGCATTCTCCAACAGTCAACCTAGGGTGGAAAGTTTAAATAAATATATAAATAAATCAGTTCTGAGATCATTTTTAGTTCGGGGCTCAAATACATGCGTAAAAGGTACAAACTAACCTTTGAGTTCCTTGGCATCAGGCGCGCACTTGCCCTTATCAAGGGCGCAGTGGATGTATGGCACGAGCAACCTCTGGTTCCCCAGGATCTCATCCAGGTCGACATTGTCGTATTTGGTGGTGTACTGGCCATCAGGACGGGCATAAGCCACGGCCACCAGGAAGGTCACACATAATACAATGACTGCTTTCATTTTAATGCTGTAAGTATAATATAAAAGTATTTTTTCAGTAATGCAGTAGGTATAGTAAAAAAAATCCATATAATAAATAACCGTTGGAACCGTTATTATACTGCATTTGCTACAGAAAAAAGTTCCACTTGATAATTATAAGGTAGGTACACGCTGCACATCAAGCGATACATTGACAGTTTAAGATGGTTTTCCATTGTATCTATAGGCTTCCCGTACAATGCGAAACCAACTTAATTATACTGGAAATATATATCTTGATGAGAAGCCGTGTGAACCATTTCTGCACTTGGCAAAAGCAAAATTAATAAAGACCGAATAACACACCTATTTCTGAGAGGTTTACTGATGAACTGTTCAGGGATATACTGCACTCTGGGACCGCGATTAACGCTTATATACTATTAACTTTGTTCAGTTAAACAAAAAAAGGTAATTAAAAACTGAAATTAAGCATAATGCAGTTAATTAAATAAAGATTATATAATTTTTATCTTTATATCTTTTGCCTTGAGGAACGGTTTTCATTCATTTTGCCGATAAAACTTAACATACATATCCTGTTGCATTAAAATACAATAGTTATATTTTACACTAACTTTTGACCACAGCTTCATCTACGTCACTAAGTAGATTTTATATCATTTGATCCACTGATAGCTTTGATCAAGAAAAGAAACTGATATTAATCGAATTAAATCCAATTGTCAAGACAATTGGATTTTATTGGTACCATTCTGCTTCTGGAGTACTCACCTGAAACCTCATTCTGTGGGCTACTGGAGGTCCCCTTCCGACCAGATTAGTATAGGAAGATCTTTCTTCCCACAATCACCGAGATGAGGTCGCAATCACATGGATATAGTCCTCTACCCGCATGTCCTACCTAAACGGGACGACTTTTAGGTGTAATAGAGAAGCCATCCCAGAGAAAGGCTGACCAGTAACCATGATGGCACAATAGCATCTGTTGCTCGTCGCCCCGAGATGGGCCCGCTTGCCACGGTGGTCGGTGATGACGTTATCGCGGTTAGGCCGGTCGCTATCATTTTAAACAAGTTTTAAATGGGTGAGGGGCCACACAACCACACTGCACACCCTATCGGTAAAATATCAGTAATCTAAATCCAAATTTGAAATTTCTTTAAAATTTGGACATTTCATCAACTCCACTTGAACTACATAACTAAAAAATTTTAGTACTTTAATTTATCATTATATTTTTATATTTTCTTCTTATTCTATTGTCAAACCAAATTCTAAGGTCAGGCTCAAAGTCTAAGTCAAAGTCCATACAAGTGAACTTTGAATAAACTAATTTGGAAAGGCAATCTTCAAACTTCAATCAGGTATAACAATGAATAATCTTTTTTATAATTGATTTATTCTCCAACCCCTATGCATAGTACAAGATTTTAAATCGACTTGTTAAAGGGAGGATGTTATTATTATAAAAGGCATTTTTTTGTTTTCTTGAGCACCGAGTACTCCTTAAGTTATAAACCGATTTGAAAAGCGAAATGGTCTCATTTGTACTAAATTAGGATCAGATGATGAGATCTCAGGGAAACCTGTCGTACCATAATTTTGGCTTATGGTCTGAAGTTATTTGGATAATTGTATCTGATCAGCATTTCATGATGCTGAGTATAATATGATGGAATATTCAGTCCTTCAACGGTTAGGAGTACGCAGAATGCAGATTATTCTTTAAAAATAGGCACGTTACTACTATTTTATCGTTATAATCAAAAGAAACGATATGCCCTATAAAAGTACTGTTAATTATGGCTTATCCTAATTTAACTTGAAATAAAACAGTTAAAGATTTACATCTAAGTATAGCTAGAAGAATAATCTTCGTAAAAAAATCAATATGGATCTATGTATAAAACCAATAATAGATCTTCGGGTTCTTTTTAAGCTTTTAGCAAAAATGTTTTTACTCGTTATAAATGTTTCAGCGGCAGACCTTAGTCTGGTAACATGCACAGAAGATAGGAAAACGTTTCCCCAAGGTCCCTATCAAGTGAGATTAAAAAAACTACGCTTGCATTATACCCTCTTGAGAAATAAAGTCATAAAAAAACCAAAATGTTTGAAAGCTCTGATTTATTTACAAACTAGTTGTATCACATAATCATTTTCCACGGGCAAGTCTAAACGTAAATTTTAAGCGGCTTTGACTTCTTTAAGATCTTTTTCGTATTTCTTGGCAAATGTCCGGTCGGGGTCGTATTTGTCGGTGAGCTCACTCCAGAACTGTGGCTCCTTTTCGATCAGGTGTTTGATGACACGACGAGTGCCGTTCTTCTGAGCCTCAGTACATTTGCTGCAACCAGTTTCTAACGCATCCTTAATGTGATCTGTGAAAAGAACATGAAAATATAACACATAGCACTAAAACGTTTTTACTGTCATCACCAATATTAGGACAATCGCTGATTTCTAGCAGACATTTTGTCGTTCTATAGCGAGACGACTGACATCGGAGAATGGAGGACAAATACGTTGGATAAGACTATAAGATAAAATACTAAAAAAAAATATATAATACTAGATAAAAAAAAAAAAAAAAAAAATACTGACCTTTGAGTTCCTTGGCATCAGGCGCGCACTTGCCCTTGTCCAGGGCGCAATTAAGGTACGGCACGAGCAGCCTTTTGTTGGCCAGGATCTCATCCAGGTTGACGTTGTCATAACGGTCACTGTACATCTCGTCAGCAGGCTTGGCGACGGCCACAGCCACCAGGAATGCCACACACAATGCGATGACTGCTTTCATTTTGATGCTGGAAATGTCAAGTTTGTTGTAAGCATATCTGAAGGCAAACTTTTAGATGTTATTACACTGAAATCTATAAAAAAAACAATCGAATGACGTCGACTATTCTTCCATTTGGTCATCGATTGACGATCGACCGATTAGTATCATCTTCACATCGATTTTTTAAGATCAAAACTTTGGTTCATCTATAAAATAGTAACAGATAAATAGATAAAGACAGAGATGTATACATTAACAACATTAGTAAGGACTACCAGTCTACCAAACGTGACTCAACCCAAGTTATAATTGTTAAAAAACATTGCAGTTTCTACTTTTTCTATTGTAGTTCCTCTTTTTCATTTCTAAGCGTGCAAAACTATATAATACTACAAAATTTTGTACGATTTAACGGCTTTTAATTATTTATTTTTAATTTATTTGCGTACTGCACTCGGCCGGAGCCTTGGGCGAAAACTTAGATCAATAATGACAAATCAATAAAAACAAGAATATCAATAAAGTCTAGAATCCTACCTGGTTCTTGTTGAGATGTTCACGATCAGCTGCTAGGTGATCTACTGTGCCCTATGACAAGGTATTGGCTTATATACCATAATATATCCAAGAACACTTACCTACATTTCGAACTAGATAGGAGTAATGTAATTACTTAGGTAGAATTACATGAATTGATTACTATTTTTCCTTAAGATTTTATTTAGTATGACAACAAAGCTTGTAGTTATTGCTTAGTGATAAGTGTATTAACATTAGGTTATACTAGCTCATCAACTTTGATCAAAATATTTATGGTAAAAAAATTAAACCGACTTCAAAAAACCTAAAAATCACGAAAGTAACGAAAAAGTCGGTTAAATAGTTCTTTAAGTCGGTGCTGAAGTCGGTAAATTAGAAAAAAAACTATCGCCTACTTCAAGAATCCCCGTACTCCTAACCGTTGAGGAGTTGTACCTTCCAGCATCAGCTACACAACATGAGATGCTGACTGCTAGACGCAAATATATTTAAATAACCACTGAAAATATTCAAAAAGCCTAAAAGATACATTGAGTGATATATTGAGTGTTGCCCTCGATTTCTATGGGATTCCATCCTCAGAACCTGACTTGTGGCCATGGGACCATTTCAGAGGTACATTCTCTCAAGTAATAAAAACTTTTTTTTCGACGCGTATTTATTATACGCGTCGAACACCTTCCTGCTTTTGGAAGTCGGTTAAAAACACCACAAATTTATTATCTAACTAGCTGTTACCCGCGACTTCGTCCGCGTGGATGTCGTTTTATGAATAAAAAATGCTTAAGGTAACAATGTCAAAATAACAATAGTAGGTACAACTCATGTACTTACTTACCTATCTATTACCAAACCAACCAAAACAAATATACGACAAAAACTCAAGGAAAATAATATTCAAACAAATCAAAACAGACAAATAGGTAAAACTCATGTACCTACTTCGAAACTACTTGACATTTCGAAATTATAGAAATTGCGACACGTGCGTCCGTGACAGCCCGAGAGTTTAGCGTAATGTTAAATATCTTAAGACCTTTATTGAGACTTAGACAATCAAACTCAAAGGAAATTATCAAAATTCGCCCGGTAGTTTTTAAACTTAGTGCTTTCAAACAAACAAACTATCTGCCGCGATTTCATCTGCGTGGTAGGTACATCAATAAAAAAACTCAAACAGAAAATAAAATACTTACCTACCTAAATAAACCTATTTCTGACGATAACTAATCTAAACTCAATAAATAAGCAAAATCCCTATAAACTAATATATCTATACGAAATATGTCTAATCCTACCAAACAGTATTATAAAATAACCTACGGTCACTACGTACAATATCAAATATACCTATACTTTAAAATTAAAATAATAAGTTTGTCGTAGCTTATTTATAACCTACGACAAACTTATTATTTGCGGTTTGATCGCAACCGCAAAATTAAGTTTGTTTTTTATTGTATATAATATACTGGGTATTTTTCTGGGATAAAAAGTACCGAGTGTGGTGCCCAGAATATTAAAGAATAATTATACCAAGTTTTATCGTAATCGAACCGTTAGTTTTTACGTGATGCCTGAACAAACAGATAGACAGACAGACAGACAGACAAAATTTTTTTTAATCACGTTTTTGGGTTTGGTGTCGGTCAGTAACACGCCCTGCTATTTATTTTTTTGATATTTTCAATGTACAGAAATTTTACTTCTACAGATTTATTATAGGTAAGTATAGATCAGTGTTGCAATTCTGAAAAAAACCGGCCAAGTGCGTGTCGGGCCACGCGCAGTAGGGTTCCGTAGCTAGTCGTAACAACATATTTCAACTTAAAAGGGATTTACTATCTGTATTATTTATGTTTCAAGAATTTTAAACGAAATATTCTGAGTAACTGCATCTGACATTTCGGACCCCTATTCCTCTTGAACTAATGAAGTGAACTTATCCGCTATAGTTTTCCTTTAAAGTTCATTACATGTACTACCGACACAATTTTTTTCAGATTTTGGTATCCAGTAGTTTAGCTTTTAGAGGGGGGGGACGCTCTACTCGAACAAAAATTTGCTCTTTAAAGTTAATTATCTCGCAAACGGATCTCTAAATCAAAAAACTGTCTTAGCAACCCCTGTTTTTTAAAGTCCTATCCAACAATACCCCACACTATGGGGTAGTCGACAAAAAAAAAAACAACCCTACTTTACATGTAGGGGAGCTACCCGAAAAAAAAATATTTTTCCAAATTTTATTCTACGACTTTTTTTGTATAGTTAACATTCATGTTTATGCAAAATTTCAGTTTTCTAGCACCAACGGTTTCGTCGCTATGCCTCGGACAGACGGACGGACAGACGGTCATGGCGAAACTATAAGGGTTCCTTGTAGGTACTACGGAAACCCTAAAAAACGGTCGATTTTGACATTTTAGTGCATACTTATTGTTTATTTTAAGATATTCAATTCAATTCTTGTCTTAAAGCAGTATTTCTCATCACTATTAATAAAAGTATATGTACTGAAAATCATTTTCTTGCAATAATAGTCTAGAGAACAACATTTTAATAGAACGTACTTCTAACAAGGCACGGTTAAAAAAAAATATACCGAAAGTTATATGGCTCCCAAAAGTTATGCACACCTGCTAGATTATACGTTTTAGTACAGCATGATAATATTAAAATGATTTCCAGCCTTCTGTTAATTAATTCTCAATAATCGGAATTAGCACCGAAATATTACTGGCCTAGCAGCCAAAATTCGAACTAATAACATTCTGTACTTTTATGGCATAAACAAAAAATAAAATTTGACTCAGCCATCGACACGACGAAGAAGAAGAAGATGGCATCAACCTACAAACACCATCATACTTTTAATTTAGTTTAATAAGGCTACGTGTATCCATCTTGTATAAGTACATTGTTATGTACAGTCGACCAATGAGTTGGGTATGCAGGGCAAAAACTTCTAAGTCATAGTAAACACTTAAGACACCAGTTATGGATAAATGAGTTATATATCTAAATAGTGGGTATATTACACTTATTAAATATGAAATACAAACTTGCATATCTATTGCAGTCAGTTTTTACTATGGCGTAGAAGTTTTTGCTCTGCATACCCAACTCATTGGCCGACTGTACATACGTCACGTATGTACAGTCGGACGTCTCTGCAAATAAGGGAATCCCATGAATATGGCTGGCCTTGAAAAAATATAAAGGTTTACAATGATCATAATCTTGAAAGTTCTAGACTAGTCATCTGGCTACAGATAAAATCTTTTTTTTTTTTTGTTGCCTCGATTTTTCGATGCAAATAAGGAAAGCCTTGATAGTCTACTGGTTAGCGTTTGCGCCTTTCCCCGCAAAGTGTAATTAGTCAACTTTTCATAAGGAAATTCACAATAGTAGCACGGGGTTGGAATTTTACCCGGTGGGTGGCGATAGGCTCGCTCCCTGGACCTAAACATAACAGGTGAAATGTGGGTGTTTTATACCTCTTTCACGCCCTTCTGGGTAATATGGGTGTGATGATATGTTATGTAATGTTATAAGGGATGTCTCGTCGGACGGTCGAAGGAAAGATGAATTGAAGTAAAACGTGAGTGTTAATATTTAATCACTTCGTAACAATAAAGTATTATGCTGACCATCAATGAGGCAGACTCTTGGAGTCTCTTGAAAAGCCTCCCTGCGGACCATACACGAAATAACTTGATTGCCCATTTACAACAGGTCTATAATTTCGGAAATTTAAGTAAACAAACAAAAAAATCTGCTCACAATATTAGTATATGCTATAGATTGATGAAAAACAAAGCGTGAAATGTATGCGTTCATTACAAAGATTAAGATCTACTTAAGCTAGGTACCATCTCGATTTTAAATTATAAACTAATTTGAATACAATAGATATACAGGGTGTAAATGACGTCATGATGAAGCCGCTACCAGTGATTCAGTATATGATTCTGAGATGCTGGGTGCAAAATTTTTCTCTGAAAGTTTCCACACATTAGAAATTCGGTATTAGAAAAAAATTTGGAAATGAGATGATATTAGGCTTACGAAAACACTTACAATTGTTGTATACGAACTTAAATTTGAAGTTAGTAGTAGTAGTAGGTACGAAAATAAGTGATCAGAAAATTTTAATCGAAAAAAAAAATGGCCCATAAAATTTAAATGTATTGGAATAGCCTATGATAACTTTACTTTACTTTTCCATAGCCAGTGGTAAAAATCGCAAAGAAACTAAATACTAACAAAATGAATATAACTTCCGGTGATTTTTTTTTGTCTCAGTGTGTCTGAAAAACTAAAAAAAAAACTGTTTTTTTCGGTATATTGTTTCCCCTCAGGGTGTCAGAATCTCTGGTGATCGGCTTCGTCACGATGTAATTTACAGTCTTACTACCTATACTGATTCCTATGACCTTGAAAATATACCCACTAGTGATTATGTAGGACACATCATTACCTAAGAGAAGCACTGTGTGATGTATTTTTTACAACATCAAATAAAATAATTAAAAAAAAAGGTGCATAAAAAAACTCAAAACGTTTAAAAAATCTGCTTTATTTAAAAAAATACATGGAAATGGTTAAAAATCAAGCCCTATCCGCATTTTAGCTCAATATTAAGCTTCCTTGATCTCCTTGAGCTCCTTCTCGAACTTGGTGACGTACTTCCTTTCAGGGTCGTATTTGTCGCAAAGCTGCTGCCAGTACTCAGGCAAGTTGTTGATGAGGTGCTTGAAAACGAGACGAGCGCCTTCTTTCTGCTTTTCAGTGCATTTGCTGCAACCGGTCTCCAACGCATCGGTGACATGACCTGATAAAAGAGGATGCTAAAATTGGACCCACTCTTAACATATAATAACACACACACTCCCTTTCAGAATTCCCCTAATTGTGATGTTAAATGAGAAATTAGTCAATGTTTAAGGAAATTGCGCTAAATTGTGCATATGGTGTTTTTACTTCGCCCAGCGAATAAGCATTGCCATTCAACGTGGCAATGCTGCCAGCCTTCTGGCCACGGTATCCGCTGTGGACAGTGATGCGGAGGAATTTTATGACGCATAATGTATTTAAATATTTTTTCATTTTATTAATTAATTTATTGATTGTATGTGTGTGTTTGTGTGTGTTATAATTTGACCGAGTTTGATGTTAACAACACATTATAAATATACTTAATTCTTTTTTGGAAATTCCAATTCCTATGTGGGTTAATTTGGGGTGAAAGTGTATTAGGGAAGTTTTCAATTATGTAGGTAATACCATGGAAATATCGATAGTCGAATACATGAAGTCACAGGCAACAGCTAGTGAATAAAATAATCAATGAACAATATTAATGACTAGCTTGTACCCGCGACTTCGTCCACGTGGATTGATTTCAATTGCGCTGGTGTTGTGGGTTGGATCACGGGACAATCTTTGTGTGATCCGCAAAGATTTGTTTTTACTTTGGGTGTGTTCTATGTGTGTGTGTGAAATGTATGTTTGTGACTCAGGAGTGCTTTTTTTAAAAGAGAATAAATAAATAATAAGCTGGACTTAGAGGTGATTTGTTAGATTAATAATTTTTGATGGAAACTAACTGGCTGATAACTCAATACAAATTTGTCATGTTATCTGTAAATAGAGTTCCGAAAAAGCTTATCAAGAATCTTTGAAACTGACGCTAAACATAAAAATGGTTTACTAACTTTTGAGTTCTTTGCCCTCAGATGTGCACTTGCCCTGGTCCATCAAACAAAAATAATACTTTTCAAACAGGGGTTTGTTTTCAATAATCTCGGGAATGTTGAGTTGGTCGTAACGATCAGTATATTTCTCTTCTTCAGGACGCGCCAAAGCCAAAGCAGCGACGGCCAAAACGCAGAATACAATTGCCGATTTCATTTTGATTCTGTGAAAGAAAAATGGCATAGCATCACGTTTCGATTAAATAAATAAATATCTCACAACTAACACACAACGCCATCTAGTCCCAACTAAGCAGAGCTTGTACTTTGGCTACTAGAATAACTGATACTAATATTATTATTATCTTTATTCTATTTTATTCTCTTAATGTAACAGAAAATATAAGTAATTTTTAGATTGCACTGTGCAGGGAGGTGGACGCTGATGGCTGTGATACAGTTTATACTAGTACAGCTGTCAGCGGCGACCTCTTAATTACATCATAATTATATAATCTAAGTTAAGTCTAGGATATATATTTAAGAGCATCTGTTAAAACTAATGTAGTGAAAAATAAACTTTATAATTTATTTAATATACTTTTTACATAGAAACACCCAGACTAAGACAAAGCCCCATGTTCATGCACATAAAGATTTGTTTTAAGCGGGAATCGAACCCGCGACCTCGGCGTCGCAGGCAGGTACATTACCCTTTCCGCCATCCGGTCGTCGATTACCCGAAGAAGGTTCACCTGTTATGTTTAAATCCCATGTGATAGTGAGTGAGCCTATTGCCATCTATCGAACACAATTCCAACTCCGTGCTACTATTAAGAATTGTTTAACTAAATCTGAAATAACACTTTTGCTTCTCCCGGGAATTGAACCCGAGTCCTGGTAAGCAAAATGGTCGTTATCAAACGTTATCATGCCGAGCTTTTTCTTATTTACATAGAGGATCAGTTTTGTAGTCTGACAAATTCCTCTGAATATCAGTGTTTTACGTAGAGCAACTATTATCAGAACTTCTCAACCCAGTACGGAGCGATTTGATTCCCTTCGTTAGTCTAGTTGTCAGTCTTTCTGGCATTTTCGATTGATAACCGACCAACATCGATCAAAGTCGATCCATTGGTGTACCCAACAACATTTTCACATATCAGAATATTACCGGTCTTAAAACAAATTACACATCACAAGTCACTTCAAAAACGTACATTAAACATAATATTTACGTATAAAAACTTTGTCCGACAACCGTTTTTTAAAGAAACAAGAACCACGGCAACCAGTTCTACGATTTCAGAACCGGTTCTACCCAAGCCTTGAAATACCCGGGTAACTTAAAGAACCGGGCTTATGCCCTAATTGTGACGGACGGTTGTAAATAGACATATGTGGGAGGAAAGCATCCCCCATGCGTGATTAAATCCGTACGATATTATAACACCTTAACGTGCTATAAAAATGTTCTATCACTCGCTTAATATTCTATAACTGCAGTTAAACAAACTTTACTAAAGGATAGAAAACACTGACACTGCATAATCAAATTAAATTTGGAATAAATAAATCATAAAATTAAAAATTATGTACCTGTCAACTCTTTCTTGGTGTTCACTGATCAGATGCCTAATCGAGTACTGCAGCCATAACCAACCCAATGCAATTATATACAAACCTTTTAGTGCAACAAAAACTGCACTCAAATACCAAATAACAAAATAATACGGAGGTACCAAACAATACTCATACTATGATTAGTTTCGCCTCGATGGTACTTTAACCGACATTTTCATTAGGTTTCCACACAGTGTTATGGAATTAGAAACTCTATAACACTATAATTAAAATTGATATCTGTTTATACATTTTGCGATTTATTTTGTTCACTGCCTCAGTCGCGATTACTACAGTGCCGGATTAGCCATATAGCAAGAGTAGCAAATGCTACGGGCCCCGCGAATTGAAGAGCCCCGCGCTCCAACGTCTGTCTGACCGTAAAACGATTAAATTTAAATAGTAGCGTAAAATATCTTGCTTGTAAGAACAAATTTGTGTATGTTTTGTAAATACAGACTTGCCCATACTGACCGATATAAATGAGCCAGCTTGTAGAGCATGATTTGCTTAAAGAACTATATATGGAAAACGTTATATCTAAATTTGCCTCATTAAATCAAAAAAAGTTGTTTTCTAATAAATTGTTAATTAACAGTCATGTTTTATTTAATACCATAAACTTTAAAACCTAAATCAGGCCAAAGGCCCCATAATATATAAAAATTATTGAAAGGGCCCCTGACAGATTTTGCTACAGGCCCCGCGCTGGCTTAATCCGGCACTGGATTACCAAGTTAAGCATGCACTTTTTTTACTATGCATTCCTGATATTTTTTGTCTCAGCGCAGCCTCCTAATTCTTCAAAGACTAGCCAGCCAGCTATTTAATTACAAAACATACCTAAAATTTACATCACACTTATTACCCAAAAGAGTGTGACAGAGGTGTATAACACCCACATTTCATATGTTGTTTGGGTCCCATGTTGTGGGGTGAGCCTATCGCCATCCACCGAGTACAATTCCAACTCAAAGCTGCTTTTGGGTTTTTCGGAAAATCCCAATCAACACTTTTTCCCGACCTGGGAATTAAACCAAGATGGTTCACGTTCATGTTCACGCATTGAGAGGCATATACATATAGCATACGCTAACTACTAAACCAACGAAGCAGTTCATACAATTCTCAGTCCATTTATGTATATTCTATACATATAATAAAATTGTAATTTAGCAATGTGTGTATATTGAAAATAATAATAAAGATTATTCTTATTCTTATGCTTATAATATTAAAATGAGGAGAAATTCATATAAGGAGACTTGAGAGTAGCAATAGAAGCCAAATCACATTTTTTTAGAACTGTTCTCTTGTCTCCTGTCTGTTTGTATGTATGTTCGTACAGGCATCACGCAAAAACCACTGCATGAAATTGAATGCAATTTTCACTTTTGTGTAGCTGAAGGTTTAACTTAAAAACTGATATATGTTTTATCTTAGTATTTTTTCCTAAGGGGTAAATTAGGGTTTGTAAATTTGTATGTAAGGTTTGTCAATTTTGAATGAAATTGTATGAATTTCTACAACTAGATCTATTACATGACGTTAATGAACGGTGAGTCAAATATTCTAACCTTGAGCGGGTGAGGCAAGGGGATGAAAGTTAATCAATTTTGAAGGAAAGAGCATTGAATTCTCACATAAGATCTTTTATGACGTGTATGAGCTATATGGTAGGGGAGCCCACAATTTTTTACTAATCTGATCCTGTATCCTTCACGGGCGGCCGTATACCTATATGGGCCTCATGTTTGGTGGAGGTACTTAACCGGGTACAAGGTATCCTCCTGTATATTAATCTGCCGCGCTTTAGTAAATCCCGAATTCCCTTAATTGGCTCCCCTACTAATAAGAACGGGTTTTTGCAAAATTCCACGCCCTTATGAGGTAAATTTGGTTGTCGATAGTGTATTTTTTCATATATCAAAATACACGCAGTCAAAGCCGTGGACAAAATATAGTATATTATCATATAATAATCATCATCCTTTCATCACTCTGCGGTTCCGCCAGCATAGTACGTACATTAACGACTGCGACGTTGAGGTCGCGGGTTTGATTCCCGCTCAAGACAAATCTTTGTGCGCATGAACATGGAGAATTGTCTTGGTCTGTGTGTTTCTTTGTATAATAAGTTTGTATTTACAAAAGAAAATTATATAAGTATTAGTATCAGTTATTTTAGTACCCATAGTACAAGCTCTGTTTAGTTTGGGCGTTGTGTGTATGTTGTGTGATATTTATTTATTATTTTGGTATTAGGTATTATGATATTTCGTACACAACGATTCCCTAGGTCCGGCGCACCCTGGGCAAATCGCGAGTTCTCCAAAGCGAATTGGCTAATCCTTTCACCACGATGGCAAGTCAAAATAAAATTTGACTCAGCAATCGACACAACGAAGAGAAGAAGATTATTTTGGTTTCAGCGAAATCGACTGGATACTTTTCCTATAAAAGAGTAACAAACATACAGACATCCTAACAAGCTTCCGCATTTATGATCATAGTAGAATTGTTATTATCATATATAATAGTAGCAAGAATTGTATATAAGCTATAATTAACACCACATACTATTATAAATATCTTGCAATTAAAATTATAATAATCCAAGCATTATCTTTAGTTCTACGAAAATTGTAAAGGTTCAACAAAAACCACGACATAATATTACGATACAAAAACTATTCCACTGTTTTTTCACTGTAAATACAAAAAGAATTTTCCTTGTATTGTGTAGTGAATATTAATTTGTATCCAGTTGTTAGTTGATATCGATTGGTTTTACTATTATATTATGGTAAATCGCGACGATTACGTTACTTGATCATGATGACAACTAACAGAAGCGCAATGGTGCAATGGATAAGGCATCGGACTTGCGATCGATTCGTGGGTTCGAATCCTGGTCACGGACGTCTACTTCGTCCAAACACAAGCGAATTAAACTCAGCTGGAGGGATCTAACGAGAATACTACATTTTAAGTAATTTAATTCATTTAAGTTTTTTTTGTTTTTTAAACGACTCCTGCACTATGTATATCTCCTGTGTCGTGGGGATTTTCACAAACATACATTTCACATACACAGAGCACACCCAGAGTCAGAACAAATCTTTGCGATTCACACAAAGATTTGTCCCATGTGGGGATCGAACCCACAACACCAGGGCAGTTAAAAGCGGCGAGGCGACCGCTTTAACCACCACGCCAACCGTGCACTCTGTATTTGCAAAATACTTGTAACATTTTTACATAACAAAACATAACATAACATTACAACACCCACATGCTTCGCCTATAAAAAGCCTTAGTCCCCTGTATACTAAATATGTAATCTAAATGATCAATTTGATTCATGAGCTGTCTTTACCAGTTACCATCAAGTGGACTACCCGCTCGTTCGTTACATTATGTCAAATAATTTAGCTTATGTCCAAACTATCCTATGTCCTTCTCCAGGCTTGCAACAATCCCCTTACCAAATTTCATCAATATTGGTCTGGCCATTTAGGCGTGAACGCATAACAAACTGATAGATAGAGTATACTTTCAAATTGATGGAGGAATTTAATTTTTTTGTAAGGTCTAGTTGGGCTTTTAGATTATTAGTTTATATAATGAAATTAGCACATATTTAATTTGCTCACGCCTCTCCTGTACAGAAAAAGTTTATTCCGCGGCCGTAGGTATTCACTGAAAAGCAGTGAATTAGTATTTCTTATAAACTGGTTACGTATGTATAAAATATTGATACATTTTTATCAGTATCAAGATCTGCCTGTCATTAGTAAGATATACGTCACTTTTTTTTATACAATAGTAACTGTTGCCTGCGACTACGTCTGCCTGTTCTGCGCTCCTATAAGTCGTTCCGTGATGTTATAAATAATATGTCGCAACTAGGTTTATGATAAAATCAAAAATCAAGTTTTTTATCAAAAAACTAAGGCTATAGTTACTGATCATGAATCGGTAAACCATCTTAGCCTTGGTGGTATTTTTTTAAAATCGTTGATAATGGGGAGACCCGCTTCGCGATACTCCGGTAACATCGTTTGTGTCGTCGAAGCCTAAAACAAAAAGAATTGTTTATCGTTTATAATTTAGTAATAAATAACAATTTACATTGTTTTATCATAAACCTAAACAAGTTTAAGTTTATGTTGGAACTAACTCGACCCAGAGCACCATTTTGCCTTCTGCCAGTTCTAGATTTACCTAGGTTTTTGATCAAAAACCTTCTTTAATCATAAATCGACGATATATTTAAAGCCTATAGCCGTTTCAATGAATGGGCTATCCATCCTAAAAACGAACTGCGTTGAATCCCGACGCTTTAAGTCTTGTCTAACCCTAGATCTCATCTTCTAAATCACATGAAACATTTTGCGAGATGCAGTCTTCCGTCATTAACAGAACAAAAATGAATTTAAAATACAAGGCCGCATAATTAACGCTTTTTATTTCCCAAAAAAATACTTCGTTCACGGATGATAATTACTAATTATGTGATTCATACATTTGTTGTAAATAGCCATTAAAATTAAATATTTAATGAGGCAGTTGGCGTAGTGGTTAAAGCGGTCACCTCGCTGCATTAAACTGCGCTGGTGTTGTGGGTTCGATCCCCACACGGGACAAATCTTTGTGCGATCTGGAAAGGTTTGTTCTGACTATGGGTGTGCTTTGTGTGTGTGGAATATATGTTTCTGAACACCCCCGCGATACAGAAGTTATTCACAGTGCTAGGGTCGTTTAAAAAAAAGCTTAAAGTAATGATGTTTTATTTGATTTAAATTAAATAACTGTTAAGCATTAATCTATCCTAATATTATCTTTACTGTCAATACCAGTGCTTCTCAAACTTTTTCAGTGAAGAAATCCTTTTTATTGTAGGGGGGTTTTTTCCCACAACGGGGTGGGTAGTAATTATTATCGCGCCACGCTGTAAACAGTATTGTATGAAAACTAAATTTAAGAATTTTTCTGGGAAAACAGACGATAAATTGCAAAAATGATTCTCTAAAACATTTATTTTCAACTAAAATATCACCATAATGTTTGATTATAGTCATAACTATACATCTTAGACCAAATTTCTTCAACAATTAGGCCTTGAACTCTTTTAGATCCTTTTCGTACTTGGCAGCATATTTCTTGTCAGGATCGTATTTGTCTGAGAGCTCAGTCCAGTACTCGGGCTCTTTGTTGATGAGATGCTTGAGAACACGACGCGTGCCCTTACTCTGGGGTTCAGTGCATTTACCACACTCGTTCTCCAAAGCTTCTTTAATGTGTCCTGCAATTGAAGAAATGGTTATTACCATTACCACCATAAAAGAAGAGAAGAAGAAAGCGTCACGGTCGTATAGTTGCTAGCGATGAAGACTGCTGCTGCGGTCTTTCTGTGGATTTGTTTATATTACCTGATATTACCTAATTAATAACTTGAACTTTTTTGCAATTCCATAGGATTCATTATGATCGCCGTGTAAATGTTCAGACGTAATTTTAATTTAGACAAAATAATAAAGTTAACAATTAAATGAATTACGTTAATTAAATATTTTTTTAGTAACATCCTATACGAAGATAAATATCAGTATTTTAACACCGACCTTTGAGTTCTTTAGCGTCCGGCGAGCATTTGCCCTGGTCTAGCATACACTTGATGTAAGGCACCAGCAGTCTCTTGTTGCTGAGGATCTCATCCAGGTTCACGTTGTCGTAACGGTCAGTGTACTTCTCATCAGGACGACCCAGAGCTACAGTGGCCAAGGCCAACACCATGAATACCACAGCAGACCTCATTTTGATGCTGCAAAATACATCGCATATTCTCATTTTAATATTAAATTACTAAGTTTGAATAAACCATAGAAGTCTTAATAACTAGTGAATAGAAATGCTATCGACTATCTTTTAACACTGGGACGCATGTCGCTGGTTTTCATATTTCGCCTACACATACATTTTGTATTCCTGCAAACAAAATTATTCTTTTTGCGATGACATTAAGCAATATTTTCTAAAAACGAATAATCTTTAGGCGTCCCAAACAACACTGGTAACCAACCACGACAACTCCTCAACTCGCACTTGTGTTCGACTAGACACATGCGCGGCGACAAGGTCACGCGTCTTTGACATTTCTATTGCCTTGTTATTAAGATTTCTATGGAATAAACCCTTTCCTCTCTTTTTTCGTTTGTTAAAACATGTATAGTCTCTTTCTTTCAAATTAATAAATGATGTCCTCCCAGACGTATCCGTCGACGGCGACACCCTGTCAATCTATGGTAGTCTTGCGTTTATGTGCCCGTATGTGGCTAGCGAAGCCAAACTTAGTTTGGAATACGCGCAGAAAAGTTCTCCTCTTACATTGTAGGTGTAGTTGTAAGAGGGTTTTGTGCGGGTTTTTCGTAACTGGCGCTTGGCATCAAGGTTTTCTAGACGTCTTTCCTCATATTCTTCTATCCCATCATGGACAGCTTTACGCCACTCCGATCTTTTGGTGGCCAGATCTTCCCATGAATTTGGTGACAGATTGGTGGCTCTTAGATGCCGCTTCAGTACATCTTTGTACCGCAGATACTGTCCTCCAGATTGACGTTTTCCAGAGCTCATTTCTGAGTAGAAAACTATTTTCGGCAATCTGGAGGGCTCCATGCGTTCTAGATGCCCGCACCAGCGCAGTTGTGATTTCATGAGAAGACTTTCCATGCCCACCAGTCCCGTCCGACGAAAAACCTCCGTGCTGGAAACCCGATCCTGCCAGCGTATGCGGAGTATAGCTCGGAGACACTTTAGGTGGAAAGTGTCTAAGCGTTTAATATCGCCTTTGTACAGGCACCAAGTTTCCGAGGCGTACATAAGGAGTGGCAATATGATGGCTTTGTACACAGCTAGCTTGGTTTGCAACTTAAGATCGTGGGATGCCCACACTCGGTGGTTGAGTCCGCCAAACACCGCGGCAGCCCTAGCAATCCTTGCGGATATCTCAGATTCAAGCCGATTGTCGCTCCGTATTAGACTGCCAAGGTACCGAAAGGTACCTACCTCCTCTAGGGCTTTACCACTTAGGTAAACAGACGCATCGTCTACAGATTGTCCTCTTGTGGGTTGTTTTAGAATCTGGGTCTTCGATGCGCTGATCACTAAGCCGAATTTGCGACACGATTCCTCCAGATTATTGAGACATTCCTGCAGATCACCAAGGCTCCCAGTCATAAGGCAGACATCGTCAGCGTATTGGATTTCGGCAATGGAGAAAGTTTTAACATAGCGTTTAGCTCTGAGACGCGATAGATCAAAGACGCTTTTATCCATGCGGACGTTGAGAGTGATCTTATTCCCAGTTTTCGTCATGGCATCGTTTATTGCCGCGGAAAAGTAAATGGCAAATAGTGTCGGGGCCATGACGCAACCCTGTTTTACTCCACTTGTGACTGGGAATTGTTCCGTAACACTATCATCGTGGCGTACGCGCGCATACATGCCTTCATGGAATTGGCGGACCAGGCTAACAAACTTAGGTGGACACCCGCATTTCTCCAAAACAATCCAAAGGGTGGATCTTGGGACGCGGTCAAATGCCTTTTCAAGGTCTACAAAACACAAATAGAGGTCACGGTGCTGTTCAAGGCTTTTTTCCTGAAGTTGTTTAAGGACAAATATAGCGTCTACGGTGCCTCTATTTGGTCGAAATCCACATTGACTTTCGGGAAGAATACCTTCGGCTAGCTTTGCCAAGCGACTATTGATGATATGCGCCATTATCTTACCAGCCGAAGAAAGCAAGGAAATGCCTCTGTATGAGCTGCAGAATGATATAAACAGGTCACTTGTCATATTCCAAGACTGGTTTATTAACAACAATTTCATGAGTATCGTTAAGAATCGTCTCATGGAGAGGGGCTATTATACAATAAACAATTCTTAACTGACACTATGCCTTGGAAATGGATTTAATTATCAATTAACTCTATTCAGTTTATATTATTATAATTAAATTGATCTAATGATTTATTCATTATTAGAATAATGTATTTATTTCTTAACAGTTATTATAGTTATTGAAATAAATATAAATTCTTGAGATTCTATTTTGAATTAATTGTCAAGTTAGATATTGTTTTTATCCTATTTATAATTATGATTGACTATCGTTACTTGACTTTCGTCACATTTTGACATATATTTTATACTGACATTCTTTATTATAATTCGACATAGACTATTATTAACACTTGCATCCCGTTCTATTATTTATTTTTTTGACATCATCTTACTCGTATTTATTCATCTTTCGACATTTGATATAATGAATTTTATCATAAAATTTATTTTATAATTAGTGGTAATAATCACTTTTTATGACCAGTTCATTAATAATTTATATATTTTATATTATATATTTTTTCCTATTTCCGCTTTAAATTTTATTTGTATAAATTCATTTTATTTTATTTCAAATATTGTTAAGTTAAGGCGATCTGTGAGTACATTTTTTGGATAAAAAGTATTTGTTATTAGTATATATATTGTTTTTTTGCTGCGCCTGTTCGTGAACCATTAAGTATACATACATTGCTTTTATTTAATCCTTCATATTCTGCTTGAAGTGTAAGAGATTGCAACCTTATGCTACGGACTAATTTATTAGTAAGTATCAATTTAATTCCATAGCAATATTTAACTTTATTTTTCTCTGCATAACCATCTTTAGCCATTGTGTTTACTTACACATCAAATTATTGTCAAAAAAAAAAACAAGTATTTTCTGAATTATTGGAAAAGATGGTGCACATGAGCGGTACTTAGATTGATTTTAACTCAATTATCTTAGTTGAATTAAATTGGCCGGTGATTCAAAGCATTTTAATGCAATAAATATTAATATTATAATTGAATTAGTGAAGTTTTGACGTGTTCAAGCCACTTTTGGGGCGCATGGAAATAAATGATTTGATTTCTTGATTTCTATGCCTAGAGACTCACTTACCTAGTTGTCACGTTTAGCCACAGTTTAGATATTCAACGATCTACTTAATCTGTCACCGTGGTCCCCAATTATATACCATTTAACTAAGTGAAGCAAAAACCTTTAACAATTCATCTGCTCAAAAGCTAATTATTCTATCTGTAATGGTCTTAACTAGAGGCTCAGCACGCATCCTAAAAAACTATTTCCTAGGAAGCGATTTGCTGGGCTTTGTGACATGTCAAGGAACTCGTGACATATTGTATTAATGATCTTACGCAGGAGCCTTTGTAATTGTACTTATATAATAGAGCTTAAAAGTGTGTGTTGGTGGTTGGTTTGTTTGCACGCATGAAACTCTAGAACTACTAATCGGATTTCGATGGAATAATTCTCCAGAAAAGCTAAAAGACTATTTACAGTCCCAATGGATTGTTCACTACTGTTGACTTTGTTATGGACCCAAGTACAGATCCGTAAACTTTAACAAGGGTGAATCCCCAGGCAGCAGTTAGTGGTATTATAAAGGAGTATTACAATGATGTGGATAAGTAGGCGGCAATCAACAAATAAATTTATCTCACTTTTTGTTTTACCTCGATAACCGGCTTTTAACCCCTGGATTCTTGCACCCAGGGTCGTCATGTACTGAATGACTGGTAAGCAGCTTTGTCACGATTTATTTATGCCTATACGAGTTTTTAAGTTAGAACTTAGAACTAAGGCTAACAGCACACAGACAGACAGACAAAAATCTAAAACAATATGTTTTTTTAAACATCTTCGTTGCACATACAGTTTGCCGCAAAATTAATCACCCTATTTGGTTTTTAAATAACTTTATTAACATTTAAATTACATGATTTAGAGCAATGAAAATTTTTATTAGTACCTTTAGGTTTTTTTTTAAGTGAGTAAGATGATACCTGTGAAGAGGCTCCCTGCTAGAGTTTATTTACCAATAGATCGATTTATGGTGATTTCTATGAATTTCTGACAATTTTTGGTGAGTTTCAAGAGTCTAAATCCTTACTTCAAAAAAAAGTCGTCTAGGGCGGTTATATAGGTCGATCTTGCAACCACCAAACCGTAAAATGAGCTATCACGCCGCGTTTTTAAGGATTATAGTAATTTTTTATTGATTTTATTATTTTATTGAAGTGTATTTTGTATCTGTCTTCTATACAAACATCAAAGCAAAACCGATATTTATCGTCATTTGCAAAAATTATAACATTGTTCTATATTGTTATTAATTTTCCTGTCACCTATATTAATAAGATATTACAAACCTTCTTTAATAATTTTCTGATAACAGTAGGTACATAATAAACACGTGACAATACAAGCAGTATATACCTACATTGATAAAATCTAATAAGGCTATGTACATTGATTGTAATATTGTTCGAGGTGTACTTGCGGTTACTAACGCTATATATTTAATAGAGACGTGGCTAGAACTCGTACGGTAACCAGTTTCCTTAACAAGCTGACAGCGGATTCTTCCAAGCAAGTTATTACTTTGCAGCGCCTATTTTTGTAGACTAGGTTAAGTATTCCCAAATTAGGCTATGAAGAGTAGTCCTGGCTGTTCGCTATCCCGATAAATTTTAGCCATAAGCTCAAATATTATATTAAATTTTGCCTAACTTTACCCATATAAAAAACCCAAACTCAAAAATTATTTGACGATCGGATGGCGGAGTGGGTAGTATACCTGCCTGCTACGCCGAGGTCGTGGGTTCGATTCCCGCTTAAGACAAATCTTTGTGTGCATGAACATGGGGGTTTGTCTTAGTCTGGGTGTTTCTATGTATAATAAGTATGTATTTACAAAAGAAAAGTATATAATATAATTATGTATTAGTATCAGTTATTCTAGTACCCATAGTACAAGCTCTGCTTAGTTTGGGACTAGATGGCGTTGTGTGTAAGTCGTGAGATATTTATTTAATTATTTAATTTCTACAAACTACAACCTGTGTATGTACTAAGTTTTATCAAAATCCGTACAATAGTTTTTGCGTGAGAGTCGCCAAAGTCCACCTGACAAATTTAGAAACTAAGCCCCAATTTCACAGGAGTTAGATAAACCTTATAGGCATACTTTCCAACTCCAACTATATACTTCTGATTAAATTCGTTGCGGGTTCCAAGACAATTTTAACTCTCCCTGGGATTGCCCGCGTGTCATGCACGGTGCCTTTCAGTTGGTTACCGCTGTAGATCCTGGCGTCACAGGAGTCACAGTGGTGGGCGTGTGGGTGGGATTATATCCCAGACAAAAAACCTTATAAGCAGGATGGGCATGTAACACACATTATTGAAAGTGACAGCTGTGTTATTTTTTCAAGTGTAACTTGGGTCACTGTTAAATTCGGTCATTTTTTATTTTATGAGTCGGATAAGATCTATCTGGAATCTCAGACACTGGCCCTTAAAGTTATTATAGGAATTAGCTATTTAATATAATGTCCTTCTCTTCCATCAAACTTTTAAATTACAGGTTTAAACCGGTAATGGGGTGCATGAAAGGAGCCTCCCCGAGTGACGTACACCACGATTCCCTACGTCCGGCGCACCCTGCGCAATTCGCGAGTTCCAAAGCGAATTGGCTAATCCTTTCACCACGATGGCAAGTCAAAATAAAATTTGACTCAGCCATCGACACGACGAAGAAGAAGAAGACCGGTAATTAAAAAGTTTGATAAAAGAGACGGCTTTAATTAATTAAGGCCGTTTTTCATCTTTCTCTCACTCATTCAATGTTTGTACAGGACAGAGAAATCAAATCTATAGAGATTTCTCCAAGATGAGTTTAACATGTCGGTGAAATCGGCACATAATACTCTTAAGTTAAAAATAAGAGGTAAATATTCTGACGGCTACATTTTTTGCTCGGCCAGTCTAAAAATATATCGCCTCAAACTTCATGAATAATAAACGCAGTTGTTCCATTAATCATATTAACGAGACGTGAAAATAATTGCTGGTATTTTCCATGTCTAAAGGATATTTTGATTAAACTTGTGCGAAGTGCCTGAGCATGTACAGTCGTCCAATGAGTTGGGTATGCAGGGCAAAAACTTCTACGCCATAGTAAAAACTGACTGCAATAGATATGCAAGTTTGTATTTCATATTTAATAAGTGTAATATACCCACTATTTAGATATATAACTCACTTATACATAACTGGTGTCGTAAGTCTTTACTATGACTTAGAAGTTTTTGCCCTGCATACCCAACTCATTAGCCGACTGTACACTGATATACAAGGTATTCGGATAGTCCTGGGACGTATCGAACCAAATTATTACATAGCATTTATATACGACTTATATAAATGCTATCCACAAAAAAATAATGCACAAAAATTAAAATATTCATAAAATGAAATAATAAAACAAGATTTAATCTTATTAAAACCGACGTGAGGCGAAGACATTATTATTGAGAATACGGGTTACTCACGTTACTTTAGCCGGGATATGCCGACTAGTTTCGAATCTTGTACGTAGATTCATCAACTGGGCTATTAATCGCGGGTCGTCGCTTCCGCGCGACGTCTCGCACTGCCTAAACTAGTCGGCATATCCCGGCTAAAATAACGTGAGTAACCCGTATTCTCAATAATAAGATTTAATCTATTTTACACAATTAACCTCCCTGCTCCATTGCACCATCCATCCGCGACTGGCATGTATCCAATGAACTATCATGCTCAGATCACAGATGGATACGCTATAACATTGACATGGACCTGCCCAAACCGCAACCGAGAAGGTTGCCTCGTAAGACAGACCAAACCAAATTCCGGAACTTGGTCATCTCAGAGTTGGGCAGACAACCCCCCTTGCCAGACAAACTAACATTAAATGAACTAGAAAACCATGTAAACAACATTACGTCCACGCTTATCTCATGCTTCGAGCAGTCGTGTCCTCTCTCGATGCCAAGACGCCATGGTGGGAGACACTGGTGCCGCAAAGTGAGAAGACTGTTCAATAGAGCAATGAACAATAGATCCCCAGAGCTATGGGACAATTACAACGCAGCGAGAAAAACCTATAAGAAACTATTACGACAACGCAAACAAGACAGCTGGAGACGGTTTTGCTCTAGTATAGAAAACAATAATCAGGCAATCAAAGTGAAATCATGTCTCTCGAAAGAGACTGAACATACTATAGGTTGTCTTAAAAAACCAGATGAAACATACACAAAAAACGACGTGGAAACCAGTGAACTGCTTCTGACGACTCACTTCCCAGGCTGCCAGATTGCTGATGAACAATCGTGGCAGCCATACGAAGAAAGAGTCACCACCAGTACTGACTGGAATGTAGCAAAGCAAGTAATCAACAAAGAAAAGGTCCTATGGGCACTAAACACATTCCTGCCATTCAAGGCAGCTGGGCTGGACGGCATTTTCCCAGGACTTCTAAAATGGAGCGGGAACGTAATCATCGATCACCTTATCAAGGTTTTCCAGGCCTGCCTAGCGCATCGTTACATTCCTCTAAAATGGCGGGAAGTTAAAATCATATTCATCCCCAAACCAGGCAGAGGCGACTACACGCAGCCAAAGTCCTTTAGACCAATTAGTCTCACATCGTGCCTACTAAAGGTGATGGAAAGACTATGCGATAGAGAGATCAGAGGCCAACTGATAGTCTACAAGCCCCTGCATCCCAATCAACATGCCTATAGTAAAGGCAAATCTACTGAATCAGCACTCCACTGCGTCGTTACTCGTATTGGCAATTCTTTAAAGTCAAAACAGCCAACCCTGGGGGCCTTCATTGACATTGAGGGAGCTTTTGACAAGACGAACTTCACCAGTATTAACCGAGCCCTAACCGCACACGGAGTGGCACCAACGCTCGTGCAATGGATACACAACATGCTAAAACAACGCGCTATTCAGTTCACTGTAAATACTACCACTCGAGGCATCGTAGGAAGAGGATGTCCGCAGGGGGGTGTGTTATCACCTCTGCTATGGAACATGGTGGTCAATGAACTCATCACAGAGCTCAATGATCACAACCTCTACACGGTAGGTTATGCGGACGACATAGCAATATTAATATCAGGCCAATTTGAGGGCATCCTCTGCGATTTGATGAGAAAAGCCTTCAAATTAATCGAAAGATGGTGCTCGGTACATGAACTCTCGGTTAATCCAACCAAAACAGAACTCATCCTTTTCACTAACAGAAGAATACCTGGTCCACACAGGCTACCGAGACTCTTCAATACCGAACTTAAGCTCAAAGAGGAAGTCAAGTATTTGGGAGTAATACTAGACTGCAAATTACTCTGGAATAAGCACCTCGAGCACAAAATAAACAAAAGCACGATTGCTTTTTACCAATGCAAGAAAATGATAGGCATAAACTGGGGACCATCGCCAAAAATTACGTTATGGCTGTACACAGCCGTAATTAGACCGATGCTGACCTACGGTGCTATAGTATGGTGGCCTAGGACAATCCTAGCAACCACTATATCAAAACTAAGAAGCTTCCAAAGGCTAGCATGTGCATCCATCTGCGGCTGTATGAAAACAACCCCAACGACAGCGATCGAGATGGCCCTACAAATATTACCCCTAGACCTCTACATACAGCAAGAAGCAGCAATAGCTGCTGTTCGGCTCATGCACCTAGGTCTATGGGGAAAAAACCACACGAGTCCACACACGAACATCCTGAACCAGGCAATCGAGATACAACCACTCATTGCTGCTCCATGTGATAGGACTCTTCCTGTATACAACTTCAACAAAAACTACAACATAGAATTAATTGAGGAGGCAAAGGATCAATCAGGAGCCAACGAAGTACGCGTATACACAGATGGTTCCAAAACGGATAGTGGTTCAGGTGCTGGCGTACACTCCTTTGACCTCAATATAAACATCCACATTCCGCTGGGTAATCACAGCTCAATATTTCAATGTGAATGTGTTGCACTAACACTCGCTGCAAAAGCCATTCACAAACGGCAAGTAGAGGGAATAGGCATCAGACTCATTTCTGATAGCGCAGCAGTTCTCAAAGCTCTTCTTAACAGTAAAACCAACAACAAACTAATCATAGAATGTCACGATGCCTTAGAAAAAATTTGCTCCAGGAATCAGGTCACCCTGCAATGGATCAAAGGGCACAGTGGATCTCTTGGTAACGACATTGCAGACGAACTAGCGAGAAGGGGATCAGATACGACAGTACAAGGCCCGCAACCTCTTCTTCCAATCCCCTTCACGCAATACCGGACCTGGATCCGCCAAAGATCGATAGAGACCCAAAACCAACGATGGTCAGAGATCGCTGAGTGTCGGCAAGCCAAACTTGCAATACCGCAAGCGAATCATCGACTCACTAAAAACCTCCTAAGACTAAACAGAACAAATCTAAAAATAATGATAGGGTCAATAACGGGTCACTGTCCCTTGAACAAACACCTATACACCATAAAAATCACTGACAGTCCTCTCTGTCGAGGATGTCTTGACGCCGAAGAAACGGTCTCCCACGTAGTCCTGGAATGTAGGGCCGTTGCTTCTCAACGGGAACAAATCCTCGGAACAATGAGGTCACTCCGCGAAGCCTGTGAAGTCCCCAGGAAACTTCTGTGCTTCTGGGCGGAGTTAGGCTGGCTATGTTAGCCAGGACTCTCCACGCACAATGGACCAAATGAGAGTCTAAGTGCGGAAAAAATGAGTCCACTTTCCATTCCATTCCATTCCATTCTCCCTGCTCTTTATTGATGAACTAGGAGCCTCCTGTGACTCCGCCCACGTAGTATGTCGACATAAAGAAGCTTTTGTCCTTCTCCAAGCCTTCAATTATCACCATACCAAATTTCACTAACTAACAGACTGACAAACATACAGTTACTTTTTGATTAGTAGTTAGGATATTAGGTTATATGATAGTTATGGAATATGTATGAACCAAATGTAATGGTTACCATTGTAACCAAATGCTTAATATTCTTATTATTTGGATTCAGTCATACATAACAATCATCGAGTAATAACTTCTCATTTCAAAGCGTCCATCGTTAACCAAACACCTGTATATAAAACCTGTTGCATTAACCCGTCTGCTGACGTCAAAGAGTCCTGATCTTCAAGACGGGATTCTTCACTTGTTCTAAACTTAGCCCAGTGACGTCAGCGGCATAATCTAAGCATTTTAATGCCTTATTTTTTCTCAATATAAGGATCAAGTAATTACAGACTGGTTGCTCTGACGTCAGAAAGAGCAGTCGTTATGCTATTTTTAGAAAAGGATTTCTGACCCTTAAGCGCGATTGCGCCAACTTGTTTGACTCAAGATTAACAATATGCTTCCTTTCGGTCTTCCTGTCCCGTACAAACATTGAATAAGAGATAGAAAGATGCAAATACAGGTTTAATTAAAAACTTTTTATTAATATGTTGTACAAAGTATCTAATACTTGTATTATTTTAAAGCAAATTTTAGCTTTGCTATGCCTAAGAGTTGAGAAATTTCGAGTCTAGCAGCATACGAATCCATAGCTGAATTGGCAAAGCACTTGGGGCGTATACCCAGGGGGTGCAGGTTCGAGTCCTGCTGGATTCTTAATTTTTCAACTTTAATATTATATAAAATACAAAGTATCTACTTAAACGAAACAAATTTGGATTCCAAACTATTGGAACTGGCTGGTAAAACGAACGGATAGTTACTACTAGGTCCATATTTCAACCTGTTTTGTTTGGGTTCCATGTGATGAGGTGTGAGCCTCTCGCCACAATACCAACACCCATGCTACTATTGAAAATTTCTTGACGGAAAGTCCTAAACGACACTTTTGCCCGACCTGGTGTAGAGGAACAGGGTGTGATGTTCCTCCACCACAAAGGGAGGATCCTCCGACCAGGCTCGGTGGTATTGCCTGGCGGACAGCTGTCCATCGGTAGCGTATTAGAAGTGTATTTATAGTCACTTGCTGTGAACATTTCGTTATCGCGATTCAGCACTCGTCGACATATGTCACGTGTGTGATACCGCCACACTGGGAATCGAACCAGAGACCTCACAGTAAAAGGCGCATACTAACCTAACCTTACCACAAGACAGACGAGGCAGTTATAAACAAGTTATTATACTGCATGAATTAACACGGGCAAAGAACTAACTGAGCTCAGATGCACAATTTTCTAGAATCGTCAAGGCCATCGGCTTTGTTGACGTCAAGATTGTTATCATTTTTCAAACGTCAATCTGACGAATGCGTTACGATGGATCATCAATCCACTTTGTCGATGGTATCAGTGGCAAATTGCGCAAATCTGTATTGATTTGTCAAAGTTAATTCTCCAAAATGTTGATCGTGACACCCGACCAAAGACATCAACGCGTTGGCGCCCTAAATGTGTCAAAAAGTGGCAGCAAGCACTAGCAACGATGGTTGTAAACAGTGTTTCTTTACTTATAGTCCGCTATCTGAGGATCACTTTAAACAATAATAAACAAATACCACTATGGATATTTTTCAGTACCGGTCAAAAATAAATAAATAAATAAATATTTCACAACTCACACACACAACGCCATCTAGTCCCAAACTAAGCAGGTCTTGTAATATGGGTACTAGAATAACTGATACTAATATATATATATATATATATACTTTTCTTTTGTAAATACATACTTATTATACATAGAAACACCCAGACTAAGACAAACCACCATGTTCATGCACACAAAGATTTGTCTTAAGTGGGAATCGAACCCACGACCTCGGCGTCGCAGACTGGTACCTACACTACCCACTCCGCCATCCAGTCGTCAAAATGTTTTTTTATTTTGAAAATTTACCGATTATTGCTATGTCGATATTTAATCCTCGATATATCGACGCCGATATTTAATGTTTTATAAATATTGATTCATCGATATAGCGATATTTTTTCTTACTTCCGATATCTCTAATTTACACTTGCCAGGTATTTTTATTTTGATTACTAAAACTTGGGGTCTGAGTACTAAAACGATATGTGAATAAAACTTTTAACTGGTGATACAGTTTTCCCTAGGTCCCAAGATTAATTAAAATGATTTCACATAAAGCCAAATTAATTATATCTAAGATCTAGAGACCAAAAAATTACCAAAACACGATAAAAAAATCAATTAAAAAACAATATAGGAACAATATAACAACCATTCCGTTCCACTCATCAATTGTTTCACGTAATGACCGCACGTTATTCTCAGAACAAAACAAAATAAAACACGCAAGTACGTCAACAAGTAAAAAACACAACATAACAACTTTTCTTGTTCACGTTTTTTACGGAACGGCATTGTAAAAAGTATATGAACGTTATATAAACTGAGACACTCAAGATCTCAAGCTTAGTTAAATTATGTTTGGCTATATTTGTAGGGGCAGGTGCTATTTTTTTATTCCTACTAATAATCTAACACCATCTTAGAGATAGTTATTTTGCAAAACTACTTCAAAATAAAAATTATGTTGAACAAAAAATAAACCGACTAAAAATAACTAAAACGAAAAAAATAGAGAACATTTTAAGTCTTGGGTATTGAACATAGTACAAGACTTAAAATGTTCACTTTATTTTCATGTTGGTTTATTTTTTTACTAAAAATATTTTTATTTTATTTTTCTGAGTGAAGAAGCTTTACAAATTTAATATTTTGTAAAACCGGTATCTTGAATGAGTTGCAAATTTGCGCGTTTTTTTTTTATAAATCTCAAGTAATTACTACCACTTCACTAACCACTACAAAATATTATATTATATTCTCATGTAAGTGACTTCAGCTTACTTTTTTATTAAGAATAACTGATTTAAACCTAAACCAATAGGTGCTTATATATAATTATAAACATTATCGTTTCATCCAAATTTTTATTAAAATAATACAACTGACGATCTAAAGGTGCAAATGTTAAAAAAAAATCACCCTACTCCTAACCGTTAAGGAGTTGTCAGCAATATGAAATGATGGCTGCGAGACGCAAATATCTAGATATATATACAGAAAATATATGAAAAACACTCAAGTATCTATAACATTCGTTAGTTTTCCTCAATTTCCCTGGGATTCCATCATCAGACCCTTACTTCCTTGCCATGGAACCACTCTTAAGGTATTCTCTTTTGAGTAAAAAAAGATTTATCAAAATCAGACCACTTTTTTTTTGTAATATTTTGAAGCAAATTTTAGCTTTGCTATGCATTTATTTTATATATTATTAAAGTTGAAAAATTAAGAATCCAGCAGGACTCGAACCTGCACCCACTGGGTATACGCCCCAAGTGCTTTGCCAATTCAGCTATGGATTCGTATGCTGCTGGACTCGAAATTTCTCAACTCTTTGTGCCAGCGTCGTAGGTATATATATATACCTTAGCTAGACGAACCATTACTTGGTTTAAGCGCCACCTATGCGATGAGTGATAAGTCACTTAGTCACATACAGTACGTTTGAATTAAGATCAACACAATACTGTCGAGAGATGACGCATTTCTATCAAATATTTGTAATATTTTAAAGCAAATTTTAGCTTTGCTATGCATTTATTTTATATATTATTAAAGTTGAAAAATTAAGAATCCAGCAGGACTACCAGCATGACTAAGTGACTTATCACTTATCGCATAGGTGGCGCTTAAACCAAGTAATGGTTCGTCTAGCTAAGGTTTATATATATACCTACGACGCTGGCACAAAGAGTTGAGAAATTTCGAGTCCAGCAGCATACGAATCCATAGCTGAATTGGCAAAGCACTTGGGGCGTATACCCAGTGGGTGCAGGTTCGAGTCCTGCTAGATTCTTAATTTTTCAACTTTAATAATATATAAAATAAATGCATAGCAAAGCTAAAATTTGCTTCAAAATATTACAAAAAAAAAGTGGTCTAAATCAGACAACTTTATCAAAAGTTATGCTTAGTCTAAAATAATAAAAAATATTCCCGTAAACCTAAGAACTAACACCGTTTTATTATCGTTTAATACCGAAAAAAATTTGCATCAAACATTTCAAAACCAAATACCTGTCTATCCTGAAAACGTCTGTGTTAGTAAATTTAAAATAATGAAATGTTATTCTCTAAGATAGATATCTTTTTGTTAAAAAAACACAGCTAAGACCCCAAATTTATGATTAATAAATTCTAAATATTTTTATTATAAATATTTTTCCATACTTTTTATATTATGTGAATGTTAAATAATAATTATACTACATACCTACATATTTATTTTTAATAACTCATTTTTCAAAACTCTTTGCTAGCACTAGCATACTACCTTGGCTGCAGCAAACATAGTCTAGTCAAAGATGACCAATAAAAAAAAAAACGGTAAAGTACTCAAAATGAATCAAAATCCATTTTGGGTACTTTAATGTTATTTTTTTGACAAATAACATAACAAACCAAAATAACCGTGGTTCAAAAACCACGGCTATTTTGGTTTGTTCTAGAAAAATATTAAAGAATTTTACCAAGCGACAGTATTTTTTTACTTTTTATAACTTGGGTTCTAATAATATTAGCTTTGAAAAAAATATATATGCACTGGGATATGCTTACAGCAGAAATAATTAATAAAAGATATTTATTAAAAAAAAAGAGAGATAAAAATTATTTAATCAAAAACTGCTCGCGTCCATCATTCGCACGGACCTTCATTATTTATAGCCATAATTTAGCGCTTAAGAGGGAACTCCCGGTATGGAATTCTCATACAAAATGAGTATGGTTGTATCTTTTACATTTTTCATCATAATGTTATAATTTTTGCACAGTCAATTTAAAACATGATTATCTATGTTCCTTCGATTTCAAATTATCTTTAGTCTGTCTTTTTTAAAAATTATAGGCATCCAAACATCCGTAGTTTTGAACGGCCTGACAAATGCGACTTTTAGTATTATACAACAGATTATTACAAGTTTTCGAAACGAAGGACCCTCGTAAATATAATGTACTTTCTATTTTATCAATAATTATCATCAAAGTACCTCATTTTCATTCATCAAATACCATATTACAAATTAAAGAAAATTACAATATCTATCTCAACTCATTGAAGGGGGTGAGGCAGCCATTCGTTAGCTACTCGGAAGTGAAGGAGGGGTGCCAGTGAGATACCGAACCAAGCCGAGATATGACATACCATAGTCTACCGACCAGAGAGTATGCAATGAACTGCATTGAACCTTTTTTGACATTCACGACTGCAACAAGTTATAGTCCGAGATCTAGCTGCAGAATCTTTTCGTTCTTTATAAACATAATTGAATTATATTTTTATGTAAATAATCATTTAGGGACTGAGCTGTATACATGGCATATGGGTTAAAAGTACCTACCAAAGTCTAAACGAATAACAGAAATAAAAACAGTTAGTTGAAAACAATGATTGTTTTTTGCATTAATAACTTATTAATAGTTATTTATATATTATTTCAAAAGACAATTGTATACAATTGTACTATTGTGACAAAGTGTAAATGTTAAAACGATTGACTGTTAAAATGTGTAAATGATGAGGCTGATCATAATCTGTTTTTTTATTTTTATCACGTCCCTAATCACCCTATACTTTCAAGGGCTGTTATAAATTAATAGTCAGCTATATATGCCAAGCAGAGTATTAGTATCTATAGAAACATGTCACATTATCTTTGAAAAGACAACGTTTAATTGTCTTGTTAATTTATCATTGAGTTGGAGTAATAATAATAATCGTTAAATGCCTAAACCTAAAACCGTCTACATGCATAATAATAACTATGCAGATACAATATTCATTTAAAATGCTTAGCTCTTGGCCTAATTACAGTGTCATTCATTGCGATTCGCTTGTGTCATATCATATGTCACACTTGTATTTTATAATGTTGATTATAATATTTAAATAGTTTCTCTGGACTTAAATATGGGTAAACAATCTTTACATTGTGTATTGTTAATTATTTACATAGTAAATATATCAAAATATCTACGAATACTTAAATTGTAATGTCATTATATCGTGCATGTCATTTTTGTTCTTTCATATGTACAATCAAACACATAACCGTTTCAGCAAATTTGAACAAAAATAAGATAAATATATTTACAGCATATAAACCGCAGGTAAATTATTTACATTTTCTGTATTTTTAGTGAACCGCAGAATGAAAAGAAGAGACTTGGCCTATTTGTCAGCTTATACTTCACGAGAGCGAAAAATGAATAAGGTTAAACGTAAAATAGAGCTGAAGAAAGTAATTATTATTAGATAAATAACGAATGCCATGTTGCAGAATAATGCAATTCTTTTATCACTGTCTCAAGAGAAACGCAATGTGCTAAATATTAGAGCAATATTATTAAATATTATTATTATATACCCTAAATAATACAGTATCATTTCTAAACTTTGTTTTATTATTTAAATAAAGAAAACACTCAGAATCAAGAGTTAAACGGTACTATCACTATTATATTATAGTACTAATGTTTTGATTCAATTACATACTATCGACATACTACGTGGGTGCAGTCGCAGAAGAAACTAGTGATATTATAAATCCCAAAGTAACTTTGAATGTCTGTCGGTCTGTTGTTCCTGCAAAATAAAATCGTTTAATCGATCTTGATGAGTGTTAATGTTTTTTTTGTTGACAAAGCCCGCTTAATTAAGCGGCCGTGGCGCAATGGATAAGGCATCGGTCTTACGATCGAGAGGTCGTGGGTTCGAATCCTGGCCATTACACCACGGACGTAAAACTTCCTCTTATCACAAGCGAATTAAGCTTAGCTGGAGGGGGTTATCAAGAATACTAGTAATTTGTATTTGCAAATTGCTAGTAAGCTTTTCAAAAAAAAAAAAAAAGTAAACACGCAAAGTTTTATTGATATCAAATTTGTGTCTATAGCCTCTATTTTCATGCGTGGGCGTCGGGCAAGGCTTGACGCCTTGACGCCTTGACGCGAACTCAAATTGGACGTTTTGCGAAAGCGACAATAATTACCCTTGCTGTAAACCTCATGGCAATTTTGAACTCGACTGTACATCATCATCAAAATCAAACTGAATACGGACGCCAAAATTAAATCATGTTACAGAATAAGGACGCGCTATATCCTTAGGCCCAACTCACATCGACTAGCTAGCTTCATATTTATCTGTAATCTGTGACGTAGACACAGAAGCACTGCGTCGTCGCGTTGCGTCCAGTTTATATGGCCTATTTAGCCCAAGATAGATGTAGACAAATTGTATGGATAAATGCAAATGAACCTGAAAAGCAACAACATAAACAGATCAGCTTTTTAAGTTCATTAAAATCATGATTATTTTAAATTGCTGGGCTAATCTTTAATATATTTCCAGCAGGCCCACATAATGAAGATATGTATAAATATAAATATTATTATGTAAAAAACCGATGGCGTAAAACGCGACGTGAAATCTTTTATCTCTTTTAGTTGCCTGCCCGCCTGTTAAAACAGCGTCGTAAGTTCTTAGTCTGAATTATGCCTAAAGGTATAGAATATCTATATTTAGTAGATTTTTAGTCGACTAGTTGGTCGACTAGTGCATAATGCAACTGACTGTGGAACAATAAACATCCCTGTTCCACATACAAATCTCGCCGTTGTTACCATAGCAACAAAATTTTGTTGAAAATCGGCAGACTTATCAAACAACAAATCCTAGGTATTGAACCGTTGAGTAACAACTGAACATCAACATGTATTTTCACTCACACATTTATATACAGGGTTATTGGGTAAGTCGACCTAGATCCGTTAAGAGGTGGTAGTTCCCATCATTTCTGACTGATCTGACTATGAAACACCCCACCCTAAACCTAACCGTTTTCGAGATATTGGACTTAGAAGGTTTTTTTAAAAAATATCCCGATTTCTTAACTATAGCCTATTTTTTTTGTATCCTATGCCTTTTATTTTTTTTTAATTCTGATTTTTGTGTGCCAGATAAGTTTGTTTATAATTCTCAACCCAAAAAGTGCAAGTATCTGAACCAATGGGATCGTAGTAGACGATTGATACCGTAAAAAAGTAATTAATTTGAAAAAAAAAATTGTTTCTTTTAGTAATATTTAAAAAAAAATCTATGGCGTTAGTTCTGCAGATGTTTTAAATAATATCTACGTTCCATTAGCTATCCAACAAGGTATCACAAGCTAGGGTCTTATCACAATTCATAGAAAAAAAATCGATAAAAGGCTCTCAGGTAGCAGTACAAATTTGGGTTCTTTGGTCCTATTGTTCTTCCACGGAGCTGTGGTGCGTGCGAGCGGGACAAACTGACCAGGTGCAAGCGAGATAAAATAATCCCGGCCAATTTGTTGTTATTGTTTCGTTTTAGTCTGCTTCCGTGATTCGTCCGTAGTAGATGCGATATTTAGTGCTCTTCATTTCTTACCCGACTTGGCTTGTATTTCTGGACTGTTTCCTACAAATTGTGACTGTGCTTGTTAACTGGACTTTGAATTGTGCTTCTGAATTGGAACTGTTGAAGATGGCAACCTTCACGAACGAGGAATACGCGGATATTCTACTTTGTTATGGGTACTGCAATGGTGTTTCTGCACGAGCTCGTGACGAATACATTGCACGTTATCCCGGCCGCCGAATACCGGATGTCACTGTCTTTGACGGCGCTTACCGGCGACTCAGAGAGACTGGCTCTGTTTTAAGGCGTCGAGCAGACCTAGGCCGACCACGGATCATTGTTGATGATGAAGATGAAGATAATCAAATAGTTCAACGGTTTAGAGCGGATCCAACTACTTCAACTAATGCTGTTGCCCGAGAACTTGGACTCTCGCAGTGGAAAGTGTGGTTTACGGTGAATACTGCAGGCCTCTACCCCTATCACTACACGCCAGTACATGTTATCGAAGAGGGAGATCCAGTGAGGAGGTTAGACTTTTGTAGATTTATGCTTCATGGAGATTTAGAAGACCCAGCATTTTTAAAACAAATCTTGTGGACAGATGAATCAAAATTTGATAAAGATGGAATTACAAATTACCACAACGCTCATTATTGGGCCCCAAAAGCGCAAAAAAATCCTAACCAGAAGAGGACAAAAGCCGCACAAAGAAGATTTAGTTTAAATGTCTGGATGGGAATCATAGCAAACAAATTAATTGGGCCCTTCTTTCTACCTGATAATTTAAACGGAGAATTTTACGAACATTTTCTAAGAGAAGAGTTACCAAATTTATTAGAGGATTTACCCCTAAATCTGATTAGAAACATGAAGTTCCAACACGACGGTTGCCCTGCACATTACAGAAGAGGGGTCAGGGAATGGCTAGACAACGAGTATCCTAATAGGTGGATCGGAAGAGGTGGACCCATACCGTGGCCAGCAAGAAGTCCTGACCTGACTCCCATGGATTTTTATGTGTGGGGACACATGAAGACATTAGTCTACAATGAGAATAATCCAATTGAAACTATTGACATATTAAGACAGAAGATTATTGAGGCTGCTGACGAAATTCGAAGAGACTTAACGACTGTAGTAGTTAAAAGCGGACTAAGACACCGAATGAGAGTGTGTGTGCGAAACAGAGGCGGCCATGTAGAACAAGATTTATAAATTTAAATAAATGTTGTTTAATAATTATTTGTATTGTTTTATTTCGTTTCCTGGCCCAAAAGAGAAGTTTAATCTTAAGTACCATTGTTTTTTTTTACTACCTGGGAGCCTTTTATCGATTTTTTTTCTATGAATTGTGATAAGACCCTAGCTTGTGATACCTTGTTGGATAGCTAATGGAACGTAGATATTATTTAAAACATCTGCAGAACTAACGCCATAGATTTTTTTTTAAATATTACTAAAAGAAACAATTTTTTTTTTCAAATTAATTACTTTTTTACGGTATCAATCGTCTACTACGATCCCATTGGTTCAGATACTTGCACTTTTTGGGTTGAGAATTATAAACAAACTTATCTGGCACACAAAAATCAGAATTAAAAAAAAATAAAAGGCATAGGATACAAAAAAAATAGGCTATAGTTAAGAAATCGGGATATTTTTTAAAAAAACCTTCTAAGTCCAATATCTCGAAAACGGTTAGGTTTAGGGTGGGGTGTTTCATAGTCAGATCAGTCAGAAATGATGGGAACTACCACCTCTTAACGGATCTAGGTCGACTTACCCAATAACCCTGTATAATACCGATAGAGACAGCAATACCTTTATATGTGTGCAGAGTCTACCCTTAAAATTAGTTACTACCACATTTTAATTTTCAGTACATTCGGAATAAAACCAGTTCCATAATTACTTCATTTGAATTCAAATGTTTTTTATTCAGTGTCAATGCATTACCTCTATATTGTACATAATGTATAAATATAACTATTATTCTAACAAAAATATTGCCTAACGAGCTGGTTGTCCTTCTGATGAAAAACTGCAGCCAAATTGGCCAAATGACTGTAAATGGAATATTTTAATATTTACGTTATCTTACCTTACCTCGACTAATGTCTGCTGCATCGATGGTCTAGTGGTTAGCGTATGCGCCTCTCACTGCGACGTCTTGGGTTCGATTCCCGGGTCGGGCAAAGTGTTATTTGTGAACTTACCGTCTGAAAATTCAGAATAGCAGCACGGAGTTGGAATTGTGCCCGGTAGGTGGCGCTAGGCTCGCGCCCTATCCCATGGAACATAAACCTAACAGGTGAATTGTGTTGTACCTCTGCCATACCCTTCTGAGTATGTTAGGTTATGTTTTTTTTTTATATACTACGCCCACAACGAACGAACGTGTAGTTCACCTGATGGTAAGTGGAGTACAGCCCATGGACATCAACAATCCACAAAAGCAGATTATAGATGCGTCGCTGCAGCTGAGGACTACGGTGTTATGCCTCATGTGCCAATAATTTCAGGGCCTGATCTCACCACCAAACCGGAACACAGTAATGGAAGCACTACTATTTGGCGGCAGGTTAAAGGTGAGACGGTGGTGCTGCCGCCCTCGAGCTCATTCACAAGAGCTCTACCACCAGTAGTAACCTAACTGTACAACACAAGGATAGTGGGAAAGCACTGCTTTTAATTTACAAATTGCCGGTAACACGGTGAAGCATTCGAATATCCTGCTTATATTAATAATTACGGTACTACAAACCCGGACCTTTAGCAGACATGCGTTGCGCCAAAGCCAATATCGCAGTATTATTACAACTTTCAGTGGCAGCATGGAAATCCACAACAGAAATGTGCATATCATGGGAAGTGAATGATGCCCAGATCTCTTTTGGTACTTACTTACTAACTACTACTTCTACTTTTCTGAGAAACACAGTAATTTATTTTTAGCTTAATATCTAATCATCATCAGTTCGAAAAATGGCAGGTAACATTATTCGAACTTGTATGCAGCTAAATATAAACATTTTATTTAATTAGGTAATTATCAAAACAGTTGAATCTAAAGCCTTGACCGAGCGTTGCTACGCTGCGCTGCTTGTACAAGGTTCTTACAGCTGAATTAGCTTAGGCTAGCCGCACACACACAATATTACCGTCAATATTGGGGTGCATGAAAGGAGCCTCCTCGAGTGACGTACACAACGATTCCCTACGACCGGCGGCGCACCCTGGGCAATTCGCGAGTTCTTCAAAGCGAATTGGCTAATCCTTTCACCACAATGGCAAGTCAAATTAGACCCATAGTTAGTTCGGGCAGTCGGCGGCTGAAAAGTACTTTCTTTCGCGCGCTAATCCGAAATAATTTTATGTACCTTTGATTAGTCAATACTTGAAATATTTTTCATATTATTGTATGTGTGCGGCTCGTCTTAGGCTAATTAGTTTTTACTGAACTAGCATTTCAAAACCCGGAAATACGACTCTTTGGCTACCTCATAGATAAGTAATGGCAATGGCCATGTTTATGTCATTTATTTTAGGAAAACTTTGTTTTGGCAATTTATTTATTTTTATTGGAGATCAAGTATACGATTTTTCGTCCTTCAAACTTCTAAAATGTGTAGTTCTTCGTGCAACCTTTATTTTACGTGTGGATTGTGTGTGGAATTTCAAAATCTCGTTTCTCTCTTTTTAGTGCGCGTCTACGTCATGTAAGGAACCTTTGTGCACGATTTCAAGATTCTAGGTCTGGCGATGTAGGCTCTACGTTGATAAATTAGACAGTCGGGCGAACAATTATATAAGAATAGATAGATTATGCCCAATAAATATTTATTTATTGACAAATGTACGATTTTATCAAGAACACTTTACTTGCCCACTGTTCCAATCACTTAGGGTCGGCGCAAAGCACCGTGTGAGAGAGAAATAAATAATAGTTTAAAAAAACTAAAAAACACAGCTTATATCAGGAATAATTTTTTACTTTTTAGTTAGAAGTACTTTAAAAGCGTGTTTTTTTAGTTTTTTTAAACTAATATTTATTTTCCACTTTTTAGTTTGGTTTATTTATAAGAGCGTTTTTTTTTTTATCGAATTATTGCATTGTCATCGATCTTTGACAGGTGTGCAAAATTTTAATTAAATCTGTCCGTTTAAAGTGGGTCAAAATCGAGTCCAAAGGAGTCGGTTACATACATACATACATACATACAGGTGAAGCTAATATAAGCGTGTTAAAATACTTCACAAGTGGCTTATGCGACGCGTAAGCCACATGTTAGTATGCAAGCTATGAAAGAAATAAAAAACACGAACTTTTTAACTATTAGACTAAGCTTCAGCTAAAATATTTTTTTAAGGTGATTTTTAGGATTCCGTAGTACCTACAAGGAACCCTTATAGTTTCGCGATGTCTGTCTGTTCGGCTGTCCAAGGCACAGCGTCGAAACCGTTAGTGCCAGAAAGATCAAATTTTATTGAATATGTACGTTAGTTATGTCAAGAAAGTGGCAGAATAAATTCTTTAAAATTATATATTTTTGTGTTCCTACCCAACCAGTCTTCTGAGTAATATAGCGTGATGTTATAGAAGCCGAGAAGATATTTATGTTATACAAAAATCCAGTATTTTTTGCCACTTTTACTTTAAGTGGACTGGTTTATTTTCAGAAAAAGTACATAAATCCTACTGTGCAGGCTACAAACAGTTAGACCTGAAAAGTTATAATAATTTTTCTCATTATACTAAGAAGCAGTTGAAAAAGATATGGGACCGGCAGGATTTGAACCTGCGACCTTACTGCACACCGGACAGCCGCTTTATTCATCCAGCTACGGTCGCCTCTTACCAGAATCCTAAATTTCTCAACTGTATGATACGTCATTTCGTGAGGTCACAGGTTCAAATCCTGCCGGTCCCATATCTTTTTCAACTGCTTCTTAGTATAATTTGCGAAGCATAGCTAAATGCTATAAAAATAATCAATTAGAAATTTTTCTCATGTTATTTATACTTATGTCTTTCATTATATAATATTATAAAAAGACTTCCTAACTCCTAAAGATAAACGCAATGTATTTTATCTCGAAGTATAAAGCTCTTGCTACATTGAAAGGCGCCTAAACACATCGCTCCGCTTCAAAATTAAGTGCCTAGTTATTTATAGTTAGCTATTTTAAAATATACTGTTTGCTACCACCACTCACTGAAGATATAAAGTTTTTTCATTTCTTATAAAAAAACGACTCCTGCACTAGAAATTACTCCTGTGTCGCGGAGGTGTTCACGATCATATATTTCACACACACAACGCACACCCAATGTCTCGTGTGGGGATCGAACCCACAACACTAGCGCAGTTGAAAGCGGCGAGGGGACCGCTATAACCACTACGCCAACTACACTTAACTATTACTAATTAAACCGTGTATTAAATTTTTAAATGTTCATGTGCCTCAAATTCATCATTAACATGTTTCCTGAGTTACTATTAGGAAAGGAACCCGCCCTGCTTAGGGACGTCATTTTGTAAAAGCTATAAATTTCCTTGTGTGTCTCCAATACAAGCAAGAACGATCACAGGATAAGGCATGGATCTTACGATCGAGAAGTCGTGGGTTCAAATCCAGGCCATTACACAACGGACTTTAACTTCCTCCGAACACAAGCTAATTAAGCTTAGCCGAAGGGGGCTTAACAAGAATACTAGTAATTGGTATTTGCAAATTAGTAGGCTATTATAAAATGTTTAAAAAAATGTATCGTAGTGGAAAAAAATATATAAAATTAAAATTACGTCATAGTATGAATAATAGTACATTGTACACAAAGGGATGAAAGTAGCTGATTTCATTGAGGGTGTAGTTTGAGGCCCGAAGCGTAGCTGAGGGCCTTAATACACCCGAAAGAAATCAAACTTTCGCCCGAGTTATACATAGTGCTTTATACTACACCTACAAGGAAAATAAAAAGATTGTGCATTTTTCTCACTTCTCCATTGCAGAAAATCTGCAAACGCTTTATAATATCTGATCCTTGACTTTTGTGGTAAGAGGTCCTCAATCACTACTTGAGCAGTTACTTTCAATTCCTCCGGAGTCAATAAATCGTCAGTATCACTATCACTCGACATATTAAGTTCTTGCAACAAATTGTTTATTCAAAAGTTTTAAAATGATGAGGAATTTGGAGCGAAATGCAAAAATTTTCTTCTTTCATACGCGCATAGAGACACGTAACAATCGCATGCAGTCAGCTACACTTTATGAAGTTGATTTGTGAAAAAACGTTTGTAATTATTTTGTAACAGGTAATAATAGTGATTTTAGTGGTTTATTTATGGAGTTATTATATAATTAAGTTACATTAATTTATTTATTTTTATAAAAGTAGTTATTTTATTCTTTTAATATTCTTTTTTATTTATGGTTTACCAAAAAGTACAAAAAACAAAATGGAAAAAAAAGAAATTTAAAAAAAAGTTCATTACTCCCATGGGAGTAATGAATTTAGGAGTAATATTTCAGACCTCTAACATACATTACATGTTGCTTTTCAGAACTCGTCTGAAAAGACTAACTTTCTTTGATAGATATTCTCCGTATTAGATACTGCAAAGAGGTACTTTCTACGTAGGTGTAGTATAAAGTGTTTATAATTTAGATATTTTGTTCATGGTGATGCTAGAAATCAACTCTTACTGGTGGCAGACACTTAGTATGGTTTTAACTCTTTGGCACTATCCTCTACATTTTCAGACAGAATCCGACAGACGTGCAGACAAATAAGAACACTACTATGTTTCGGTTTGGTTGTAATGCTGTGTACACACCTAACGAACGGTGACCAACAAACAGATTTGTTGGTCCTATTTTTGATGGCTTAGCGAACGCTAACGAATCCGCTCCGTAACGCTTCTTGCCAGCGAACTCCAAAGAACGATCGATCGCGTCCGCTTTGCAGTTCAAAGTACTCCAAACAGTAACAGTATCCGGCATAAGACTGAGCCCTAAAATTGGTACATGAGTCATAATTTCGAACTCTAGTCTTACTACAGGTAAACTTCACACCCATTCGCTACTTACGTCTTATAATAAACAATTTATGAGTGTAAAGACCACAGGGAAAATCCTTATTTACTTAAAATAATTGTACTGACATTGACACTGCGGTGTCACAGTTTATTTAAAGACGATAATCGCGCGTGAAATGAATTTAGATGGCCATTCATGACCCTACATTATAATTCTTCAAGTAGACACGTGTATGGGTTAAAAATTGTATGAAACTTCATACCTACACATACAGAAGTCTTAAGTTAATACCCAGTTTTTTAGTTTTTTGTAGCGTTTGAGTGCAATGGACCTGACTGGAACGAGGTTGTTCTATATGATTCCAGTCAGGCAATTATTTTATTTATTTTATTTTAATTACCGCGTATTTGCGTATCGAGCGTCCGCTCCAGGCGCCAAGGGTCAGGAGGTGTCAAAGCGAAGGCGTCCCTTTACTTTTGCTGGTGATTGGTGACCATTGCACCCTTAACGCTACACACTCTTAGTATTGTAAAAAATTAAAAGTCATTCTAGTGCATTTTCTTTATACCGTAACCTGACTTTTGAGAGATGGAGACGCTTTAGTGCTAATACTTAGTATAAAAAATAAATAATTTAAAGCGGCGCCCCGTCACACTCGGGTGCATCACAGACGCTTTGATGCAGCTTTATAGTTTTTTGATGACAAAAATATTTGCCCTCTGGCGCTTTGCAGCGGAAACGTCTTGAATCTTCTTAATTTGTGATGAAATATTTCAAAAATCGCTCAATGACTCGGATGGCGGAGACACTTTGGTGCAGCTTCTTAGTTGATGATTAAAATGTTCGAAAGGGCCAGTAATAACCAAGGATTTCAGAGATTATTTTATTATTTAGCCACTCCCTGACTGTTGGCGGCGAGGCTTATAAGCCGCTATTTTAAAATAAGTCGGAATGGGGGAAGGGGCGCCAAAATTTGATCTCACTTCAACCATCTGTACTCGGGCCAGCACTGTCTATGATTGAAATAATTAAAATAATCTGTTGCACTATAATTCTCGAATAGATTTAAAAGTAGACCGTCAGGCACCAATCCAGTCACTGTACTGGATTGCTCACGTGCATTCCAATACAGGTTCATGTTCTAGTTGCAATTCAGCGGCTGATCCAGATTTTGTGGCGTCTCTCTCTTTGAAACAATGGTAGCTTGTAGTTTATTTCTACTCTTAGAACTTATAAATGTAAATCCTTTTTACATTACGAATGAACCTTGTTGCATGAAATTAATTGCATGTATTGTATACATCAACTTTTACAATGCATGCAATAATTTCATGCTACTAGATTCGTATGAAAATAAGGCTTAATAAAATGTCAAGAATTATTTAACAACTTATATTTTATTTTCAAAACCTATACTAGATTTCTGCAATTCACAAGCCTTGAAATACTACATACATACATTGATCACATAAAACAAAGTATAAAAATCGGTATATAAATAGGATCACAGGTTTTAATAACCTTCGGCTAAATTGCTAAGATAAAAAATGTAAAGAAATCTGTCCCGCCGAGTTTTAAAAGTTTTGTTGATTTTTTTATTAAAAGTGATTCTTTTTTTGTCATATCTAAACTAAATTTAAATTCAGTCCTTCTCTTGTTCTTTATTTATAAATGAGGGCATACTAATAATGTGCCGAAGTTATGTTTGACTGATCAACTTATATCAATATTTATGAGGCAGAAGTGTCCTAAATTTAATTTAGTTTAGTAATAACTCCAAATTATGAATTAAATTTACTATAGAATAATACTTTCTTCGTCTTTGTCATCTTTTGATCGACTTTTTAGTGAGTGAGTTTCCTTAGGTCAGCCTCGTACTTAGAGGAGTATTCACCGGTGGGGTCGTATTTAGCCTTGAGTTTCGCCCACGACTCTCTGTCGTCGTTGATGAGGAAAGAGAATACGCGTTCTACTCCTGCGCGCTGAGCCTTAGTACACTTGCCACACTTCTGCATTAAGCCCTCTCTGATGTGAGCTGAAAAAAAAAACATAACTTATCTTATCGCTCCGAGCTCAAATGGTTACCTATTCGCCAACGCCGCAGCTTGCGTGCTCTCACTACCCTTTTTTCCTTTCTTAACTCTCCAACTCCTCCCTCCTACTTAACACCTTACCTCCAGTATTTGAGCTCTAACCATGATAGGGAACTACGGTCATCAAATAACAGACTTCTTTTGTGTCCCTCACACTCGACTGACTTTGTTCATTCTTCTTTCTTTGTCCAATCCATCCTTCTTTGGAATGCCCTACCTCAGGAGATCAGGATGGCGGCAACACGGTTCACTTTCAAAGTTAAAGTGCGCAAATTTCTAACCGACCAATTGGCAGAATCATCATAATATATGTTAAATTTAGCTTTTATCATCTTCTATATATATTTCATGTTTATGTATTATATTATTGTATTTATTAACGTATGTAATAGTAATAAGTATATTACATTATATATTGTATAACATTTTGTATATCTATGTACCTCTTGTATGTATTTTATGTATTGATTTATACTTGCTTCTCCCAAATATATATATTTTCAAATCAACTTTTCATTTTTTTTCTCACATTATTGCACCTACCCTTGCTTTTCTCTGCACCACCCTAGGTTGACTGTTAGAGAATGCCACTAGGCATTAAGTCCGCCTCTGTACCTTAATTTGTGCAAAAAGTTTAAATAAATAAATAAATAAATAACATAATATTACGCTTTATGACACAGAAGAGTATGGCTGAGGTGTATATTACCCACACTTCACCTGTTATGTTGAGGTCCCATGTGATAAGTAAGCCTATCGTTATCCACCAAATACAATTCCATAGGTTGCTATTGAGAATTTCCTAATGGAAAACCCATTTACCCGACCGATAAAACCCGTAACTGGCGAAGCAGTCAAAATTGTTAATAGGTTCATAAACCACTTACATTTCATCTCCTTGCCTTCAGGGGTACACCTTCCTACGTCGAGCGCACAGTCCACATAGTTGCGTCTAAGGCGAGTATTCGTCAGGATCTCGTCCAGGTTGATGTTGTCAAATTTGGCCGTGTAGGTATCACCAGGCCGGGCGTATGCCACAGCCGCTACAGCGAATAGGCACAATACAATGATGCTCTTCATTCTGCAAAAAAAAAATACAATTAGTGATTACAAGGACTTGTGTAAGTAGAATTATGATTATATTCTACTTGATGATAAGGCTAGCTGATATTTATATAACGAAAATAGTTGCATGAAATTAATGCATTCATTGTAATAATTGATGTTTACAGTGATATACCTACTTGATGAAATTAATATTGTGTATTTTTTTTATTTAGTTTTTTTTATGTTTTATTATGGATGTTAGCCTTAAGTTATAACTATTGTGTTCAAATTATTCATTTAAACTTTAACTTCAGCAATACTAAAACAGCCAAATAGACGATATTTTTGTGATTTTTTTAAACTTATTAATGATGCAACTAAATGTAAAACGCTCAAATCCATTAGGAAACGAAAAAACTAGCTGATTTTTTCATCCAAGTCTGAACTAAAATTAATAATTATTTAATAGATGCATTTTGTTAATATTTATGCATATTTATGCAGATTTGAATTAAATTCTTTATTTTTATCCTTATTTCTCGTTGACAATGTCCTACCTTGGTCGGCCGTATTGGCATTGACCTCTATTTGCATGTTAATCTTATAAGATTATATTCTATAGGTATTGTATTTCTTACGATATTATTAGCAAAATGTATAAAAATGCTCGGCGAAAAAAAATATTTACACGTGATAGAGCTAACGTCATGTCATATGTTAGGTTAAGGTCCGTGATCTGCTATTTGACGAATTTGCGGAATCATCTCATCATTGTTAGTATTATATGTAATATGTATAAGTATAATATATTGTATATGTATATTAGGTATTTTAATTATGTATATATTGGATATGTTTATGTATTATTTATATTTTCATATAGTTATTATATATTGTTATTTGTGTAATTATATGTAGGTATGTAAGTACTCATCATTATTTTATTATTTTATTCATCTCCTAATTAAAACTTCCTTTTTGCACCTACTACCCCACTCTCAACATCACCCAAAGGTTGACTGGTAGAGAATGCCTATGGCATTAAGTCCGCCTATGTGCGATATTGTACATGAAGTTTTAAAATAAATAAAAATAAATAAATAAATATGTAGGTATACTACCTACTACACATTTTTACAGGAGAGATGTTAATTCTAACTGGCTCCAGCCCAACATTGAACCCAGTTTTATATTTCTGTCTTTAATTCAATTGTTGAATGGGACAAAAAGATCGCAAACCATGTCGCGAAGCGTTGAACTGAGGCCAGTTAAAATTGGCCCTAAATCGCTCTCCTAAAAAATTGTTTCTGCATTTGCGCTAGTTTACGTAAAACCTGTCGATAGGTACGATTTGGCGACGACTTGAATAGTTAAATAAAACATAGTATAGGTACTTACCATGACCTAATAAAAAGCCTTTGTAAGCAAGAACAATGCAAATTTACACAATGAACGCATACATTTAAAAAAAAAGATCATGAAATACTTTAAATTATTGTTCATTATTTTTCAACCCTAAAAAGGGTTAAATTAAAACAACCCTAAAGAAAATTAAAATAACTCTAAAATTACGCGTATATTAAACTTGTCCTTATTCAATATTAAATTCGCAAAGGACTTAACAAATACCACCCCAAAAGTACACAAAGCACCTCACTATTATTCCACATGTAGACGAATAATCACGTAAGATCCTACCTTAGTATTCGCGAAAAATCTGTGGAGTAGTGTCCAAGAGCTCAACACTCACTGTGAATGGTCGACCACTTCTCCACCACTTTTTATACTGAACATAAAGCGTTTTGGATCACAAACGAAACAAGTTTTATTTACCATAGTCTATAAATTCGAAGAATATGTTCACGTCACAATGTTATTAAACAAGACGAAAATGTCCGCACTCGGTTTTTTCCTCTAAACATAACATGTGTATTAAAATAAATTGATTTATTTTAACATGTGTAACAAATAAATCGACTTGATTTCGTGTGTAAAATCGATAAGTGATCATTTTCTGCTTGAATATAAAATATTGGTGCGGAAAAGACCTTTATGGTGTTCTAACACTTTTGATGTTAGCCGCCGTAAATAATAAAGTAATATTATAAATAGTAAAAAATCCTTCCATGTTTTTTTTTTAATTAAATCGTTTTGTGTATATTACGCTTCGTCAAGTAATATTTCAAGATTTTATAAAATTCCAATTTAATTCAATTTTTAAATTTATTTTTTGTTTTATTCTTATATTTACTGTTAACTTGAAGGTGATTACTTATTTGCACGTAGTTGTCCTTAAAAAAAAATAATTGTCTTTCTTTGGATGTATAACTCTTCCTTCCGCATACATTTCAAGATATAATCATTTACTTGTTTCTCTTGATTTCTTTTAAACGACAAATAGCCGACCAAGTGCGTGTCGGGTAACGTGAGGTAGGGTTCCGTAGTCAGGCGTTACAACATAATTATGGACTGAAAAAGGGTTAAAATCAGTACTGAATATTAACAACTTCATTGTAGTCATTATTTTCAAAGGTTTTTTTTATTTTGTACGAAATAACGAACGTCACAATTTTTTCAGATTTTTGGAGCCAGTAGTTAAGCGGGGGACTTTTTACACGAACAATTTGCTTTTAAAAGTTGATTATCTCGCAAACGAATCTCTTTATCAAAAATTGCCTTAGAAACCCCACAATGTTTTGAGAAAACCTATTTAATGATACCCCACACTATGGGGTACTCGACATAAAAAAAAACATCTCCTTAGATTCAGGGGAGGGGTACATTTTATTCAACCTCTTTCCATGCAAAATTTCGACGCTACGTCTCGGACAGACAGACGGACATGTCGAAACTGTAAGGGTTCCTTGTAGGTTAAACGGAACTCTAAAAAAAGGGTTTTAACTTAGACCGAAATAATATTTTACTACGTTATCACATTTTTAATATAAGTTTTACCCCAGTAGATACTAATTAATATAAATGTCGGTATATTTAGATCAATTTATTATTAATATTAGCACCTACATATTAACGACATGGAGTTTCCATCGCCGTCATATATTATGGTAAATTTTAATGTAATCATTTATATAACATATTAGTAGCCATTGTGATCCCATAATTTCATAATTTAATTGATATTTAATAATCCCGGTACTAGATTTTTTTCTTTGACATTCTCGATTATACAGAAAATACAAGACTTTCATAACATAACATCACGCCTATATTACCCTGAATGGTGTAGCAGGGGTGTCCAACACTCACATTTCACCAGTTATTAGTATTTTAATGGTGGTAGAGTTCTTGTGAATGAGCTCGAGGGTGGCAGCACCACCGTCTCACCTTTAACCTACCGCCAAATAGTAGTGCTTCCATTACTGTGTTCCGGTTTGGTGGTGAGATCAGGCCCTGAAATTACTGGCACATCAGGCATAACACCGTAGTCCTTAGCTGCAGCGACGCATCTATAATCTGCTTTTGTGGATTGTTGATGTCCATGGGCTGTACTCCACTTACCATCAGGTGGACTACACGTTCGTTCGCTGTGGGCGTAGTATAAAAAAAAAAAAGTTATTTTTAGATCCCCTGGGATAAGGGTGAGCATATCGCCAACCACGCAGGCACAATTTCAACTCCGTGCTGCTACTGAGAATTCGGATACTTGAGAATCCCGACGGAAAGTTCACAAATAACACTTTGCCTGACCCGGGAATCGAACCCGAGACCTCACGGTGAGAGGCACATACGCTAACCACTAGACCATCGAGGCAATCTAAAGACTTCTTTTTCTTATTTACCTGTATCTATAACTTCGAAGAAACCTGATTAGCACATCGATTGTAGCCACAAATAATTTCTACTGAAATATCACACTATATTGATAATAATTTTAAACTAAAAATAGTTAGCGTTCTATTTTTGAACATGGCCTTATCTCCTGTAAATTAATAAACAAAATCATTAACTAATATAAGAATTCGAGTCTATCCGCCCATTACAATCATTGGAAAATAAAATAAGGTACACAACACACGGCTACACAGTACACAATTCCAGAATTGCCATTGACTTTTAGGGCTTATTGGACTCGGACACAAAATGTGTATGGGTGGATTCAATTTCATTGATGTAAAGTGTGCGATTGCTCGTGGGCTAATTGACATCGACAAGGTTAATGACTTCAAAAAACCCATAAAATGGAATCGAATGGTTTTAAATGGTCATGCGAAAATCAACACTGAATCATCAAAATTCAGCCAAAATCATGCAAATTTCAAAACTCTAGCAATGCCCTTTAAGATTCAGTAATTAAAATAAATCTATATATACAGGGTGTATTTTTGAAACGGGGCAGTAAGGGCAAGTACCTTAACCGTTGCAGTTACAGCAAAACGTTCTTAAAAGACCTTCCCTAACTTTTTGAGACATTTTGAACTGCATTCACAGATTTTGTAAAAAACTTACAGTTAGCAAAAAAAATGCAAAAAGTTCAAAATTTTTTTTTTATGCCAATCGATTCTATTTCATGTGGGGATCAAAAAACTCTATGGGGCCATTTTAGCTTTCAGTACTAGAAAAGACAGAAATCGCCAAAAACGTTTCCCATACATTTCGGCAACAGAAACGAATTTCTACGATGGTCTAACTTTTTGTTATGGCCTGGAAGTGGGTAGAATTGACTGTAAAGTAAATAAAAAGAATTTTTACCCTCAAATTTCGAATTTGATTCGAAAATCTGTGTGTTATACTTAGTTTCAGCTGAGAAACTTTGTATGAGTTATTAATTAAGGATTTTCGCTAAAATGTCTTCTAATCGTGAAAAAATTGACTTATTAGAAGCGTATTTTGTCAATAATCGAAATGCGGGAGCTGCATTAGTGTGGTACCGCAATAAGTATCCGTTGCGGCATGTGCCAACAAGAAAGGTTATTACAAATCTTTTGAAAAACCTGGAATTGCAGGGTTCTTTCAAAATACGCTTCTAATAAGTCAATTTTTTTACGATTAGAAGACATTTTAGCGAAAATCCTTAATTAATAACTCATACGAAGTTTCTCAGCTGAAACTAAGTATAACACACAGATTTTCGAATCAAATTCGAAATTTGAGGGTAAAAATTCTTTTTATTTACTTTACAGTCAATTCTACCCACTTCCAGGCCATAACAAAAAGTTAGACCATCGTAGAAATTCGTTTCTGTTGCCGAAATGTATGGGAAACGTTTTTGGCGATTTCTGTCTTTTCTAGTACTGAAAGCTAAAATGGTCCCATAGAGTTTTTTGATCCCCACATGAAATAGAATTGATTGGCATAAAAAAAAAATTTTTGAACTTTTTGCTTTTTTTTTTGCTAACTGTAAGTTTTTTACAAAATCTGTGAATGCAGTTCAAAATGTCCCAAAAAGTTAGGGAAGGTCTTTTAAGAACGTTTTGCTGTAACTGCAACGGTTAAGGTACTTGCCCTTACTGCCCCGTTTCAAAAATACACCCTGTATATATATATAAATGAAACCCATTTTCCGTTGTCACGACATAGCATGAAAACGGCTTGACCGATTGGGCAGTTTTTTTTTTTAGTTTTTTAATACTCTGTACAAGGTTCTTACGGAAAAAAAAAAAAAAAATCTGTAAAAATATAAGTAGGTAATATATAAGCCCTTCTCAGGTACGACGAGACCAGGGAAATAGGTATTCATTTTTATATGGAGGATATTATAGATTCCAGTTCAAATTGATAGGTACGCATACATAAGATAGGTCAGCTATACAAAATAAAGTAGTGCATCAAATTTACGCTAAGGCGGTACGAAGTTCCCCGGGTCAGCTAGTACTTTATAAAAATTTAAAACGTACGTTCCTCTTAGAGCCGTAAACGACACAGCAGCGATTATTGAAACTACCATTAGTTTATTATTTAAACATGGTCTTTCCACCAGTTATTTGCATATCTTTCAGCATGATGGTAGGTATGGTAGACTCTAAACCTTCTGAAAACGTGAAATTTCACGAGTAAATTTTATTATATATTTCTATCTCCTGTAACTCGATTAAAAAAGATAGAAGATTATGGGCCCTCGAAAACAAAGCTTGAGATATGGTTTAAAAAAATGCTCAAATATTTTTCATTAAACATGTACAAAAAAGCAGCTCATACTGTAGTTGAAAACAAAGATTTTTCAAAAATAATTCATAGCTCAGTAAAATAGAATCGATTCAATTAACATCAATCATGAATCATGATGTAATATCAGCATAGTTGACTCATGTACTATTTGAAAAATATTTCGTTTGAATTGTCAAGTGGATAAGGTTAACATTTATTGATAGAACAAGCGAATTTAGTCTTTGTGTTTTGAAATGTCTATTTAAAAACCGGCCAAGTGCGTGTCGGGCCACGCGGGTTAGAAGGTTCCATAGAAAAATATTTTTAATTTTACTTTTTAACTAAATGCAGGCGTCCTTCAGAAAGGAAATGTTTGTAGTACAGGAAACCAGCTAGCACGTATGACGAGATGTATGAATATTGAGGAAGCGAAAGAAGTATGTAAGTAGCGAAGCACATGGCGTTCCATCGTCTCTGCCTACCTCCGTGGGATAAAGGCGTGATTTTATATATGTATTATGTATGTTTATTTATGTTTCAAGAATTTTGAACAAAATATTCTGAGTAACTGCATCTGACATTTCGGACCCCTATTCCTCTTGAACTAATGAAGTGAACTTATCCGCTATAGTTTTTCTTTAAAGTTCATTACATATACTACCGACACAATTTTTTTCAGATTTTAGGATCCAGTAGTTTAGCTTTTAGAGGGGGGGGGGGACGCCCTACTCGAACAAAAATTTGCTCTTTAAAGTTAATTATCTCGCAAACGGATCCCTAAATCAAAAAAACTGTCTTAGCAACCCCAAAACGTTTTTAAAAGTCCTATCTAACAATACCCCACACTATGGGGTAGGCGACAAAAAAAAAACATCCCTACTTTACATGTAGGGGAGCTACCTGAAAAAAAAATATTTTTCCAAATTTTACTCTACGACTTTCTTTGTTTAGTTAACATACATGTTTATGCAAAATTTCAGTTTTCTAGCACCAACGGTTTCGTCGCTATGCCGTGGACAGACGGACATGGCGAAACTATAAGGGTTCCTTGTATTGTAGGTACTACGGAACCCTAAAAATAGGATTAAGATGGATCAAGAATATGCTTTGTTGATAGTACAACTATAAAATGAAATAATTCTTAGTAATATATCTTAGTATAATTCGCTAAGCATAGCTAAATGCTATAAAAATAATCAATTAGAAGTTAAAATATCGTACACATTCATTCGTTACAACATTTGTGCTGAATGTAATTTCGCCATGTTGGTTTGTATTCTACTTAAGATAGGAACAAATGGATGAACGTGACGTCACGAAATGACGTATCATACAGTTGAGAAATTTAGGGTACTGGTAAGAGGCGACCGTAGCTGGATGGCTAAAGCGGCTGCCCTGTGTGCAGTAAGGTCGCAGGTTCAAATCCTGCCGGTCCCACATCTTTTTCAACTGTTTCTTAGTATAAAATGAAAATAAGAAGATCAAATTCTAGAGCGTTTAGTGAGTCGTCATCTCAATTTACTTAATCGGTCAGAATCTCCGCAAGCATTTTAAAATAATAAATATAATTATTTATCATGCATGATGGATGATCGATGGATTAGTATCGGATGTAGTGGGCAAACTGTCTAATAGTGAGTAATGGCCCTCGCTATATAATTATACCGGACACGAATCTCGAGAGTATAATTCACACCTCATTTGAGTTGCAGTCTAGGTAGTTTATGATCAATGTCGATGAAAATAATTCATAAAAGACAGATGTTTTCGTAGATAATTATATCGATGTTGGGACTTTGGCGGTGGCGGCGGCGTGGGTAAGTGCACGTTCACAGCGTGCGTTCGCCTGCGCCGCCATCGTCAGAATTTGAGTATATCACTCGCCATTTTGGACGCTAACAATTTTAATTATACTCCAACACTTGACACTGGCAGAAATAGTCACCGCAAGAGGAGACTCAGTTGCCATTAAATAAATAAGAAGAAGAATATCGATGTTGTCATAGCGATTTATTAACAAGGGTTCTTTTTCAAAATTAATGTAATTTGTACTTAAATCATTTGGTGAACATTTTCTATAATCCGTGAAAGGCCAAAAGATCATTGAACTTTTGTTACAAGCTTTTATTTAGTTTTTTCAATTCATCAACTTTAACAAAATTATAGACTATTCTTGACTATTAAAATTAGGTACTTACTTAAAAAAATTTAGTGTTTAGCTACTTTTGTCAGGGCCCCGCCACTCGGCCGTACCTACAGCGATAAATGCCTACAAATTCGCATGGCGCCGGCTCCATTCGACCACATTCGACTGTAGGGTTGGTAGGGTGTCGTGTGTTTTGTGGAAGTTTTAATATTATTATAATGAGTACTAAATAAGTTTAAAATAAGAGAGAATGTCTGGTTTAAAGCATTGCTTATTTGATGGATGTGTGTCAAGACAAAAGGACGAGGGATTGTCATTTTTTTCATTACCTGCAGATGAGAAAATGTAAGTTCAAATTTATTTTAAAACTATGAGACTATAAACCTTCACATTCTTCATATTACTAACATTAATTAGTTACTTTGTTGATACTTACTAATAATATGGACTCATGTCTGAATTATTTAAGGAAATTGTTTTTTATAATTACGAGAGCAACTTGAAAATGTGACTTTTTGTTTGTTGAGATATTTTAACGATTATGGTGTCAAATGAAAGGCCTAGGTCTAAAACTATTTTATCCGTTTGAATCATATAAATGGGTCAACGCGTTAGGAGATTAGAAGAATTAAGAATAGTAAAAATGTAAACAAACCAGAATTTTTGATGTTTTTGTGCCACAACTTTTTAATTAATGCACAAAATGTAAAATATTGTTATTGTAAGTAAATAAGAATAGTTTACCCATGTGAAAAGAAAAATTTTATAGGGGTTATATGATAAAAAGAATTTAATTAGGTTCCCTTTTCCCCTTTACAAATGAGAGACTGTAAAATTCGTTTTAGTATCTACCTAATTGACTGAGTAATCAATCATACGCATCAAACGTAAGATAGAATGAAGGTCAAATAGGTAGATAGATAGACGATGAATATTATAGTAGTAGGTAGCAACGCATCGGCGAGCCGACAACCCTAGCGACATAGGTATCGCGTCACTCAGCGCCAGACAGCGACAGAGCTACGCGTTAGAAGAGAGCGGCAATACTTAGGTGAATATCTCGTTAGGTACTGAGTGCTTATGCGAGCTGAATTGAACTTTGTTGCTTAGTAGCAAGAGTCTCTATTTCTATGAATTGTTACGGGAAGTGGCGCTTCTGTACTTGTACTTAATATTCTGTGCTTTTGTTGCTGACTGTACATATATTATCTCTAGCGTTATAACAAGTTTACGCAGTAACAGTACATTGCACAATGATATGACAATTCATAACAAATACTTTTTTAAATTACCAAAAATATTCTCTTGAACGCCCGCGGCATAGTTCAACTAAGCGCAGTTGCGCAGTTCCAAAGTCATGTCACGCGGATATTCACGATTAAGGAATATGGCGTCGGAACGAAAAATTTTAGCAAATAAAATTGATAAAGTAATGTAAAGAGGTGGATATTTGGTGTTATTCAAAGAGTATACTAATATATTGAGGTTGTGTAATTGCTAGGTTTCTTAGCTTATTTGTGACCCTTATATCCATGAATGCACACGCGAGTAGTGTTTTTGCGACACTTAAATAATAATATGCCGTTGATTGCCGCTTTGGTTTCCAGGGATATTTCTCGTTGGACTGTTACTTTCGTCACTGGAAGTGAGCCAGGGTTGACAACGCGCGAGTGATACATGTAAGTCTTCAAGTATTGCAAGCGATCATAGGTGACCGTTTACAATCAGATGCACCATTTGCTTGTGAGCACTATGTTAAATATTTCATTGCATTACGCATGCTGCAGTATGGCTGCAGTCATAATATACGTACACTTGCTACGGGTGAGGGACAGGGTTTCGAGTCTGTGTTTCCGCATAAGTACAATCTGGATCTCTTCAAAGCAAGAGTTAATAGGTATCTCATAGGTAAGCGTGCTCCACCGTAGACCGCATCATCACTTACCATCAGGTTAAATCGTGGTCAAACGCGTGCCTATCCACCATAAAAAAAAAAAAACTTCTGAAACTCGTTCTCGCATTCGCAACTGGTTGACTGCAGTTACAGAGATAATCTCACTTATAATAAATGTTTTGTAACTTTCAGTCTGCTTAAATTCTCCAAATTTTCAGGGTTGGCACGATAAAATACTACCTCACTTAGGTATACAATGTATGAAAGAGGAACTCTCCTTTACGAAATGGCCACAACATCTACATTATATTACTTATCAACCGTTCTCCTAAATCATTAGTCATTTTTAATTAAGTACATAATAGATAACTACATCTTTGTTCTATCTCTAGGCCACATCGGGGTAAACCACTAAGTCCTTACTGGCCACAATAACACGCTATTTACAGAATGAACTAGTGTCAATCGATGATTGGGTATTGTTGACCATGGAGTTAGCATAAAGCTGTCAATGACGCATGTAATGATGTTCTAGTCATCTAGTGTGTTCAGAGAAACTCTAACGGCAAATATTATATATTTGTACTTGAAATACTAATAAAATAACTGATAATATATTTTTCGTACCACTTGCTCAAAAAAGTGACATTCTATGCCACAAAAAGCGAACATAACAATAGTCATTTTTAATCTGTTAAAAACAGGGAAAGAAAATTGTACTGAATTTCATTTATCCTATATGGGGAGAATGTAATTTAAATTTGGAATACTTATCGAAATTTATACTGAACTACATCTGTGTTTACACCATTGAGTTTGTATATAAAGCATTATACATCTTTTTGAAAAAGGAATACGCATTTATTATGCCTTTATGAAATTAAATTACGAAACCCGACGAGGCCGAATGAGCTTGATGCCTTTGCTTTTCCGACAAAAAAATATTAGTCTAGGAATTTGCCGCGTACCAATAATAATTGGATCAATGTTTCCAATGTTAACTTATACTTTAATTGTCATTATCTATACTTATAATAAATCTGTAGAAGTAAAATTTATGTACATTGAAAATATCAAAAAAATAAATAGCAGGGCGTGTTACTAGACCGACACCGAAACCAAAAAAGTGATTAAGAATATTTTTGTCTGTCTGTCTGTCTGTCTGTCTGTCTGTCTGTCTGTCTGTTTGTTCAGGCATCACGCAAAAACTACCGGTTCGATTACGATGAAACTTTGTATAATTATTTTTTAATATCCTGGGCACCACACTGGGTACTTTTTATCCCGGAAAAGTACCCAGTATATTATACATAATATATACAATAAAAAACAAACTTAATTTTGCGGTTCGGGGGGACCGCAAATAATAAGTTTGTCGTAGGTTATAAATGACCTATGACAAAGTTATTGCGGTTCGACTTATAAAGATAAACCGAAAGGTTTATTTTTCTAAGTCGTACTGTATAGATTTTAATTTTAAAGTATAGGTAGTATATTTGATATTGTACGTAGTGACCGTAGGTTTATTAATACTGTTAAGTAGGAAAAGACATTTGTATAGATATTAGTTTATAAGGATTTTGCTTATTTATTGAGTTTCGATTAGTTATTATCAGAAATAGGTTTATTTAGGTAGGTAGGTATTTTATTTTCTTGTATTGAGTTTTTTTATTGATGTACCTACCACGCAGAAGAAATCGCGGGAGATTGTTTGTTTGAAAGCGCTATGTTTAAAAACAACTGGGTGAATTTTGATAATTACCTTTGAGTTTGATAGTCTAAGTGTGATTTGGATATTTAACGTTACGCTAAACTCTACGGGCTGTCACGGATGCACATATCGCAATTTCTATTATTTAGAAATTTCAAGTAGTTTCGAAGTAAGTACATGAGTTGTACCTATTTGTCTGTTTTGATTTGTTTGCATATTATTTTCCTTGAGTTTTTGTCGTATATTTGTTTTGGTACCTACTATTGTTATATTGACATTGTTACCTTTAGCATTTTTTGTTCATAAAACGACATCCACGCGGACGAAGTCGCGGGTAACAGCTAGTTTTTAATAAATGCTTATCTCACATTATTATGTGTTAATTTTTTCGCAAATGGTACGAAAAGTATAGTATTTTCCTCGGTGATAAAGCTGTCTTAGTCTTGGGTGAACTTAAACCCCTCGCTACACTCAGGACTCGTCTTAAATCCCTCACTTCGCTCGTGATTTAAGTTTTTAACACCCTCGCTACGCTCGGGAGTTAATCTTGAGTCCTTCGTTACGCTCGCGATTTAAATCGTCACCCGCGAAAGAAGACACTGCTTTATCCCCTTGGTTAATAATCTACTATTATACTACCTTGCGCTCTCGGCTCTACCTACGAGTTCCTAAATCAAAAGAAGATCTAAATTGGAAAGATAATTATATTATATTCCTTCTAATTTTCATCAATATCAGTTTAGAACTTTAGAGGTAAACGCGAAGCCGTAACTGACAGACAGAGTTTTATCAGGTAATCTACGCGACAGTTAGTATTGACTAGCTGTTGCCCGCGACTTCGTCCGCGTGAAATTCGTTAAATTACAACAACAACAACAACAACTACAATTTTACTCGCGTTATGCCTTAATATTCTATACTATACTCGTACAGAGTTAAACTTGAATCTGTTCAGAACATTTAGCGTTAAACGCGATCAAGATACTGACAGACCGACGGACAATAATTTTCTTCTGTATATATAGTAGAATGATTTCTTATTAAAAATACTAGTGGGTTTGTGTTGGACCCCCGGCATAAACTTTATTTTATTATTGTATTTCTTTTCTCTATTATGATTTCACAGAGAATACCTACTTGTCTTAAAAATACCACACCTATAAAATGTATACAAGGAGTTAGGTAGTTCTGCCTGATGCAAAAAAAAAAAAATAGGAAAATATAAAGTACACCTAATTCTATCAAAACATCTTGAATTGTATTTTTATTATAAATGACTTATTAATTAAAATACAATTGAAGATATTTGATTTTAAGATTTATTCGTTTTGTTGGCCGACGTATAGGGAACTTGGACTTGTTGTATCAAGCCATCACAATTCAGAATCCAGATAAAATTAATTAAAATACCATTGATTTAGCACTGAGATATCCATGACGTACTATTGACTTGTTATTTCTGCAAACAGTTGTAGTGATATTGTTTGAAATGTTGGGTCAGTTCTATAAATAGATATATCTTTATACGATGCCAAACTTGTAAAAAATTAAACATAATTTTTGTAAGTAATAAAAAATAAAAATATGATGCATTTTATGTGAATAAATGACAAACAAGTGTATTTGCCCTTGATGACGTTTGTTGGACCAGTTATGATTTTCTTTTTAACCCACAAAAAGAAACGAAGGAGGTTCTCAAGCCAACGTGTATTAGTTTAACTTTTTTGTTCTCTTTCGCCGGTTTAATTTTTTGTGAAAAAAATTATGGTATTTGTATAATTTTTAGAATAAAGTGGTTTAGCTGTGAGAGCGTTACAAACAGGCAGAGTTACTTTCGCATTTTATATAACTTTTAAAGTTCATGACATCGTTTTTACTATGAAAGACTTCAACACATAAGAATCACTTTTAGAACGATTTTAAAACTTATACCACAGTATTAAGATATACCTAGTATTCTAACTAACCCCTTTCCGTGGTATAACAAAAGACAAGCACGCTGTACACGATAGGGCTGCCCCCTACTGTATTTAATTAAAATATACTTGATTTGAGTTTATATTATTCTTGTTTGATTTTGTTCGTCACAGATGCAGCGGTGCAACCCGTCTTTTCTAGACGTTCTTATTGTAACCCTCAGAGTAAGTATTAGGTAGAGATGACATGAGCATTTAAGTTGCGTACACCCGTAAAGGACGGCAAGAAAGTACATACATTTCATGGGGTTACCAGTGGTACCCAATTTTCCCAGAAATAATATTGTTATGCTAGACCTTTTCCATTTGTCAATGTACTAGGCAAAAAGAAGTTATATTTTGCAGTACTAAAGCGGCTAAAATTACTGGCACATGAGGCATAACACCGTAGTCCTCAGCAGCAGCGACGCAACTATAATCTGCTTTTGTGGATTGTTGATGTTCATGGGCTGTACTCCACTTACCATCAGGTGGACTACACGTTCGTTCGCTGTGTTTTTTTTCGCTTTCTCAACATTCATACATAAATAAAAAATAAGGTACTTGCAAAAGAACAAATATAATAAAAAATATATTAAATAAGACCAATAGACGTTGGAACCAGCGTTTAATTGTGAAGTCAAATGATGAAGAAGTGGGTTAAATAAAACTCAAAATTAAATATAATTTGTATTACTATCCCATAAACAAAATCAACTTAGTATAAAAATTTGTAATTTTTACTTGGTTGTCTTGGATTTTTTTTGTCCAATAATAAATGCGTACATTCAGATACTTTTTATAATATCAATGATAAATTATCACTTCGAACTCTGATCTACACATCATTTTCTACTTGAAGTTAAAACATTGAATTACTGACAAGATTAATAAGCTTATTAATATGTCCTACTGAGTATATTATATTGACAAGAAATGCGAGTATATCTTGACAATGTAATAATTTTACTAATACTTACATTGAATGATCGGCAACTATTTCCAGCAGAATGAAGAACAGGTGTAACATTTACTTCAGTATTCAGAACCTAAGATTTTTTTTTATGATCAATTAAACAGTAAATATCCACCGCTAACCCAAGTCGGGAATTGCAGTAGGGACTGCAATTCCCGACTTGGGTTAGTAATAGAAGTAGTCAAAGCTTCATCAGCCATTGGACAGATTTGCACAATAGATAAGAAACTAAAACAAATTATACAGTAAAAATACATAATTAATTTGTATGCAATTTGTTTGTATCGACACATACATTATGTGTGATAGTATACCTACTGATGTAGAAGGTATGTCTATTGTTGGTGGGTTCTGTAAATTATAATGCGCTACCTAAGTAAATCTAACATGAAAAAAATACGCACGACTAGTAAGAAGCATACTTACATTACATATATGTAAAGTGTCGATACTGAAAATTCATAAAGATAGGTCATTCGTTGGGTCTTTCTAAAACATCTATTTTCAAAATGTCTTGAACATATTTTAGAGTGCTTAGTTGGTTCTCAATCTTGTCGTCCTAGATATTATCCACATAATTATGTCGTACGTGGGCTTCTTTGGGAAATCTAAAAAATGATTTACAATCAATTATAAAAACTACATAAAAATTAAGTTATTTAATTATTCTAGTCTTTATTGATATCTTGAATATTATTATTTATCTCAATGAAAAAAATTATACACGAATTAAACACTCTACTCATTCCCAAATTCCAGGGAAAGTTTCCACTTTTGGGCAGGTATCCCTAGAGAATATATAACCCAGCCAAACAGAAAAGTAACTATACTAATGGCAAATTCACATGTTTTTATGATAACAATAAGTTTATGGTAAATATTTCACAGTTTTATCGAATTCTTTGGTGTGAAGTTGTATGTTGACAGTAAAAATGGAGCAAATAATACGACATTATTCTAACGATAAAATTTTTTAACTGTCACAACGGCATACTACATTTGGTAGTGTTATACAACAAAACGTGATTTTTTAGAAAACTTATATTACTGAAATTAACTGTTTATTTGTATTGATTTGAGAATTGTCGGGCAACCAGATTCTAAGGGGATGCATTACTAACTGAAAACAAGCTATCCTAAGGTTTGAAGTGATACTTACTTGTGAAAAGTTATATTTTCCTGTTTACGCTCACTGCGGCTTTTGCAGCCAATTATACAACACTGCACCATGTTTATTGTTCACTACAGTCACTACGGTATGTTTAGGGCACGGAATATGGCTATGTAACTAGTTTAAACTAGGAAAAAAACGACTTCTTTCCACTACCGACGCGATATTTGTTAGGCAAATTCAAATTGGTCAAACAATAAAAAGCTGTACGGTGACAGAGACAAAAAAATAATATTGCTTTCTCTGTCGTTTCTACTGATATTGTAATTTATTGTATATGGCCATCTCTTTTTAAAGTACTATGGTTACTATAGTTACGAGCCATGCCAAATCCAGTACTATCCTTCATCCAAGTTGTAACCTTATTCCGATGCGTAGGCCAGTCACACGTTTGAACATTTCATATCTTTACTCTGCTTATACCAGACAAACAAATAAAAATAACGCAAAAGTCAGACTAAATTAATGATCTCATTTTAAAAATAAAAATCATTTTCATTAGGTTTATGAACCCATTTGTGATTTGATTTTCCAAACTTTTTTTTGTTTTAACGTTCATATTTATTTATCCTCTCTTACATGAGACACTGTTCGCTAAAAAGACCGCATCAGGGGATAAAATCGCCGAGCAATAAAAAGCATAGCTTACAATGCTGCAGTTTAACAGTTTTGAATTCTTATAGTTGAAACTGATGCACACAAGATTCAATCATCATGTTTATTGCATACCTATACTTATATAGGTGATTGGCATACTGTGTCCACACAGTATTCCAATCACCTATATTTTAAAGTGTATGGCTAGCATCCATGTTTTTTTTTTTTTTTTCTTTTTAAAAAAAACGACGCTCGCACTAGGAATAACTCTGTGTCGCGGGGGTGTTCGAAAACATACATTTCACATACACAGACAACACCCAGAGTCAGAACAAATCTTTGCGAATCACACAAAGATTTTTCCCATGTGGGGATCAAACCCACAACACCAGCGCAGTTGAAAGCGGCGAGGCTGACTTTTTCGTATTTTCTCCTAAAAACTGAATTGGATTTGTTTGGTTACTGATTCTAAACTATAGGTTTTCAGGGTTATAATTGATTTTTATTTTTATATGTTTTTGGATTTCAGGTTTTCGGTAAAATAAACATAAGTTTGTTTATTCCTCATGCGGTGGTAGATCATTGTATCAAGATTATTACGGACATTATACATACTGTCGCTTAAGTACCACTTCGCACGTGCTAACTTGAACTTCTTGAACTATCAGGAAAACGGTGTTTATGTTATTTACTAGCTTAGTTCCTTAAACTTAAGGAAATAGGATGTTAATAGTTAAGATTATTATCATGTGTTTATACTTGGATACCAATAGCTTAAATAGATACAGAATGTTCGATACAACATTTACCAAATTAAATTGGCTAAATGGAAGTATCCTTAGCAATAGTTAGGTATAGCATCCTTTACCTTTTAGCTATTTCAATTGGGCAAACGAAGTAACAAACATCCTGTAATGTGTCTAATTTTTCTTGAAAGAAAATAAAATATTTGCCGCAAACGCAATATAAGGATAATTGTATTATCCAGTTAGTACGTTAAGACTCGCTTTCATGCCTGATTAAGTGCGCGAATGTAGGGACACAATCATGTGTTTTTATGTTCAAGTTTGTGCACTTAAACACGACTCGCTAGTTTCGGCAGTCGACATCTCGCGCCCACTCAATTAGGCCGTTTCCAGTTTTTATAATAAGTTCTCGGCACTGTATTACTTTTAAGTTGCGCATACAATATAGTGGATTAAATAACTTCACGTGTTTCAATTAACCATCGACTCATAATTAACAACAACAAAAATAAGACTCTAAAGCGAAATGCGTTTTTTACTCTCTTATGAGGCAAGTGAATCAAGTTTTTAGATTATATAATTTTAATATTCTATAGACAACCAACAACATGCCTTTAAGTTGTTGTTGGTAGTGATATAATATCGAACGCCTAATAAAATACTTACGCTAACAGTTGCTGGTTCAAAACTTGCTGATCTTCTTCTCTTCTTCGTCGTGTCGATGGCTGAGTCAAATTAAATTGGCCCAATAAGTGGCCACTGTTATGGCGCTTTCATCGGCGTTCATAAGCGCCTTGGTCAAGGTTTTGACTTGCCATCGTGGTGAAAGGATTAGCCAATTCGCTTTGGAGAACTCGTGAATTGCCCAGGATGCGCCGGACTCAGGAAATCGTTGTGTACGTAACTCAGGGAGGCTCCTTTCATGCACCCCCTCCTTTCATGTACTTGCCGATAAAAGATAGGTAACCAAGGCAAGGCTTGACACATGGCTTTTGGATTTGAAGTCAAAGATAAATTAAACTATTAACAATGTAAATAAACGCTTGTTTATAGAACTAAACCCACATCAAACATGGGAATCTCTTTTGAACCAATAAGTACTTTATTTTTTTTATGTTTGTGTCCAAATCTAAATGCATATTGAATTAAGTAGAAATAGAATTTTGCTGCTGTTCATTAGCGAAAAAAAATTTACTTAGCACATGAGCATTACAATACAAGTTCGCGGCGCTTGTTGGCGGTACCTGCAGTACGAACCTGTACTGCCAAATTTGCACCTACTAATCAGGCAATTTCGCTCCTGAATGGTCTGACAAGTAATTACTCAGAAGTAGACTTGTTCTGTACCAAATTAAGCCAATTTGTATGTTTATGTTTGTTATTTTAGTGAGTACGTGAGTAAGTAAGTGATAACCTATAATCTATGTACCTAATCTGTGTGTAATTTTTAATCTTCTTGTGTGGCTCACTATGCGCATTAGGCAACAGCTGTAAGCACAGTGAGCAGCTGAGTGTAAAATAAAATAAATAAAATAAGTCTTTGTTATATTAGATTAGATCTAAATTAAAAAACAATCTCACTTATTCAAAAACCTTTACTTCCAATGATGATTGACTGTCTCTCGAAGACTCTTCATCTGTATTTTCGTAATAATTAGAATCCCGGCTATGTGCGGAATGTGTTGTTTCAATTGCCGTGGTCGCTAATGCAGCAATATCATTAGAAAAATAACTGCCTCTAGTCTCCAGGTGAGATGAAGATTTATTCCTATAATGTCTGATCACGTTTATAATGTCTCCTTTGCAATCCAGCTTCTGGTCTTCGGGAATCTTTCTGAAATCGCTCAGCAAAGATAACAGGAACAGTCTATCCTCTTCAATAGTACTATAGGTTTCTGGTGCTACTGGTACATTATGGTTAATCCTAGGCACTTTTGGTTGAGCTTGAGGTTCAGGCACATCGTCATTTTCATCGTCACTACATACTGTTAACGGCCCTCTAGCTGGTTTTTCGCTTTGCCTACGTCGTTTCTTGGCCTTTTCGGAGCTCGCTTCACCTTCTAAAAAAAGATCATTATACTGTGCTTCAGCGCTATCAATTATTGCTTTTTTGTCTTCATGAAATACCATTAAAAACTCCATTTCATCAAAGTATGGGTATAGTTTTCCTTTTCCATTTAATTCGGCTTTTTTGACGTAGTTTTTTAAACTCCTTACAAACCCATCTCGCAGCACCTTCCACTTGTTTTGGAATTCGAGAACTGAAATGAAAAAAATTGCTTGATTTAGGATATGACCTTTGTTGTCTTTTTAAAATGTATAATTAGGTATCTGGTTAAAAGTTATGTAACATAATAATATAATATGGCGGTAAACAAGCCAATACTAGCCAATACCTATAATAAAAGTTAAATACCTACAACCCCAATAAATCTCTTATTTCTGTTGGATTTTGACCCATAAATAACTTTTATTGGAAGATTTTGAAATTAGCGCTGAAGTAGAAGTACGAAATTTTTTTTTAATACCCACTATGTACGTGAAGTAAACAAAGAAATCTGAATGGAATACGTAGGGTTATGAAAATATCAATCTTATTTTCTAATAGATAGTAACATTTCAAATACAAACACACTTTTACTCGATCCCACGCAAAAACTACTGAATGGATTTTGATAAAATAAATTGATTTCTAGCATGCACTGTTTGCTGCGCATTGCAGCGCAATTTTTGTTGTCAGTCTGTATCTGTATTACGCTTTAAATTTTAATGTGCCCACTGCCAGTATGCGTTGAATACACTCTGTCGCAATCACTTCTGATAGCTTGAAAAGGGACGGCGCTATACATGGAGACATACTTTATCTCTTTCTATGACCTTCCCGACGCGACGCGACGCCCATGGTTTCCCCCCCTACGACGAACAACTCAACTCACAATAAACAAGAGCGGTCGACGCAACACGCACTTAAAACGTTACTTGAATAGCTACAAACAAACAAAAACGTGAATTTACTTACCAATTCCACATTTTTCTCCATTCTTTTTCTCTGCAAAGTTTGGTACAAGCTGCTCACAAACTGCCATCCAATCTTTTCGCCGTTGGAATCTGTTGCAGTATTCATCGCTTTTGAAGTTCCATATACTTTCTTTGGACTTTACTAGTGAAATGAACTGGCGGACGTCGAATTCTTTCTTCATTTCGGTAGAAAATTATAATTGTATAGAATGTGATAGAAAGAACGCGGACCGCAGGCATGCGGCAGCTTTGCCCGACTTCACGCGACTACGGTCGTTGACGCTCGCTCGAACAGCGGCGCTCGGGTACGATCGGGTTTGGCGGCAGCTGTCGTCAGCAGCAGCTGCCGGCGGTCCACGCCCAGTGTGACGTATCTGAATGGGGCGTCGCGTAGAAGGGGAACGGTTAATCATTAGGCAGTGTAAAGGCTCAGTGTACGATGCCTACGTTGCTTTTCCTCTAGGAGAGCGATGAAATTATTAAGAATTTCTATTCCGTTTTGTGGGCGATTAGGACATTTGATTTTGATCGATATTAAATTCATCTTCACTTTATAGGTAACTTTTGTAAATTTTTAAGTATTACTTTGGAGCGTTCCTAATTATGGCTGTACATTATTCAAGCTATGATGGATTTCCAAGAAGTCAATTCACATATATAATACCTACGCTTGTGTTATGAGGAAGTTCACGTCCGTGTGGTTACTTATTCTGGTTTTTAAATAAAATTTAAAGTATTTTTTTTTCTGCGTGATTTTAGAATCAAATTTTGGCGACTTTATTGAACATAGGTTTAGAATGCGTAAGTGACCAAGACCACCTGCGAATTAACGAAATAATATGTATAAAATTGTTTTCTTCGTCATCTAAATATTTAAATGTTGTAAACACGGAAACCGGTCGTGAGACTCGTGAGCCAAAAGGGGATCATCATCTAGAAACCAGTTTTTATCCATTCAGGTAGTTTTGTTTTTTGTAACATCTCCAAAATGGGCCAATTTATGGGCTCGCTCCAGGGGTGAGGGTCGAACATTAGTTTTTATTATCAAATAATCCCATAACATGGCATCGGTGGTAGAGATTTAATCATCGATATTTAAATTAGGTAGGTAGGTAGTAAACAATTAGAATTGTCTACACATAATAATCTCTGAAAAAAGCATCTGTGTCAAACACAGCGAGGTCACGTTATCGTAGCTGCATAATACCAGTGCACATAACACTATCTATCACTCACTAAATTAGCAAACAGAAGTACTAATAATACTTATATATAATTATATTATTATACTAATTGAAGACATAAGGGGTAATGAATTTTTTTTTTTTAAACTGTTTTATACGCTGAATGAAGGTGTTATGCCTGCAAACCATATTAAACTTTGAAACAACGCAGTTTAATTATACTAAAAACAGTCGAAAAAGATATGGGACCGGCAGGATTTGAACCTGCGACCTTACCACAGACCTTCTGCACACCGGGCAGCCGCTCTTAGCCATTCAGCTACGGTCGCCTCTTACCAGCACCCTACATTTCTCAAGTGTATGATACGTCATTTCGTGACGTCACGTTCATCCATTTGTTCCTATCTTAAGTAGGATACAAACCAACATGGCGAAGTTACATTCAGCACAAATGTTGTAACGAATGAACGTGTACGATATTTTAACTTTGATTATTTTTATAGCATTTAGCTATGCTTAGTAAATTATACTAAGAAGCATAGCTAAATGCTATAAAAATAATCAAAGTTAAAACGCAGTTTAAGCTTAGATTTAGAAATACCAAGTAATGAAGGGGATCTAATGTACAGTGGGCCAAGCAGTTAGATAGGCAGGGCAAAAACTTCAACGTTTTAGTGAAGACCGACGACACCAGTTATAGATATGTGAGTTACATACCTAAATAGTGGGTATATTACACTAACTAAATATGTAACTCACACATGCTTATCTAGAGTAGGCCGACGTCATTGCGACGTGAAAGATTTTTCCCTGGATACCTAACTGATTGGCCCACTGTACCAACATAAAATTATAATAACAAAACTTTGGTGGCCATTATTCACTGGCCCTTCATCCACTAATGTCTTCAATTATATTTTTATCTGTGACAAAAAAGTGACAATAAAAATTACAGTTTCAATTACTAAAAAGTTTAATATCGGCTAGCGTAGAACTATCTCCCGAAGAGTCATCTACGTTTTCAAACTTTTCGAAGTTCTCATAAAAACTGGATCCAAGACCGAGACTGGTAGTCGTTTCAATGGCTGTAGTCGCTAATGCTGCTATATCATTAGAATAGTAACTTCCTCTCGTCTCAAGATGAGCTGATGAAGTATTCCTATAATGTCTGATCACGTTTATGATATCCCCTTTGCAGTCCAACCTTTGGTCTTCGGGTATCTTTCTGAAATCGCTCAGCAAAGATAACAGGAATTGTTTATCTTCTTCACCATTACTATAGTTGGTACTTGTTGGTTCCACGTTCGTACTACTGTGAGGCATTTCTTCTCGAGGTACGTGTTCGACAACCACCGGTATATGAGATGGCCTAGCTATACTTTCTCTTGACCGTTTTCGTTTTTTCCTCTTCTGTTCTTCCTCATTTATTATGAAGCTTTTTTCTTCATACAAATCCATTAAGAAATGTAACTGGTCGTAATAAGCGTACAGTTTACATGTGGTGTTTTTTTCTGCTTTCTTTATGTAGTTTTTCAGACTTCTTGTGAAGCCGTCGCGTAACACCTTCCATTTCGCTTGGTACTCGAGAGCTGGAAGAATTAAAAACTTGTTTTAGTTAGTCCAAAAAACTTGCAAACAATGATTAACTCATCGTTAATGGACGTTGTTTTGTTGTGGTAATACATAATTTATTTTTATTTTTTTAAAACGACGCCCGCGCTATGAATAACTCCTGTGTCGCGGGGGTGTTCACAATCATGGATTTCACACACACAAAGCACACCCAGAGTCAGAACAAATCTTTGCGGATCACACAAAGTTTTGTCCCATGTGGGGATCGAACCCACAACAGCGCAGTTGAAAGCGGCGAGGCGACCGCTTTAACCATAACGCCAACCGTGCACTCTAAAGTGGTAATGTAAAAAATCCACGAGCGTGTACCGATTAAAGGCCCTTAATAAAATAAATTGAGTTTAACTTAAAGCCATTCTTATATTTACAGTATTTTCAGTGAAAATTGCTGTAAATATAAGAAATGAATAGCTAATAATAACTCATCAGCAAATCATCAATAATGAAAACAATGCAAAAAAAATCAAAAATCGCGAACGAAACTGCGGGCGGAAAGCTAACTAGTAATACTAGTATGTATTTCGGTATTTCTATTGAATATTAATAAATCATGATTTTGAAATCCCGGTACCAAAATCAGTACACTGGGACTTTAGAGGTGACGTCATCCACCCTTTGTTACGTAAGTATTTCCTCGAAGTTTAGATAAATAGGCACGAATAGGTCCCCGATCCCTAATGATAATATATCACGTACTAAATAATAATCTTATAAATAGACACGAAGAAGCCCAGCTGAGTAAATAATTACCTATAATAATAATAAGTAACTAAAACATTTTTTAATACTTTGATCAAATTGTTACAACATAATGGATATGTATTATTATAATAATATAGTCATCACAACTTTATTATGTTTCGAGAGAACTAGATATAAAAAAAATCGTTTACTTGAAAACCACTTTCGTTTTATTCGTCAAAATTGGTTGAAAAATGGGAATTGAAATTTTAGACTGGGTACATTTTTGTTTTTTCTCTTCCTAATACATATATATCTGTTTATTTTGTGCTAACCGTGTTAATAAATAATTTGATTATTACCTATTGTACATAAATGTATTATTTTAATATATATTATTCCGAATTTGATATCCTTTAATTTAAAATACGTAAAATATAGGTAAAGTATAAAACGTTTATTTTTTTATTGTATTTTTCAGATCAAGTCCGATTATTTTCCGTAATCTACATTATGTAGTTTACACAAAAAATCAGTTTCAACGTTTGGTCCAATAACAATACCTATTCAGCTATCGGCCAACCAGTAGTGTTCGCGCCGAAACATTAGAGAAAATGTGTGACGAGTCGAGTCGACTATTAGTATTATTAGTAGGTATTACAGCGAAATCAACAAACACAACTCGCAAACCAACCACGCCGGTCGCCGCGTGAAACAAACTTAGGTACTTTGAAAACAACAAAATTATCTACTAAAACTTCAACTCTAAGGACGTATAAAAAAACTAACGTAAAATATACAGTTATTAAAAACATAGTTGCATAAATTGCTACTTACCGATAGTACATTTTTCCCCATTGGATTTCTCCTTGAAATCAGGTACCATAGCTTCACACACCGAATTCCAATCTTCTCTGCGTTGAGCCTTGTTAATGTACGCCTTACATTTGTAATTCCAAATACTTTCCTTCTTCTCCACTAATGCTGCGAACTTGTTGACATCGAAATTGTCGTCCATTTTGTCTAAAAATGAAGTTGGAACGCGGACCGCGAGGCCGAGCGTGTGAGATGCGTCCGTGTGGCCCGACTTCAGCCGACTGCGGCCGACTGGGGCCGACGGCGGTTGTTCCACCGCTTGAAGTTGGCGGTCTTGCTTTCTTGGTCTTCTTCACTGCGCATTGTTATTATTATAATAATGAGAGAGAGAACTTTCTGTTAAATGCTGTTCTTGCATTTGGCCTTGGTCACTTATGCATTTTTGTCAATTAACTTCTATTAATAAATTACTTTATGATTTCATAAATTCTTTTTAGGCACTATTTTATGTATAGGTATATTAAGGTACATAAAACTAAAAAACAATATTCATACAACAAGCCAGACTTATTCGTGTGCAGCTGAATGACTGCTTCTATTCGAATGCAGTTGGGCATTCTGAGCGTTATTTACGTATCTACATAATTACCTATATTTAGTTAAAACACTGTCTTTAAAATAAGCAGCATACTGCAGTGCTAACTGTACATAGCCTGCCAGTAAGTCATGATAAGAAGTAGCCTTTGCAACAGTCTATCATTTTCACCCAAATCTATTTAGTTGCTTAGCTGTAAAAGCATAACAGACCGACAGAAGTGAGAAAACAAAATAATTTAACATACTATAGTGCGTTTAAAAACGCCATCTAGGTCAACGTTCAAAAAATTATTAGTAGCTTATACTGCGCGTCAGACATAAATCGTAGTAGTTGTTTATTTCACACCTAGATGGCGTTAAAGGCAAATACCTTTAACGCCATCTTGTTCCATGCCAACACACTTTAATTGGTCTTAAAGGGCTGCTTGGCGTTATTCATAACAAGTCTTATTAATTCTAGAATTTAGATTTCTAATAAAAGGAATAATTAATTTGGGGCCAAATCTCAAGAGCCTAATGATGATGATTTTTATATAGAAAGGGCGTGATTAGATATTTTATTAATAACCTATTATCATTATTGAATAATTAACATTTATTTGCCGTAGAATTACAGCGTAGAATTCGTTGTATTAAGATAATATTAGGTAGTAGCTGCTCTCACGATTTGACCCACGTTCAACATTAGGTACTGCTTCGCTCTCGTGGAGTTTAGCATATCTAATGCTAAATATCTAAAGACCTTTATTAAGATTTTGATTTTGAATGAGATTATTAAACACAAAAGGACTTATCAAAGTAGTTCTTGAGATAAGCGCTATCAAACAAACAAAATTTCTCCCGCGGTTTCGTCTGCGTGGTATTATAAAAAGTAGCCTATATACGCGCCTATAGTTAATTATATTAGACGATACAAACAGACAGACAGACACACAAACATTTTAAAAACTTTATTTTAGGCAAAGGCAATCATACAAACAACTATACCAGCTTAAAAAAAAACATTGTTATTTTGACATCATTAACTCCAATCTTGAATTCTGAGTGAATGAGTTACAGAACAAAACATTGACGGCAATATCCAACTCGCCATGGTTTGCTAGAAATGTAAAAATACATGAATATTTAGAAATGCCAACAGTTAAGGGTAAGGGAGGTAAGCAAATATTGTACCAAATACAAGGAGAGACTGCAAAATCACATAAACAAACTCGCCAGAGATCTTACTAACACCAACAAGGACACAACAAGACTGAATAGATGGCAAATATTGGAACTAGACCAAAGACCCTAAAAATGCACCATTTCGCAAAAATCCAGGGAGAGAATTTACTGAAATTCCCCTGCAAATAGAAACAGAAAACAGCCAAATTAAAAAAACTTTAAACTCTTATTTATTTTCTACTTTTTAGTTTGGTTTATTTATAAGAGCGTTTTTATTATTTTTTTTTTAAATTTTTTATATCGAATTATTGCATTGTCATCGATCTTTGACAGGTGTGCACAACAATTTGAATTGAAATCTGTCCGTTTAAAGTGGGTCAAAATCGAGTCCAAAGGAGTCGGTTACATACATACATAAGTACATACATACATACATACATACATACAGGTGAAGCTTGTTAAAAACATCTGATTATGACACTGTCGATCGCAGATAAAAGCAGAAGAAAAAAAAAAATTTGACATCAAATCAGAAACTTCAATTTAATGAATTTATATTGATAAGGAAGCTTAAGGATTATGTAGTTTCTGTCCTCTACCCCATTTAATGTACAATAAAGACTAAAATAATACAGAAAACAATTGTTACAGCTATTACCTCTCCTTTTACCTAGCTACGAGTAATTTAAGTAATGTTCCAATCTAAGTAGGTATTATTGACCAATAAACGTAAGGTAATAATACTCGATTTGAAGTCGTTACGCTATTTTCTATGGGTTTATAAAAGAGATATTTCCGGATTTGAACCAGTGTTCATCTCATCTCGAATCTTCTGGCGGCGTTCTTTAGAAAACGGTAAGACACTTTTGAATATCTACATGAGCATTCAGGTTGGTTTTTATAGGGACAGTAAGGAGGACTATCGGTACCGTAACAACCACACGATCAGATACATGTTATAATAAAAATTGCACGTGAATAATGAAGTATGTTTATTTATTGATAAGTTTTGCATGCCATATAATGACAAGATATGAATGGACTTGTATGATAAAGTGATAACAACTATTGTACCATATTTAATGCAAATAAAATGAATTGAATTGAATTGAATTGGATCGAAGAGATATGAGGCAATACTTAGATTAAAAATAATCACCACTTAATGTTGAGGCTTTTTGTTCCGAGAGAATCGCAACAAAATCAAGTTAATAAAAAATAAAATTATTCAAATAAAAGTTAGCTAAAATTATTTTCCATCCTTATATTTTTTTTTGTTATTGGGAACAGTTACATTTAATAAATTAATGGGTTGTAACGTGTAAACAGCATGAGGCGCCATTTGCACAGTATAAATATGTAAACTGTGCCATTTGCCACTGCAGTGCTTTTGTATTCGCTTTTCAATTTGTATTTGCTTTGTAGGCTTCACTTGCGTGTTCCCTGCAGTAAATCTGCCTTCATTTTGTAATCTGAGAGGCAATATGACACATTTACTGTTATAGATATTCTCTTAGATTTGTAATATTAGTAGGATATTTTAATGTGCACTTTAATGTGATATTAAAGTATTTACAGTCTTGCTCAAAGTTTTTACTCTGTATATTAAAACATCTTAGTTATTCATTCAACGGAAACCACGATTCTGTGGAGTAGAAAATCTTAATTCTTACAGTATTTTAGTACAAATACAGATATTATTCCACGTAAGATTAATAATAAGCCTTTTATTTATCGTTGACTTACAACTAAACACAATTAATTTACATTTTAAACTAAAAACAATTTTTAAGTCATGGCCCCTTTCGGGTATAGGCCTCGGTATCCTCCAACTGTCGCCACTTGTCTCTATCGTTCGCTGTCTCTATCCAGTCTCTACCGGCTAGTTTATGTATTTCGTTGCTCTATCGTTGTTTGGGTCTAATATAATACATAAGATACTTCCACATAAACTCACAGAAGCTGATCATAAACATTGAATTTATTTTCCAGGAAAAATGGAACACCTCGCATCTTCAATGCTGCTAGTTCTAGCGTACTTGATTATACAGACGACCGCGACTGAAACATCTACATACACCACCAAGTATGACGGAATAGACCTGGATGAGATCCTGGCTAACGATCGCATGCTGACGGGTTATGTGAACTGCCTGATGGATAACGGACCTTGTACTCCCGATGGCAAGGAACTGAAGAGTGAGTGCAGCCCTTATTCGTTCACTAGCTTCTGCCCGCGACTTCGCCCGCGTGTTATTCGTTATATTAAATAGTAGGTGCTCCCGCGCTTTAACATTTACTGCTCTGGTCTCGTGTAGTTTAGGGTAATGTTTAATATCAATAAACATTTACTGATAGTTAGATTATTAAACATAATAAATAATAGTTTAAAAAAACTAAAAAACACGCTTTTAAAGTACTTCTAACTAAAAAGTGAAAATATAATATAAGCTGAAAATGGTAATGAACAAAAAATACTAGTATTATTGTGAAAAAGCGTGGGTTGCTCGATAGACGAAAAATATGGCACAGAGCGCGTTTTTTTTCGAATTATTGCATTGTCATCGATCTTTGACAGGTGTGCAAAATTTGAATGAAATCTGACCGTTTAAAGTGGGTCAAAATCGAGTCCAAAGTCGGTTACATAAATACATACATACATACATACAGGTGATGCTAACATAAGCGTGTTAAAAAGAGTTACAATTCAATTAGTAGTGTCCTAAATTAGCGCTACACTACAAACAACCATTTTACCTTTCGGCCACGGTTTTATCTGCGTAGTAGGTTAATTTAGTCAGCTGCAGATTAAACTCACCCCTTTGAAGTGCAAAAAAGTATTTAAGGGGGGTGAGATTTTTCTGCAGCTGACTGTAGATCGATAAAAAGTAGCCTATGTTACGTACCTTGTAGTTAGACCTGCGTCTTAAATGTTATTAAAATCGGTTCACCTAATTGTACGCCGGATGGCAAAGAGCGAGAGTGTGTATTTTTTACCTATTATTTTACCTTCATTATTTATGGTCAACTAAGTGCCTATTTCACCATCGACAACAAAATAGCAAGTAGGCAACACAAACGCATGTTTATGCTCAATGAATAACTTTTAGTTGACGATGGTGAAATAGGGCCCATAACCTTCTCGAGTATGGGAAAGATTTTAATGTTCATGCATGTAATGGTTTAATGTCATGTCATTCGCTCTTAAAAACTATCTCGGAATTTAAATATACGGTGCAGATGCGAAATAGCGACCTCAGAGTGAAATAAGTGGTGGAAATGAACAATAAACAAGTCTAGAATCTGTGGTTTCAATAAATGTCGCTATGTTGACCTATAATGTTGACTCATTAAAGTTAATATTCATCTATTTCCAATCTCTAGGCTAGGCTAATAGGTAGGCTAATGTTCTAATAACAGCATAATGACATGATCACATTGTTAGTTGAATATTTATGTATATATATTATTATTATTATTTTATTTATAAATGTATGTATTTAATATGTTATAAATTATTATATATTTTTTATTTTTTTTTCAAAATTATGTATAATTAATTAATATACATAATTTATTATATTATAATATGTACTTCGTCTATTTACATATCAATAATTATTTCTCTGTCTTATGTGCACCTACCTATGCTTATCTCTGCACCACCCTAGGTTGACTGTAAGAGAATGCCATAAGGCATTAAGTCCGCCTATGTACTATTTGTTTGTGCAAAAAGTTAAATAAATAAAATAAATATTAACTAAATATACCATCTTTCAATTTTATTTACTAATTGTGCAGAAAAAAATACGCATTTTTTGTGTTTTTTGTTTTGCAGAAAATCTTCCAGAAGCTACACAGAATGATTGTAAGAAGTGTACAAAAAGACAGCAAGAGGGAGCGGACCAGGTGATGCACTACATCATCGACCACAGACCTGACGATTGGGTCAAGCTTGAAGAAAAGTAAGTTTTCATTAACCTTCAACTTCGTAATCAAATACGAAGCCAATTTTTTTTCTAAAAGTGACCCAGAAAGTGACCAAGAAGTTGATAAAATTAGAAAAGCGTCTTCAATCTCAACTTAAAAGATTTGAAACATTTTCCTCTCATTCAATATCATCCTAATAAAAATGCTATAAGAAACTAAAAAGAGGCTCCGTTTGGTTGGATTAAATGTTATCTCAGTATACATGCATATTTACAGATATAACGCGGACGGTAGCTACAAAAAGAAGTATTTAGCAAGAAGAAAAGAAGCCGAAGAAGCTAAGAAAGAAGAAAAAGATAAGACTAACGAAACGAGCACAAACCCTGATGATAAAAATAATTCCGAAGGAAATTCTTAAACATATCCGTACTATTTGCTACCTTGTGAGTCTGCTGACTGCGTATTTTTTCTACATGGAAACCGCTTAGATTTAAGTAAATTTTCTTGATACCAAATATACAAAAGCCGCTTTAATTAATTAAGAAATAAATTGTGGTCTTTGATTTGTTACATTGATAAACGAAATAATTTTCTAAACAAAAACCGACAAAAAATCACAAAAAATACTCTAATTACATGGTTTTCTCATGGGTGTCATTGTCAGAACTGGACCAAATTGAAACAGGTACCAGGAGGATACAAAAAAAAAACAGCATGAATTAAGAACCTCTTCCTTTTTTGAAGTCGGTTACAAAACAGGAGGTTCCTTTTCAAATGAAATACCATTTGATTTCGCAACAATTTATTAAATGTTAAGAGAGTGCCTCACACATTTTTAGACAAATCCTGAGGTAATACTAGTTCTGACTGACATCGTTTAACTCTAACTTTGACGCCAGGCATGATAAAACTATTTCTAGAAGAACGTATTACTTCTTCTGGTTCGCCAACATCTACAAACATTAGTTCTTTCGTGGGTGAATCTTCTCGTTTCTTTGTTTGAAGAGCTGATCTAAAACAGAAAGGACATTTGAAATACAGATAACTTCAATTCAATTGTTTTGTCATGTAAGTTTTCATTATTTTTACATACACACGGGATGACATTTTTCAAATAGTCAAAAAATCTATTGGTGTGTCCAAGAATTATCCATCTCATTGGATCATAAACAACAAACCAAGCGTAAGGCAGTAAAGTTTTGAACTTCTAATCAATAAAAATTACTGACATTTTAGATGCTAATAAATTAAAACGAATCAAAAAACTTGAATTATATTTTTATCAGCAGCGTAAGAAACGGCATTTTTAGCTGACAGAACTTTAACGTACCAACTAAATATGCGTGTTCTTTTAGGTGGTCCTTATCCGAATATCCTCTGTACTTTATGCAGGCCGTCGTACCTGGTGAGGAAGAGCTTCCAGGCTACCGGGTCGTGGGCCATCATTGCGGCTATTACTCTACCAGCCTTCTCTCGCTCTTGCTTTGAGCATTTCACACAGTCTTCTTTTACAGCTCGGATTAAAACACCTGTGAATTAAATATTTAACGATAGAATTGCTAAGTTTTATACAGAAGGCACCGTAATTCTTTTTTTTTTGTTTTTGTTTAACTTGGAGTTATTAGTTTTTCATCTACAAAAGTAAAGAATATCATACTACCTGAAAAATTGTATTAAGCTACTATTAAGTAATCACTAGACAGAAAGAGAATAAAAGCCTTGCACTTCTCAGCAAGTGCCTAAATAAAAACAAGGTATAGATATACCTCCTTGCCGTAATGTCATCCTACTGTAGTTTTCACAAATTGTACATTTTACACTCGACGACATAATAAACATTAGAAAATATCACTTACTTTTCAATTCCCTCATCTCCTTAGAACAATATCGATCAACAGACATTAAACACTTAACATCTAGAGCAGGCAACGGTTTTATCGCTTCATTCAAATTGACTCTGCTTTTCAACGCACTTTTCTTCTCGACATCACTAACTACTTCGTTTATCATGGCCAGGTCTTCGTCACCATAGACTACTCTGAAGCTGACGCTCTTGACTCCATCGCTTACTACTCTGTGCATCCCTTCTGGTCCAGGGGGTAGTTCTGTTTCACCATAAACGATTGTCGCAAGAGCGGTAAGAGTTACTAGAGTCCACATTGTGATGGATCGGTCTCGGTGATGGCTTTGGACTTAATGAATGACGCTAGTAGCTGGTCACTTGTCTTGCAATGTTACGTGTTTTGGGTTTAGTTATGCCGAGTGATTTATTTTCAACAACATTGTTAGGGTTGTCAGCAGACGAAAGTGTTCTTACCTCCTGTTTTTCTATTTACCCAAAACCTTTATTTTTCTTTTCTTTTTTACTAACTATATTTCTCCTCGTTGAAGAGGTGCAATAACTCTTCATGGTTAATGTTTAAATACGACGAATGTAGCGAACGGGCGTGTTGTCCATCGATGGTTACTACAATACACAGAAGCAGATTGTAAATGTGTCGCTTTCTTTAAGGACTACGGCTTCCCAGATTCAAGAGTTTGATCTCACAACCAAAGCAGAACACAGTAGGTAGTGCGTGCAAGCATTATAATTTTTCGGCAGGTTATAAATACAGTGGTTCTACCACTCTCTATTTCTTAAAAATAATAATGTACCTCTTCTCTGTTTAAATTATGACACTGTTACACCCCTAACATCAGTATTCGGGGCGCGTGTGGCATCGTAAACAAACAGCCTTCGTCTCGCTGCATACCAAATTACCAGCTTGTAAATACAGCGTTCGTTGTTCGAGTGTTTATAATATCAACCGTGACATATTTCGTGTTTCTGTACACTTGCAAGTACCTTCAAGAGTAAGCAAAATTGCATTAAAATAATAGGTATACCAGTAGTAGTACCAAAAGTAGGTATACCAGTTTTTATCTATATTTCATACCTTAAGGTTAAATATGGAAGACCTTATTACTCTGTAACATCAATGTATTACTCATAAATTATAATAATATGCAATCAATTATTTAACTTTGAGTTTAAGTATTATAGTAATTATTTACTTAAACTTCAATATTATGAGTTGAAACCTCCCAAAAATGTTCATTCTCTGTTTAGATATTTTTTTACTAGAGGAAAAGGTGGTAATGTGGCCCCTGCAGATATATTGGCCTCTTTCAATATTTTAATGTTTGAACAACGTCATCTAGTATGTTTTATGCGCTACGGGATGCTTGCGGCATGATACGTATTTAGTACCTTACAAATCCACCAGAACCTGTCACGTTTGATTGTCATTCGAACCAATTGAAACTCGTTACCGGTAAAACTTTAAACTACTGTTATTTTAATTACGGTTAATCGGTAATTGTTTATAGATAGAGTGTTTTGGCTATTGTGTTCGGACATTGGATACGTTGAACTGTTCTTCTACGGGAATTAAAAGGTAAATACAAAATTTTACTTGTAATAATTATTTTTGATACGTTTGTTTAAATATTCTCAATAGTTGTAATTTGGCCCCCTCACATTGGTTGTATTATGGTCCCGGGGGCCACATTACATGTAAGAGTGATTCATAATTTTTTCTCAAGTTTTCCTCAAGTTTTCACAGAAGTCAATTATTTAACCAGCTTAATTTAGCCAGCAGTGGCTCTGAAAGTGACGAAGACGCAGTGAATACCGATTATGTCGAGTCGTTTACAAACGTGGTTCCTGAAAACACGAACGTGCCGTGTATGTTCTGCGAAACCATTTATTGCAATGAAAGACCTGGAGAGCCATGGGTACAGTGTCAAAGTTGTGATTTATGGGCTCATGTAGCCTGTGGAGGTTCTGAAGGTGACAATTATATTTGTAATTTTCGCCGTTAATTTTTAACTGTGCAATACATTTAATGTGACCCCCCAGGGGACCACATAACCATCACTTGATGTCAAGATGCCAAATTGGAATAACTTAAGAATAAATAATATTTTTGCTTTCCTGTACGCGTTTCATTTATTTAATTGTCAGACATGTATAGACTAATAAATAAGAAGTCCTATAATGTATCTTTGAGGTTTGTCACTCCTATATTTTTTAAATAAAACTTAAAAAACAAAGTGGGGGGCCACATTACCACCTTCTCCTCTATTCCCTATCTTTACGAGCAAACCCGTTCATAGGGATAGTTTTAGTTCTATGCTGTCATTAACGCGCCGCGAAGTGAATAAATATATACATACATACATTCTACATAATAACCAGTAGTTTCAATCAAAACATTCCTTTCGCCGCGTATCGGACAAATAACATTAGATTTTCGGTGTAATCTATCTTACTTTAAATACATTTTCTTTTAACTTCTATCAGACCTATAATTTAGATGTACCTTTTTCGTACACAATCTATTTAAATTGTATCTGTAGGGATGACAAATATTTAATGAAAACTCAGCCACCAGATGTCGCTCAGATGATGAGCTAAAATGAACTGCTCTGATTGGTCGAAAGTTACTAACTTAATGTCAAAATCACCCACCAGATGTCCCATAGATGATTTGCTTAAAATTTATGGACTGAGCTGTCTTTTGACAGTAAACATCTCCATCATGAGCTTAAGAACTTAAAATAAACTCTCTTTATAAATCTTATGCGGGATTCAAATCCACAGTGCACACGCTGTTCATTTTTACTTAGTCACTCTTACTTTTTGAATTGAGTGTAACGGCCTACTGGTGTAATTTTAGTCGCCAGAACCGTAGAATATTGCTGCGTAAATTTCCTACATCTTTTCCAGGAAATATAAATAAAACACAACCTTAAATTCATTATTTTATTATCACTTTTTCAATAACCCTTCCATTATCTTAGAAGCTACAGACATATCAATTTTATTGTTCGAATTCTTAGACAATATTCCCAAAAACGCTTTGAAAACCTTCGTCTTACCATCTTTGTACTGCTTCACTAGCTTTGGGTTATTCTCTAAGACATATATACACATTTTAGTGATTTCTTCTTCGCTACTCGATAGAATCCAACCTTTTTCTTCCACAAGTGCCTTAGGAGAAATGTCACTATCACACTGTTCAATCAAATCATCAATAACGTTTCTACAAACATCTAAATTAATGTCTTTTCTAAGGAGCATATCAGTCAGTTCTTTCATTTGCTTCACAGTGATTGGACAGTCATCGGGATCAAGTTTCTTTTTATTAAGTACAGTCAATAGATCGTTGAGGAGTAGGTTGGCTACTTTGGTTGGAGATCGTTTATCCTTTGTAAGTTCTTGGAAGTATTCCAGGAGGACAGGTTCGTTGACGAGTTGTATCACAGTTTCGTGGCGTAGCTGGAACTCTTGAGTGAGGTGCTTCCTGGTATGTTCGGGAAGTTCTGGAAGGTTCTCTTGGATTAGAGGCAGGCTTAATATGTCGGTGTGGTTGTCCTTCGTGCTCAAGTTGACGCGCAGTGGGGGCAGATTCGGTTCGGGCATGAATCTGTGTAATAAGGATAATTTGATAATTATATTCAATATTTTAAAATTGAATTGAGTCTTGTGGCATAGAACAAACATTTCAATAAGGTTAAAATTACAATAAGGTTCATGTGACATAAATAGCGGGGTTAATACAAGTTGATCTAAATTTAAGACCTATAGAATAAACATTATGCTTGAACGAATGATCATTTTCTCTAATTAGTTAACATAACTATTAAGTACTTTAGTCTTCGTAGTTATTTTTTTTTGTTGACAAATCACCTAGAGTCCCGCAATGCAAGGAGGAGCCACTTCTCCTTCTGGGTGTGCGTCTAAGAGAATTTTAACTCTAATGTTAATGTTCCAAGCTATGTCATATTATATCGTCAATGATTCCCGTTTTTTAACCGACATCATAAAAGGAGGATGTACTCAATTCATTTTTTGAATGTTTGTTACCTCATAACTTTCGACTGGGGGAAGCGATTTTAATGATTCTTTTATTGTTTTATTTGATAGCTGGTGCTTCCCGTGTCTCATTTTAATTTGGTCCATTTCTGACAATGGGACCCATGAGAAAACCATAATAATACATAATAATAGCAGCCCTGTATCTAATACATGTCCCACTGCTGGGCTCGGGCTACTTCTCATGATGAGAAGGGTTAACGCTGGCCAAGTACGGATTGGTAGACTTCACACGACCTCGAGTACTTTTTAGGCACTCTCAGGCATGTAGGTTTCCTCACGATGTTTCCTTCACCGTTAGCGAGCGATAATTTATATGACAAATACACACATATCTTCGAAAATACGAATTCTAACGATTTATTGGTTCGAAACCGAGACCTTTGACTTAGCAGTCCTACAGTCTACCAATCGGCTATCGCTGCTTTAGAAGAGAAAACCATATAAGTCTAAAATTATTGTAATTGAAGTTGGTTATTTTTTTTCAAAATTATTATAGATATGTAGACTAACCGATAGTCCTGTACGACCTCTTTGTCCCTCATCGCGATGGTGACCTTGGCGGTCGCGTCCCAGGCTCTGGTCTCGTTGGTGATGCGGCCCCCGTTGTCTAAGATAGTTCGCTGACGTTCTATCTCATGACGAATGGCAGCCGCCACGCCACGTACTGAGCCGATGTTTTTTATCTGAAATAGAAATAAAAATTGTTAGGGCTATCTTTATTTATTTATTTATAATACTTCATATATACAACAGTGTATATTGGCGGACTTAATGCCTAGGGCATTCTCTACCAGTCTACCTTCAGGTGGTGCAGAGATAACAAAGTAGGCGAAGTCAAGTAGTCGATTGTGCAAAGAGAGTAAAACAATACATATATTTAAAAACATGAAATATAAATACTAACCATAAATAGATATAACGTATGATATACATACATAAATATACACACAAACATACATAAATACTTAAAACGATACATAAATACAAATTATATCAAAGTCTGTGGTAATAATTTTGCCATATTCTAAAGGAATAGTTCGCGAACTTTCATTTTGAATGCGTAACGACTCGTAGGTTAAAGGTACTAAACGATTTATTTAATAATTACATACATCTATTATTATTGAGAATACGGGAATTACTCATGGCAGGCGACGACACGCGATTAATAGCCCAGTTGATGAATCTACGTACTAGATTCGAAACTAGTCGGCATATCCCGGCTAAAATAACGTGAGTAACCCGTATTCTCAATAATAATGTCTTCACCTCACGTTGATTTTAATAATACATACATCTACATAATTATTATGCCAGTTAGGTTCTCGTTGGGTAAATTAAAATTCCTAACAATGAAAATTCCCCAAATGAAGCATTCAACAAAGCCATTAGATACATTATACTCGATCATTCATCAAAAAAATATTAACGACTTTAGCTAGCGCTAAGCTCTTAATTATTTCTCAGTTCTGACGTAAATTCAAGCGAAAATTAATTATGCTATCACTATCAGTCATCATTGTCAGGTACAAAGTACAAAAGATAATTAAATCTAATAGGTGACGTTAATAAGATATCTGGTACTATTAAGATTATTATTACGTGATGATATCATACTGATTAGATTCCAAGGTCGTTTACTGCCTGGTTGGTTAGTAGTTAGCGTATGCAACTTCACTCCGCGAGGTCCCGTGTTCGCGGGTCGAGCAAAAGTTTTATTTGAAAAAAATCCGTCAGGTAATTCGTATGGTGGTATAACATGGGGCATAAACATAACAGGCTGACGTCGATTGGTTGGTGTAATACCGCCATTATACACTTCTGTCACGCTCCCTGAGTACCTAATATATATAAAAAAAAATACTTTCCTTAGATTATTAAACTACCACACTTTCTGTTTCCTATCTGTCCATCCAAAGGTTGCCTGGAAGAGATCACTTTAAGCGATAAGGCCGCCCTTTGCATATTGTTGTCGTCTTTATTGTGTTGTCTTTGTATTTTGTGAAAATGGTATGTATGCAAATAAAGATTTTCTATTCTATAGGCGAAATATTACGTTATTCCTAGCTGTTTTTAGCTATTTGCGATCTATACATGTTTAATTCAGCATTAGCTTGGCGTTTTATAGGAAAAGCCCAACAATAATTTCACCGGATAGGTAAGAATGATTGGATTGTTTCTGAATGCATGCTATGGCTATTGATTGATTTATAATAAATCAATAGCCAAAGCATGCATTTACTATCAATGCAAATTACACTGTAACTTCGTCATGTTAGTTTATATCCTACATGATAGGTACAAATGGATGAACGTGACGTCACGTAATGACGTAACATACAGTTGAGAAATTTAGGGTAAGAGGCGATCGTGACTTAGTAATTTAAAGCGGCTGTCCATAGTAAGTAGAATGTAGAGGTTCAAATCTTGCCGGTCACTGTTTCTTTGTATAATTTGCTAAGCATAGCTAAATGCCATAAAAATTATCAATTAGAAATTACTATCAATGCATTTTGATAAATGCTTTATCAAATAAATGATTCACGTGACTTGAAAGGCCATGTCGTTAACCAATTACATTTTCATTACGGTTAACAATCAAACCTGATAACACAAATTATGCCATTAAATACAATACATTATGCACATAACTTAGATCTATTTAGGTGACCGCAACCACTACGCCATCCGTGCACACATCCCTATAGAACAATGATGACGAACTTAAGGCACGCAAAATAATTTGCCACGCGAAATCTACGAATCCCTTGAATTGAGCACGTCGTTGTAGCCTCATATTTTTTTGTTTTATAAAGTAAATGTACGTGCTTTAATAAAGGTTCGCCATCCCTGCTAAAGACATACCATAGGACCATAGATAATACTGCTCTGTAATGTTTTCTTTGCAATTTGCAAAATTGCAATCCGGAATGAGAGTTATTTGTATATCGGAAGTTCGGAACTGATAAAAGGAAATGAGCGTCTGGCTTTGTCGGTGAAATCTGGCTCAAACCAGTTATTCGAGTAGGTAGATGTTGTATAACCTTTACTTAGATAGATTTTATATACAGCATATATAAAATTACGATTATAATGTGAGAATATAACTAAAATATTATATTGTATAAGTTGGATTTATAATTATGAATAAAAAATCATGTCATTGTAGTGAATTAAAATTAATGATGATTATTGAATGAAAACATTAATGTATAGTTTGTGACTGATGCTATAATCGACTTTGCATGTCAATATTATTTAGATAAAGATGTGTTGATCGCTAATCATATTTGTAATATATAATGGACCTACCAAATTTTACTGCAAATAAAGATTATATTCTATTTTAATAAAATCGATATTGTACCTTTACTACGCTATAGGAAGAGAGGACATAGTTTACCAACAACAGCCTACACAATTTAAAAGTTTACTGTCAATTGGTTTCATTGACATACAAGCTCATTTCCATACATCATCTGTGCCTGTGCGACATCTGGTGTCTGAGTTCGCTTTCGACCAATCAAAGCCGCCCATTTCGACTCAACACCTAAGCGCCATCTAGCGGCTGAGCTTTCAGTAATCCCGTACATTTAATGGATGAATAATAGTGCTGTGCGAGCTAAATTTAAGTAAGGCTTTTACACAAGATAACATCACGCCTATATTACCCAGGAGGGTGTGGTAGAGGTGTACAACCCCCACCTTCACCTGTTATGTTTAGGTTTCATGGGATAGGGGGTGAGTCTATCGCCATCCACCGGGCACAATTCCAACTCCGTGTTGCTATTGTGAATTTCCTTCACAAATAACAACCCGGGAAACGAACCCGAGATCTTGATGTGAGAGGTACATACGTTAATCACTAGATCATCGAGGCAGTGTACGAATTTTATTGCTTTTAATAAAACGCCATGACGACAAGAATCTTTTTTTTCTTTTTAATAAAATCTTTTGTAACTAGTACTAATAAATATTGTGTGTCAGGAATTAAAGTCCCTCACCTCAGTCCTCGTAGACAGCGGATCTCCAGGGCGCCTGAGAGACACATTAGCATCAACCCGGAGCGCCCCTTCCTCCATGCGTCCCGAGCACGCGCCCAGCCGCTGCACGATCAGCACCAGTTCTTTCACCAAAGCCGCTGCTTCCTCGCCATCCTATAAACAACAAATTATACCATGAACAATATTTACGGAGTGAACACGATATAGGGGCATCAGATGAAAACGCAGATTCCAGGGTTCTAGAGATTCTGGTTAGTCTTCATTACCACAAGTAATAATGATTAAAATCGCTTTGCCCAGTCAAAATTTATGAGGTAACAAAGATAAAAAAAAAAATAGAAAAAATACAGACGAATTCAAAACCTCCTGCTTTCGTAAAGTCGGTTAAAAATTACCCAATTTGTTTGGAAATCATGAAAATTTTGGTTTGCGAAAGTTTTGTTTTAGTTTCGGTTTTGTTGGTAATTAAAGTACAACAATGGTTCTTAAGCTTTTGTGCACGAACTCAAGGGAAAAAGTAGCACCATTTTATCTTTAACAAGCCGCCAAATACCAATTTACGCTAGTGTGTTCTGTTGTTGGTGAGACTAGAGATTAGAACCTAAAATGACTGGCACCTGAGTCGAAATATCATATCATTATTCTATGAATATCATATCATTACTCATGATTAATATCATTATTCATGATTCAAATATCATTCAATTTAGCGATGCATCTGCAATCGTTTGAGGATTGTGGTTATACTTGACAAAAGATAACATTAACTCTCAGACAAACTACATGTCCGATTGCAACAAAGAAATGTTATTCCAAGTCTATAGTTCATAAACAGTATGAAGAGCAGGAAAATCGCAATAATTTACTGCACAAAATGTTGCCATGTCATTTAATATGAGTAACTGATGACTGTCATCAGAAGTAAATAAGCACCTATGAGTATGTTTATCACAGATTTAATCACTGTGAACTCATAGCTACCGGTTACACGTATACATCTCCAGTATAAGATGATTTCACATTAGCTTTTGCTGGCAATGTATAGCTTAATGTGAAGCCGTGTGTCAAAGATATAAAAAAAGATAATTAAACAGTAGGTGAGCAATTACTTCATGTGAATTGTCACTATGAATTATTTGCTTCAGCATTAAACTTAGTATTTAATTTACATGTCTCTGTATAAAAAGAGACAATCCCGTAAAAGCAAATAATGTAAGTCTTCTGAATGTAAATATGTACATAGACATGAAATAACAAAATGTTTTTTAAGACTAGCAGCACATGATGGATACACTGAATAAATGATGATGAAAGCGAGCATCTTTGGTGTTTGGACCATGTATTTTACTAGCTACAAGAAAAAGGTACATTTTTTGCAACAAAAGGAATATATTATGCATATTAGTAATAAGCACCTTATTAACATAATTATGTTAATTGTACTTCAAAAAACATCTAACATGCCATCGAATAGTAGAGCTTGCATTACTGTGTTCCAGTTTGGTGGTGGGATCAGGCACTGAAATTTCAGGAACATAAGGTCTAACAGCCTAGTCCTCAGATAAAGCAATACACAATTTGCATTTGTGAATTTTTTATATCCATGGTTTGCAGCTACAGTGGTAGCTGCAAACCATGGATATAAAAAATTGGTGTGTAGTCCACTTGATGGATAGTGGTGACCACTATCCATCAAGTGGACTACACACCAATTTGTTAAATAATTACGTTGCATACAGAAGGAAAAAATCAGACTAAGTATATAGTTCTTTTTTTAATAGCTAAGGACCATAAAGCAGAAACAGAGTAGAGGTTCTGTAACTAGATTTACTTATGTAACAATGCGTTGCACTGAAGTGACATTATGACATCAGGTCCTAGTTGAGAATCTCAGTGCACAGTTGCATGCCACCTTCCCTTTATTTCTGCTCAATGGTAGGGACCAAAGATCTCCGTAAAAACTAACATTTATCGAAGAAGGGAAATAATTAATCACTTCGCCAAATTTATTATCATTTTAACAATGCCTGCAATCACAAGGTACTTTGAGCTTGCTACTTTGACTTCATACATTAAAAACAATAGCGGCAATGAATAGGTTTGTTGTCTGTATTCATTGTTCAAATGCAAATGCTACCTATACAATGAAGTAAAGTCTTACTATTGTTGCTTAATTTAAAAGGCCGAGAAATACTTCATTATAAAGTTAATATTTTGTTGCTTTACATATAGTAATAACTTATCATTGGTTGTTTAATTTTATGAATAATATTAGCAATTTTAATATTTAATAATTTATACAGTATGATGTCTGTTTTTAATAATGTTTTTAGAATTTCCTGGCACCAATGGTCTATCCACATGTTATAGTGATGAAAAGCAGTCTTTGTTCTTCTCCAGCCTGCATGACAATGCAGGCTGGAGAAGCATCATATTCAAACTAATTATCATCAAGTAAGCAGAAAGACTCAGTTTTTCACAGACAGAATAAGCTTGTTTAGAAGAGGTATGTTTATAATATTAGTATGGATTTACCTCTAAGTCAGGTTCAAATACAAGTTCCATGAGAGGAGCCCCAGCTCGATTGAGGTCCACCAAGCTGCGTTTAAGTTCAGCATCGTGTAGAGATTTGCCACTGTCCTGTTCTAGTTGGATTTGCTTGATCTTGGAGCTCTTCTTGTACGGCTTTTTGTGTACTCCTGGAGTAAACACCTGGAATTAAGACAAACAAGGATTTACTATGAGAGAAAAATAAAATGCTGTAGAATCTACAAGAATTTACAGAGATGTTTATGTAGCAACCATTGTAAACATAGAAAGTCTTAGGTTGAGTATAATACGATAAAAAGTAAATTATACCTCAAAATTAATAACGCCATCGTTGGCCAGTGGGGCTCTTTGCTGCGTAATTTGATACCCGGCCGGCAAATCAGCATAAAAATAGTGCTTTCTATCAAAAGTCGACACTTCGTTCACTCTACACGATAACGCTAATGCAGTCATTATACCAAGTTCTACACATTTTTTGTTAAGTACAGGTAATGTTCCAGGTATTGCAGCGTCAAACAATGATACACAATTGTTCACTACACCACCAAAAATGTTCTGAGCACCAGAAAAGAGTTTCGATTCAGTATTCAACTGTGCGTGCACTTCTAACCCAACAACACTTTGCCACTTTTTAGACACAGTTGCGTAACGACGCGCAGATATAATGTTATGACGATATAGCCTTGATAACTTCATTTTTAATTTACTTTTTATTGAAAAACTGCAAAATAATTTTTAATTAGAGCCATTCAAGTTCACTTGACAGCAAGCACTAGCACAGCTGTTTTTGACAATATTGACACAATCAAGGTTGCAATAAGGAATTTTTCGATTTTCCAAAGAAATATAAATAAAGTCAATAAAAAATAATCCATTTTTTTATGAAAATGTGATACGTATACATAGTTATTTAAAATTATTTTACAAAGTTGTGTAAAGTAGATATTAAATCCACGCAACACACGACCACGTGGGTAGAAGTTTCAATTGTTACACAGCAAAATTACTAGATGGCGCTGTACAGTAGTATAATTTAAACATTCCAAAGAGTATTTTATTTATTAAAAAACCAAAAGTAATGTTTTATCACATAGGAAAAGTCACTAAGCTCTTGGTTAGTCAATACTTAATTATGATTAGTTTATTTTTAAAATAAAGTTAACAATTACTTACCTAAATATTTATTTTAAAAGATTTGTAGTCCATAGATTTCGAAGGATTAACGTTTAATAATAGTTAACGGAAAATAAATAATACCTAAACTCTTAGTGATAAAATTGCATTGACACTTTGACTAATTAACTTACGGCCTAGCTTAAAATTAATTAATTATCACATTTTGGAAAGTAGTTTTATTTTATATTGCTAAACAACTAATCCTGCCACCACTTCGAACAGAAACGAAAAGAGATAGAGGACGACGAAAGCCAAAGTGACTTCTGCGATGGAGTACATTTTTATTGATCTTTTTTTAATAAAGAATGGAAAACGTATTTTCGCGGGAAAGCGCGGTGAGCGTACGATCGATACAACCTCGTCGCGGGGTATGACCGCCAGTCAAAACAAAGCGCTACTCAACGCACAGCCTTGGGGGTATAATACTGTCAAATTGCGTGGAAACCACATTCATCGAGAGTCTAGAACATTTGGCGTCTTAATTCAATCGAGTTATAATAATGCACACACCCACCGAGGTGATAAGATATTTATATCGAATAATAATAATACACACGCCTCCGCTTTAGCACGTCACACGGTTTACGACCGGCCGATTATACTAAGTTTTTGAACAGGACGTGTACTAAACTGTTCGGCCATTTACATTACTTTCATAAACTTAACATTTTACCTGTATCGCCGAGAACAGATAGGCCTATATCACCGTCAAGCGATCCGCTGTTTTCTTGTGAAAAACATGGCTACAGGCTACAGCTATAAATTTATCCTGCAAATTGTCTGCAACAAAAGTATCCATTAGACCAGCTATCCAAAACATAATTATTCAGCTCAGTTGAAAACAATATGTCTCTACGTTATAACTATCTATCTATCTATCTATATTATGATTCCTAAGTAAACATAACATGACGCCTATATTACCCAGAAGGTAGTGGATGAAGAGTATAATACCCACATTTCACCTGTTATGTTTAGGTCCCACCGTGAGTGCCGGGTTCTGTGTTATATGGGATTTTTCTGTTTGAGAGTCTCAGTAGCAGCCTGGAGTCTGGAATTGTGCCCGGTACTTGTAGATGAAAATAGGCTCACATGTGTATTAGCATTACTATTTATTACCTAGTGAGCAGCAGGATAAGTGGGCCCGTAGCTAAGTCTACTGTCAGCTTCTGTAGGTTGTAGTGTAATGTTAAATAACTTAAAACATTTTCTTAAATATATATTATGTTAAACATGCAACCAGTAATTTATGAGATCAGTGAGTTCAAGAGAAGATAGCGCTATTTTTATTCAGCTTAAGAATAGCTATCCTGCCGCGCTTATGAAAAACGCACTAAGTGCGATTTTTTGCGAAATTGACTTAAATTCATATTTGGAATCAGAAAAACGAGCTCTATAACTTTGTCATAGAGACCATTTCAATATTTCTATTAGAACCCGCTTTTTTTGGTTATCATAAACGCATTAACTTAAGAGCGTGTATTCCTTTTCAAAATGTAACTGTCAATTTTTGTAGTGTTTTGGGAATATTTCGTAAAAACTGAATGATAGTATGAATTTATTCAACTAACTTTTTAGAATGTGGGCTTTAAAAGGTAAATATGACAATTACATTTAATAACTAAAGCATACTTTTCTATTTTATCAGTTGAAAGAGTATTTACTGTTAAGTTGATAAATTACAAAATTATGCTGTATTTACGAATAAAATTGTTATATTTACCTTTCAAAACTTGCATTCTAAAAAGTTAGTTGAATAAAATCATACTTTCATTCAGTTTTTACGAAATATTCCCAAAACACTACAAAAATTGACAGTTACATTTTGAAAAGGAATACACGCTCTTAAAATTAAATATCAATTAATGTTACATTTACCAAAAATGCATCATCTACAGTTAGTGCAGTATGTGTCATAAATAATTATATTAATAAGTACAACGTGATAATGAATACTAGTGATTGTTTTGTTTTTAAGTGCTATTTTAAGAAATAAAGACTTTGCATAGAGAAAAATCTTTTATTTTATCAGACTAGTGCATGACTAGGTGTTAAATAATAATTCCTTTACTTTGTGTTTTTTTTATGAATTAAGAGATTTTGCTAAACATAAACGCATTAATCGAAGTAGTTAATGCACTTATTGTTAGTCTAAATAAACTAGTGGGGTAAAAACATTGTATTAAAAAGTGCATTAAAATATTTGACTAAGTATAAATGCACTATGTAGTATATTTAATGCGTTTATGATAAGTTTGAATATAATAAACCCATATTGATTGCTAACAATAAGTTATTTTTTTTAAATTATAAATAAAACTATAATATTTTAGTAATATTAATAAAAGCCAGAGTGTATCGTATACTCTGCTGCTACCCCTAGTTCAAATTTCACATCAATATCTAGCTTCGTTCCGGAGATACAAGTAAAATAAGAAAAAAAAATTAAACATGTTTTTCTCAGAAGTTGTAAAAAGGTAGTTAATGCGTTTTTCCTAAGCGCGGCAGTATCTAACGATGTATCACAACATCTACTTATTGCATAGTGGAACCAGTTCCATACAGAAATAGGGCATCTCTTTTAACACTGAAATATTCAAAATACGAACTTGCAACTATTGAAGCGCTTGCAGAATGTTCGCCGTTCAATATTCTAATTTCAAAAATGTAATCAACATAAAATTTTATCCATAGACCAGGCGCCAAACTTTTTCAAAACACACTTGACACACATTTGAGCTTTACACAACTATCGAGACGAGTATTTTTATTGTTACTGGTTGAGTAAATAAGCCAACTATTTTTGAATATGCACTACATTTTATTACGCGGACAGACAGATCAACCATGTTTTATGTACTAAAAAGTGACGTGGCTGATGAATAAGAGTAGGTTACACCTACACTAGAATAGACCTACAATAGAATGTGATTATACTTTTTGTTTAACTTTCTGAAAATTAAAAAACAAAAGTTTATTCACATACTGTCATTAAGAAAATGGTACTGATAAAAAGGGAAGAATACACATATACCTTGTAACTTCTAAAAAAATAAATATGACCTGATTTTGTTGTTTAAAAGTTGGTACTTATGTTGTATGATAGTCAGGATGGAAGGTATGTGTTGTGTGTTGCTCTTAAGACAATGGATAACTTCTACAAATACGCTAAAATAATTTGTGGAATCAGATGTTGAAAAATGGCTGTCCTAATAATAGTCTTACGTTTAGTATTAAAATTTCATCTCCAGCTGAACTCCTTCGAGGTATTAGACCACGAACTTTAGGACTAGAAGTATAATAGCAGCCCTGTATCTAATACATGTACCACTGCTGGGCTCAGGCCTCTTCTCGTGATGAAAAAGGTAAGGCCAAGCGCGGATTGGTAGAATTCACACACCCTCGAGCACTTTTAGGCACTCTCAGGCATGTAGGTTTCCTCGCGATGTTTTCATTCACATATACATATTCACACACACATATTCGAACGACGAATCTTAACGATTTATTGACATAGGTGGTGCCAATCTGAGACCCTTGACTTCGCAGCCCTACGGTCTCCCACTCGGCTATCGCTGCATGGGGGGGACTAGAAGTAAGGCGGATAAATTCGACTAAAAGTTAGGTGAACATAATTATTATTTCGACTTACAAATATTACGATACTCGATAACAATACTCGTTAATTAAAGCCTAATTTTGTCAACAATACATTCCTACTTTATTCCAATGTGTTAACAGAGTCTTTCAGTTTATTAACATTGCGTAATTTCATTGTGATGCTTGCCTGACATTTCAACTGCGGTTCACAGTGACATCCATTGTTAGGAATAGATTGTTGGCACTTATACATTGCTCCGGTTTTTTTAAATGACCACGTATATCGAGTGGGTAATAGGTTTTCACTGCTATAACTAGTTTTAAAGATAAGAAAATATAACTATTAATATCTGAAATGTACTTAACAATTTATTTCGACAAGAAAGATGAAAGAAGTGAAAGAAGGTGTGCTTTGTGTGTGTGAAATGTATGTTTGTGAAGACCCCCGCGACGCAGGAGTTATACCTAGTGCTGTTTTCGATTAAAAAAGAAAACAAAAAAAAATTGGTTGGTTTACCATGTAGTTCTAAAAGTTTCTAGAAAGCGAATTTTTACTTAGATATCTCCTTGTTACGGACATAAAGCGATTCTGCTTGATAATTTCAGATTATGCTGATGAGTTCGAGGGATTAGTGGTGAGATTCTACCTTGCTTTGTAGTCGTCAGATGCAGGCTATTTAGCTAATGTAACGACCTAAACCAACTGCTTTTATGAATCGTGTATGTTCATGACCACTCGAATTATCATTTACTATTACCTGAAAGATTAGCATACGAGTCTAAGATAGATTTTGCGCGTTTTTGTCGCACTTTTGTCATCTTTCCTCATACAAAAATATAACAAAAACGCAACGAAATCTTATCTCAAGTTTGTATGCTAGCTCTTATGGAGGTCTTCGCTCCAATTCGCTACATAATATGTAGTGAATTTTTAATACAACATATTATGTTGTATTAAAAATCCACGAGCAAAAAGTGAAAACACTTTCGATTCGATCCTACTCATATTTACATATATTTAAATGACTTTAATTATAAATTCAATTAGCTATTATAGGTATATTTATCACGTGCTTTGTGAGTTTGTGACAAAGTTCAATAAAATTAAGCCAAACATATTAAAAAGATAAGTATCTAGTAATATTGGTAAATTCCAACATTTAATGCCGATAGGTAAAATTTGGATATTTTTTTTATCTATATACACGCTAATATAATTAAGATAAATACCTTACCGTAACAATAAATTTTCAAAATGCCTACTATTAATAAGGTTTGATAAACATACTAATACGAACTAAAAATTCATATAATTAATTAATTATTATTATATAGACTCTAGTAAACTGGTAGATTCGACTTAATCACCACAAAGGACCGTCAATACTGGTAGGTATGTCCGCCGCCGGAAAACCCCGCAAGCCAGGACGAATGGCGCCAAAAGCCCCGCACCCGCCCCTAGATCCAATCTCCCTTTCTATCATAATAATATGATTGACATATCTTTAAAGAAATGTATAAGTTGTCAGAATAACGACCTCTTACACTACTTATCATTTCAGAATCTAAAGTTATCAACAAATTATGCGTTTTGTCGCATATACTAAGCTTAAGTAAGAACTACATTACAAGCTGATTTACATAAATATTTACAGTCTCTACAGGGTGTAATAGGATCTCACTGATCTCAGGAACAATACACTGAATGGCTGGCTACTGGAAGACCGTGCAACAAAGATCTCGAGCGCTGAAGCATATGTAAGAAAGGGCGTAGCTACCGCCGTATTTGCCGAATTAATTACACTGGGCCCCAGGCATACCAGGGCCTCCAAAGTGCGTAAGTAAGAAAGTACAAAATTACCCTAAGAATTTCGATGGGACATGAACACCTGTCAGACCTATGTACCTGTAGGTACCTATATTGTCCATAGAGGCAGAAACTTTAGAAAAACTAAAGTCTGTAAATGATATCATAAATCAGTTAACCGAAAAAAGGCAAGGAGAGATACTTAATTTGAATTATTTGTAAAAAGATAATCATAATGAATAATTATTTATTTTAATTTTATACAATATTTTTTTTCTTTTGTAAGAAATCTTTACTCTTCATAAGGACACCCAAATATTTTTTTATATGGGAACACCCGCCAAGGCACGCTACGGCACTGTATGCAAGTCCATAGATTTCAGTGTCTAGATCCGTGTCGGCAACTCCACCAATATTTGAATCCCTCGTGAATGCACAGATAAGAATATCGCGTCGTGAATAGGGTTGCCAGGTGAGTCGCGAAAAAATACCGGACAACCTCAAGGGAGGGGGGGGGGGGATGCTAGGTAGCAAGAAAATACGTTTTTTTTATACTAATATTTTTTATTTGTAGGTTTTGTTATGTTTGTATGTCTGCTTTTGTAGGCGCTTGCGACCAGTAGTACCGACTTTCTTCAAAATACCGGACATAGTTCTGTCCGGTATGACCATTTATTTTTTACCGGACAGGCCTCGAAAATAACGGACTGTACGCTTAAATACCGGACATCTGGCAACCCTAGTCGTGAAACAGATAACAATTATTAATAATACGCGCCGATGAAATTTTGTAATCGCTATCACCGGGCGGCGGCGAGGCATCCGCAATCATAAATATTTTGTTATCAGATTAAAGCATCTGCAATACTTACGCAATATCATAAAAATATAGATTGCTGACCAAGATTTAGGTCAAGCCACGCGTATACAATTTCCAAACTAATATTTTCATTTTTGATTCCTGTGACATCTAAATAGTGAATCGATTAATCATCTTCTTTATCGAATAATCTATCATATACAAAAATCTCGTGTCGCAGTGAAAGTTAACAAACTCCTTTTTAATAGAAAGTTAACAAACTCCTATTTAAAACTGCATCAAATATCGTAGTTCAGTTAACAAGACTTGAGCGTAAAAATAGAAAAACGAGTAATTCGACGATGCTTGTATTTGTATTTAATGACCAAACGTGTATTATTTGAATAATATTTTAGCATCAAGTAATACACATAGAACATTTAGAGCCAGTTTCAGAGCTGCCGCCGGATAGATTTGTCTGCACGTGTGGTGTAGTTGTTTAAGCGGTCGCCTCGCCGCTCTCCACTGCACTGGTATTGTGGGTTCGATCCCCACATGGAACAAATCTTTGTGTGATTCACAAAGATTTGTTCTGAGACTGGGTGTGTTTGTGTGAATGAATGTGTGTATTTGGCCTTGTCATTGGGACCATTGGATAGTGTAATTGCTTAAAATTCAAATTTATTTATCTTATTCGACCCATAAAATATAACCTGACCTAATATAAAAGAGACACAGTTAACACTCAAATATAAAACACAGCTGTCATTTTCATTTATGCGTGTTCTTGCCAATAAGTTTTATCTAACACCTGTGAAATTGGAACTTAGTTACACAAAGAAGAGAACTAAGTAAATATCGGAAAAACTGTTTGTCATTCATTGGAAAACTACTTTAACAACACCAAGCCAAATATTGACGTCAGGAAGCACTTTACGGACATCGAGATTGTAAATTTAATTATACGTTGCCATTATGTTGCTTACTACAATAAACATGTGTGTGTAAATCCAATAAAATGTTTTATTATAAGATCGAAAAAACTAGAAGTTTTTTGTTATAAAAAAAACGAAAATTTAAATAACACTGGCTGTTAAAAATTTACACAAGGTTTATACAAGACTTAGTAAAAAAAAAACACTAAAAAGTTATTTTTTTAAGTGATACCCTTTAAATTTCTAGAGAACTTATCTCTCGGTTGAAGAATGTTTTAGGAGAAATTGTCAGATAAATTCTAGTTTAATCCTAATTTATTTAAAGGTTTTATATTTATATATAAAAAGATAACTTGAAGCGGTTTGGCTACTGCGCAATTTTAAAGCGCTAGGTTGAGGTGAAGGACGATTGCCGTAAAAAGTGTTTTTAATATTTATGACTATGTCGAAATTATAGGATTAGCTTCATAATGTTATTTTAAGATGCAATATTATTTATGTATTTTGTTGTAAATTAGTAGATAGTATAATCAATTCTTAAAAACAAACAAAATCAGTAACTGATTTATGATTCTGTGGAATAAATAGAATTTTAACTATGAAAAACATTAATTCATAACGTGTGTTTTTCTTACTACAAAAAAAATGCACCACTTTACTTATTTTTTTTCGTTTTATTTTTCTTTTTTTCGTTTTAGGGGATTGTAAATGTTATAGTTTTTTTTTATCAAAAAAATTGAGTGCTAATTATTAGTAGCGTGACAAAATTAACCAACAGCCATTTTTTACAAAAACAAATAGATAAATAGTCATTTCTCATCTAAATAAAATAAAATAAATATATTTATATATTAATTACATAGAATTAAGAAACATAAAATGATATAACCTGCTGTTGGTCTTCCAATAACATATAAAAAAAATGCCCTTCATGGCTTTTCCAGCAGATATGTATAGCCGCTCATTTTGACAGAACATGTCATTCGTGTTTCTCTATGCTAATGACCTCAGCAAAAAAACGTGTGTTTAATGTACCAAGCGTGCTAAATTGGTTTCTATTGTTCACGACATAATTGTGCAGTTTGTATGATGTGTGCGTTCGTAACACGAATAATATAACAATTGTAACAATCAAACTAAGATATACCCCACGTACAAGGTCCTAATTATATCGGGGTTACTGTTTTTTAACATTTTTTGAAGAACTTCTTTGCTCATAGACTTAGGTCGTAGTCCGAAAGATAGGTTTGGGGTGAAATAAAATCATGGTAATGGTCCTGGTGTCGCCAGGATCAACAGCAGAAACCAACAGTAAGCACTGTGCATGACACACGGGCAATCCCAGGAAGAGATAAAATTGTCTAGGAACCCGCGACGAAATTAATCAGAAGTATATAGTTGCAGTAGGAAAGTATGTATCATTACTTCCCTCCAAAGCAAAGCAGCGTAGCTGTAGACGCTGTAGCTTTTCTTTTGAACTTACGTTATTTGATTTAAGTTGAGAATAATTATGTCGATGGCTTTGTGTGATGCCTCAATGGTCTAGTGGTTATCATATGCGCCTCTCACCACGAGGTCCCTTCTGCGGCACTTTCCGTCAGAGAATTCACAATAGCAGCACGGAGTTAAAATTGTGCCTGGTAAATGGCGATAAGCTCACCCCTATCCCATGGGATCTAAACATAACAGGTGAAATGAGAATGTTGTACACCTCTGCCACACCCTTCTGGGTAATATCGGCGTGATGTTATGATATGCATTGTGCTGGACCTCGCTGACCATGCCTTAATATTTAGCTACATTAATTATTTATTATCATTGCTCCCATCATTGAAAACATTGCATCCTCAAACATAGATATAAACTGACGACCGGATTGCGGAGTGGGGAGTGTACTGCCTGCGACGCCGAGGTCGTGGGTTCGATTCCCACTTAAGACAAATTTGTGCGCATGAACATGGGGGTTTGTCTTAGTCTGGGTGTTTCTATGTATAATAAGTATGTATTTACAAAAGAAAAAGTATATATGTATTAGTATCAGTTATTCTAGTACCCATAGTACAAGCTCTGCTTAGTTTGAAATAGTTTGAAGTGAGTTGTGAAATATTTATTTTATTAATTTTATTTTAAACATTAAGATTTTCGTTCCTGGCAGCCCCACGCACTTCCCTACTAATAAATTTTAACAACTAGCTTATGTGGAATTCGTTGTATTAAGTAGTAGCAGCTACGTGCCTTGTAGTCAGTTACCTGCATCTAAAATTTGATCAAAGTCGGTCCAGCTGTTTAGAAGATTTGCCGATAGAACAGACAGACAGATCAACATTTGAAAAACTGTATTTTAGACAAAGGTATCGTGTACAAAACTATACCAGCTTGAAAAAACATTGTTATTTTGACATTAAAACAGACACTTCTATTTTAATTATTTGTATTGATAATATTCTGTAAATGGAAAAGTTACTTTGTTGTCGCGCGCATTTGCAGCTAACCTATCTTGATGAAATGTTATGTGGCAATATGTGGACGTATGGAAAATTTAGATTTGCTTTTTCTGCTGTCACGCGGATGAAACCACAGGCGGAAGTAATAACGTCTTATTTTTTTCACGTTATTCTCTATTGTTTACTAAGCAAACATCGAACTAAGTACACATACTATTTATAACTGGTAAAACGACTTTGTTTGCTGATATCAAAACTAGTTGAATAAGTTTTAATAGCCTACAATTTGCGCCGGTTGTGGGAACAAAGTCCATTAAATAATAAATAAATAAGAATTTCACAACTCACACACAACGCCATCTAGTCCCAAACTAAGCAGAGCTTGTACTATGGGTACTAAAATAACTGATACTAATACATATATACTTTTCTTTTGTAAATGCATACTTATTATACATAGAAACAACCAGACTAAGACAAACCCCATGTTCATGCACACAAAGATTTGTCTTAAGTGGGAATCGAACCCACGACCTCGGCGTCGCAGGCAGGTACACTACCCACTCCGCCATCCGGTCATTTCATTGGCGAGTTTCCATTGCGCATGCACAATATAATCACAGAGTAATATAATGCTGGAGGTATAGCAAATACCTATGGGTTGTAATGAGCGGCATAATTACTTAATGTTGTTCAAATCATCAATGATTATACGCTAAGGAATGCGTCAATGACAATGATTAACTAAATAGGAGGGTAACTATGAGCAGGTGGAAAAAGGTATGTAATTAGTATAAATAAATATGTAATGGAATATAAATATTATGTACGTCACAATATGCGTATTGCAAAACACATTTTAGTTCAATGCCAACTTGAAAATAGACATCTTATTTTATAAATGTTATTTTATTATTTCCTCTTTAGAATATAAGTAACAGAAATTTATTTATAAGCTTGAGATATTCACAACTATACCTAATAATATAATAAAAGAAAAATATATATACAATAAAACCTACATAAAAAAATATATAGAGGAATTTGGAATTATTATTTGGTGGATGGCGATAGGATCACCCCCTATTACATGGGATCTAAACATAAGAGGCAAAATATGGGTGTTATACACCTCTGCCCCACCCTTTTGGGTAATATAGGCGTGATGTTATGTACCTTTGGACTACCGTATACGTATACGTCATAAATAGAATTTCTATAAATAATGTTATAAATCGTCATCTCGAGCGCCATGATTGCACTCATCTCCAATTCTATTGTTGTAGTACAACCAACAGCCAACATCTGTCCAAGACAATTTATTTCTGCATCCCATGTGATTGGTTTCCTAATCTATTCATTTATTGCATATTATTATTTAGTTATAGATATAGAGATTTCATTAGATAAACTTGAAAATATAGGTATTGTCAAATAGGTCATTCGGAAAAGTGCCAAAGAGGATTCCGAAACGTGTGGAATCTTCTAGATAATTTGTAGTGCATAGGTACTGTTCTGTTTATTTATTTTTTTGCTCGGGTGGTAATTAAGTACGTACAATCATTAAACAGGGTGGATGTGGTTTATCGACATATTGAAACAACAATTTTTAATAGAAAGTTAGAAAGCTTTAACATATTGTATAGTTATGTAAGTATGCCTTGCCTATCCTTATGTATAGAAACCTTTTTGTTTGCCTACAAGGTCTCCTTTGTTCAGGTTTACATTTTTAAACGTGATCAGTGTTTATTTCCAGCGATTAAAAACTCAAAACGAAAAAATAATCATATTTAAAAAGAAAATACGGAAAATACTTTGTGATCGTTCTATATTTTCGAAAAACGTGACAAATATATTTTTCGTTAGTTTTTTTAAACAGGGAACACTGACCACGTCTAGAATCCGTGGTAATAAATGATGCTATGTCGCATTCACCCTATATTACAGCAGCGGTTATCCACGCAAATTGGTGAAATAAGCAAACAAAGTACCACGTTTGCTTTAGCCTAAGTATATTTTGATAGCTTTTCAACAACTTGAAATGCTTTACCATAAAGGGCAAAGGCGAAAGTTAGAAAGCTTCAACATATCGTCAAGTTATGTAAGTATGCCTTACCTAGCCTTATGTATAGTAACCTTTTTGTTTGCCTACAAGGTCTCCTTTGTTCAGGTTGACATGGTTGACATAAAAGAGATATTGGGTGTGTCATCTTATGTATTAGATTATGTCTGATTATGTAATACATATACCTAATTATGTCCGGGCAGTAAGATGCAGATGCTTATCTACTTCAAAGGTTTTATGCTCCTCTTAGGTGTTTAACTGTCTATTTTTATGCTATCTTTTATCAACTTATTGTTTTATTTTAAAACTGAAGCGCGTCGTAGAGCCCTTATTAACGAGCTCAAGGGGGAAATCACCACCGTCTCACATTTTATTATCGATCGACTTCACATACGTGAGATATTTTGTGAATTCATATTTCTATGGCAGTAAGCACAAAAATTTATTGAAAACCACCGATTTTTACATTTCCACAGGTTCTTTTTTTACGAAGCTGAAGCGCGTTTTCCAAACAAATTAAACATCATCCAATTTTTTCAGTAAAGGAAAAAAAAATGTCGTACAGTATAATTGTACCGGATAAAATGGATACTGACAATAGCAGCAATATGGAAGCTGTACTTTCAATAAATGTCGTTATATTATTACTATTCTAGAATTCACATAGTTTTGTGACATCGCAATAATGTTTCTTATCGAATCATATCACAGCTAGATCATTATTGTAGTTACCGCGACTAGCAGCGGTCTAGACTTGGTTATCTATGGCCTCGTAGTAATATATACTTTTATTTATTTCAATAACAATTTACATTAAACTTTTTATTAACATTTAAAATTACACTATAATATAAGGGAGAAAACTAAATATATGCCTAACTATATATACAAAAAAAAAAAAGATAAAACAAACTTATTAAGAAGAAGATTAAATAAAAAGTTCAGGTGTCAAAAAATACATCCGCATCAATGTCGACTGTGGGTAACGTGCCCAGAAGGCTGGCGGCATTGCCACGTTGTATGGCAATGCTGATCCTTTGTCCAAAGAAGAAACCAGCCCTCTGGTCACGTGAAGAGTCAACTAGTCTTTAGTAATATATGAAATAAATCTATGTCCCAGTGCCCAATAATAATCAAGTTATACTACGCCTTCTTTTGGTGCAACTGGGTTATATTTGTAGCCAGTGGGCCCGAGATAACGAAATCAAATCAATACTATATTTTTACGTCAACCGATAACGTTTGCTGGTAGTTTTTACTAATAGTAATAATAATAAGCCTCTAGCTCTAGCTCTAGCCGTGTATTCTGCGACCCAAACATCTCAACAAAACATTTTAACAGCCAATCAAAACACTTCATTTCGTTTCACTTCTGTTAGAATCGAATGACATCGTTCAAATGTATTTTAAGTTTGCAAACATGTTTGGGTGACATAGACACGGTTTTATAGTACTCGTATATTTTAATTTGCACAAGAAACACAGCTCTTGCAGTAAAATAGTTATTTACAAGAGAATTTATGTTGTTTACTTATTCATCAAGTCGTTCATTTAGTGTTTATCTCGTTGTGTCCACTCAAGGTTCCATCTGCTTCAGTGAATCAGCGGTCATTGGACTTTTTCAGTACGATGCCATTTTTGGATAATTGCCTATATTATGTGACGCAGATGATAATCATACATATACATCGCAGCTATATTGCCTATCCAGAAGAGTGTAGCAGCGGTGTATTACACACATTTACCTGTTATGATTAGGTTCAATGTGAGCCTATCGTTATCTACATATCACAATAACACAATACTTCGTGCTGCTACTAAGAAATTATTGATTACTCTTAATGAAATCACACTTTAATGCAAATAGAAGTCCGAATTTATTAATGATATACGCGATTATATTTCTATTAAAATCAGTTATCAAAGTGCAGTCAGTTGTATCGAGGATTTCCGAGCGGAAGAATTATACAACATAGCACAATACATTATGTACTGTATGATGTATTCAGTTTCACATAGTTGTGCTCCATCAATACATAAATTATGTTAATTTCTTAGGCTCTTAACGCTTTTAGCTGGAAATTCACAGCTAACCCACGCCACGCGTCAAATGGCGATAAAATGTACGGTTAAGTTTTGAAGACAAAGCGAGTCAAATCTAACCGGAAAATCGTACATTTAACTACCTACTTTAAGTGTGTTGTATCCTTTTTAGAGGTTTTGTCAGTTTTGACACGTAACCGTAGAAAAAACAAAGAAGCCATGTTTTTAAATAGCAACAGTGTGTTAAGCATTTGGTTTGCTGGTTCATGCATCCCTTCATCCTTTTTCAAATAAATGCAGAAGTTTTTAAAGATAATTTACGAATGTGTGCGTTACTCTAATGGTATGTAGTGTCTGTACTCACATACCATTTGACTCCCAGACGAGTAACTTGAAATGTAGACCGCGAGGGTCGATGGAAAACTAAATAAAAAAATTTCTACGCACTGAATATGTGGACGATCTCGGCGGTTTACCGACTTCCAAAAAGATCCTCCTACTTTGTGTTTTATTCTTGGTTCTATATTTGACAAGTATTTTGGTTTTTTTGTAACTGTACCTACTAGAAACTACTTAACAAATTGTTATGATAAATAAAATATTTTAAATAAAAAAATTTAATAAAATTTAATAAAAAAAACCACCTTCAAAAAAAGTTAAAATCACAAAATTTTATTCAACCGGTATTTTTTATACAATTTACTTTTATCTCGATCGAGTAATACCGTATGTGAGTACGGAGCATAAAGACAGGTAAGGTTTTTTATGTCTGTCGTTAAATAAAAAACTTTTATTAATATTTAAGAAAACTTTTTTATTTTTCTTATACTACGCCCACAGCGGACGAACGTGAAGTCCACCTGACGGTAAGTGGAGTACAGCCCATGGACATCAACAATCCACAAAAGCAGATTATAGATGCGTCGCTGCAGCTGAGGACTACGGTGGTATGCCTCATGTGCCAGTAATTTCAGGGCCTGATCTCACCACCAAACCGGAACACAGTAATGGAAGCACTACAATTTGGCGGCAGGTTAAAGGTGAGACGGTGGTGCTGCCGCCCTCGAGCTCATTCTCAAGAGCTCTACCACCAGTAAAACTGTTATCCAAATTACATCGTATATTGTTTATTGTGGAATATAAATGTATTATTCATCTGTTATGCACATACCGCACCGGCTGTGGACTGCGGCTGCGGTCGTCCACATTGTGAGTCGGACTTTGGACGACCTTGTTTGAACTCGTGAGAGTTGTACAACACACGCCGGCTTTAAATGAAAACCACATTTTTGCACCGTTTTAATCTTATTTATTTATGTCTGTATTTTATTTATGGCAAAATCGGTAGTTATTTGTCAAAACTTGAGGTAAAGCTTGGTACTTATTCGGGTATTTGTTTTGTACGAAGAATGAAAGCGAGTGTTTTTTTTTTGCCAACTGATGGAAAAAGGTCATAAAGCCAGAGAAAATTTACCCAAAATTACAGTTGTGTCATTACTTTGCAGGATATATTACAGAAAATAAAGTATATATTAATATACCTATGCCCCGTGCCGTGCCTGTATAATTTCAATGTTTTAAATCTCATCACACCGAAAATCTGGAGTCGGTTGGAGGTTAAAGTAAAAGAATCTCGATAGTACCTGATTTCTACTATTCTTTTTCGGGTTAATAGTAAAGTAAGGTCCTGAAATGATTGTTACATGGAGCATAATATAATAGCCCTCCGATGTAGCAACGCGTCTGCACTCTTTTGTTCAAGCTGTCGTTTCCGCCATGAGGAGATGGCATGCCCGTTCACTACAGATTCTTTTATTACAGCACAAACTACATCAACTACTGGTAGGTTGTTTAAAAATAAAGTAATGTAATTATATTTACACATAAGTATGTAGTAGGTACGTAAAAGGTAGTCTGTGGCAGACTATTATAAACTCGAGGCTACATTTTGGTCGGATTTCCGTATAATTAACGAATTTTATAACCGTTGACATTCAACTTATTTGGCGATGTTGTTAGGAAAAATCTCAACTTTTTAATCGTAGTAGGAGCTGTGTCATTCACATTGTTAGAATGGCATTGGCACATTTGGCACGAAGCCAAACTTTTCTGTTGAGTTTTTGTTAGTTTTAGATGTTTACTAGAGTAAATTGTATTGGATATTTTTTACATCATTTATCGATTGTTTTACAAAATTGCCAACACCCGTTTTTGCGAGTGGACTCTCGTGACTACGGATGTTACAACAAAGCATCTGAAACGTCAGAATGAGAAAATTTGTGAAAATCGAGGGTTAAAATCCTAGTGTTATTAACGTGTAACGTTTACGTAATCATAACATGATAATGGGCACCATTACTTGTATATTAATAATCTTTATTTACAGAAAGATATACGTATATTGCATTTTAAATTAAAATAGTCTAATAACCTAATCTAAACTGAATAATTCACTGTCAGAAGGCCTCGTACTCAAAATGCTGGCAGCATTACGCGTTATATTGCTTAGATTAGATTATCATTATCATGTCATGTCCAATTATTTGTTTTTTTTTTTTACTTCTTTCTATTGTCCTAAGACCGCTTCTTTCTCTGCCTAACCTTTTAACGATACACGTTTCTAATACCGATTACTATGCAAGATGCAAACGACGAGCGCTGGTATTCGCGGACTTTGCCTGTCAAGAGAGTCTGGAAACCACTTTTAGAAGTGACTACTTTCGTGTACAGACAAGATTAGCACATTTAGCACTCAACCTCAAGCGGAAAAACCAGTCGCTGATATTTGCCTTAAACTAGAACTTTTATAGGCTAATAGTTACAAGTTATAATATTACCAGAAGATTTTTAAATGGTTTCCGTTATAACACAGATATTTAGAAAATTAAACGATTTATAAAGGAGATAAGACTTTTGAAGACGACATAATGTATGCATTACCTATCGATTTTTTCAAAGAGATTGTAGGATGGGATTGTTAAAATATTGTATCATAGATGAATAACCATTTATCGAGATTACTGGACTGGATGTTAAATAAACGCAAAACTTACTCCAATAGCAAAAGCAGACAAATTTGAATAACGTATATCTACAACAGTCGCCTCACCACATCGTCGGGTACAAAGTACACGCCGATTTTAACAAAAAGTATAGAATGACCTCATTACTGTTTACAGACAAACGGTCTAATTAAATATAACGTATCACATCATGCAAATTCACGGCAAAAGACGTCATAACACGAACAACAAACACGATGACTTTAGAAAAACGATAAAAAATTTACCATAATTTTAGAGCATGCTCACACAGACGGAAATTAAGATTCTTATTCATAATCTGATTGCCGGTGTATGTGTGTTCGTTCGCTCATGGAAATGTAAGGAAACTAAAACACGTAAGTTTAAGGGTAAAAAACGGCTTTTCTCGATTTTCGGAAAAACTAAAAGTCCTATGGAAAACAGTCGAATAGCAAATTTGTTGGTAATAAAAAGATCTAAAACTTTCTTATTTACACTTTTTTCTATATAACCTCAAAATTTATGTGAAAAGTTCAAAAAACCAAGTTTTTCATGCCCTCATTCCTCTTTCGGATTCAGAATTCAGAATTATTAATCAAGAATCTGAATTTCCGTCTATATGTGCCCACTCTAATAAGACAAAAACTTAATATTATGTAGCTTTTTGTTGAGAAAAATATATCGAAACAAAAGAGGTTAAGGTAAATTTTATGGAGACGTCACGTTTTATTCACAAAGGTATTCTTGCCGTTTTTTGCTTAACATTGACGCAAATACAACAAAATAATTAAATTTTTTTGCGATTAATTAATTTTGTTTTTAATATTATGTCCAAGAGTGCGCGGTTGGCGTAGTGCTTAAAATGGACGACTCGCCGCGCAATTTTCGTCTGCGCTGGTGTTGTGGGTTCAATTGCATAGATGATCACACAAAAATGTGTTACTTATTTTTCCAAAACTATCTATCTACATAAAAGACTTCCAAAATCAAGAAACACTACCTACCCAAAATCCAACCTACACAAAATCTACCAAAAATAATAAGGACTTCAAAAAATACCAAAAGTCGCACGTAAACAACTAAAAATCATCGAAGTAATAACATAAAATTCCATCAAACGAAAAAAGATCTAAATCGGTCTATAATCTTATAGAAATATACGAACCAAATACATAACTTCCTCCTTTTTGAACTCGGTTAAAAAAGGAGCCTCTACGTACCGAAATTAAATATGCCTGATCGGGCTCCTATTGACTGTCACGTTTCTACCATAACGTACTAACATTAGGTAGGTTATTGTCCTGTTTTTAGGAAACTTACTTTCATAATATCATTATTTACTAACTTTGAAACTTACGCGATGCATGATTAAATAATGCATGATCGCGTTAATTCCCGTTAGATTTTACATATCGCACATCTAGATCTAAAGTAAGACAACTCAAAAAATTGAATTTTGAGTTATCATTGTATTCGTATACTCGGTAATCGTATGCAGCTATCCAACTTAACAGGTTCAATAAGAGCTTGTAAAATTCGTCACTAGGTGGCATTAATCCTCTTTTGTTGAATCAACGCATGTCACCCCCCTCCCGCCTAAACAAATATATTGTCAGTTGACCTTCGCTAGTCTAAGGAGTGCACGTGTTAAAACAATCAAAAACCCGGACATTTTGAATTGTTATAGTGTTGATGAAAAAATAAGATAAAAATACGAGAGTTAATTAGAGTTGTTCCAGTGTTGGTGAATTGTTTTGTCACATTACATAAAGATATTTTGACTTGTTCCAGTTTTGTTTGATAAGGTAAGATATTTTTTTGTTACTATTTCGACTTGAATTTGTTTTGATGGATCAACTTGTAAATTTATAGTTGACCTACTTTAGTTGAAACAAATTTATTTCAATATTTTTTCATGGAAAATACATGGTTTTACTTGTTTTGGCTACAAAAATTATACTATGGTGTTATAGTGCTTCATTTAAAATTATACTGTTTTTATTAAAGCTGTCTACTGTTTTTTTATGAAGGGTTTTTTGAGTTAACCTACTATTGTTGGCCACGTAATTTTTTCTGTTTGATTCCTATTAATTTGTAAAAATGAAGTGAACCTTTTCATAACCTACAATACCCACTTTTTATTTCAGGAAAAATGCAGCGAGGTCGTTTTCTTGTTAATATTATAAAAGAACGGTATAAAACTTTACCAGTAGATGAACAAGAGCTAGACATGTCAATGAATGTTGAAGAAGAGAATAATAAAGAAAATAAACCTATGAACTCTTCCAAGCTGAGCGAACCGTGCCACAGTCGGCAAATTGAAAATGATTTTTATGTTTCGTCAAGTGAAGAAAGTATTATAGATGATTCTGATGCTGATCCAAACTATTTCCGAACAAAACAGAAGAAACTGCACTCCAAAGTAATTTCTAGTTCCTCTTCTTCTTCTTCCAGTGGGAATAGCTCGTCTAGCTCTTCAGAATCTAGCGATAGTTCTAGCAGTAGTTCTGATTCAGAAACTGAAACAAGAGCTGTTACTGATAGTGCTGCTGATATTATCCAGACTCATAGTCAAGACATTGTCAATGAAGATCGCAATGATCAACCTAATGAAAAAGCAAAAAGAGGAAAGAAGAGATTAAGAAAGGAATATGCATGGAAGTCTAATACTAGTAAAGTCCTGAGGAATTCTGGTAAAGCCTATCAATCTTTGTCTAAAACTAAGAAAATCGTTCGAGAAAGGAAGGTTCAGTTTGGTTTTGATTAAAGAACTTCGCATTTAATTCAACTTTCAATGTAAGGTTAACTCAAAATGGTTCAATAAAACCGTAATAAGTCGAAATGTTATTCAATATTCATACGAAGTCATCACTCTAACGTGTAACAACTCAAAATTTATCAATTATTAGTAAAAATAATTGATTGTTAGCCCCAGTTTACATACAATGACACTTTACAACCTACCTAAGATCTAAAATAAAATTTACATTCATAGCTTCCCTAACAAAAAAAAGGAGAAATACGTTTTTTTCATTTCCTGAAAAATGTACTTTTTTGACTTGTCTTAGTTTAGATCTAGGTGTGCGATATATCATTATTGAACCGTAAAATGTATAAATTTACCGCTTATTTCCGTGTCTGACATTGACAATATACGAAAGTTGTTGATTGGTTGATAAAAATACGTTCCGTTTCATGTATTTTTATTTCGCAATTATTCAAAAAAAATAATCATTACTAAAGTAACAACGTTGTTATTATTTTTATTTTACATAAAATGTAATTTTATAAAGATAAATTACACATTAATATGACATTTGAATCTTGCCTATTAACTAAAGTTCAGAGATTATTAAAAAAATTGCCGTGCGCATTTTTATAATTGTTTTAAACAAAGAGTTGGTAATAACGTTCACACGTCCGTAAGATTTTTTTTTTCTTTTTTTTCAGATTGGCATTCATAACTTGTTAGTAAAAATTATCTTATGATCTATGTTAGTAATTATTTTCATATAGACAATAATATTATTTCCATTTTTAAAAACCTCCGCCTCTGCTCTATTGCTCGATTGATCAGAAAGTAATATATTATAATCACCGTTTTAGGTACGATAAATGTGATTAATTTATTGCTTGTACGTCGCCTTTTCGTAATAATTATTAATAATCACTTGTAAATATTAATAATTTTTAATTTATCACATTCACAGCAACACAATGAGCTTGTTTTTTGTACCTTATTATTGTGTGACTTTAGTCTGCAGTTAAACAATTAAGACATTAAATTTAAATAATCTTCCGTTTTCGCTTTATGAGTGAGCCATTTATACAATAGAAGCGAGATTTAAGCAGCATTTGATATACGTTTATTGCTATTAAATAAAATATTGCTTAGAAACAACATTTGAGGCTGAAGATGTCTCGTTATGTTAAAATTGGTCACCCATCCTCGGCCGACCGCGGTAAGCATTGCTTGTGCACGTGGGCTGATCGACTTTGCAGGTAACAAAGTCGATCAGCCCACGTGACTTAGCCACGAGCTCCTAAAATGTAATAGTAATATAGAAAAATATTTCTTTCTGGCAACTATTGTAAACGAGTTAGTTCAACTCGCTAAGACGTTTTTTTCTAATTCTAGCAAATTATCGTTATGTGCTTAGCTATTTAAAGATGTGCATACATTAAATTAGTAGATAAATTCGTATTCGAAAATGTGGAGCGGAAAGCAGAGTAGCCTTGACCAGAATTGATAATGTTATTGAAATTAATTGCTGTGCAAGCATGATATATTTGATGCGTTGCTTAATGCTCGCCCATGCTATGTATTATGTAGTAAAACCTGATGGAAGCATATGGTAAATATAAGGTGTATGAATGCGAGAGACGCGTGGCATCGACCCTGCTTTCATTTCTAGAAGGTTCGAAGCTGCAATGCGCTTGCACTAAGTGACGACTAATGTGAATGTGAGATCCTGTTTGAGGATATTTGTATTATTTTACTAGCGTTTACCCTCGGCTTCTTATCCCACGTAATCGTTCACTTATATCTTTCATCATAACTGGTACTGTAGTTTGACTGCGGAAGCTTTAGGCAAACATAGTTGCTTCCGAATTTATAATATTTTGAATGAGATTAATACAGACAAGATTTTGGTTTCCGTTTATACTAATAGGTACTAGCTGTTGGTCGCTACTTCAACCGCGTAGACTTCGAAATTTCCATGCTATTTCCTACAAAGTTGACGAACTTTCCTCTGTCGCTTCAACCCCAAATTTACGCCCTTGGGGAGTGGAATTGCCGAAAAATCTACCTTATTGTAGTTATTGTTTATTTATGTCGTTTACGGAATTAATGTGCAAAATTAGCTAACTTTCCATATAAACTTACACACCCTAATTTACACCTTTCGGGATAAAATGTAAAGATAAAACATATACTAAAGCAGTTTTTAAGTTAGACCTCCAGTTACACAACTGTGAAATATGTTTTTATCTATTTTTATAAACAAATAATATCTAAAACACTAAAATGCATGTTTTTTCGTCACCATGTTGTCAAAATTGTTCATTAATCGGGTTACGTACAAACTGAAAAATTAAAACAATATTTTTGGAAAATGGGCGCTAACCAACATGCATTTTAGTGTTTAATATGATTTGTCTATAAAAATAAAAAATAATAATATTAAAGATAAACTTATATTACTTTTATATTGAAATCAGCCAACCAATGGTTCCCCCTTAAGCATAAAGCCTTGGAATTACCTGTTATTCCGTTCGCCTTTGTTTATTTCTATCGCCTACAATTGCGTTGTGTATGAACGCTAATTGTCTGCATAATTTTATTATTAATTAAAGTCAAATGTTCATTTGGCAGCATGAACTTTAAGAAAACATAAATTGTTGAGAAATTACAATTACGTTCGTTTGACGCGTTTTGACATCTACCAATTACCTGAATTTGGATGAAGTCTCTTTGGAGTTTTCATACAAGAATACTGATGATAATTATACTTAAAAAACATACAGGGTGTAAATGACATCGTTACCAGTGATTAAGAACACGATTCCGTAGCTCGCTTTGAAATTTTCCGGTCAACTTTAAATTTGCCGGTATTATTGTACATTTTTCGAATTTTCCGATCAAAAGTTTTCGGAAGTCAATTTACTACAAGAACCATAAAAACACTCATTGGCAGATACAAAATATTTCATGTATAAAGTATAAATACAAACTACCGGATAAATATTTCACTCTGAATATTTGGACTTAATTATGTTTAGAATATAAATACACTATGTACTTATGATATTAGCTCATATGAATTATCAATAAGGTATTTTGTCATGTGAGTAAGCAATGTGGTACTTTGGACTCAAGTTTTTCCTCATGAATGACAATATTTTTAAAGAATCCGCTCCGCTGAGTGGTTCGTCAATAAAAAGTAGCCTACATTTTTCCTGGCATCTATTGTCAGACCATCAAGATCGGTCCAGTAGATTCAGAGCTAATTGGGTTTAAACAAACAGAAAATATATTCATTATACTATTACTTAGTATAGATAAGAACATTGGTACTAAAAGTAAAATTATTAAACTCTCGTTATAAGTTTTAGAACTATCATAGACACTATCATTTTTTTATGAATGTTTTTGTATTTATGAATGGGAGAATCTATATAACCTCCTCTTTTTGGAGTATATTACTTTGGAGTGTATACTGCGAGGTACGATGACGGCAAATTTACCGTCCGGGAGCATAATTATTAGAGATGTACCGACTATATAATCGGCCACATTTGCAGTTACTATGAATGCTAATAATATTGTATTTGAAGTGCTACATAACTTGCGCGGTTTTAAAAAATACTGCGCGCATAGGGTTGCCAGGTGAGTCGCGAAAAAATACCGGACAACCCCAAAAGGGGGGGCGGGTATGCTAGGTCGCAAAAAATACGTTTTTTATTTATACTAAAATTTTGTGCGCGCGGGTGGACGTGGTGAGAGCCCCCAAACGCACATACAGTACAGACAGCGGCGAGCGAGGAGCGCACGCGAGTTTTGCGTTTGAGGGATTTCATATGCCTACTTTTGTAGGCGCTTGTCACCAGTAGTACCGACTTTATTCAAAATACCGGACATTGTTCTGTCCGGTATGACCATTTATTTTTTACCGGACAGCCTTCGAAAATAACGGACTGTACGCTTAAATACCGGACATCTGGCAACCCTACTCGCAGGGCGGTGCGACGAACAATGCAAAATACTACGTTTTTAATGCATTAAATTTTTTTATTAAACCTAAGCTAATGATTGGCCTCGCCGACTGCCGCCAGCCTTTTGCAGCCACCGACTGGCTGATTACCGATCGGCTAGCTGATTAGTCGGTCGAACCCACAGCTGCCGATAGTGTCTGGTTTTTACATTATTTTCAGCTAGTGTCTTGTAGATATACCTATCTATTATTATCTAACGTGTACCTACGTGTCTTTCATAAAAACTTAAATTACATTACTTAATTTATGATAATAATGATAACTGATAAGAGCTAATCAGAAACTCGTGCTTAAGCTCAAATGATCGATGCACGTTATGAAGTTACAATGAACTCACTATCCTAGACGGTTGTGACGTATATCAGTCGTATTACGTGGAGTCTATAGTCTTTGCCAATAATATTTCAGTATCAGCACACTAGTTACAGTACACATGAAGTGGCTAAGGGCATTGACCGCCCGAGCCTTAGTTCAAACTACACTCTGAAGTAAAATCAGAGAGACAAAATCGAGCTCCAAAATGACATTTGTTGTGAATTATTTTACATTTTGAAGCTCGATTTTTGTCTTTGTGATTATGATACAGAGTATAGATAGAATGCTTGTCATTAAACTATGTTCCAACATGGTGGTGTGTAAATAAAATAGTTCACTTGATTCTGGAACTCTAAGTTTGGAAAATCGTCGTCGGAAATTTCTACACATCGAAAAATTCTTATTTTTCACTCGTCGCCGTAGGAATATCGCAATGGTTTTTACTAAAAGGAGCTTGTGAAATCACTTTTCAGTAATTAATCACGTGTTTATAAAGTTCTAGGTCAGCCCAGGTGCGAACATTTTTTAATGGTTAATTCGCCAAATCAATCAATATCGGACAATCTTTAGGAGATTTCGGAAGTTATTAGTTAAATTGCATGTGGATTTTATTTTTATTTGATTTAATTTAAAATGTATAGAAACAGATGACAGTTAAACAACTTCATACATAATTATGTTTATCATACATAAAGTTGTAAATCTGACGCCCAATTATAATTGTATGTACACAACACTTCATTAAGAAAGGTAGTACGTTAAACAGAGTACAAAAGGAATTTAACAACTAAATTAAAAGATCAAATTTAGCAAATTAATAAAAAACTATGAAGATTCTAAATTACACAATGATGAATTAAATTTATTGAGTACAGTCTGAAAAATATCTGTTTGAGAGCATACTAAATTGTACTTTTTTATTAAGGATAGATTAGGGTAATGATACTCTGCCGTAATTAGTTAGAAAAATTAAGAAAATTAATGTATTTGCGGATGAAAAGTGCCAGAACGTGTACTGATTCACTTATGCGGCTTAGGCTCACGCCGCCGTATGTAGCGACGTTTCTGAAATAATATTATTGCCTAATCATAATTATGAGGTTTGTGCTTGTCACGGGCTCTAATTGCCACTTACCATCATAATCAGCGGGACAATCAGTTAACAACAATGTATACCTACCTATCAAAATACAAAATAAAATAAGTAAATGAGGAAACAGAACTGGTTCGCGTAGTAAACAAGTTGGCAAAATAGTTGTTTCTGTTTTTTAGTTCTAATAAAACAAGACGAGACGCAAAATGTGCACAAGGACGCCGTTTAAATGCCGCGAAGTAATTGCGTTGAAGCTACCAGCTAACGCAAGACTGACACACCCATTAGTTGCACAAGAAGATACTAAAGGGCATGATTAAAGCAATAAGTAAATATTAATTTAGAAGTGCATTTCGTTTTAGCTGGGCCCTTTTGAACTTTCCGATTGGCTTGTAATTTTATTAAAGACACAACTAACAACGAACAACGAAATAAATAATAGCAGCCCTGTATCTATTATAGGTACGTCCCACTGCTGAGTTCGGGCCTTTTCTCATGATGAGAAGGGTTAGGCCATAGTCCACCACGCTGGCCAAGTGCGGATTGGTAGACTTCACACACCCTCGAGCACTTTTGGCACTTTCAGTCATGTAGGTTTCCTCACGATGTTTTCCTTCACCGTAAGCGAGCGATAATTTATATGATAAATACACACATATATTCGAAAAGACGAATTTTAACGATTTATTAATAGAGGTGTGTGCCGTGAGTTCAGAGTTCAGACCCGAGACCTTTAACTTTGCAGTCCTGTGGTCTACCACCCGGCTACCGCTGCTCTTACTCGGCTATCGCTGCTCTTAAATACACACTCAAAAGGATAGAAAATTGGTTTGATGGTATTTTAACAAATATTAAGGTATGCTGATAGATTCGAAATTTAATTGGCATAGCCCCTGGCGCCCATGAAAATGTACTTTAAAAAAAAACGGCCAAGTGCGAGTCGGACTCGCGCACATAGGGTTCCGTACCACTATACATCTAAATCAATGTTTTTCTTTATTCTTTATTATATTGGAGTTGATTGAATGAAAGGTAAAATGCGGTTTACGATTTATAACGTATTAAAAAAAACTAATTATTAGATCTCGTTCAAACCAATTTTCGGTGGAAGTTTTAATGGTAATGTACATCATATATTATTTTTACATTTTATCATTCCCTTATTTTAGAAGTTATAGAAATAAATATAATGGAAACCTCAATATCATTTTTGAAGACCTATCCATAGTATGGGTTTGATGAAAAAAAATATTTGAGTTTCAGTTGTAGTATGGGGAACCCCAAAAATTTATTGTTTTCTTTTTCTATTTTTGTATAACACCGAATACATCTACTTACCAAGTTTCCACAGTATAGCTCTTATAGTTACGGAAAAAGTGGCTGTGACATACGGACGGACAGACATGACGAATCCATAAGGGTTCCGTTTTTTGCCATTCGGCTACGGAACCCTAAAAAGGCAAAACAAAGCTATAATTTGCTTTAAAATATTACAAGTAGATGTTAAATTATTTATGATTGCTATAGCATCCAGCTTGCCACAGCTAAGTCAAGTCCGCTCTATGGATGTCAGTCGTTCTTTGATGTTTTTTTTTATATTATGTATCTGCTTTAATCCTGCCTTTGTGAACAAAACCTGTTGCATGAGTCGACACCAGGCCCTCTAACTGGGGAAACCGACATCTGCTAATTTGAAACTTGATTGCGACGTCACTTGTTAAATAGTCATGAATAATAATGGCTCATTTATAACCAATTGTACAAGTTTTGGATACGGAAGTAATTAATATTAAGTACTTAACCATGTTCTGCTTCGATGGTGTACTGGTTAGCGTATGCGCCTCTCACCGCGAGGTTTTGGGTTCGATGCCCAGGTCGTCCAAAATGTGAACTTGCCGTCAGGCAATTCACAATAGCAGCACGGAGTTGGAATTGTGCCCGGTGGATGACGTTAGGCTCAACCCCCGATACCATGGGACTTAAACAACAGGAAAATATGGGTGTTGTACACCTCTGCCACACCCTTCTGGGTAATATAGGCGTGATGTTATGTTATGTTTCCGAACTAAGTTTTTAGTATTTTAATATAACTCGTATTCATCTACAAGATGTCATTGTATGAGAATTCTAGATTATATTGTTCGCTTGCCCAAAAGCCTTTGTTGCTATGTTGTTAGCTAAGCAGATATTTTCACACGGACAGCTATTATAGACTACGATATTACGGCGCTCGTTCTTTCCAAAACTTCCAGAAACTAGCTGATGAAAACAAACCTAATTAATGGTGAGGCGATGCGTGAATTGAAAACACGCTGCACCTTTTACACCGCAGCGTCATCCAGCTAGCGATGTAACGCAAATAAAGTAGATAAATACTATATTCATAAACCAATAAATTTAAGTATCGTACTAGCAAGTATTTTGATTCCTACCGGCTTGTGCCAGCTCGCGACGTTTCGGATTAAAAGCTCATAAAATACTCTATTCCAAAAGTAGTCAAGTTCAATATTGTAAGAACAAATATTTCAATTCTCGCCTCGCAAATTCATGACCCGCTAGGCCGTTTACACCAAAGATTGGGATGAAGCTGAAAATTTCGCCATACAAATTTCAATTCTCGCTCTGCTCTGCCCAGCTTCGCCTCACCGGTAAAAACCATCGTTAAGGTAGACATTTCTTGTTTGTTCCAACCTTTTTATTGGTGATCGCAACATGTTGGCCACCAGTACTTTACGCACAGCTATACATCACAAGCTATCTACACAATATCATAATATAAGTGATACGATGAATGTAATAAATTGAAAATTATTAATAATTACCGGCGATGTAAAAGTAATAAATTAATCACATCTATCGTGCATTTATCGTGATCATAAAAAAAATCAATAGTACCGATAAATGTACATTTTTAAAAATAACGTAAACGTCTATCTGATCAATCCAGCAATTGAGGAGAGGAAAAGGTTTTCAAATTTAAGTTTTATAGGTAGGTTTGATTTTAATAATTATAAAAAAAAAAGTTTGTGACCAGCGACGAAATGCTTGCCAAAGACTTGATCGACAAAATAAACTACCGGTAAAATGAAAATTACGATATTATAATCACATTTAGCAAATCGTGTGGTATTTATAATAAATTAAAAATAAATTAAAAAATAATTAATAGTAGCTTTTTGGAAGTCTTTGGGGGAGACCTTTGCCCAACAATGGGACAATATAGGTTAAAAAAAAAAAAAGTAGCTTAATGTGTATTGTATTTTCTTCAAGTGAAGCTTACAGTCCAAAGTGTAGCTAACCAAATAAAACAAATGAATCAAGGCATTGGAACACCCACGTAAATCTAAGGCCAATCGGAACATAATCGATTTGATCGTTACAACACATCTTTAAATTGACTTTACATTTAACCGATAAGCACGTTCCAAACGATTGTATTGAAGAAGTCACGGTCCTATGACGTTACACACAAATTACTATAAGTTAAGATGGATTATCACGTCAAAACTTTAAAAATAATCATTCCATTTAAGAGGTAAGAATGAGTGTCGGTAGTTCATTCACAAGATTAAACTGATAGTATGTTCATTTTACACAGCACGGCTTACACTTGATTATTTTTTGTCTTTAGACATCTTAATGGTAAATATTACGTCATCCTAATAGAATAATTGTGTCTGTTTGATAATTACAATACATAATATAAAATCACGCCAATATTACCCAAAAGAGTGTGGCAGAGGTGTACAAAACCCATCCACCTTTTAAGTTTAGTTCTCATGGGATAGGGCGTGAGTCTATCGCCAGCCACCGGGCACAATTTCAACTCCTTGCTGCTATTGTGAATTTTCTGGCGGAAAGCTCACAAATAACACTTTGCCTGATCCGGGAAACCTCGCGGGGAGAGACACTGGACAATCGAGGCAGGTAATTTTTGATCAATTAATTAAAGCAATTGTCAAACAAGTTGCTTTCTAAAAAGTGAGTCTTCGTCAATTCTGTACTGCTAGTATATTGTAACGTCAGGTAACATTCAAGTATGCACATACACAATCAGCTATCGGTTGTGCAAAGCTGGACTTTGACCGGCGACGCTTGCCTCGGCTTGTTGTGACCCGGTTTATGAGGCCAACTTGAGGAGACATTTTGTTTATTCCGAGCCACAACTTACTGATCTTTGCTATTGAATCTTCGTAGTATGATCACACGCCTCTTATCTTATCTAAACCAAGGCTTTTTATTTTCAGGCCATTACTTCTTTATTTTTGGTGGTGAAATGTATATGACCGTATACTAGATCGTTTGGGGAGACTAGACTGTGTAGTTATGTGGGGACCTTACCCAAGAAAACACCAACGTAAGCCTAATTTTGCCCTTTCGACGGGCCACCTTGGAACAATGTTGTACATCAGCGACAGCCAGAGATATGAAGAGGTATCCAACCTCTTCGGAGATAGCCTATATAGAGGCCGTATGTTGAACAAATTCCAAACGATGGAAACACTTTCACACATGTCTTATAACCAGAGGTCGGAATTAGGTAGAGTTTTTCATGTAGGTACTTACACTGATTTCATACAGGCAGCGAAAGAATAAAGTGGATATGCCTCAAATCCCGAAATTAATTTTAAAGAGCAGAAATAAATCCCATGATTTTTTAAATAAACAAAAGTTATTTACTTTTTTACACAATTTAAACTACTGCATGCGCGACTAAAAAATTAAATTCTCACAAAAGTTATACAGTAATGTCGGAAGCGAACACTTCAAATCTTACTGGTAATGAATCGGACAAGGAAAATGATTCTGATGGGCCGTTTGAATAAGCAAAACCTCACGAGTCTAGGCTAGAAGCAAAAGTATTTGCTCGTATTTATAAAAAAGGCGAAATATGCGTATGAGAATTTACTACAGACTATCAACAATTTGTATTGTGAATTAATGTAAACTAATAAAAAAATTATGTTAATTTCCTTTGTTTTATTTGTCTATCTCTGAGATTTTTATTATTATTTATTCGTAATATTGTTGGCCAAACGGGATTGTCCATTAGAAATCCCGGGAAGGTCCACATTAATATCAACATTTCGATGCAAGTACATAAAAAACTCTACCTAATTCCGAGCCCTGCTTATAACGACAGCCAGCCAAGGTAGTATGGGTATAACTTGCTTGCAACCAGCAATCATTGCCGATGAGCGCCGAAGTTCAGGTTGACATCTGACCAATACAATAAGGAATATTTTGACTACTCCTTCTCCTATTAGTCATTTATATTTTAGTGACGACTTTAGCCGTACGCAAAGAGTGGCTGCGCGCACTATAATCCACTAACACCCATCTGCTCCTGGCTTTATTGACAGACATTGGCCTCATTTTGATGTCTTTTCTGTTACACACCACGTTTTGCAGGCGAGTTTTTTTGCAGTTGAAGAAGAGTTCAGGTGACAACTAAGAAAACTCATGATAGATAGATTTTATTCTGTCATTTCATGACGTTCCTTAGTTGTCTATTTCGTCACCTACACAGGAGGAAATGCATTTCTGCATCTTACGGCACGATATAGGTATTCTACGTAATATTAAGCCTCAGATTACGACGTTTGTGCATTCTTCTTTGTGTGCCGTTGTGCCAGATCGCGCGATGAGCATGCCAGGTTTGCTTGTGTCATGGATTTTGAATTGCTTTTTGGCTTCACTTTTCGTATTCGGTACACTCCTTTAATCTGTCTTTAATCTGTTACCTGAGTGTCAAGCTGTCAAAGTTATGAACCGTTGAACGGATATGATATTGTGCCTTATGTGCACGTAATTGCAGGCCTTAATGTTACCACCAAACCGGAACACAATAATACCAACCTAACTATGTACGTATGTACTGACAGGTAAACGCTTTGTTTACATTTTTACATTGTGGTCTTGTAAGAAACCACAGCAACAATACCTATTATTGACCACAGTAATTGTTGCGCAATAAAATAATTGTGTGTGTACTGCCATAAGTTGTTATTTTAAAATAAATAAGAGAATAAAACAAAATAAATCGATTCTTGAAAACTTATCAAAAAATACCTACAATTACGTATGAAAAATTCATTTATTGGTGACCAATATAATAATAATACAATAACTTATTATAAGACCTTTTGTAAAAAAATACCTACATTTACTAATAATAATATTTCTATGTCTATTTGTAATATTTCAGAAATGCATTTACACGTACAAAACATCTACCGCAATAATATGTAATTAATAAATTTAATTGAGAATGAAATTAATATTATAATAATTATTGTTAAAATTTAATCTAAGAATGTTAAATTTCTACTGCATGATTCCTTATTTGTATTTTTATTTTTTTGCACGCCATTGTTATGGTAGAATGTATTGAACCATTGTTTAATTACTAATACCTGTATTTGTACTACATTCTTGCAAAATAAATGATTTGATTTGATTTGATAATTATTATTAATAAAATAGTTTCTAAAGTAATGTATTTTTCTTTACAGTGTATTTATATTTAAAAATGAAATAAATAAATAAAATAATATTGATAAAATACATACTTATAAATATTTCGTTGTTTTTTTGGCTTATTAAGCGAGCTGTATCTCTATTACGGTTCATCAACTTTACAAATTATTATAACTGGTATATAGTTTTCTTTTTTCTTTGACTTAAATCAAATATTTATAAAAACAGGATGTTTATTAACATCTCGCCAAAGCCGCTTCAGTCTTGATGACTATGTATGCGAAAATATCTCACCGCACAGCGCCATCTAGATTTAACATCAAAAAACAAAATATCGGGCAAATTCACATGCCACCTTGCGGTGAAAAACTGTACTAATAGCTAAGCTGTTGCCGTTGATTAGGTGATAACTTTAATACGATAGAAGTGGTTCATAACTTGCAAGCAAGATGTCGTTAGTAATGTAAAAATCTGGAGCTATGAATTAATTGATAAACTTCTGATTTTGTTTATTTTATTCATAACTTTCTGCCCTCGATGCAAAAACACGTTGTGCCACCACCAGATGTTAATTTTTCCTTCTTTTCCTTATATATCATAAAACCCTATAATTAAACATTTTAGTAGTAGGGTTTTTTTTTTAATTGTTTTTAGGAAGGCTTACAGTCTTATAACAAAATGTAAACAGTACTTAAATTTGCGAAAAGATTGCTTTTGAAACATGATGATTATTTTTCTTGCAACTAGCCGAGACAAGGGAAAGGGGGTTAATAAAAAGATAGAAATTATAAAAAGCCGTTTGGCGGTACAAAGACATCAACGCGTTCCTCAGGAGTAAACCAGCCAGCATTGATTAATATAAGCTCACCCATTACGGGTCTCTTGAGCTTAGCGTATGTTTTTTTTTTTATACTACGCCCACAGCGAACGAACGTGTAGTCCACCTGATGGTAAGTGGAGTACAGGCTATGGACATCAACAATCCACGAAAGCAGATTATAGATGCGTCGCTGCAGCTGACGACTACAGTGTTATGCCTCATGTGCCAGTAATTTCAGGGCCTGATCTCACCACCAAACCGGAACACAGTAATGGAAGCACTACTATTTGGCGCCCTCGAGCTCATTCACAAGAGCTCTACCACCAGAAAAATGTGTGTGTATTCTGATGGTGTGGTCTCGGGTTTGATCTTGGTTTCAAAATTCAAATTCAAATTCAAATCATTTATTTTCATAGGCCCCAGGAGGCGCTTGAACACGTCAAAATATTACAAACAAATGATATAAAAATAAATTATAAGTAAAACTAAATTATACTAATTACAATGATTTGAATAACCGGGGCTTAGATTAATTTTAATCCAACTGTTTAAAATCAGATTAAAATCAAACTAAGTACCAGCTCCGATGGGTATTGCATTATGAGAAGAGCTGGTGAGAAACTCATGTGCACCATCTTTTCAAATGAAATGAATAATATACAATTATATTAATATATAATAATATATAACAATTACAACACATAAAAAGAGCAGTTCATTTCCAAATACTATTATCATTTATGTAGTCTAAAATACAGTAATAAGCTTTTTGAGATAATCTGATTTTAATATATTTCTTAAATTTACCTATCGATAATTCTACTGCGTCTAATGGAAGTTTATTGTAGAAGCGTATACATTGACCTGGAAACGAGTTAGAGATTTTATGGAGCCTAGTAGTGGGCACAGCCAGTTTGTTTTTGTTCCTTAGATTTACTTTATGGAGATCACTATTTTTCTTAAATTTTGTTTGATTCTTGTGGACGTACAATAAATTTTCATAAATGTATTGAGAATGTAACGTCATAATATTTATCTCTTTAAATTTATTTCTTAGTGTCTCCTTGGGACTCATCATATAGATAGCTCGAACAGCTCGTTTCTGGAGCACAAAGATTGAATCTACATCCGTGGCACTACCCCAAAGCAATAAACCATATGACATTATACTATGAAAATAGCTAAAATAAACTAAACGCGCAGTGTCAACATCGGTCAGTTGACGGATTGTTTTTACCGCGTAAGCTGCTGAGCTGAGTCTACCAGATAACGTTTCTATATGTGGGCCCCATTGTAATTTAGAATCTAATGTTATACCAAGAAAGACAACTTTATTGACCATTTCCAATTCCTCATTGTCCATCAACACACTAGTTTTGACTTGTTTAACATTTTTTGTAAAAAATCTAACATATTTTGTTTTATTACCATTTAAAAGCAAGTTGTTAACACTAAACCAGTTTACTATCTTTGACAGAGCATTGTTTACATCGTCAATTACTGTTTGTTGTCTATTTACCTTAAAAACTAAAGAAGTGTCATCCGCAAACAATACTATCTCATGATTGTCCTTAACGAGATGAGGTAAATCATTAATGTACAAGAGGAACAGGAAAGGGCCCAAAATAGAGCCTTGTGGCACCCCCATTGCTACAGCTGATCCATGCGATCGCTTTCCATTGACATCAACTCTCTGAATCCTATCACCTAGATAAGAAGTAAGAAGTTCCAGAGCGATGCCTCTTATACCGTAGTGGTGTAATTTTCTGACTAGAGTTTCATGCTGCACACAATCAAAAGCCTTAGATAAGTCACAGAACACCCCATAGGCGTCCCGCGACTCCTCCCAAGCCTCGAATATACATTCAAGTAATCTAACCCCAGCATCACATGTTGACCGTCCGCGAGTGAAACCGAATTGTTTAGTGTGCAACAGGTTGTTTTCATTAAAATATTTAAGTAACTGCGCGAGAATTATTTTTTCAAAAATTTTACTAAACGTAGGTAGCACCGATATTGGTCTGAAGTTTGTGGGGTCTAATGTACTACCTGATTTAAACAATGGAATTACTTTACTTAATTTCATTAAGTCAGGAAACACACCACAATCAATACATCTATTAAATATCATTATTAAATCAGGTGCAATAATATCAATCAACGATTTTATAATATGTACAGAAATGCCCCATAGATCAGCCGTTTTCTTAATATTAATTGATTTAAACGCGGCTTTAAAATCAGATCCATTAACATGACGAAATGCGAAATTATTAAAAAACTCAGGCACATTATCTTGAAGTAACGACTCGGCAACGGAGGAGGAAGAGCCTAAAGCACTAGTTAGAGAGACAGGAAAAGCAGTAAAAAATCCTTCAAAAGCATTGGCAACTTCTAAATCTGACTTGGTTACTTGACCATCGATACTTAACTTAAAGTCTGAGTCTTTTGTTCTACCCTTCCCAGTCTCTTCATTAATAACTTTCCATGTGGCTTTAATTTTATTACTACTGTTTTTGATTTTAGATTTAATAAATGTAGATTTGGCAATTTTACAGACGCGTTTAAAAATCTTCGAGTATGATTTGACATGTTCTTTAAACTCTTCACTGCTATTAAATTGTCTCTCATAGTATAAAATGTACAATGTTTGCCTACTCTTATGGATACCTGCGGTTGCCCAGTCACCAAAGACGGGGCTATTAGTAACAGTAATCTCCTTGGAAGTAAATATTGAGTTAAAGTCCCGAAGAAATGCATCAAAAAACAAATTATACATCACATTAGGCTCTATGTTATTATCTAAGAAAGGTAAGTTAGTAGCTAGGTTTACTCTCATACGTTCAAAGCGACTAGCTGTTACTGGCACAGAAGTAATTTTTTTCCTAACTACATTTTTACTTTTTATTTTAAAACTTATCATTTGCCCAGAATGATCAGAATCTAGCTTATTAATAATACTTCTGTGAGTTGGCTTAATATCTGTATAAATATTATCTAAGCATGTAGCCGTGGTGGCACTTATTCTAGTAGGCTCCATAAATAAGTTTATTAAATTATGGGATTTAAAAAGACTTAAAATTTTACATGATGCAGTTGTATTAACAAGAATATTAATATTAAAATCTCCACAGACTAAAATTGTTTTACCCAAATTATTTACTCTGCATAGGGCTTCATCCATGATTTCTAAAAATAAACTAAGGTCTGCGGAAGGAGGTTTATATACGCATATAATAATGAAATGCTCTAATTGTACACAGGATAATTCAACGGAACATTCTACAGAGAGAGACACAATATCTTTCCGTTCTTTAAATTTAAGTTTTTTATTAAGTAAAATTAGGGACCCCCCATGTATTGTGTTGACCCTGCAGAATGAACTACCAACCTGGTGGTTGCTGAAATTAAACATGAGCTGATGCCCCTTAAGCCAATGTTCAGTAATACACATAACACTAATATTTTCAGAGTTCATGAATAATTCCAGTTCTAGTTGCTTACCCAGATTTAAACAATATATATTTTGATGCACCAGGTTAATATTATCATTTTTATTGTAATTAGTACATTTTTGTGGCCGTAGTGGCATATAATTACTATTTGATTCTGCAGCTAAATTGATCAATTGTGAATGTAATAAATTAGAGCTAGAGGTTGCTTCCTCTGTTGTCTCATGAATTAATTTAAATGATTGCAAATTTCAGAATTGATATGAGAATAAGAAATGTCAATATCATTAATATGAAGAATGTCAGAAGTATCCTCAATAGAGGCTAAGTTATAATTCATGTCATGATTATTCAAATAATTATTAGATAATTGCATGTCATTAGTCTGCTCAATAGAAGCAGATCTGTTAGTAGCCAAGTTCTTGGCTGTAATGTCAATAAAATAGGATAGCGAAATTGCTATCTGTCGCTTAAAACTAGCAGAAAGGTAATAGTTACCTTTAGTCAAATATAACTTGCTGCTAACAAAACTGTTAGTATCTATCAAATGAATACTATCATTATATGTACTTATAGTGTGTAGTACATTGTTCAATGTGCTATTTTGGATTCTCCATCAGGAAATTCTCAATAACAGTTCGGAGTCTGTTATTGTGACCAGTGAATATGGCGATAGTCTTCTATTACAGGGGGCAATAATAGAATATATTTAGTGAAATATTAGAGTAAATACTCTTCTGCCATACCTTTCTGGGTAATACCAGCATGATGCTACGATGTTGATTAGCAAGTTCAATCACAATTTGTTTTGCGGCAAATAATTTAAGAGATTTCACATGTCAATAAATCAAAATATGAGAGCATACATGCAATATTTTTTGTAGTTTTTTATAATAATAATAATAATAAACTTTATTGCACACCAAGGGAAAAAATAAACAGAAGAATATGTAAATAAAAAAAGTACAAATGGCGGTCTTATCGCTGCAAAGGCAATCTCTTACAGACAATCAGACAACCATTGGATGGAAATGTAAGAAAGAGACACGAAAGGGAAGTTAAAGGTGTACTAGCAAGAAGTTTGAATGTTTTATGTATTCTTTGTTATTTGCCGAGATCTCAAAAACAAAGATATCGATGACTCGAATGTCCATTATGAAATCAATTACGAAGAGAACTGCTCAGTGCTTAGCAATATTAAGTTGTTCATTTTCATAATTGACCAATATCACAGCTGGAGGTAGACCTTTGCTGAGCACTTTACAACTATTTTTTTAAATAAATAACTGCAAATTGGACAACAATTTTAATAAACAGGACCTCTTTTTTCAAAAACTCTTTAATAAAGACAAAACTTGTAGGTAAGGTTCCCATAGAGAGCTATGACGTGTACCTATTTTTAAACCCAAACCTCATCAGTTTACGACTAAAATATTGAGTTAATCCCACCAATAAAACTGCAATATATTTGTATAAATACTCTTTTATTTTCAAGCAAAAGCATTCATTTACAAAAGTAGCAATCAAACCTTAAGAATTTTAATGAATTTCGCGCGACGCTAAAGTTCGGATGATTGACTTTTATAGCTGTTTATAGTGAAGATGATCCTATTATAAAATGTCAATTTATTAATAACAATATACCTAAGCTTGTGCATATTTGGAACACCAATAAAAACAGAGGTTAGAAGGATGTCGTACCGAATTGAAATCAAAATATAATTAAATTAACAAAATACGGGCAATAATGACAGTAACATGATATTGAAGTACCCTATTATCTAAATTATTGAACGATATTGTTATTTAAATCGTCTGCTGCATTCATTTTTAATTACAAAAGAACTCAAAGCAATTAATAAAATAAGTTATCAATAAACAGTAAGGTTATTGGTTCGTTTTCCATCCATACTATACAGGGTGTAAATGACATTGTGGCAATGCCACTCACATGATTGTGATACCCTGGGAACAAAAGTTGTTTGCTGGAAATTTCTACACGTCGGAAAATCGGCCTTGGAAAAAATCTTCATACATAATCAAATCACAAATGTTTGCTATTAACCTTGCAAATACACTTTTCCGTAATTGAACATGTTATTTTGGAGCTCTAGGTGCGAAAATCCTAGATCAAAATATTCTACAAAATTATGAAAAATATTCATAGGAAAATCCCAAAGTTTTAACTATAACATCGGGGGCCTGTGGCAAACATATACGTTACGTTGAACGCCTTTTACTGGTGATTCAGTAGTGGAATGCAAATTTTTAAACCTTGGAATGCTAGATATTTAGGAAGAAAAATTTGTATTTCGCGATTTACTGCGTAACCCTGCTGCGTTATCTTGCCCTTATCTACTCCAATACTTTTGCAATTTCCCAGTCAACAATTTTCAATTTTAGATGATTGCGTTTAAATCTTTTGATAACTTATGTTTAGTTACTTTTGAGGTCGTTACATCTTGGGCCCGGAGGCCTCCTCAGGCTGGGGGCCCGTGGTTTTCTGCCACCCTTGCCACCCTATAGTTACGCCACTGGGAGTAACCTAACTCTTCAATAATTAGGATTTTCCGAGATAGTCTGGTATTGTTACCTATATTACAATTTTAAAAAAACTTTAAAGAAGTGGCTACTACAAAAATTAATATACTCAATTAATGATTTTATCACTGGCAATTATTAAATATGATGATTATTGATTACATTATTATTATTTTTTATTAAAATGAGTTAGTTATTAATTTTATAATTATTTTGAAATGTTACTTATAATGCTATTTAAAATTGAATAAAATAATATACTAATTTGTTACCTTTAATGCATGTTTAAATGTTCGCATGCCCACAGACTGGCAAAATAGATGGACTGTATACTTTATATTTTAAGAACCATTGTAACTCTATTTTGGGTGAATAAAATGATCTTTATCTTTAACTTTATCTTTATCTTGTATAAGCAATGGCTTGCCGTGCAATGAGGGACCACATTACACTAAAAAATTATTACTTGATGAGCAATATCAAAATACTCGAAGTTTTTAAATCATCTCATCTGTCTGTTGGCATACTAAAAGGAATAAATTAAATAATTCATTATTTTGATTAAGATATTTACATCGTAATAGACAAAATTAATATGTGTAGAAAATCAAATAACAATATTGACAAAAGATATTATTATGTTTTAGCATTCCGTAGCCAAAGCAAAAAACGATTTTTGTTTTACATGTACACGAGTATCATATATGATATAGTTATATTTTATTAGTTACACGTACTTGGCGATGGTAAAAATACCCTTATTATACGTAGTTTCTTTAATAATTTTATACCATAGATGTACTAAAAAAATACGGTGTATATAGATACGTTGTTTAATATATACAACGTAATAATTACAATATACCTAATGTTGGGGGCCAGATGCACACTAAACATTTTAAAATCTTCTTTTCTACTTTTTACGCATCGTCGTGGCGGGGTCGTAGCATTTCCGTGATACGGCGGAGAAGGTGTAGTGACCTATGTCACTTGAAAACAGTTTAGCTGCTATGTTATGGTTCGCAGAAACCAGAGCCTCCTGGCCTTGTTTATAGCTTTTAGTCCTTGACTTTTTGTCCGGTAGCATCAAAACACAAAAATCATTAATTCTACTCTTAGGCCATTCCCTGGTTTTCAGTGCGGGAGCGGTTCGGTAAAAATAATATTGTCTTAGATATATCACTATATTTTCGAATTTTGTTTCGGTTTTTATGAGAATACTAAACCTAACTTTCTCATTGCCACCAACAACACAAAGAGTACGGAACCAAACAAGAATCTTGAAATATATTGAATAGATATTTGTATCACCTTAATCGACCTAGAATCGACATAAAATGAATTTTATTAGCTCTTATCACGCGTACCAATATTTCTACCTCTAAAGGATATCTACTAATTTATATTTATTTAACAACTTAATGCCTTTTATGTGATTTACACTATGTAATGAGATAACGATATTGGAACCCAATTTAATGGTGATCTCCTTTTTTATTTTACTTTTTAACTGATCTAAAAACATGCGCTTTTAGAGAAACGCAGTATATATTTAATTTCACATTAGTGTTCGAACAAAAACTTTTTATTTAACTTGTTTTTTTGCAGCAATTTATTGCCAGTATAAAGCTGGTCTTGCTTTGCATGAGAAACCTACACTACGCGAGACCATCTTATTCTTCCATCATCCTATATAGATAGGTCGATTGGTATCCGGCTGTAATATGCCACATGTGCCATTTCAAGCCCTATTCCATCACCAAATTTGACGGGTTGCTACAGCGGGAGTGTATAATAATAACCCAAGCAGCAAAATGTGGTCTAGTAATTGTCCTGGAACCACTATTTCATTAGGACTATAACGGAATAGTAAGCAATTATAACCACGGAAAAGGGCCCAATTTATAGGCCTATTTTACCTTATTAAAAATCTATAGAAGTTTTGGTGAACACCACTTAGACCAATAACGACCTCATAGTTGGACTACGAAAAACTATTTGCGGCCGCGAAGCTAACTATCAGCGTACGACAATAACGTACACAATGAATCTCTTACAAGCTCAAACAACGTGTTGTGAATTGGTGAATGTTGCTGCACACATTTGTAAAGATTAAAATTGATAAAGCTAATTGATTTATCCATTTCTTATAAATATTATCTAGAATATTAATAGTATGAGAAGACTGTAGTTAACAATAAGTCAAGATGTACTAATGTGTTTGAATTTGCATGGCGCACTTATATTTTCGGTGAAGTATAATAAGTTTTAAATCAAAATTTTTACACGCCCCTTAAAATTTGCGTTTTTATTAAGTTCAATTTTAAAATAATGTTGGTTTCAGTAAGACATATAACGAAAAGTCGCCATTTTGACAAAGTTGGTTTTCCTAAATACATTAAAAAACCGTTATAGGCGTACTTTGTTCAATAATGGTAAATATCAGAACCATTGCTTGGCCATATTGTTTGGAATTAGAGTTCCATAAATATTTCTATAACAGGACGGTTATTTTATATTGCTATTAAGTACCTACCTACCTATATCTTATTTTTATGCTTTTGTTTAGAAGTCAGCATTGAAAATGGTAATGTTTCTGGACGTCGATCGCTTTTTGACATTAGTTTTAAAATATGATTTCTCTTAACCTATATCTATATGTCATTGATTTATACGGTATATAGAAATGAAATACACCTATCGATATTTGTACATAAATACACTAGGTATTTCATAAATATCATAAAGTGATATTATGATATTGATAATGAATGCACCGTTTGATTGTTAGAGAAGATTTTAACATTAAGTTAGAATATCGAAGAGATTCCTCACTAATACAATCTTTAAAGACTAAATTTAAATCACTTTTCGCAATAAAGCGGCCGTGGCGCAATGGATAAGGCATTGGTCTTACGATCGAGAGGTCGTGGGTTCGAATCCTGGCCATTACACCACGGACGTGAACTTCCTCCTAACACAAGTGAATTAAGCTTAGCTGGAGGGGGTTAACAAGAATACTAGTAATTTGTATTTGCAAATTACTAGTAAGCTTTTTTTATTAAAAAATAAATAAAAATAAAGCGTTGTTCTGTGCAGAATTATTTTGTATAAAATTTCCAGTCGCTAATTTGTACGGAACCTTCTCCTATGTTTACGATTCGTTCTTCGCCAGATACAAAGCTACATCCCGATACCTGTATAATTTGTTAATAGGTTTTCGAAACCTTTCGTTTATAATAATCACTTCTTTTCATCCGTTTCCATTTATATAGATCCATTTTTGAAAGAAAATTTAATACGTTGGCAAAAAATACGACACAACAAAATGCAAATGTCCGTACTGAGACTATAACAGTATTTGGAAGACCATTTTATTCCAATGTATTCTTGTACAGGACACCGCGGATATAGTTTTGGATACTAAGTATATTATATTAAACCTTTATAATCGTGTTAAGATTATAACAATATGAGTTTATACCACTATAAAACCACTCCATTTTACTTATAATTGTTCTGTAAAGTGAATTTATAAACCCTTATAAAACCAAGTAATAAATCCAAATAGTATTCAGTATGTTTAGTTCTGTTTATCACTCTAATTGGCGTACTTTACTTATAGTAGTTCTATAATGTCGTCTTGTTATCGGTTATAAGTATAGCTTACCAGTGCATCTACTCTTGAGTGCATTTACACCCTCGCGATACTTGTATAGGTCACCCAAGCTTATATTGCACCCTTAATTTCGACCTATAAGTATTTATAAGTTGATGTACAAAACCAGATACACTATAAGGCCCACCTATCTTCATGCTTGCTATTACAAGCGTGGCAGTAATTACTAGAACCGTTAAGAGAATATTATAAGTGCTGTAGGCCTATAACATCTGCACTATGGGATAATTTTGCTGCTTGGGAAGCTGTTACCTCACACACAACAAGCAAACACACAACATTTAAACACATCACACTTAAACACACCACACTTAAACACACCACACTCGAATATTCCACATTAATACACTCGAAATTTTGTTTTACACTTGGCTTCGGTCCGTGTTTATCTAAAAACCCCAGCATCAGCTGAGATACAAAAAAAAAACAAAATAATAATAAATATTCTTTATTGTACACCAAAATACAAAAGAAAGATACATAAAACAAACACTTAAAACTAGTTGTACAAACGGCGGTGTTATTGCTTATAGCAATTTCTTCCACACAACCTGGCATGGAGAAGAATCATAGGAAAACAGTGTATCATAGTGTAAGCCTCATGTGACAATCATTACCCTTGCAATAACTTTTTTTTTTCCAAACTTATAACGTAGACAATGTGCTTTCTCCCTAGAGATTGCCATAGATTGGTAAAGATAGATATGAGAGTTCCATAGTCCAAAATACTATTGAAGTAAGGATTGATGAACTTCAAATACATTAACTATAGCTTGGCATAGAATAAAGAGGATTCTTTAGTAAGGTTTCCTTAAAAAATTTTCCTTCACCGAACATTAGCTCATAACTTTGAAAAGACAACAAATATTCATTCGTGTTTGTAGGTTAGAAACCGAGACCTTTGACTTGGCATTTTATGGTATTTTTATATCACAATATTAATCTTCAAGTCTGAGGGTTACTCATATTAATAAAATGTGTCAGCCTGTCATATTCACTAACATAAAAGATATTTCTTGATATTTATTTCCACGACACTTATAACTTATCAAAGATTACATAATATTTTGTCAGTCTATCTTTACACTAACTACCGAAACACAGGTATTTTTTTTTATACTACGCCCACAGAGAATTAACGTGTGGTCCACCTGATGATAAGTGGAGTACGGCCCATGGGCATCAACAATCCACAAAAGCAGATTATAGATGCGTCGCTGCAGCTGAGGACTACGGTGTTATGCCTCATGTGCCAGTAATTTCAGGGCCTGATCTCACCACCAAACCGGCACACAGTAATGGAAGCTATAAGAATAAAATTTTCTCAATCATATTATTATGTCCAGGCTATGTGAAAATGTATATATGTTTAAAGCAATAAAAAGCTACATGACCGACACATAAGTAGCTAAAGCTGCCTGGTACATCATTATCTCCGTTTTGGTTAAAGTAACAATAGATCCATTTTAAAGCATGAATTTATGAAAAACTGCCAGTTACGCCAATTTAGTGCATCCTAACCTCCATATAATTACCGTCAATATTTAATTGACAGAAATTCAAATTTCGTATGATCCATTTATGGAATACCCATGCATACTTCAAATTATTTACAATTTAAAGCAAGTGAGGTCAACACCAAAATCATATCAGCGCCAGTAATATAATCTAGAGCATTTTAAATATCTTATTAGAACACTAGCTGCCTGCGATGTAATCCGTTAAGAAATAATCTATCTCCTTCATTCCTTACTCCTGAATAGTACAATGTACTCAAGAGCAGTGGTTAAGCTGTCGAAGCGTAGCATACAAATTGAATTATGTTCGAATTTATATAATAGGTAACGTGGTCAAATTATCATTAGATGGAAATTCGAGTGCTTGAAAACTAACCCCACAAAGCCAGACGTAGGTGACCTAAATACCGATATTAACCAAGCATATCCTGAACGACATCCGTGTTGCTAAGAAGATTAACATATTCACGCAGTTAAAAATTTATAGCTTGCTTAAAAAGTACAAAAAGTCTGCAATTTGATAAGTTAAAAGTGCTAACACAATTTATGATACATTTTAGTGCCCATAGTCCATTGATGACATGCAAGGTGACCGGGAACGTTAGAAAGAGACGGTGTATCTGCCCTCCTTGTCTCTCATAAAATTTTAGGATATATATGCTGAACTTATTCCAAGGATCATCACAAACCTTAGTTTGCTAAACACATCACCAAAACCTGAAATCAAGAGATTTTCAAAATGGTAAGTTTGATTTTATCATTTCATTTTCAATGTTAGATGATTATTTTCTAGGCCTAAAATTAAAATAGGTTAAACTATTTCATTTTGGTACATTTTTATTCAAAATCAATGGTTTTGTGTTCCGAAGGGATGGGCACTAAATCTGGCAGCAAGTTAAATCCTATTTGAGAAGATGATTGCCTAGTTGGCTTGGTGGCGTTGTAGTTATATTATATTACCTATTGTACGATACTAAAGGTGGTACTTAGGTACATGGCAACGGACATATCTACCCATATAAATATCACAAAAGCAACATTCTGTAATTTCAGTAACGTGGTCTAAAATGTTAACAATATCTTCTATAAACAATACACTTACCACTATTTCATTATCACCTTTAAATTGAAGCACATGATATGTAAAAATAGCATACCATTTGAGGCTAAGTGGCAATAAATTAACATAGAAACCACCCATTTAAGGATTTAGCAGGATTTATAGAAACTTGTTGTTGCCCGCGATTTCTACCGCGTGGAATGCCTTATATTACCTTAGTTTATCTTGCGTTTGCCAACGTAACTGTTCCGCTTCCTCCGTGTTTATAGTAGAATATATTTCCCCCGTTTTAACTTAATATTTAATTGCTGCTGAGGTCCTATTAGTCGTAATGTGATGACAAGCCTATAGCAGTGATGGTGAGAGCCACAGATGTGCCATATGCACTATTAAAAAAATTGACACCTGAAATCCATAAATTTCGAGTTGGTCACACCACCCCTCAATCATTATCCTTTTATTTACAAAATAAAGGTACGCTATACTTGATTTATAGCTTTCCTTATTGAATGGATTTTACAACTCAAAAATAATTTGCTAATGTCCGAATTAAAGACTGTAACTATTAAGTTCCTGAGATAAGTGTACACAACCAAATAATCAATCAATTAGACCAACTCTTTAGCTTTATAACGTAGGTAGATCTTTATATACCCGCCTTAAGTAGTTACCGCCAGTTAACACTGCTCTTTTGAAAATTGTCACCTCATTTATCAAATGACACATCAGTCATTGTACTACGAAATATCTAATGTAATACTCAAACAGAGACACACCTCTTTTAGCAAAAAAAAAACTGTCAATATTGCGGTTTCTTTTGTCTATATCTTAAATATTTAAGTGATATTTTTTTTTTTAAGTATTTTATTTATTTATTTGATGTACAACATCATCATTCTGGTCAATCAATGTCGCTATGTGGCATATAGCCTATATATTAAAATTTATAATAATATCTGTCGCTATAAAAATATATATTTTATCGTACTAATAAATAACTATACCATTTAATTATTTATAAATGGCAACTATATATTCTGACAGCAAGTAATAGATATGTCAGCAAAATAATAGATTAGTCAGCAAATATATATTATTATGACAGCAAAAGTCTGTCAGCAAAATAATAATTTAGTCACAAAAATAATAGATTCGACAGCAGAATAAAAGATTCATCAGCAAAATAATATATTTGTCAGTAAATTTAATTAAAAAGAGTTCGATTCCTGGTTCGAGCAAAGTGTTATTTGAGTTTTTTCCGTTAGTAAATTCTTAATAGCAGCACGGAGTTGGAATTGTGCCTGGTGGATGGTGATAGGCTCACCCCCTATCCCATACGGTGATTAAACCTTCAACTGGCAAACTATGTATTTCAGGTAGTAACTAGTACTTATTGGCACTCTCGTTGGAGTTGTGGTTAGCATATGAGATTGCTAACCATCTTGTATTCAATAAACAGCTTATTTATAAAAAAGTGTTAATAACATTTTTGTTCATAATGTTAATGTTAGTACTATCAATTCTAGACAACATGTTAACATAGAGTTTAGAATTGTGCCCAATAAATAGCGATAAGGTCAACCCTATCAGAAGAGACCGAGACATAACTGATGAAATACAGGTGTTCTCCATACATCTCTGCCTGAGAAATGTGAAAAACAGCTAGGCGTGATTCTATAATTAGTTATAATTATAATGATATTTTCCAGTTTATCAAATTCCTCGCCGTTTTCCTGATCCTCGGAGTATGCCTTGCTTTCCCGGCCGACGAATCTAAGCAGCCATCAGTTCCTGAGCCGATTCCAGTAGGAGTACGTCCCCCCCACAACTATGGGGTGTCTGCCAAACCCCCCAAGGCTGACGACACGGATCTCGACACCGACCCCAGCACTTGGTGGCATAGTTGGTACCATCAAACCTACCCAACTCATCCAGTCTACTATTATAATGTGCACAGGTAGGTTTCACTTGAGGAGATTGTAAATAACTCTTTTACAACTCTAGGCATAAATATCAAGAAAGCGTAGTCAAATTTTTACACCTATGATTCACCTATTAATGTCAAAAATGCACCTATCAAAGTCAATAATGCATACATAATTTCTGTATTTATATGTGTACGTGGAGATACGCTCACGTTTTATATAAAATAAATAACTGAACCATTCTATCTACATCTACTTTTCTCTGGTTTCATACAAGTTTGTGTTAAGTGAAATTGTATGATTTTACCGATTTTGAGAACTCAAAAGAAAACTCTACAAGAAATAACTTAGATCTAAGAATAGGTTTGAGTTAGTAGTAATTTTTAAACGAAGTGCAAGCCGGGCGGAGCTGCGTACTGTAACAAGCACTAATATAAATGTAAGTGTCTTAGGTTGTATTTAAAAGTAATTTTTATCGACGATCCACGTGGGCGGAGCTGCGAACTGCAACTAGTATATAGAAGATGAGTCTTTTGAAGGTATTGTGTAAAATAATTATATAACTTAACTTACGTTACTATCATCAAGAAAAAACAACAGCAATAATTGGATTATAATATTATTTACAATTATAGAAAAATAGGTTATTCCTTCTTTATGTCACTGAGGAGGCCAGGAGGCAAACAACCTCCGGATGGTACTCGTAAATAGTAACGAAGCCTATGATCACTTGTCTTGATCACTAAATTATTATCTTAACAAATATCTAACCTTTTATTTATTGTTACAGGGTCCCAACCTACACCTACTATCAGTATTATTAAGAAAATTGGAGCTTTAGAAGATCACACCAAATTCTTATCATATTCTTAATATCTTACTATCGATATATTTTGTAATTAAAAGGCAATAAATGAGAATGTGAGAATTTGTATTTCATTATTTCATTTTTAATTATAATCGCAAAAAAATTTAAACAACATTATTTAATACGACTGTGTAATCGCAGTCTGTATATAAGACAAGCTGTGAATATCACACTATAACACTAATAAATTAATCACTGGTGCCGATAGATTTCATTATGAAGGAGGTTTAACTTCGGTAGCTTGATACAAGGAATTAATAGCTATATCCGAAGTAACAAATGCCATAGATTTAGCTAAAGTCGCCAATGACAAGGTATCCATCACCACCCTAGTAGCTACATGGTTTAAGTTAGCTCCATGGGATTGTGCAGTGTACTTCAATGCCAATTTGATCACTCTTTCACAAGCTAACGACTTCGAAGTAGCACTTTTTGCCTCTTTGCCAGCTTGTTGAGCAGCAGTCTTTGCCAAATTCATCATTAAATCCTGATGATTGGACATTCCATTTCTGGCATATTTTACAGACATTTGAACTTCGATAGATGCTGTTAAAGCACGCCTCAGAGCTACAACACTAGCAGCAGTTAAATATGCCACATCACCAGCGTATAATATCGCCTTCTTCGCTTTAACTTCTAATCTTTCCATCTTTGCCTTGGCTTTCTTTTCATTACTTGATTCTTCATCGAAATCAGGCTGGTCGATTTCTATGTCAGCAGCAATATCAGGATTTAAAGATGGTTTGTAGATATTATCTTTTGGCTCAATCCAGTCATCTATGAGACCCGGCGCTGTTAACTCCTGTGTATCTAATGTTGGTGGATCAGGTTTAACATAATGAGTATCATTTATACTCTTTTCCAAAACTATTGAATCTGTATTATTATTTTCTAAGGCTCTTTTCTTATTTTCCATGTCTAAGACAGTTTGGTTTAAGAAGCCTTTACCTGAAGGAGTAGATTGTTCTGTGTTGGCGACAACAATTACTGGTTTCTTTTCATTCCTTGATATAACTGAGAATGGAGACACAATATTTTCACTTTTAGATGGTGAAAACTTACTCTGATTTTTAAGAGGATTAGCAACAGTTTTATTAAGTAGAATATTGTACAAAGTTGTGGTTGATAGATGAGGCGAAGGCGTAACAAGCCCTTTACTTGAGGGAGATGCAATAGATCTTTTCTTTCGCAATGATAAATCTACCGATTGCTTCTTAGAAAGTGCCGTAGGATAGGTTGTATCCTTCAAAGCGGATACTATAGAAACTTCCGCGGCAATTTGCGCTAATCCATAAACAAGTCGATGCAGTTCAGGCTCTGTGGAAGATCTTGTTATGGTAAGTATATGGCCAGACAAAGTTCTTGAAATGTAATCCAAAATACGTCTCGTCTCTATAGCTGTTATTCCCTTGTTTCTTCCTGGGGCTTCCAAAGCCTCTCTAGTGATTCGGGTAATTTTTTCTTGAATTTCTAGCTTAGATAAAATTGCGGATACCAGATCTTTTGAAATCTGATAAAGATTATCATCCATTGCCGGATTTTGCGTTACATTTTTGGTAGCCTTTAAAATAGCGTTATCTAAATGTTTGATTGCATTGTGTGGCGACGTTAGACGTAAGAATCTGTCTCCAAAAGGCTTCGATTTCAATAGTTTTTGTTTCAAATCATGTATCGGTGATATCCCAGCATGCAATTGAGAAACCTTTAAAAAAGTATCTATTAAAATAAAACTAGATAGATGACTAAAGATTTTGAAATTATTAAAGTATAACTTTACTTACAAAAAGCAATAAAACTAGGAGCCGCATGCGACACGAAACCATTTTGGCAGATTTTAAAGCTGCTATGATTAAAATGGATTTCAATTATAATAGTTTCGACTGCCTGGCCTTTATCGCAATTACTTTATCGATTGGTTTGTTTTAATTGTCAATTAAGATTACGAGCACAGTTTACGAGACTGCAGGACACTAGTTTTTAGGGACACGTAACACATTCAAATATAAAAGAAAATAATCCAAAATAAAACATTCTTTTTCTTGAATTTTGAAGAAAGTGATCATGAAAATAAAGGCGCTCAATGGAGACAGAATATCATAAGAAAATACAATGAATTATCACCAGTCGTACCTATTTTAAGTTATCCTGCAAAGGAATTATACATCGTGATTCTCCTTTTACTATGTTGTATTTTTCTATAAACGAACAACGGTCGATATACCAAATTGCTGGCTGCTGCTGTTTCAATAATTTCATGGTCTCCATCATTAAGGTCGTCAGAATTTTCAATCGCTTCCCTTTTATTTACAGTATCTATTTCCTTAACCTCGTTCTCAATGGGTGTATTTCCTATCATTTTTGCATTTGGTAAACCTAATTTTGGAGTTCCTTCTAAAATATTATATGACGTTGCCATATTTACTAGCACTAACAAAAAAAGGAAAACGTACGACATTGTTTTTGCTGAGATTAAATGAAGCTAAAGAGGGATCAGCGTTATATAATCTCGGGTTGTAATTAATATGTTAACGTTAATGCAATTACTATCATTAGCAAACTGTGTAAAAATTAACAGGTGAGTGCAGTCCAGTGACTAATGATTGACGGAAAGGTATTGATAGTCTATAAATGCATGAGCACAAATGAAAAACATACATAATTTTATAATTTATCTTTACTTAATTTTACACACATATAAAAATGTACAAAGCATCAAATGTACATTTAACATAACCCTAAGCTTATTTAATGCCTTAATTAAAGATGTTCATGAACTTAAGTTACTTGCTTAGGTCAAAATCTGGTCCGATATGGTGCGAAGAGTTGGTGTATAGATAACGCAAGGATGGTTGATTGTTTAACCGAGGAAGGCGGGCAGTACCTTTATGCGACCACGGCCTACAAGCTGTGAGGTCTCTCCGAAAGGAGATACATCGACGTCGTTGGCGGCCGGAAGGAGGTCACTCTCTTGTCCGTCGACGGCACGACGAGCTCTTGGGTGTTCAATAGCACCAGCAGCCTTTTCCGAAGCACCAGATACCGCAGCGTCTCTTCCGGTAACTGATGGTGTTGCTTCGACCTTTGCCGGGATCTGTTGGATGACATCCTGCTCGGCGGGGGCGCACACGCAGAACGCTAGCAGCGCCAATGACGCGACGATGAAGAATGTTGAACGCATTGTTGAAGGATCCTATCTTGTTCTGTATATCACTGAAGATTGAACTGTGTAGCTGTAAGCCTCGACTGGCCTTATATGAGAATCTTTTACTGACACAAATGATTAAAGTTTATTGTTATAACAAATTTAAATAATGCGCATTATTTATAGACGGACGGACTGACGCACGTTCAATACTACAGAGCCTCTGAAAACACAGATGTATTGATCCTTTCATTAGGATCCTTGGGCCGGGACAACATGCTAACGAGGTGGCAAACGCTGCTGATTACTGATAAGACTAAAGGGCAACATCACAAGTTAGCACATGTATGAGCATGTGATACAATCATATTCGATATGATTTGCTGCGTTTGTTTGTACCTTACTGTTTTAATGATGAAAACACCCTAACAGTAATCAGTTGTTACATCATACACCGTTAGTAAAAAAATTGTCACATTTAAAAAAAACATACATGACATATTTAAATAAATAATAGTTTAAAAAAACTAAAAAACACGCTTTTAAAGTACTTTTAACTAAAAAGTGAAAAATAATTCCTAATATAAGCTGAAAAAAGCGTGGGTTGCTCGATAGACGAAAAATATGGCACAGAGCGCCCCACGCTTTTTTCAGCTTATATTAGGAATTATTTTTCACTTTTTAGTTAGAAGTACTTTAAAAGCGTGTTTTTTTAGTTTTTTTAAACTATTATTTATTTTCTACTTTTTAGTTTGGTTTATTTATAAGAGCGTTTTTTTTTTTTTTTTTTTTTTTTATATATTTTTAATTTTTTTTATCGAATTATTGCATTGTCATCGATCTTTGACAGGTGTGCAAAATTTGAATGAAATCTGTCCGTTTAAAGTGGGTCAAAATCGAGTCCAAAGGAGTCGGTTACATACAAACAAACAAACAAACAAACAAACATACAGGTGAAGCTAATATAAGCGTGTTAAAAAAAAATCTTCTCTTTTTAAATTAATGTATTTCAAAATCCAAAACAATCTTCTAGCCCTGTCTAGTCGGCTTCGAAAGAAAAAAAATATTTATCTTATAATTATAATAATTTCTAGAAGTAGGCCTGTTTGACTTGCTTACGGCGGCGCGGTGGCCCATTAAAGGGCATGAACAGCTAGTGTTATTTAAGTGGATGAGAGCCCCACAAAACCACGCCGTCTTCGTCTCCCTGAACGCCAGGGCGGTGTGGTATGCGATCAGGTACATTTCACCGCCAAAAAAGGCTATTTGTCACTAGACATTACGTTACGTTTATAAATATGATGCTGCCAGGTGGGCTAGTTCGCAGATAGCATGCAGATTTTTGGAAAATTTAAGGGTATGCTTTCTATACCCTTAAATTTTCGACTACAATTTCTTATGAGCTTTCGCCGCCATATTGGAAAAGGTATGCACATATTATTATAATAATATATTATAATCATATAAAATATAATCATGAAATAATTACGATTTTCAGAATGAATCGACTTTGAATTTTTTTTTGTGTGTAGCTACTTCTGTTGCTGACTATAACTCTATGTCTGCACGTGTGGTGTAGCGGTTTAAGCGGCCGCCTCGCCGCTCTCCACTACACTGGTATTGTGGGTTCGATCCCCACATGGGACAAATCTTTGTGTGATTCACAAAGATTTGTTCTGAGACTGGGTGTGCTTGTGTGATTGAATGTGTGTACATATTTGGCCTTGTCATTGGGACCATTGGATAGCGTAATTGCTCCTGGCGTTCTATCTAATGTAAAAAAGAAAATACTGTAATCTAAACTAACACTATTTACTTGGTATTTAAAATAGAATTAATAAATACTCTTATCAGTCTTATCACATCTTCAAGAATTTTACTCTTCATTAAGCTGGATATATGCCTAGAATGCTGATTTTCGACTACGTTGTAAAGGGAGCTTTGAAATAATATAAAAACTCAAACTTCAGCTGTCATGGTGGTAATAAAACCATAAAGTTGTTTTAGTTTATCGATTTAGTCTCGACTTTTCGTAATTACTCGACTAAAGCGACGCCAAACAGAAGAATCATGTTTTTTTAACAAACTACTAAACTAAAGTACTAGCTACCCGCCCTCGATTCGTTCGGGGTACCATATTATGTCGTTCTAAATTGCGCATTTATTTTACAAAATAACCTTTCTCTTGGATCACTTTATCTATTGAAATCGAACCGCATCAAAATCCATTGCAAAGTTTTATAAACATCAGCATACATGTCTTATTCTAATTAGTGATAGTGAAGAAGACGTGTATGTATGTATATACACGTTTTCTTTACTAGGGTTGCCATATAGTTTACCTATAAAAACCTAACAAATAGCCTGATTTGTAGTAAATAGTCCTGACATTATGCTGAAGCGCCCGTTCATTGCGCTGGCGCTGGTGCCACAAAAATTAAACTTTTAAATAGATGAAGACCAACAAAAAAGTCATGGTATCGGTATCCGCACATAAATTATTAAGTTTAATTTTTGTGACACCACAGCGCCCGTAGTGAACGGGCGCTTCAGCATAATGTCAGAACTTTAATGACGGACGACATTGAAAACGTCAATACTGATAATTAAGTGCACTGAGAACGCGCAATCCGCAATCCTGACAGAGACCAACATTCAACAAAAAAAATACCTACCATCCTTTGTAGTGTAGTGTCTCATTTGACTTGTTTATAGGAGCTCTTGCTTAACAAAGAAATTGTTAAGGATTGAAGACGGTTGCTGAATAGTAGAGTTTGGGTTCGTTCCTATTTTTCCTTTTTATATTTTTTGATATTTTGCTAGATTTAAAATCCAAGGGCTCTGTCACCGAGTACCAATAATCTAACTAAACAAGCTATAGGTACTATGATTATTAATTAAACGAAGACACGATCACAAATGAAAAACAAACATATTTTCCTATTCATCTTTAATATTACATACAAATAAAAATGTACAAAGCATCAAACGTACATTATAATATAAACCATTATATTTAATCCTTAAGCTTATTTAGCCCGTCCGATATGGTGCGAAGAGTCGGTGTATAGATAACGCAAGGATGGTTGATTGTTTAACCGAGGAAGGCGGGCAGTACCTTTATGCGACCACGGCCTACAAGCTGTGAGGTCTCACCGAAAGGAGACACATCGACGTCGTTGGCGGCCGGAAGGAGGTCACTCTCTTGTCCGTCGACGGCACGACGAGCTCTTGGGTGTTCAATAGCACCAGCAACCTTTTCCGAAGCACCAGATACCGCAGCGTCTCTTCCGGTAACTGATGGTGTTGCTTCGACCTTTGCCGGGATCTGTTGGATGACATCCTGCTCGGCGGGGGCGCACACGCAGAACGCTAGCAGCGCCAATGACGCGACGATGAAGAATGTTGAACGCATTGCTGAAGGATCCTATCTTGTTCTGTATATCACTGAAGATTGAACTGTGTAGCTGTAAGCCTCGACTGGCCTTTTATGAGAATCTTTTACTGACATAAATGATTAAAGTTTATTGTTATAACAAATTTAAATAATGCGCATTATTTATAGAACCGCTGACTGACGCACGTTCAATAGGTACTACAGAGGCTCTGAAAACACAGATGTATTGATCCATTAATTAGGATGCTTGGGCCGGGGAAACATGCTTTCGATTTATTCAGTACTCTTACTTACTGGCTCTATTGAATCTGCTGTCAAAATTTTACAAAATTGCAAATATAGAATAAGTCTAGAAAACTGTAATCTAATAACCACTCGAAAAAATGGAAGAAAAGGAAATTGCTTATCGGACAAACTAATCTAGTAAGATGTCATGTGCACCCAGAAAGTTTGTTGTTGTTGTTGTTTGTTTGAGTGCACGGTTGGCGTAATGGTTAAAGCGGTCGCCTCGCCGCTTTCAACTGCGCTGGTGTTGTGGGTTCGATCCCCACATGGAACAAATCTTTGTGTGATTCGCAAATATTTGTTCTGATTCTGGGTGTGCTCTGTGTGTGTGAAATGTATGATTGTGAACACCCCCGCGACACAGGAGTTATTCCTAGAGCGGGCGTAAAAACTACTTATTATTATTTATTAAGGAAAATTCATTTGATAATGAGTGGTTTCAAAAGGTGTTTACTACACTAAAGACGTTCTCCTTTATCAATAAAAGGTACAACTTTATTTTGCGCCATAAACCGTTTTATGGGTAGGTATTGCTCCTCAGATCAATAGTCGATTATTGTTGCTGCTATCCAAAACACAAGTTACCAGTAACTAATGACTATATATAACGAGCGACGTATAAAATGAACGAGTTTTCCTAACAAACTGGATGCCAATATTTTGGTAACGCAGGACCTAGGACACCAATCCTTTCACCACAATAATGATACAAAGAAGTTCTACCTAGGACATCCTCCAAAAGGCTCATTTTAGAGCCACCCTACACTGAATAAAGACCATAAGCGTCCTTCGAACCTTTTGCCATTTACATTGGTGTCGGCTTCAAGTGAATCGGATTAGCTGAACATTGGTTTTTTATGTAGATGAACCGCCATCAGACCTCTACAACCCAGACTCTGCAAATACTACCTAATATTTAATTCAATATTCCTACTTTTCCTTTTATTTCGCTCCCCTTTCGTTACAAAGTTTTATTTACCAAATGTTGAATATTTGGTAGTATGAAGTTTTGAAACCATAGCAATACCTTTTTCAAGGGCCTTTTAACAAACACATTACACAAATGAAATCGTACCATATTTGGTCAGCGCTAAAAGACGCTATAACCAAATAATTTACTTAGCTTATAATTATAATACTCCATCATAATGGGAAAAAACAACCTATACAGGGGAAAAAACAGTAATAAACGGTTAGAAATAAAACTGCCTTGAATTTTTAAGTTGAATACCCGGGTCGGGCAAAGTGATATTTGCGAAGCCTTCGTCAGGAAATTCACAATAGCAGCACGGAGTTGGAATTGTGCCCGGTGAATGGCAATAGGCTCACCCCCTATCCCATGGGTCCTAAACATAACAGTAAAAATGTGGGTGTTGTACACCTCTGCCACACTCTTCTTGGTAATATAGGCGTGATGTTATGTATGTATGTATGTAGAAATAAAATAACAAGAAATTAAATTATATATATGCTTCTATGTCGCATTCACGCTGTATATAACAATTTAAAGATCCATCCATAGTCTATCACAAGTCACCGTCAGCACAGCACATTGTGATGTGTACTTTTTTTTTACGTGATATAATCTCACCCACACGCCCACCACTGTGACTCCTGTGACGCCAGGATCTACACCGATAACCAACTGAAAGGCACCGTGCATGACACACGGGCAATCCCAGGGAGAGTTCAAATTGTCTTGGAACCCGCAACGAATTTAATCAGAAGTATATAGTTGGAGTTGGAAAGTATGTATCTTTACTTCCCTCCAAAGCAAAGCGGGAAATGTGTTGTGTACTACAATATTATGTCGATATTACCTCAAGGTATTTTTAATTTTTAACTTTCCTTCACCGTTAACGAAAACAAAATATGAATACCCTCAATACTAAGTTACAAACATATCTTCAAAAAAAAAACAAATCGAATTTAAATTGACAAAGGCATGTTCCGTTATATACCATCAATATGAATGATTGAGCCGGGCGCTCGAAGTTTCCTCTACGTACTGATAAAAGTTACTTTTCAAACTACCACATTCACCACATACTATATATATTATATACCATACCAAATACCACAGCTCACATTTCTCACATTTGAATGTGAAAAATTATATTAAAACTAGCTGCCCCGCGCGGCTTCGCCCTCGATAAAATTTTGCCCTCGAAAATATTTTAGAAGTATCCTATGTCCTTCTCCCGGTTCTAAGCTACCTCCCCACCAATTTTCAGCCAAATCGGTTCAGCCGTTCTTGAGTTATAAATGGTGTAACTAACACGACTTTCTTTTATATATATAGAAGACATAGAAATCTTAATAATAAGGCAATAGAAATGTCAAAGACGCGTGACCTTGTCGCCGCGCATCTGTCAAGTCAAACACAAGTGCGAGTTGAGGAATTGTCGTCTTAATGTCATCGCAAAAAGAATAATTTTGTTTGCAGGAATACAAGCGCATGAGTCTAATCGAACAACAGTGCGAGTTGAGGAATTGTCGTCTTAATGTCATCGGCAAAAAGAATAATTTTGTTTGCAGGAATACAAAAAGTGGTATTTGAAAAACGGCGACATGCGTCCCAGTGTTAAAAGATAGTCGATAGCATTTCTATTGACTAGTTATTAAGATTTCTATGATAGAAGATTATATTTTTATATATCTAAGTGATATTTTGATATCACTTATATAGAATACCGATTACTCTTAAGTTTTGTTCATGAAAAAGCATAAAATAATGACGATTTTAAGAAATATTGCAAAATTTTGAGGTGCTCTAAGTACTACTGTACATTTTCATTTTGGTACATTAATACTGAAAAAGACTAAAATGTACGACATGACATTACGAAAAATTACATGGTTATTTTCGTAGCGTTATTACGTACGTCTTGTAAACCGTGCCTTAGTACTGTAAACAGAAATAGTAACACAAGAAATACACAAATGGTCTGAAGTGAAGGGATAAATAATATAGGAATAATAATAATATCAACCCTGTATCTATTACAAGTCCCACTGCTGGGTTTGGGCCTCTTCTCATGATGAGAAGGGTTAGGCCTTAGTCCACCACGCTGGCCGAGTGCGGATAGGTGGGCTTTACACACCCTCGAACATTTCTAAGCCGCTCTTAGGCATGCAGGTTTCCTCAAGATGTTTTTCTTTACCGTAAGCAAGCGATATTTTATATTATTATGATAAATACACACATATTATCTTCGACAAGTCGAATCTTAACGATTTATTGACAGAGATGTGTGCCGTGGGTTCGAACCTGAGACCTCTGACGTCGCAGTCCACTCGGCTATCGCTACTTTTCTTTTCTATTTAACTTAAAAATTACAATTTTTTTTTACTTTTCTTCTAATAATTTAATTTATAAGTTGCATAGATGAGTCAAGTCAACATCTAAGAATTGCATCTTTGTAATCATTTTGTGGAAGTACAGTATTTTAGACGTAGCTTTTGTTTACATTTACTCTTCATAAAAATATTTGCGGAATACATTAGGATAGGATATTCTGCGCATTGAATCAGTCATGATATCTATGTTAGTAGGTAGATTGAAATAAACACAAACAGTTATGCAACCTCTAGCTCAACCTTATTCATCAATAAACGGAAGGATGTATTTGTCACGCCGCGCCGTCTATTGCGTTTTTCAGAACACAAATAACATCCGCAAACAACGTATTCTTCATCAATCTTCAACAGAATGCATAACAATAAGTATTCATGGTCATTATGTTATTGAGAGTATTTACTCCACAAATTAACAACCTTTACGCGTCAATGATTCCATTTCTGGATAAAATTAGTTAGCACCATTTTAATACGGGGTATAAAATCTGAGCGTACTTCCAAATAATATCATTAACCACCTGCAACTGAGTAAGACATACGTGAAGCTACCAGGGTGTAACATACAGTGAAGAAATATCCTACAAGCAATACCATGGCTACCAAGCTGATAGTTATTTTTGCATTTGCGTTAGTTGGCTGCGTTTTCGCAGCTCCAGCATCAAAGATAGAAAAAACCGAAGATTCAGACAAAGAAGTACTTTTAGTGGAAGAAGTACAGATCAAGGAGGTTCCTGTAGTGGTTGCACTAGAGAAAAATTCGCCTGAAGCCAACGAGTCAAGTCAGCCGGCACATAAAGTAGTGAAGAGGTCAGCTTTGAGAGGAGACAATCCTAGCAATGATCTGCTCGCCAACTTTGATGGGATTCAATATGAAAATGGACTCTCTAGTTTCGGCGGCCGTAGAATCAAGTTTCTGCCTACCTGGCTCGGCTAACACTACGCCAATATAAATAATTAATATTTTACATAAGTAAGTTAAGTAAGCTAAGTGATTGAAATGTTCGACGACGGCATATGTACCATGTAAATTGAAATTTTGAACAGTCCATAATAAATAATAATAAATAAATAAATATCTCACAACTTACACGTCAACGCCATCTAGTCCCAAACTAAGCAGAGCTTGTAATATGGGTACTAGAATAACTGATACTACTACATATATACTTTTCTTTTGTAAATACATACTTATTATACATAGAAACACCCAGACTAAGACATAATGAAATTATATACTTTGCAACGTTCTTTTATGGATATTTTACGTGTCATCAAAAGTATCAATAATGAGAAATATTTCGAGTGAATTTTAGTTTAAAAATTAATCAACTTTGACTGATTATGAAGACATTATATTTGATGAATATATGAAATTATTTCAAGCCATATTGGTCTAAAGTTTATGAATTTTATTAGTAATAAGATTTTTTAAATTATGTAAATGTGTTTTTTAAATAAACTATTTTTTACGTTATTCTTTTGTTTGATTTTAAAGACGATGATGTGTATGCCCTCTCATTGAATACCATTAATATGATTGATAAAGTGATTGCTACAAACTCCCTAAACGACCTAATAGCCGCGTGAACGAAAACATAGCACAGAACAACAATTTCTGTATCTACTCTGGTTTTCATTTTTTTGTTTTAATAAATTAACTTTTATTTTATATTATGTTGGTGCGAGGAAGAAATTATTTATAACATTGAGTAGTTGAAGACGAACTAAGACCTTACAGAACTTAACTATTTCAAATAATTAAAAATATTTCTCATTTCGAAAAATACAAAATGAATAAGTAGAATAAAAAATCAAAATAGGAGCTGTATACTACCTGATAATTTAGAACTGAAAAGATAAAATAAATTTATTTACAAATGTATAAATTTATAAGTCATATGGCAATCCTAATTACAATAGAAACTAAGCTTTTGACCTGCAAATTGAATTTTTTATTTTTGTAAATGGGTATGTCTTCGAACTGACTGATTCATGTGGACAAAATTTAATCCCACTTTTAGCTCTGATACATAATATTATGTTCATATCAAAATAGGTATACTTACTAAAAACATATATTTTAATGAAGGCAACGTTTTTATGAAGTAGTTTTTAAACTAATGACGGTAAATATTTTGTGCCGAGATGGATCAGAATTTGATACAAATTAATCAGAAATAATAATAAACAAACGAGTGATATTAAAGGGTTTTGTTTTTCCTTAATCGCTCTGTCATCAATCTCTACCCCCCGTGTGGTAGAGCAGATCTCGGCTGCTGTACGTGGCGAAGCCACTTTCAAGCGGGGTCTAACTCCTTCGCGGCGGCCTAAAGCCTAAAATGGCGCTGTGTTCGGACGCCGAGTCCTATAGATGTCTGTGGGTTTATGAGGATGAGGAACGAAACCCTAAACAAAGTGCAAAAAACGTGATAATTCTATCAAAACAAAATTAGATTCTATAGTTCATCCTTCATGTTTATATAGAAAATCTCTTTTGTTTATTAAATTCCGCTTAAATTATGACTCTTATTACTAGATAATCGTCATACACAAAACTAGAAATTATTTACTATCTTATATTCGTGACACAAGGGTTTTGGCGATACAGTTTTTGGGCATTGCCTTTTGGGCTCTGTATTAAAAAATTATTCATATTTTATCAATTAGAAAGAACTCACAAACAACTGTCTCGATGGTCTAGTGGTTAGCGTATGCTCCTCTCACTGCGAGGTCTCGGGTTCAATTCCCGGGTCGGGCAAAGTGTGATTTGTGAACTTTCCGTCGGGAAATGATCAATAGCAGCAGAGTTGGAATTGTGCCTGGTGGATGGCGATAGGCTCATCCTCTATCCCATGGGACCTAAACATAACAGGTGAAATGTGGATGTTGTACACCTCTGCCACATCCTTCTGGGTAATATAAGCGTGTATGTTATGTTATGTATGTATGTTACTAAGGACTAATAAAAAACAATTAGTGATTAAAATTTGGCCTTCAGTATTCTTCTTAAAAAATTGCTCTGAAACCTTCCTGTTATCAAAAAAACAAAATTTTTACTGAAACGTTTATTTATATAAAATATAAACATACTCAATCACCTCGTAGCCACTTATGATAATTTTAGAAACATAAACACCTACTTAATATTCATATAGAACATTCGTAAACAAAATACAAGCACCTTCTGAACTTTATAAACCCTATTAAGATATCCATATCAATTATAATGTAATGGTTTATATAATATAAATGATAATGAGATACACATTATTCCATCGATAAACATCTTCTTATTGAAGATTTTCGCTGTTAATTTTTGGTAGAGACAAAATTTGACAGAATTTTAATGAGACTCCTTTTTGTAACAATTATACTATGATATCCAAAAAGTATTCAAGTTATTGTCAGTTGGCGATATCGCATAAATAAATAATACAATAAAAATCCTTGTGGGTGGTCTTCTATCGTAAACCTAATCTCTTAATTTATTCAATAATATTGTTTGATGCAGCTTATTCTCTTTCCTTTTTCTGTCTTCCTCTAAGTCCATTACCATTCTTAAGCAGACGTCGAACCCAGCTTGTCAAATTATCTAGATCAAATTCATTGTTTATTATAATGGATACCAGTTCAATCACATTCTTGAATGTCTGCTGATGCTTGTTATCTGTCCTCTTCAAGAACTTCTTCAATGCTCTCCACTATGTTTTTAGTTTCTATCACAGCTCGTTCTTGAAAGGAATGTCGATGTCCTGGGTTGTAATCCATGTAGTCATTTCCCATGCGTATTTCTACTACAGTCTTCAAAATCTCAGGCTGCAAAAGCAGCCCATCCAAAAAACGTCCTTGTGCAATCGACAAAATGGTTAACAATACTAGTAAAAGGCAGTATTTTGCCATTCCCGTATCTTTTTACAGAATGATGCCGCGTAAAACAGTAAGGTTTTTATATACGGTTTTGAATTGATTTAACAATGTGTTAATATAAGTTAGGTACACTTATCGTGAGCATACCACAAGTCCTAATGTGAAAGTCAAACATTTACGTCTTATTGTGAAATCGACTGATTTATTGTTTATGAATATCATTGCGATTGATATTATCGTACTTAATATCTAAAAAAATATGTAAATACCTACAAATTGATTTGATATTTTATACATAGATACTCATTTAGAATCATAAACAACTACATAAAAAACCGGCCAAGTGCGTGTCGGGCCACGCGCAGTAGGCTTCCGTAGCTAGTCGTAACAACATATTTCGACTTAAAAGGGATTTACTATCTGTATTAAACAAGTAACATCTTCATACAAGTCATTACTTTCAAAGGTTTTTGTAATTTGCACGAATTATTCTAAGTAACTGCATTTTACACTTTGGACCCCAATTACTCTAGAACTAATTAAGTTAAAGTAACCAGATAAATAGCGTCCTTCAGATAGGAAATGTTTGTAGTACACGAAACCAGCTAGCACGTATGACGAGATGTATGAATGTTAAGGAAGCGAAAGAAGTATGTAAGGAGCGAAGCACATGGCGTTCCATCGTCTCTGCCTACCCCCGTGGAATAAAGGCGTGATTTTATATATGTATTATGTATGTTTATTTATGTTACAAGAATTTTGAACGAAATAATCTGAGTAACTGCATCTGACATTTTGGACCCCTATTCCTCTTGAACTAATGAAGTGAACTTATCCGCTATAGTTTTCCTTTAAAGTTCATTACATGTACTACCGACACAATTTTTTTCAGATTTTAGGATCCAGTAGTTTAGCTTTTAGAGGGGGGGGGGACGCCCTACTCGAACAAAAATTTGCTCTTTAAAGTTAATTATCTCGCAAACGGATCCCTAAATCAAAAAACTGTCTTAGCAACCCCTAAACGTTTTTAAAATTCCTATCTAACAATACCCCACACTATGGGGTAGGCGACAAAAAAAATAAACATCCCTACTTTACATGTAGGGGAGCTACCTGAAAAAAAAATATTTTTCCAAATTTTACTCTACGACTTTCTTTGTTTAGTTAACATACATGTTTATGCAAAATTTCAGTTTTCTAGCACCAACGGTTTCGTCGCTATGCCGTGGACAGACAGACGGACATGGCGAAACTATAAGGGTTCCTTGTAGGTACTACGGAACCCTAAAAAGAACACAGATTTCGGTTCTTTTATTTTTTTTATATTTATATAAAATAATCCTAAATTCTTTATTGGGTATATTCAGTATTGTAAATTTAGAGAACGTTTAACACGTTCCATAAATTTCCAATACCTTACTTGGTTAGTTGGCATCAAAAATAATACAAAGCACGCTCGACACCGTTATTTCCGACTCGGTGATAATCGAATATCAATAAAATTGTAACGGCTATACTAAAGATTACTATACCTGCATAATGTGATTATTTAATACTTAATATATATCTATTTATTATTATGATCTAAAGGCTGCACTTTGGTCAATTGATTTGATAAAATCTACAGTTCCTCTGTACGCAAACTGATTTTGATAGACATAAATATTCAATATAATTTACTAAAGTGATTAAATGTTTATATAGACGAATATTTTTCGGTGACTCAGATGTAAGATAACGTCAGATATCCAAATATAACTAAAAACTCCCTAAATCACCACAGAAGTAGTTTAACTTTCCAATCAGAACAAGCCATAGTAAAGAGATTGGTAGACAGAGCCAGTCTCATTTTCTCTAACAAAATGATAAGCATTACTATATTTTTAGTTTTTGAATTTGTTTTGATTACAAGAGGATCTCCCCTTATAGAATATCATGAACCCTTGTGCCCTCCAAGATTGGAGTTCGCAGAAATGGATAACACTCTAATATTCCTGGATTTAAATATCAATTCTGAGCCAGAATTTAAATCGTGTCTGCTGAGGAACATTCATCATACAGAATCAATTCTCTTATTGGGTGGTTATTACCGACACCGTAGTTCTTACAAACAAAGATTCAAATCAAATGACAATCCAACCGTGTTGATAATGACGAAGAATATATCGGAATTTATGCTGGATTCACCTTCAATCAAGCAAGTTATCAAATCCCATCGCTCCATATTTTTTATTTTCATTACCGATCGTGAAAAGTTCATTTGTGAGAATGGTTCGCTAAAGGCAAAGGATTTTTTAGCATTACAGATGTTTATGAATCATTTTTGGCTTAAATATAAAATTATGCGTATCATTGTAACATTTCCTTTTTCCTGTAAAAGAAAGTTTGCTGCTTACGACAAGAAGATAATAACAGATGGTATTTTATATAATAGATCTACCAAATTAGTGGATATAAGTTCAAATGAAGCGCTTTATGCACTTATTTCGGAGGATTACAGCCTGACGGAATTCTATCCGTTGAAAGCAAATATATTTTACTCATCTCCCACGTCCATTGCTCAATGTGAAAATCTGCATTACTATACGAACGTTGATTTGAGAATTACGCAAGGATTTTGTGGACTGGATGCCTTAGTGATGCATGACATCCTCAAATATTTCAAGTTCAACCTGGTTTTTCCTAGCGACAAAAACTGTAACAAATACGGTTATAAAGATGGTAAAAATTTAAGTGGAGTCATCGGTTGTATCGTTCGAAATGAGCTGGATATATCATTTAACTCAAGGTTCATGAAAATGTATTCAGAAGACCATATCTATTACCTATACTACGTCACGACAGATTCACTATGTTTTGTGGTAAAACAAGCTGATGTGGTTCCGCTGTGGTATTACGTCGTTAATGCTTACACCACGAGGGTGATGCTTTTTATTGCGTTGGTATTGGTGACAATAGGGCTGGTCATGTGGGCTACAACAGCAGTTAATAGTAAAATGAATGATAAAAGAAGAGAAACGTTCCTTTTTCATTTGAAGGATGCCGTTACTTCGACTATGTGCGGTATTACTCTGAAAACCAATACCAAGTTGTACATATTGAGTAGCACTTGTCTGTTTTCTTCAATAATATTTGTTGCTATATATCAGGTGAGGAAACTAACTTTATTTTATGATGTATGCAAACGGGCGAGTTGTACACATTGAAGAAGATAGCATTGCAGTCAAGATCATTCTTAATTCGCAATAAAATGCAGATGCGTCGCTACATTTATGGTATACGATATTATGCCTAATGTTTCGAGTTATTTCAGGTCATTTGTCATTTAAAAAAAACAACGCCCGCATTAGGAATAACTCCTGTGTTGCGGGGTTGTTCACAAACATACATTCCATACACACAGAGTACACCCAGAGTCAGAACAAATCTTTGCGGATCACACAAAGATTTGTACCGTGTGGCGATCGAACCCACAACACCAGCGCAGTTGAAAGCGGCGAGGCACTCATAGGTGTTAGGACCAAACGTCTAATGTGATTAGGCCCTGAAACAAATAACCAAAACCAGTTGTAAAATCACTCTACTGGTTTCTACAGCTGGTTAAACGTGAGTCGGTGCCTTCTCCCTCGCGCTCTTACACATCAGCTCTAACACCATTGTTAAACATCTGTAAGTCGTTTGAGTTCAATTTCATCGCATCCTGTTAAATTCCAGGGTCACATAAACCACGTGTTCACTACCCTCAGTCGATACAACATACACACCTTGGATGAACTGTACAGGTCCAACAAATACATGTTCATATCCCCATCGATGAATAACATTGTAAATGCAATGAAAAGCAAGGAGAATAAATTACAAGACCAGTGGGCTTATTCGCTATTTGAGATTTTGGTTTCTTAACAAATAGTTTCTGTCAATTAGTAATTCTTTCACTCAAAACATGCATTTTTGACATAACGAAACCACGGATTACTCTCCTGGTTACTTGCCTGATATTAATACTTACGCTTAAAAACTCATTTCGAAATAGCAAAAAATCAGAGTGCGTGTTATTAATAATGGCTTACGACAATAGGCAAAACTGAATGGAAATGACCAGTTTGTAAATTATTAACTGATATTAAATTATTTCTTATTTAATAGGACGAGGAATATACAAATTTATCCACTTTTATTGTTGTGTTATAGTTTTAATAGAAGTAAAAATTATTTTGTTTTACAGTTTTTTACTGAGTTGTGGCGCGCACTCTATTAGTTAATGATGTTTTATCTGTGGTTGAAATAACTTGAGTCGTAATAAAAGGTTTAATGGTTTTATTAATAATAGCTAATCCATACATATAATAAAATTTAAAATTATAAATGCCTGTTGAACACATTTAAGAAAAATCAATAAGAGGAGACTAGAACAGCAGTAGAAGCCGAAACATATTTTTTGGATTTTTGTCTGCCTGTATAATTATGTTAATAATTATGCTCCTTACAAGTAAATAAAATAAATTTTGTAGATGAATTTGGGATAGATTTTTTCGAAATGTAAATCCCAAAGGGGGTAAATTAGGCAGGTTTCTCAATTTTGAAAGATATAATAACTCAGAAATATCGAACTTAACGGGGACGAAGCCACGGGCAGAAGCTATTTAACAATAAAATAATACTTTTTAAACTACATTTGAAATTGATGTAAAGAGTGAAATATAACTTCTACATTTTTAAAAATATATTTTTGCAGTGAAAAGACGCCATAAAATTGCTGACTGCCACTTAAAAAAAAAGAAAAATATTTTTAGTATTAAAACAGAGGTGAAATTTGCGGCCGCTTACCGTGAGGTTTCGCCATGTAGCTATAAAGAGTATAAACACAAAATCATAAAAATTAAGTTTTTGGGCTTTCAATATTTAACTTGAACTACTTTTCCCGCCACCTCGTTTGCGTGGAATTCATTATATTAGTAATAGCTACGCCCACGTTTTGACCCGCATTAAACCTTACAGCTCCACTCCCGTGACGTTTAGCGTAATCTCAAATATCAGTTCAATATTCAGTAGATCGCGAGAATAAAATAATAAAATTAACGAACTGACTTTCCCTCGCGGATTTGTCTGCGTGGTAGCTAAATAAATTAAAACTGGATTTTATAAATAAGTATCGTTCATATAACTATAAATATTTTGGCATTAAAATAAAAACAGACAATTCAATTTTATTTATTTGTATTGATAAAACCTTCTTGTTGACACCTACTAAAATGCATTTTTACTCTGTGGCAACTAATGTCTTTGACTGAAGAAAATTGGAACGTTTCATTACAACAAAAAGCATATAAATAGCTTTAAACTGAAATAAGAAAGTAACAAATTCAAACAATAAAACTCAAATTATTTAACTGATTATATCAAAAGAAAATTGTACATACTATAACAACAAACACAATATAAGTCATTATGGTAAGAGGTATTTTCGGAGAGATTTTCTCTTTAGTGTAAAACGAGTGCATAAAATTAAATAAAATAAGAATGGAACGCGATGTGATGGAAAAAAAAGTTATCCTTAATACAAAATAAAATATATCAAAGATCAAGATAATCTTTTAAGACAACTATAAAAACCATATATAAATGTGATTTTAACTCTTTGCTACTGCTATGTACTAGAAACAGTGAGTATGCGTTATAATTTCTACTTAGTCCTCCGTGACACGATGAAATTACATAAAATATCTCTCACATGTGTTGTAATGTTTTTTGTCTTTCAGGTACAATACACGAATATAGCACACCTATATTATAATAGTATTATGATAAAGATGATAGCGGCGGGTGATTTCAGAGCTAAACATTTTTTAAGACTTAAGTTTCATAAGTGCAAGAACAGCGAACATTAGAAGAAATGTTCCTGAAATTCTGTGAAATAATAAAAATTTTCAAAACTTCTGATTTTTCTTTAATATATTCTTATTTCTCTTACATAATTATCATAGACATAGACACTACGTTACGTACATAAGAAATTATAAATGTAAACTCCAAATAAATTAATAATCGTGAATACAGAATGTAAGTAGTTACATTATCTGGTGCATAACCTGTATTGTCCCATTGTTGGGCAAAGGTCTCCACCATCCATGAAATGGAATGAATCAGGTTTTTCATTTTTTATTAAAGTATGTAACTAGATTTGACTACGTCGATAAAAAGCACTTACCCGTGTGCCAGAATTCATTAAAATTTGTTTAGTTTGGCGAGAAAGAGGAAGCCTACAACCTAGCTACATAATATTAATGTTTCAATATTTTGAAGATACATTATTTTCATTTAGTGCTTTTTATATCCCAGACTGGCATAATTCGTGCTACTTGTCATATTTATAAGTTTTCGTATGAAAAATCTCGAGATCTATGACTGAAAATAATATGACCTAAATTCTATTGCATTACGTATTTAATTAGTATTTTATGACATACATTAGTATTAAACAGTTATTGATTTGTTGTATAACGTTAATCTGAAGTAAAAAAACCTTTTAAATATCATTATTTTATCTCACCAAAGTACAAGAAATCACTGAGAAACTGCTCCATGACCAGTTTCCGATTTTGACATAAGAAATTGCGTTACTTGCCTGTAAAGCTGTCAAATCTGCAAGAGGATAGTAACTGGCAAGCTGTCAAATTTTTTGCCAAGCAGTTATCAACCGTATATGTATGGATATAAGGATGCACTAAATCCGAGATGAACCGGTTTCAAACGAAATTATTAATTGCTTTCGAAATCGACTGGAAATTAGTCACCTTTACGGAATAGCCATTCAGTTTTTCAAACGAGCTATTACTAGAGACGACTATTCGTTGGGTGAGTTATACACTATATACTTATGATATTTTACCTATACAAAAGGTAAAGGTTGAAAAATTAAGGATCCAGGGGGTTTTAAGCCCGTAGCTCTTTCTGGGATTAACTCTAATTACTGTTTTTTCAATCAAATTCAGCTATGTAAAGTACTTGCATCACGCCGCCTTTACCTATTTTTTTACATAGACTTTGACAAAGTATTTCTGTGGTAGTAATTACATAATCTAACCTCACCAGCAAACATTATCAGTCACAGAGTCACTGTAGTTGTGCTGTAGGCGCTTCTATTTAGTGGCACAAGTTCCATGTACTAGTAAAGCTGATTCAGACGACATAGTCCACCTTACCTGATACTATTTTGGTATTTTTGTTAACAAGTGAACAGTGAAATTCCAAAAGGAACATTAATCAAATGTGTCATGAATAAACTTTGCTGATAGTATAGGTACTATATATATATATACCTATGTACATATATATTTAGCAGATTTTTTGTTAATAGATCTGGTATTGAAACATCCTCGCGCAGTCACGGTGGGTAGACAGCAGGACGCGTTAACCGACACCAACTTGAAGTTCAGTAATAACTACGCCGTCCCTTCCACCCACATCATAGACGAATGCTTCTACACCTTCTTTTTGAGCTATATTACCAGATCAGGTGAGCCTCATCATACGTAACTTATTACAAACACGAGGGGCTAGCAAAGCGAGCGCGAGATAGATAATGTCGCGGTTATGACATATTTTTGTATGGAGAAACATGACAGAATCGCAAAATAAGACGTTAGTATTAATTTGCGTCGTTGGTCTAGTGGTTACAGTGCCGGATTTACCTTATGCGGTGCCCCATGTAACAACTGATTTTCGGGGCCTTCGTTTTTATATAACCTCCCCCCTCCCCCCTAATTTTTTAAATAGAAAAACACACGAGCGATCGAAGCGCCAACTTCGCGCGCGAAATACAGTTTCGAACTAATTTTAAATCATTTGAAAGCAATGCATAATTGAAAATGTCAACGTCTTTTTATATTTTATTTTAAAAAAAAAACTAATTTTTATTATTTTTGTAAAAATGTTTAACAAATTTAATATTTCGAGGCCCCTCTCCAAGCGGGGCCCCAAGCAATTGCTTCCTATGCTTCCTTCCTGGTAAATCCGCCACTGAGTGGTTAGCATATGCGGCCTCTCACTGCTAGGTTTTTGGTTCGACGCCCGTGTCAGGAAAATTGTTATTGTGAATTTCCCTTCAGGAAATTGGAATTGTGCCCGGTGGTTGGCGATAGGCTCACTCCTTATCCCATGGGACCTAAACATAACTGGTCAAGTGTGGGTTTGTACCCCGTGATATTATGTTATGTATTTAAGAAAATGACAGAATCGTGAAGTCAATCTCGCGCTCGTAGCCCAGACACAAATAAAGATCGAATTTATCTAAAGACGAGAGTATTAATCTGACACGTTGGTGTTAGCGTAGGTATACGATTTCTCACTGCGAGGGTTCGATACCCAGGTCGATCAAAAGTGTAATTTAGGATATTGCTGTCAGACACTTTTCAATAGCAGCATGGAGTTGGCATTGAGGTAATAGACTAGACTAGACTGTTCGCCGATAGGGTCACTCTTTATCATACGGGACTTAATCCCAACAGGTCAAGTGTGGGTGTTATAGTTATTCTTCTGCCACACCGGATGACGACCGGATGGAGGAGTGGGTAGTACCTGCCTGCGACGCCGAGGTCGTGGGTTCGATACCCGCTTAAGACAAATCTTTGTGTGCATGAACATTGGGGTTTGTCTTAGTCTGGGTGTTTCTATGTATCATAAGTATGTATTTACAAAAGAAAAGTGTATATGTATTAGTATCAGTTATTCTAGTACCCATATTACAAGCTCTGCTTAGTTTGGGACTAGATGGCGTTGTGTGTAAGTTGTGAGATATTTATTTATTATTATTATTATACCCTTCTCTGTATATAGCCGTGATGTTATATCAAGTTATTGTATTAAATTAAACTTCTCTACAGGCTTCCCATTCTACGAGGAGCTTGAGATATTCATGCAGCGTATCACCGAAGCAGGTCTCCCACATATCTACCACAAGTGGACGTGTGACATGCTCGGGGTGCCCTCAGCTATGCCACCGAAAGTACGCAAGGAGTCGCGACCTTTTAATAAATTAGAAATAGGAGACTTACTGATAGCTTATTCCATCTTGATTGGTGGTCAGCTGCTATCGTTATTGGTGTTACGCGCAGAACTTTCTATCGCTAAGCATAGAGACCGGCGTCGTAGGAATCGTGGTCGTAGGCATAACAGTGGACATCGTGGCGTGGTACTTAATTAAGGGGATTGCAGTACTATTTTACTCGTCATAGAATTCTAACGCTTGCTACTCTATAATTATGGTTGATTATAGCATGGCTTTCTCGCTCACGACCCTAGTTGACGTGCAAAATCGTCACTTTTGGGTACATTCTAATTTATTAAACTTTTTATTGATTATTGTCTGAAAACTATAAAGAAGCTATAAATTGTTTTAAAAAAGTCATATAACTCTCGCTGAATATATGAAGTAAGTAACATCAATCATCAATCTTCAATCATTTAGCCTCTCGTAGTCCACTGCTGGACATAGACCTCTCTCAATTTGCGCCACAACACCCGTTCCTGCGCCTTCCGCATCCAGTAAAAGGTTTAAGTAACATAGAAGTTCATTTTGATCGTGATATTTGGGTTTTTTAGAATTACTGAGCCATTTAATTATTCTGTTCGCTGGGTTGATAATTATGGTTTTCTTCAGCTTGAATATCTGTCTTTTCATCAGGTTTCGGAGGGCCTTAAAAAAGCAAACACGTCGCACATATGTTTTAAATGCACTAGGTGTTTTGTTAGAGCGTCCACAGGTAGAGGAGGGTAGGGTAGGGTAGCCGGTGTATTGTATTAAGTTAGTTACTCTCATATTATGGCCCATCTGATGTCTTGCCCCTTACTACCCGCCACTTGCACCCGCGATGGCCTCATGCAGGCAAACAAAGAAGGGGTTGAAGTCGCCACCTACTGGTCTAAGACAGTATAATTGAACAATCCATTGACACGATAAGAAGAAGAAGAAGTTACTCTCATGTCAAAGGATTAAAGGGATAGGAAATACTAAGATTTAAATACAAATAATCATAATATCCAGCATGTAATGAATTTTCATCCAAATTCTTTTCTTCCAATGTCATGTGAAATCAAAATACACAAAATGGAACTGGCGTTTACGATGTTATTGTATGCACTTAGAAGTAGCCCATAAAAAATGTATAATGATTACAAAAGCATCATAATAATATGTAGTGTTTTATTTTTTTAATTTATTACTATAGATGAGTCGCACTGAGGTAACTAGAGTTCAATAATATATTGGCATATTAAACCTTTCGCATTTTTAATAGTACAGTGGGCCAAGCCAATAGTTATGCAGGGTGAAAACTTCTACACCATAGTTAAAACTGACTGCAATAGATATACATGTGTAAATTACATATTTAATACGTGTAATATACCCACTTTCTAGATATGTAACTCACAACTATTACTAGTGTAGTAAGTCTTCATTGGTGCACCTCAGCAAACAATGACTCGCTTACTCGAGTGCTGTCCCACCGTATGTACATACCATTATTTTTAATTTCAAATGAGGTTCAGTCCAGTACACTACCTTGTAGGCAATTATGAACCTTATTCAATTAAAGCTAGGTTCAAAACTGCCAACATATTAATGGACTCGTTTGTTTTTGAAAATATTTAAAAATGCCAATATAATTATGAACACAGGTATTAAGCTACAGGGCATAATATAGCCGCACCACATGACAGAAAAAAAATAGCAGTCATATTCTAAAGCCCATTTTCCCCAGTTCCGGATAAGGTTTCGGATAATATTCTATACAAATGTGACATTTTATCTGTCAAAAAAGTTTCGGATATGCCACCAGACTTATCCAGAACTGATAATACTAACGCTAATAATAATAAAACACGTCATTGATAATAAATTCATTTCATAAATCATAACATAATAATGGTTACAATAAAAATGGAAAGGGTAAAAAGTATAAAAATTGCACAAAGCTTTTGTCTAATAGAATTATACTTAGGAACGATAACATTGGCGTCCTCAAACCGAAATAACATTTATCTTATATATTAATAAACAATATTTATATTGTCTATGTCTTAATTACAGCCAAGGGTTGATATTCCGTAGGTATTACTTACTTATAACTAAAGGGTCAAATGCTTGACAATGAGCAAAGAAATAATAATATCGTGATAATTCGCCCTGCAAATTTCACTAGAGAGAAGTACGGTTCAAAACATATTTGATAGCTTTTTCAAGAATTAGACAACGGGTCTAAATCGCGTAATTATGATAGATACCGCTCATCGTCATCTTGGAATCCGGTACTAAGCAAATGCTGTGTTCAGCGAACCAATGTTACGCGTAAACCAACTGATTTCCTTAGTATTGTGTGTCGAACTACCGACGGTTCCGAACTAAATAAAAATAAAAATTGTGAGATTGCACTTCACGGAGACGACGGCGACGCTGAGCTTCACCAGTCGGCTCGTGAGCGTAGGTAATTATTTACCTTTATAATAATTACGCGAGTTGCCTAATTTTTGAAAAATGTTCTCAAATCGCGAAAGTTTAAAAAAACATATATATTTGATAGCTGCTCCTAAAGGTTTTAGCGCTATGTTATGATAGTTTGCTATAGATATCCTCCTCCTGTCACTCATTGAAATATATTTTTTCAATTCGTTCAGTAAGTGAAACTGGGCACTTGCTAGAAAACATTATACTACACATAAATATAAGTAACAGCTGTATTCTATTTTCAAGTGTAACTTGAACTTCACACTTTAATATCGGTCAGGTAGGATAAAAAATATTCGGAACTGGTGAGTCAAATCAAACTTCATTCAATATAAGACACGAATAAATGTAAACAAACCAAATAAGGATTACCAAAATTGTTTTTCGATGCAGATAGAAAACACATTAGTGATACATGTGCTTCTTCAATTGACATCGCTTTAATAAAAATATGATAATAATTTAACTTTTTATAAATGTCATTATTATTAATATAAATAAAATTAGCTACCGTTTAAAAACCGGGTACTCACTGAATCCGTAACCGTAACCGTTGCAAACACTGTAACTAGGGTTGCCAACCGTACTCATAAATAGAGTATTGTACTCTATATCATGTAAGCGTACTCTATAATCTATAACACTAATAGAGTACGCTAAAATACTCTTTTTTACACATTCTTACTTGTCATATAATCGTATGCATTAACCCATAATCAAAACCAAAAAATCAATTATTTACTGTTAATTTATGTTGGTACCCCCAAAAAAATTTCCTCCAACCACATGCGGAATGATGAAAAATTGTTATGTGCTGCAAATACCTTTTTAAAAATTTTACATAAATGATTCTCTTTTTTTTAAGTCCATACTCTTTTTTACCCCCTTTGAAATCAGATATACTCTTTTTCTTCTAAAAAAAGATGGCAACCCTAACTGTAACCAAGTGTGTCCGTGGTTCGCGGAAGGCTTACCACGTACACACAGCTGTTTTAGTTACAAATGTGAAAAAAAAAAGTATATTTCATCCACATTTTCTTTGTAAATATATGGAGAAAATATTTCTTTTAGTTTGAAGCACACTGAGTGGCCAAACGTTTAGAAACATTTATTTTAAGTTCAAATATAAGGGCCATAGCAAACGCTACATCCAGCATCGGTGATCGGCGATTTGGCGACTTTTCAACCGAAACAGTTCGCGGCATCGGATTTTTTTTTTACTAAATATATCATGTGTGTGCTATGGCCCAAAATCAAGCCATCTTATTCATAGTTTTAGCAAGCCAGGTCCATTAACATCACCAATTTAAAAAACAGGGCGAAATACATTTGCCTATTCTTTTTAATAATCTCAAAAACTCTTTGTCGTGTAGATAAAATTCAATTGCACCAATTAAGAAAATACGCCAAAATGTTCGGACAAGACTACCCTTTCCCCTTTTGGTGATCGAAGGAGGGTAGGTAACAAAATGTGGGCCATGAGTATTAAAGGTATTTTATAGATCAGAACTGTCTTTTTGATCTAGTGGTATAATTTGTGTACCGCTCACCGCGAGATCTTTAATTCCCAGGTCGGGCAAAGTGTTGTTTGGAGCAGCACGGAGTTGAAATTATGCCCGTTAGATGGCGATAGACTAACTCCTATACCATGGGACCTAAATATAGCAAGTGAATTGTGGGTGTTGTACACCTCTGCTATAGCCTTCTGAGTTATAAAGGCGTGATGTAGATAAGAACGAACTAGTTTCTGCATTTCTTTTCAAATAAGCATGCGTAATATTAATAATAATTAGGGCGTACAAGCAAGTCATAACGCTCAACGATATGTCTATTAAATGACTAAATACCCCAGTCTAAGAAAATGGCGACTGCGCATACATAAAACTTAAATCAACAGTCATTTTAATATATAAAAACTTCACTTAACATATATAATATATTTGAGCAAATATATTGCACAAGAAACTTTAATAATCTCGCACAAATTAACACGATTCTAAGCGTATCCGCATAAGAAATTGTCAACTTATTCCTAATAGACTAAGTAAATTCCTTTGATATATAGGATTCATTTGATTTACATTACAGGCACTAAATAAGTAGTTTTACAAAGTTACTTCTGCGCTTAATATTAATAGATAACATTCATAATTTACAACATTGCGTCTATAAAGTCTACTTGGACATGTGGCTTGTTGAATTGGCATATCATTCTGTAACTTTTTGTTTACAATTCTGAGGCTCGCGTATTGTTTTCAAGGCTAAGGCCGGACAGCCTAGAGCAGACATGGCAAACCATTGGCACGCAGCATTACAAATTAGACACGCAAAATCGAGAAAGTCGTCGGAATGGGCCCGCCACGGCCATATTACTCTTTGTTTTACAAAAAATATGGCACGTGCATTTACAAAGGTTTGCCATCCCTGGCCTAGAGGCTTACATTGTTAGCTATAGTTCGTTCACGTTAAGAATGCACTGAGTCATCACTGTCCACCAGCCTAGCCCCGCCCCCTAACCAATAAAATCTTTTCATGTTCACAGAAACCAGTTGAAAGCATTGCTTCGAACGTATCGCTTGTAGTCATTTGTGTTAACTGATTTACATTTTGACTGGTGACTCACTGCATTCTTAACAAGAACAAACAAGCCGGCACAGTGCGGCCGGTCATCCTAATACTAAAGCGTTTGTTTTCGCTAACTTACTAGGCTCGAGGAACGAAGCAAGCAGCTCGTCCATGCGGCCTTAGCCTTAGGGTATTATTATGCAGTAGAATAGATTAGTCGACGTTGTTCATATTGCCAATCCAACAAAACGAACTCACATTATATCATCTTTACATATAAAAATGTCTGACCCACACGCAGCTGACCCACACGATCAGCCTGCACACATACCAGCTGCACACCTTAAAGTCCTGACGGCACACCGAGTATCATCTGCACAACGGCAAGCTCGCGGCGCACAGTGCTAACAGGTAGAAAAGCCACCGCTATTTAGATATACTACCATTTTTTCTACTACCACCTACTTTGAAGCTGTTCTGTGGAGTGACTGTACTACTGTTAGAGTCTGATATCGTGGAGTGGGAGGTGGACTCGCTGTTGTACCAGCCGCACATTCGCTTGACGGCGTCCTGCCAGCGCGCGAATGTCACTTCGTATGCTTTCTTTATTTGCGGACGGGGGTTGAACACGCAGTCGATTTTGCGTAATGTTTTTAGTTGTTCCTTTGATTTCCATATACCTGAAAGAGAAGAGTAATAATAGACATTTATTTATTTAACACTTTATTGTACACAAAATATTACACATCAATAAACATATTAAAGTAAGAGTATACTTTTGTATACTCGCGAGCTTAACTCAGTGCTTAAATTCTCTTCCAGCAAACCTAGAGCAATAGAGGAGATGATGATGCCATAGAGGGCAAGATAAGTGTACAACTTAAGTAAAAAAAAAAACAAAAGATAAATATAAGTACATCCGTATTAACATCCTAGTACTTATATATAAATTACATACGTAACATACATTTAGATAATGTGGGCGGGAAAACGAAGTTAGCCTTTTCTAATTGATCAAAAGCAAAATACCAATGTCATTTGATGTATTTTTTTAAAGAAGCTTTCTATTAATTTGCAAATACAAATTACTAGCATTCTTGTTAACACCTCCAGCTAAGCTTAATTCGCTTGTGTTAGGAGGCAGTTCACGTCCGTGGTGTAATAGCCAGGATTCGAATCCACGACCTCTCGATCGTTTCTACAGTACGGGGTACGATATAAAAGTGAAAATAGGTTTGTAAAAGGGTCCTTGCCCTTTATATGCAAGTTACAATTGTTCAGACAGTTCAGAGGAATACATGCTTGATTACCATTACAATGGTATATATAATCGCTAGTTTCTAGTAGCATTTTGTACAGCTTACCTAATCGATATCCAACGATATGCGCGCAGCCCTGCGACGACATCTCCACGTGCACGGGCCGCTCCACGCGCAGCCCCGTGAGGTCGGCCACCAGCTGCGCGATGAAATCGTTGTTGGAGACACCGCCATCTAGCCTGCATACACGGAAGCATTTGTTTAGAATTGTTGTGTGAATCTGATGTGGGTTCCAATTATCAAGTGTAGATGGCGCTACTCAATCGATTTATTGATCAGTTGCGGATCTTACACGTGAAGAAAACGATAACATTAATTTTGTAAACATAACATTTTGGTTCTTTACCGCGTTGGCGCTATGGTTATCATATGGGGCTGCTGAAAGATATATCCTAGGTTCAAATCCTCGAGCAAGCAAAACAGATATTGGGGTTTTATTTTAAGCCCGACATCAGAAAGCCGGTGGTGTTTTCACCATAAACTTCATACTTACATAGGATAGGCAGGTTCTACATACATAAAAAGCGCATCTTGCCTATAGACAACTGTGTTTGGTGAGAAAAACCATCAAATATTGTAAATTTAATTTACCATTGAAGAATTAAATAAAAAAAACCCCTCAGTGCCTCCCCCTTGTGCCTCAGACAGCACACGTAAGGTTGCGCATTTGTGCACTACAATATCTTTAGTACATTTATCTCCATTAAACTGGCCGCCGTGATTGAAAACGGCTAAAAGATAATTTATCTTTTTAACTTGCCTAATATTAATAATACTAGTGTCAGAAAACCTCAGAAAACATACACGGACGAGATAAGTGGAATTCTTCAGAAAAGGCAAGTATACATAGCATACGAAACCGGCGAGCATGTACTTATGAATGCTGGGGCAGCAAAAGCACTACATTGTTGCTGCCTATCCCCATGGGATAAAAGCGTGATATCATCGATATTACAATTACATGGGGGAATTTCTAAAACGAATCGAATTAAGAATTAAGCTTTGCTTCTTTTTTTTCTAGTTTCATATACTTTTAGTGAACACCCTTCTGCACACCGGGCATTTGGCATTTCTACTTAAGATGGAAACAAATGAATAAACGTGACGTCAAGAAATGACGTAACGTACAGTAAGAAATTAATGGTCCTGGCAAAGGGCGACCGTAGCTGGTTGGTAACGCTACTGCCCGGTGTCGCAGGTTAAAATCCTGCCGGTCCCATATCTTTTTCAACGGTTGCTTTTTGCTTTTTTAACGCTAATATTATATTTTATTTTATCGTATGTTCTTACCTAATAATATTAAAGTTGTAGTTAGTTTCAGCGCACACACATCCATAGAGCTGGGCAGTCCGGAACGCCAGGGATTCCAGCACGGCCCGCACTAAATGCGCCTTGTTCGTCGAAGGCTTCATGCCTACGAACCCAGATGCCGCGGTGCCATCGTTGTATGGCGGCTGGAAATTGCAATAAAAAATACAATTGACTGTACAGTCGTTACTTTAGTGGTCAGTGTATGCGATTGCTGAACGTTAGGTCTTGGATTTGATTGCCAGGTCGGACAAAAGTGCTAAGGCTGACCCAAACTAGTGTTTTGTTTAAAATAAATATAATACATAGTACGAGAAGTCGCTCCTTGACTCGATGGATGAGTGACACATGCACCACTCACCGCAAGGTCTAGGGATCGATTCCCGGGTCGGGAAAGTGGTATTTGTGAAATTCACAATAGCTTTTTTTTATACTACGCCCACAGCGAACGAACGTGTAGTCCACCTGATGGTAAGTGGAGTATAGCCCATGGACATCGACAACAATCCACAAAAGCAGATTATAGATGCGTCGCTGCAGCTGAGGACTACGGTGTTATGCCTCATGTGTAAGTAATTTCAGGGCCTGATCTCACCACCAAACCGGAACACAGTAATGGAAGCACTGCTATTTGGCGGCAGGTTAAAGGTGAGACGGTGGTGCTGCCGCCCTCGAGCTCATTCACAAGAGCTCTACCACCAGTAGCTGGACGGAGGAATTGTGCCCGGTGGATGGCGATAGACTCACCCCCCATCTCATAGTATCTCATAGGACCTACACATAACAGGTGAAATGAAGGTATTGTAAACCACTGCCACACCTATCAAGGTAATATAGACGTGATGTTATGTTAAGAAGTCGCTCTTCCTAGTTTTGTGCTTAGAACTTTTAAATTACTAAACAGATTTTAAGTGACAAAACAACAAATTAAATAAATAAATAAATATTTCACAACTCACACACAACGCCATCTAGTCCCAAACGAAGCAGAGCTTGTAATATGGGTACTAGAATAACTCTGATACTAATACATATATATACTTTTCTCATACTTATTATACATAGAAACACCCAGACTATTTTTTTTTTTTTTTTTATTTTTTTTTTTTTTTTTTTTTATTTTTTTATTTGTTTTTGTTTTTACCCAGACTAAGACCAACCCCCATATTCTTGAACACAAAGATTTGTTGCCTCGCAGGCAGATACACTACCCACTCCGCCATCCGATGGTCAAAAAATTGATTCATAAGGAAGCTTTCATGTATAACACATGAATAATTATTATAATACTAAACGCTTCTCTCTTTGTTAGGAGGTTCAGCCTAGATGGCGAAGAAAATGTTGAAGAAGAGAATTATCGACGCAATGGGTTCAAAAAAGGGGCTTTAATGATAGGGGTATAGGTGGCTGCCGAGGTCGGGGAAGATTCAGAGAGAGTCAAAGGAGAGCGCGGTGGTTTGAATGACCACATGGTATCCGGTGCGAAGCGAGGGCGTGCCGCTAGTAATTAAATAAACAGTTCATGTTAAAACTTGCCGATAATTTAGTACCAATTAAAAAGCGTCCGAAAATGTCCTTGTCCTTACGTAATTCAATGTTGAAGGCGAGAAATATTATTGCCTATTACATATAATAGCATATAATCGAGTATTTTGTAACAAAATACAAGTTTGCATGTTAATCCAAGATTTATCATAACATAATCATTTGAAATGTATTATCTAAGCACTGATTTATGAATAAAATGTGATTAATATCCAATAATTAGACCGAAGATGTATGCAACACTTGCTGTTGCATACATCGTGTGGAATTTCCTAACACGCGTGACAGCTCTGCTCCCGTCGAACTAAGCGTCATGTTAAAGCTAGTCTTACCATGATAGTTTTTTATGGATAGGCACGCGTTTGACCACGATCTCACCTAATGGTAAGTGACGATGCAGTCAACGGTGGAGCACGCTTACCAATGAGATAAAAAAAATGGGTCATAAATCTATTTATTTTAAGTTTTTCCAAATTATTTTTTCTTGACGGTTAGAATTGAGGATTAATAGCCGTTGTTTGTGACAATCATAGTTATAAATGTTATGTACGCCGGAATTGTTATGTATATCGGAAATTGTGTTTTTATGTATAATTTGTATGGTGATGTTTGATAAATGAGATGTGGATGTAATTTATAAATAAATAAATAAGTGCATTTAATAATGTTACCCCAAGTCCACTGAATGCAGGTATGAAGTACACTCCATCGGTGTCAGACACTGACGTCGCTATGTCAGCTGTTTCTTCAGGATTCTTGAACAAACCTGCAATTTACAAATATTTACATGAATTAAAAATCTTTTTGCTGTAAGGTACCCGCTACACGTTCCATTTATTTACACAAGTTTATGTAAATGGTTTGTGCAAAGTTTAAATGTATAAAACATTTAATTAGCACTATAATAGGCTGACCGTTTATCTGAGACCTCGTCTGCGCGGTACAGGGGCGCGGGGGTATGACGACAAAGGGGACTGAAATAGGTGCGGGCGGTGGGCAAATTTTTGTAATTGTTCATTTCGTTCGCTACATGGGTAGCGATCGCATGTGTTGACTGTTGCAGACACCTTGTGAGAGGTACACATGTAATAACTATCTCAAGATGAATCGAAAAATCTTCGGACATAAAGTAAACAGTCAGTACAAGCAAATGGCTTTTAACGTATACGAATATTTTAGAAAAAAGAAACTGGACCCAAAAAAAGTTTTGACTTTCTTACGATTTAATTATATGTTTAGATAACAAATAGTATAATAGTTTATTCCCAATTATTTTATTTACGTACATAAGTTCATTAAAATTTTGTATCTTCTTAACTATTTTTCATTTGATAAATCACTATTTCTCTTTTCTGATGATGTCACATATCTTAGGAAATATCTTGGTGCATTTCATCTCCTGTATATTTCATTAAGTGATTTATTAAAACTGTAAGCTGAAACTGAAAAATAAAAATAAGAAGTTTATTTTTTTCAGTTTGTTGGTTAATAAAGCAATAAACATAATTAGTTGCGATTTGAGTGACTGGACACGATTCCCGTTTTGGGACTCAAAGTGTAGTTCTTTCTTTGATCGAGAAAATATTTATTTTTATATACAAAAAAGCATGTTTTTTACTTAAATTAAATTTATTCTTATTCATAAAGGAAGCAATAAAAAATGGTTGCATTAGTTTTCCTTGAAGTTTATGTTACGAAAATTTGGTCACATGTTTTATGATTTTTAATATTTAAAAAGTGGTACCTAAAAACAGTACGTGATAAAAAGAAAATAATTAAACCGTACATTTACAGTTAAAAGTAATAAATGCTAATAAATAAACGGCAAGATTCAAAACAGCTGTTTTTTTTTTCAGTTGTTACGCGGTGAATTATATCGACCTGTCACCTTACCTACCTAACAATATTATTAATTGGTCCCAAATTTATAGTTATTAGTAGGAAGTAACAGGTCGGGTAGAATCTTGACATCATGGTATAAAAATCACGTATCCACCGATCGGCAACACTAGTTCAATCAATTTAACCTTTGGAACGATCATTTCTGAGATATTTTTAACAAGTGATACCTATACTAAGAAACAGTTGAAAAATATGAGACCGGCAGGATTTGAATCTGCGACCTTCTGCACACCAGGCAGCCACTTCAACCTTTTTTTTTTAACTGTCTTTTAGTGTAATTTGCTAAGCATAGCTAAATGCTATAAAAATAATCAATAAGAAGTTATACCTAGCCATTTTATATTTTGCATACAGATTACCCGGTGAAACATGTTGTTCTTTACAATTTAATACCATAATTTGTAACCTTTGATTATAGAGTTTGTAACCATGTTTTGGCGAATACGTTTCTATTTCTATAAAAATCATTTCTTTTTCTTTGAAAAACGACACCTCCTCTAGGAAATCATACATTTCACACACAAAGCACACCGAGAGTCAGAAAAGTCACCCAGTCACCGTGTGGGGATCGAACCCACAACACCAGCTCAGTTGAAAGCGACGAGGCGACCGCTTTAACCACTACGCCAACCGTGGACTCTATTTATTTTTTTTATTTTTTTAACCTCAAAAATGAAGCAAACATCCGTTTACAACTCTTGCTAAATTCGTATGCTACATTCGTTTAATATTTCAAAAGAATATATTACTCGCATTTCTACACGAAACAGGTTTGACAACATATTACTTTGGACACAGTCGAAGCAAAGTACGACCGTTCTAATAGTTGAGGTGCACTAATTAGAAGTATTTAGCCGACATTCTAACACAAATTAGGCTAATTTAGGCAATTGTTGCATATAACATTATTACTAATTATAAAGACAAATATTTTTTTTTTGTTTGTTTGGTCGTTCATTCGTTCGTTCGTCCATTCGTTAGTTTGTTTGTTTGTTTGTACCCAAAAATTAACGTAACTACTGGCCCGGTCTTGATGAAATTGGTGTGGGGATATTTCAAGCCCCCAGAAATAAAATAAGCTACTTTTTAGCCACGTAGAGTCGTGAAGAAAGTCGTAGAAATTCAAATTATAGGCGATATGATGTTATAATATCGCCTACAATTTGCATAATTTACTTTAATTAGAAAAGAAAAAAATCTAGTCACACGGACGGCCGAGTTTCCTTCAATTTAAAAAGAAACTGATACAAACACAAGCTGTTTTGTAAACAGAAAGTGAAAACACCTGAAGCATAATGCAAAGACATTGTTATTCATTCATGATCTACAAACAACACTTAGTGTGAAGTATCAATATCAACAAACCTTTCATACTTGAATTGATTTTAATTCATATCTCTAAGTTGAATTAAAGTCAATCTAAGCTCCGGTGTCAAATCATTTTATTACAATAAGTATTATAATTTGGTTAGCTAAGTTTTATTTTTATTTTATATTTTTTGTATTTTGATGTTTGTTTTAACGTGTTCAAGCGCCCCTTGGGGCCCATGGAAATAAATTTCTAGTACCCATACTAAGCTTATTACAAATGTAATTATAATTACCCAAATTCTGCGGCCACTTAATGATCGACGCGGTGTAATTTTTGGCGCCTTCGGAGCACCATTTCGTTAGCGAACCTCCAGCCAACGATTGGATATAATCCTGACACGCTGGCATGGGGTTCTCTTCTCGTGTTGATGTTGAAGAATGAGCCAGTACCCATGGTAAGCTAATTAAAAATGTAATTATAATTACCTAAATTCTGCGCCCACTTAATGATCGACGCGGTGTCATTATTGGCGCCTTCCGCGGAGTACACCATTTCGTTAGCGAACCTCCACCCAACGATTGGATATAGCCCTGACACGCTAGCATGGGGTTCTCTTGCCGTGTTGATGTTGAAGAATGTGCCAGTACCCATGGTTAACTTCACATCACCCACATCAAAGCAACATGAGCCCCACATTGAAGCGGTTTGGTCTGCCATCTGGGAATAAAATTAACGGTGTTAATTCATTTACGAAAAATAATAATAATAGCAGCCCTGTATCTTATACATGTCCCACTGCTGGCTCGGGACTCTTCTCATGATAAGAAGGGTTAGGTCTTAGTCTACCGCGCTAGCCAAGTGCGGATTGGTAGACTTCACATTCACTCGAGTATTTTTTTGCACTCTCAGCCATGCAGGTTTCCTCTCGATGTGTTGTTGTTGTCTCAAGAATAATAAGAATTTGACGACCGGATGGCTGAGTGGGTAGTGTACCTGCCTGCGACGCCGAGGTCGTGGGTTCGATTCCCACTCAAGACAAATCTTTGTGTGCATCAACATGGGGTTTGTCTTAGTCTGGGTGTTTCTATGTAGGTATAATAAGTATATATTTACAAAAAGAAAAGTATATAATAATATGTATTAGTATCAGTTATTCTAGTACCCATAGTACAAGCTCTGCTTATTTTGGGACTAGATGGCGTTGTGTGAGTGTGTGTGTGTGTGTGTGTGAGTGTGTGTGTGTGTGTGTGTGTGTGTGTGTGTGTGTGTGTGTGTATGTGAGTGAGTTAAAAAAAATCTGCATTGCTAATCAATATATATATTGTAGGTTATACATCGACATAGTTACATAAGATGCTTATGCTAATCATTATTTTGTTACGTTAACGTGTCGTCACGTCTGCGCGCGCATTATGAAAATATGTTAACATACGCCGGGCGTTGACGCCGACGCTTACTTCCAACTGCAAGCTTTAACCACAGATCCACAAATAATTCACAATGTTTGAATCGAAAGTGAATCTGTAGAAAACCAAGTTCAAGTAATTGTCAGGGTTATTTTGAAGGTACTATAGCACATTAAAATACGGTAATAAAATGTATAAATATGTATATTATTACATCATGGCAATTAGGTACTTAATTATCATTTAACAGAAATATTATTATCATTAAAATTATATGATGTTTACAACTTGGCGAGAGAATTCGCACGTTATTTTTATTCATAACTGACGGAAACCTTACAATTACAATTTGAAGGACACAGAGGAATAACATCCAATGTCACATTAACATGTTTTTGAACTGGCAATGCCATTTTATAGTAGGTATAGCGTGGTAAAAAAGTAGAAATAAATAAAATCGCTACTGTTCATCGTATGATCACCCAAATTTCAAATCGACCAACCAGCACAACCCAATAAAAAAAATCTACGAAATAGCACAAAATGGTGCATCAATTTCATGAAACGTCAAATTCGTAACTATGTCAATTTTAATATTTTCTAAGGTTTACGCGAATGTTATACATGACTAACACTTCAATTTTACGGATTTTATCGCGATATTTCACTTAAATTTCACTTACTTTGATTTTAAGTGAATTTAAGTGAAATATCGCGATAAAATCCGTAAAATTGAAGTGTTAATTATGTCAATTTTGTTATTATGTTTCCAGCAGAAATAAATCAGTATCCGTTTCTAAACTACTTTGCCGAGCTATACAAATGTGGTAGAACGCAACGCCAAATTTATTCTTAGCAATAATATGCAAAGTTTCGGAGTAATCATTAAAGATAAATATTGTCACTTTTATTTATTTATTTTATTTATTTATTTATTAAGGCACACAAAACAGAATACAGTCAATTCATAGTTAGGTGTAAAATAGTTACAGTTTTGCTCTAGACGATATTCCTAAACATGTGTACACAACTTGACTTAATTTTTCAAAGTAAACAGGATAAAAAGACTAAGAAAGTAATAAACATATTAAGTTACACCACAAACATGCATGATGCAAAATAATTAACAACTAAACAAAACAAGAAATATATCAAATTGTTTTAAGTTTATGACACAATTTGCCTAATTTTGTTTTTAAATTTTAATAGACCACAATTAAACACATCCAACTTATCATTGAACCGAGGCAAAAGCTCATTATAGAGGCGACACATTCTAACTAATGGATTATAGTAAGACGTATTATTTTTATAAACATTCAGTATAAAGGTTTTAAGATGGGGTTGACGGGTCCGGAATTTTATGTTGAAATTAATTAGAGATAGTAAATCAGAGGAGTCAATAATAGAATGGACAATCTTGTGGAGACATACCAGATCGTTGCATTTGCGACGAGTTTCGAGCGATTGCAACCGAAATTTATCGAGTTTTTCACCGTAGGATGTCAATTGTCTATTTAGTTTAAGTCTACAGCAAATAATGTACAAGCACTTCTTTTGCACTCTCTCAAGGCGATTTATATGAATAGCGTAGAACGGTGACCAAACAGATGAGCTGTATTCCAAGATGCTTCTAATCAGCATATAATAGAGATAAAGTAAACTACGTGGATTCTTAAAATCCTTAGTAATTCTGCATATAAAGCCAAGAAGACTCATACTTTTGTTGATAATGTGATCAAGATGTGCGTTAAATGTTAGTTTCTCGTCAAACAGGATTCCTAGGTCTTTTACAACACTTTTTCTTTCTAAGTTAGATCCATGTAAATTATAATTATAAAGTATTTTGTGGGTTTTGTTACTGAAAGATATAACACAGCATTTTTTGACATTCAAAGACATGCGATTTTCATGGCACCATCTCTCAACGTCTTCTAAGTCTAATTGAAGTGCTTGAGCATCCTGATAGTTGTTAACAGTTGCGTATATTTTGAGGTCGTCGGCATATAACAAGCATGGATTTCTCAACCTATCCGGGAGGTCATTAATGAATGCGACAAAGAAAAGGGGCCCTAAGTGTGAACCTTGAGGCACGCCCGAAGTACAAAAAATAGGTAGAGACAACTCACCTTTAAGAGCCACAAGTTGACTCCTCCTATGCAGATAAGATTCAACCCAGCGAAGTAAGTTGCCGTGCAGACCGTACCGCGACAATTTTGCACATAAGATGCTGTGGTTGACTTTATTGAAAGCATTGGAAAAATCAGTGTAGATGGAGTCAACCTGTGATCTCTTACCGAAAGCCGAGCATAGGTAATTCTTATACAACAGTAAATTGGATAATGTGGAGCGGTTTCTAACAAAGCCGTGCTGCCTAGGCGAAATAAAAGGACTCAAATGATGGTATAGTGAATCATAAACAACAGACTCAAATAATTTTGCCAGACAGGATAAGATGCTGATAGGCCTATAATTCTCGCATTGTGTTTTGTCACCAACCTTATGTATGGGTACTATGTATGCTGTTTTCCATAATGTTGGAAACACACCAGTTTGGACTGAATGATTAAATAAGATTGACAATGGCGCACTGAGTTCTTTTCTACACATTTTTATAAAGAAGGGTGGGATACCATCTGGCCCAGCACCTTTGTCAGCATCGAGTTTAGCCATTTTAAACAGAATATCACTCTCACGAATATGAATAGAAAAAATTGTGCTTCTGTTACCAGCATAAGAGTCAGAGTCATTTGCGTTAACGCCAGTAGTCGGATCAAAAACTGAGCCAAAACATTCTGAAAACAACTCACAAACCTCTTTATGATTGGAAGATTTAAGGTTTCCATACTTCATAGTCATAGGTATTGAGTTGGTGCCTTTTTTACTATTTACGAATCTCCAAAAGTTTTTAATCCCACCATTCTCGAAAGATGATTCCACAGACGAAACAAATGCACTATAATCCTCACACATAAGTTTTTTACATCGCGATCTAAGCATATCAAAAGCATCGTAATCACGGGGGTTCCCGTATTTACGGAATAGACGATGATATTTTAGTTTTTCTTTTAAACTTCGTTTAAGAGCAGGAGAAAACCACACGGGATAAATATGAGAATCTCGTCCTATCTGGGGTGTGTAACGTGATATTATTTCGTTAAGTTTTGAGTAAAAAATATCTAAACATGTATCGATATTATGGGACGCTTGAATTACGTGCCAGTCGGTACTAGCTAGTTCGGCTTTTATACCGTTATAGTTACTTTTATAGAAGTTAAAACGTTTACGTGTATCAGGTTTTAATGATTCCATTTTAGATTGTGTACAACCTAGGTTAACTACCAGTGAGGGATGATGTTCATCCAGTCTACTTAAAGGTTCAGCACCGTAAACCTGGACCGTGTCCACATTAGATAAAATAAGATCCAAGTAGCGATTATTTTTATTGGGTATATTATTATATTGCTGCAAGCCGCAAAGAAACAATGTTTCAACTAGAAGATTGGCTTTTTGATCTCCAGGCTGACTAGCCATTAGGCGGTGGGAATTAGACGACCTAGTCCAAGTTAGGGACGGCGTATTAAAGTCACCAATGAGCACAAAATTACCAGAGTTATGATTTTCCATTATTGTCCGCTGGCTGTTATTATAAAAGGTATTTATCATGTTCATTGGGAGATCTGGGGGCAGATAACAAACGCATAAATTAATAACGTCATCTGAGTTGTCAGTGTGGTGAGATATGGATAACCAGAGGTCTTCAATATCAGTTTCCCACGAAAACTGGCGAGTAACAGTGAAATGATTTTTAATGGCGACAAGTACACCTCCACCATCCACTTTTTTTATATTTGTGTCACACCTATCTCGACGGTAGACGGTATAACGTGTGTCAAAGAGCTCCGCATCAAATACACTGCTGTTTAAGTTAGTTTCCGTCAGGCAAATTATGTCATAATCGGAGGTGTTAAGTACATTTAAATAAAAATCTTGAATTTTAGACCTTATACGGTTAACATTCTGATAGTATATTAACATGAATATAAATTAAAGACCAAGTTAAAAATGCCATGATACTTCTAAATTATGTATTAATTATAATTACTATTAATAAGTTTAGTTTAGCTTATTAAGGAAGTCTAGATTTTTGATGTGAATATGGTCGTCTCTTTCTTCCTTACGTACGTATACACGCCCATATTTCACCCAGACGAATTTGTAATTCAATTCCTTCGCCTTTAGCCTGGTAGCGGCGTGAAGCGATTTGCACTCCGGGGAAGCATGCTCGCACACGTAAATCCTGCATTGTTGCGTAGTAAGACCTAAGTGCGTAGAATTCAGGTGGTCATCCTTCAGTGATCTATTGAAACGGCGACAAGCAGAAATAACCTGATCTCTTAGGCGCGAGTTAGACAAAGTGACTAGGATATTACGCGGGCGGGTACTGGATGAGTCCAATTTTGCAACTCTTCTGCATGAGGTAACATGTTCATCGGGTATCAGGGCGTTTACAGTTTTACACAAGTTTTTAAACAGGCTTAGAATATTTTCATTTTTGCTCTCTGGTACTGCTTGTATCTCTAAGTTATGACTCCGAGTCATTCTCTCCATGGATGCCAGGCGGCCATTGATGCCATTTAATTCTTTTTGCAGACGTTGATTTTCAGTTTCCAGCACCTTGATGCATTGCACTTTATTTTTCATTTCAGTTTTTAAATCAGTTATGTCGGCGCATATATGATCCGTTGTTTCAGAAAACTCGTCTTGCAGAGTTTTAACCACACGTTTCATCTCATCCTTTACTTGTGTCTTAACCTCCTCTTTCAAAATGATTCGAAATTGATCCATCATTATAGACATTGAAGAATTCAGTTTTTGATCCAGCAGAGTGCTAATTTTATCCATCGTAACTTCTTGACTGGTAGAGGCATACGCGGATTGCGGTGGTGTCCGAAGCAATTGATTACCGAACGACACATTCATTGGCTCGTCAGGCTGTGTACTTATGTTAAACTTTGTTCGTTGCGTTATGTTACTACATGACGAACACTGCCAAGTTGATCGCTGTTGTTCGGTAAACCCACTATACTGCTCATGCCCAATATTCAGACATTTATAATGATAATTGGAGCGGCACTGGTGACATTGTAATGAACAATTTAGCTTGCATGTCTTCTTACATATTATACAATTCATCATAGAACCCCAAAAAGACAATTGTATTCCTGGGGATCGAACTCACGACTCGTGCGTGTGAAGCGGTGTTTCACCAGATGCACCAAAGCTACAGTTGCTTGGAACTACAAATAAAGTGATCAGTATCTCGGTGGCGCTGGCGACGCACAGTTTCGTGATTCAGGCAGCTGTCACTGCGGTTGTCGTGAGAAAAAATATTGTGGGTAACTCACAGATTGCGCCAAATATAGGATTTGTTTTGATGAATTGCACTTCAATGGTGAGACACACTGTGTTTTTATATTGTGAATTCGATAACTGGTTTGGAGACGATAAAAATGGTATAACTTTTGTACGGAACTAATAACTTTTAACTAGGTTTAATGAATTAAAACTATCGAGCGACAAATTACACATCCTGCACTTTTGACAGCCATTTGACATTTTAACTTTTGAATAATACACAAACACTTAATTAACACTGTCTGCTATTTTTATTGAGAATAAGATTAAGAGCCAGGGTTCCGGATAGATTAACTTTTAAACTTACGCGTTGCATGATTAAGTAAAATCTAACGGGAATTAACGCGATCATGCATTATTTACCCGAAACGTCAAGCCTAAAAGGTAAAAAGTCATAAAAATATATGTACCTGTATTTAGGTCAGTCCTGTATTCTGTTGCAAATGGGTGTGTAATGTTTGATATAATAACAAATGCTCTAATTTTACTTGAAATAACGTTCATATGTATAATTTTCATATGCTATAATATCAAATAACCTAATTTCATATGATATAATGTTTTATATGATATAATCTTCCTTTGATATAATAACATTTTGTATAAAGTTCATATGATATAATTTTCAAAATGCATAATATTCTTTTAATATAACTTTCATTTAACCTAATGTTCTTTTGACCTAATTTTCTGGTCGAGGTCGGACTTGGTCGACGGAGCCCCGCTTCGCGGGGCACCTACTTCTGGTTGGTTAAAAAAAAAAACCACGAAGGGGATGGCGGGGTCGTAGACCCCGCCATCCCCTTCTAACCTAACCTATCCGAGTCGGGGTGCCCTAAAGTCCAGATTGCATCCAGATCCTCCTGGTAACAATAGTTGGGTGATGTATAGGGTATAAAGGGAAGAACAAAAATTATATTAAAAGTTACTTAGAGATTATGAATATTATAGTAAATAAATAATATACTAAACGAATGTTATGTCAAATGTGCATTATAAAAAGTGTTCATTATATCAAAAGAAATTAGATAAAATGAAATTATATCAACAGATCAATATGACAACTGATCGTTATATTAAATAAAATTATATTAAGTGATATTATGTCAAGTGACCGTTAGATTTTTTGTTATTATATCAACCGTTACACACCCGTTGCAAATACAGGTACATGACCTATCATGTACCTGTATTTGCAACAGAATTATGAATTATGAATTGTGATTTATGAATTATGAAAGTTTTTATACAACTAATATCAAAATATCAAATAATGCATGATCGCGTTAATTCCCGTTAGATTTAATTCCGGATAGATGTTATCCGAACCCAGCAAATATAACCTGAACAATTTAAAAGTGACGCAAGTTACACTTGAAAAAAGAACACAGCTGTCACTTTCATTTATGTATGTGTTAAGTTTGCCAAGGGCCTTATCATACTAGCGGATTACGAGCGGATTCAAAGCGGAGCGGGCGCGCAACGAACACGCCGCGCATTCGCAGCGAATTCGTTGCGGACACGCGGCGTGGACGCCATTTTGTACTGTCTCGTACAAACGCCAGCCAACCAACTTAATAAATATTTTTTTTCAAATGTCAAATCATTTTGCATCATAACGGATTCTTGTGGGATTTTATCTTGCTTAAATATTTTATGTTTGTTTTATGGTAGGTAGGAACGATATATTTAGGATTATTTTTTAATCGTTTGCAAAACAACACAAATTAGTCGCTCTCTTCCATTCGATTAATTGATAATGGATCTTCCCAAATTCGTCGATGCTTTCGTTTTCGTCGCCGGCGTTTCCGAAGAAACAAAGCCAACAGCAGTGTTTCCTCGTCGGAATCAATTTTGTTACTGAGTGTATTGTACGTCGTAAATTCGCTACAAACACGCGACGAAAACGTAGCGTATTCGCCACGCGTCCGCGACGTCTCCGCTGCGCAGCCGCTGCGTGTTCGCGACGCATTCGCTGCGCGCCCGCTCCGCTTTGAATCCGCTCGCAATCCGCTAGTATGATAAGGCACTAAGGTTTATCTTACACCCGTGCAATTGGGGCTAAATATCAAAGTTCCTGCACTTTTCAATGTCAACTGACCGTTGACTAAACTGGTCATTGTAGTTTCTTTTTAATTCTAAACTAATAATATTATAAACAGGAAAGATTCGATTTTTTGTTTATTTGTTTGCATAGAGCAACACAGGCCACCGGCGAACCGGACCCGGTCCGCCGGTGGCCTGTGTTGCTCTATGTTGGTTTGTTACGATTTAAATTACAAACTATCTGACCGATTTAAAAAAAATGCACTATTAGAAAGCTAGATTATTCCTGAGTAACATCTATACAAATATTTATGTCAAAACAACAATGTTTTTTTCAGTTGATATAGCTATTTGCATGATACCAATACCTAAAATACAGCTTTAAAATTTTAGTCTGTCCGTCTATCTGTTTGTATCGTCTAATCATATAAACAGCTGGACCGATTTTGATATAATTTTAGATACAGGATTTTGATAAAATTTTAGATACAGGCTACGTTATATTTCTGAACCTACCACGCAGACGAGACAGCGGGAGAAAGTTAGTTTGTTTGTTTGTTAGCGCTAATCTCGGGAACTATCGATCGGATTATAATAATTATTTTTAACCGACTTCAAAAAAAGGAGGAGGTTCTCAATTCGGTTGTATTTTTTTTTTTTATGTTTGTTCACCGATTACTCGAGGACGCCTGGACCGATTTGAGAAATTATTTTTTTGTTTGAAAGGATATACTTGTCATGTGGTCCCATTTTTTTCCAGTCACGTTCTGATGATGGGATCCTAGAGAAATCGAGGGCAACCCTCAAATTTAAAAGGCTTCTATATTGTTTTTTGTATATTATCTAAAGCTACTTGGATATTTGCATCTAGTAGTCAGCATTTTATGTTTCTGAGCTGATGCTGGAAGGTACAACTCCTCAACGGTTAGGAGTACGGGGATAATTCTTTAAATATAGGCTTCTTGAGGCTGTTTACTGTATTCTTTCAAGTTATAAACAGATGAGGCGAGACGTTGAATATTACTTATATTCATAATATGAGGTCATGATTTGATGATGGGATTCAAAAAAATCATGGGTAACCCTCAAATTTCAATGGCTTCTATATTGTTTTTCGTATATTACCTAAAACTACTTAGATATTTGCATTTTAAGTTGCAGAGCTGATGCTGGAAGGTACACCGACTTCAGAATTATAAAATAATTATTTAATAATTTCTATTTAACTAAATGAAAAAACGTATTATTTTGTGCGAAGTAAATTTATTTTATGCTTTTTAGTTTACCTACTTTTTGAAGTCGGTTTTTTTTTTGTTATTGTATTTTATAGTCCAACTATCAATAAATGTCTTTAAAAATGAAGATTACGCTAAACTCCACGGGAGCAGAGCAGTAAGGTTTAACTTAATATAACGAATTCCACGCGAAATCGCGGGCAAAAGCTTTGCGAGCTATATTCGCTGATGCTAGTTAAGGACAAAATTAAATACCAAAGTTCTGTACTTTAGTTAATAAAATTCATATTTTTAGGGTTCCGTACCCAAGGGGAAAATCTAAATCTATCAAAATACATAAGTGTGACGTCACGGTTATGTATCCGTTTGTTTAGAGCGATTTGGCAAGTCTATTATTTACTGATGATTTGAACGGGAATTCACGCGATTATTTTTTACCTTTCAGTGCTTCACGTTTCGACAAGGATGCACTTTCATGGTCGCAAGCAGACTAATCGGGAATTAATCGCGTTAATTCCCGTTCAAATCATATTAGTAAATATGCAACGCGAAAGATTAAAAGTCTATTATTAATGTGAATTTAAAGTTTAAATTATGATCTTAGGAAATTTACGAGTTAACAAATTAATTCTTTGAATGATGTTTCTTATATTGATAACAAACAAAAAATAAAATTATTTATCATGCCTATTAGATCGGTAGGCCGCAAATTGAGTAGCAGCTTTAGTGGCTTATATAGCGATAGTTCAAGGCAATATATACTTTTAGGGATATCAAAACTGATGCGCACTGTCAATAAGTGAGCATAAATTAGAAGAGAAAGGCTCCAAGATGGAAAAAAGACGCCAATCAGAGATTTTTTACCGTCGTGTCGTAAAATCATGCTAGGATGCACTGCATTCAAACTACTTCACATTAGCTATTATGATAGAATTCAGTGCATTGTCCGACTGAATATCCAAGCAACACACAACAACATTGTTTATGTGTAACAAATAAACAGGCTCAATTCCTGCCAACATAGCACACGTGTCCGCGAGCTAAGCCCGTCGACAGTTGACATCTTTGATATAAATACATCTCATTAAAATAGATTGCAGAACATTTTTTTGCAGTTGTCAGCTGCTTTACTATGTATGTTATTAATTAAACAAATGCATTATGAAGACTAAGCCCTGATTTTAACGCTTCAATGAGAGAGAGATACTGCAAGAAATTGTGGCTAAGTACTTAGTTCTTTCAATTATGCCGCAATATAATATAAGAAGAGGCCCAAGCCCAGCAGTGGGACATGTATTAGTTACAGAGCTTCTATTTGACGACCGGATGGCGGAGTGGGTAGTGTACTTGCCTGCAACGCGAGGTCGCGGGTTCGATTCACGCTTATGACAAATCTTTGTGTGCATGAACATGAGGGTTTGTCTTAGTCTGGGTGTTTATACGTATAATAAGTATGTATTTACAAAAGAAAAGTATATATGTATCAGTTATTCTAGTACCCATATTACAAGCTCTGCTTAGTTTGGAACTAGATGACGTTGTGTGTAAGTTGTGAGATATTTATTTATTATTTATTTATCTTATAATATGACGTATGATAGGAAAGCATGACTAGGGAGTGCATGAAAGGAGCCTCCCCGAGTGACGTACACAACAATTCCCTACGTCCGACGCACCCTGGACAATTTGCGAGTTCTTAAAAGCGAATTGGCTAATCCTCTCACCACGATGGCTAGTCAAAACCTTGACCACCTTACTGACTGTCCAAAATGCCCTACCACCTGCACAAGAGAGGCGCTCATGAACAACGACGAGAGCGCCATAACAGTGGCCACTTATTGGAGCAATAAAATTTGACTTAGCCATCGACACGACGAAGATGACAAAAAAATATATTACACCACAATTGCGATATGGGAAGAAGGACGATTTATTTAAGGAGTGTTTAACATTACTAGCGTCCATGCGCGAGCGATATCTGGCACCCCGGTCATATCACGTTGAGGGAACACACTGGGTTTTACTGGGTGCTACTCGGTCATAACCAGCGACTCTACCCAGGTCGATGGTATGCGTCAGACATTTCCCAGTTAAAAAAAAAAAAGAAAGGAATGTATAACATAACATTTTAGCCCGAAAACATTAAACTTTTATGAGTATTTTAAAAATAAACCTGTCCTTCATAAACCGATTTTGATTTACCTAAGTTTATTTAATATTCAGCTCTGGCCCAGGTAGTTAATTATGTAAGCAAAATGCAAACATAATTAGATTACACAATCGACAAGATTACGGTCAAATGATTCAATAGACAAACAGCTCATTTCCATTTATTTCGACTCATAGCAAATGTTAACTATAAGATTACCTAAAAAGTTAAAAAAATGTTAACATTTGACTTTTGTGTCTAGTTTTCAGCTATCTACCCTATTGCTGAAAAACGTGTTTTTGCAATCCACACCGCAATTTTAAAACTGTTAGAATATCTATTCTAAGCTTAATTATTGCAATAAAAATTTAGGTACAGTCGGCCAATGAGTTGGGTATGCAGGGCAAAAACTTCTACGCCATAGTAAAAACTAACTGCAATAGATATGCAAGTTTGTATTTCATATTTAATAAGTGTAATATACCCACTATTTAGATATATAACTCACTTATCCATAACTGGTGTCGTAAGAACAAGAAATACACTGAACAGTTCTCACAATAAAATTTCCAAAAAACTATTTATTATATTTCTTTGAATACTTATCGTTAATTTTGCGTTTTGCCTCTGCACAATACTTTAAATGATCATAAAACGCTCTTAAAAAAATATTATGTACTTAAAATGTTATATTTCATTGACGTAAATATATCGTTCAGTGGAATTCACTAGCCATACAAGACAATTATTTGGACAAGCTTAACAAGTGACGTCACTAATAGACGTAACATACAATTGAGATATTTAGGTTCCTAGCAAGAGGCGACCGTAACTGGTTTGTTAAAGCGACTGCCCGGGGTGCAGAAGGTCGCAGGTTCAAATCCTGCCAGTCCCATATTTTTTTCACCTGTTTCTTAGTAATTTATTTTATTTTTAACAAGTGAAGCGCCAATAAAATCCGTAATAATATTCAAAATACTTACACAACTGACGATTCTGATAGGATGTCCCCATATCGAAGATAGGGTGTGTGTGAAGTGGTCGCCCGCGGTATCCACGACTTGGGGCAAGGCGGCTCGGGGTATCTTCAGCATGGTGATGCCCCAACCGGCCCATTGCATCGTGAAGGGGTCGTAGAAGCCGGTGGCTGACGCTGATGATACATCCGTCATGTGAACCTTACCACCTGTGGAGTATTGGTGTGTAAATACCTTTTTTAATAGCTGGACCAGTGAACCAGCTTCTTTTATCCACTTCAAGGCGCATGACTAACTTTCACGTTAAGCATATTTGCTTTCTTGATAACAATTGAATGTGTAATGACTCTCAAGCTGATCTGAACCAAGAGATGGAAAGATTCTCTCTTTGTTCTTTCTTATGACGACCGGATGGCGACGAGGTTGCGGGATCGATTTCCGCTCAAGACATATCTTTGTGTGCATGAACATGGATGTTTGTCTTGGTCTGGGTGTTTCTATGTATAATTAGTATTTATTTACAAAAAGAAAATTATTTGTATTGTAAAAATATTTGTATTAGTATCAGAATCCTAATAATACACGGTGAATGTTTGGGAGTCGTCAATTTTCCTATACACTTTTTATAGTATCAGCTGTTATTAAAATTTAATTGCTACTATGTTGTTCTATATGTTGACGAGAAAGAGGAAATTATACCTACCTGCTGAGGTATCTAAAGAAGCATGAATTGATATCGATATCTCATATGAAGGGATCGTAAAAAGCCTAGCCGTCATGACAATGGCCGGCAATACGTGCGGCATGTGAACTTTACCAACTGTGAAGTATTGATGTTTTTATCACCATGGCATTGTGTGAACGGTGACAGGGACATATTAAAGATTGCTTATATGAACGAGATCGCGGGAAAACCGCCTTATAATAAATATATAATAGCAGCCCAGTATCTAATACATGTCCCACTGCTGAGCTCAGGCCTCTTCTCATGATGAGAAGGGTTAGGCAATAGTCCACCACGCTGGCCAAATGCGGATTGGTAGACTTCACACACCCTCGAGCCCTTTTTAGGCGCTCTCAGGCGTGTAGGTTTACTCACGATGTTTACCCTCACCGTTATCGAGCGATAATTTATATACTAATACACACATATCTTCGAAAAGACGAATCTTAACGATTTATCGACAGAGGTGTGTGCCGTGGGTTCGCACCCGAGACCTTTGACTTCGCAGTCCTACGGTCTCCCACTCGGCTATTGGCTTCTCCGAAAAAACCGCCTTACCTGTCATGAAATAGTTATAAAATATAACATACAATCCATTTGTTTAAAATACATACGTTATGATTAAGCCGCTATCACACTACACGGTATTACGGGGCCTTAATACTGCTTGAGGTTTTCGCAATAACTTTTGTCTTTAGTAGTTCTATGTGTGTGAAATGTATGTTTATGCGGCCGTCGTTTTCTTAAAAAAAAATAAAAAGTAGTGATAGTAGTATTTTAAGCCCAGGTCAGTGTTAAGCAATTAACCTCATTTTGCACGCAAGGAAGGAGCACGGAAGTGCCAAACAAATTATGTAAGCAAATGAATTAATTACGTTCATTTGGAGTATGCTAGTAACACTGCGGATGTTTTATAATCGAAAATTGTCTCTCCATTAACATATAAATGGGCGTTTCATTAAAATAACTTACGTAGGTAACCTATGCGTCTATTTTTTTTAAGTCTTAGATGGTCAATCGCACCATTACATATTGTAATAAAATATAATAAGTCAAAATGAAATTTTACTCAGCCATCGACAGGACGAAGAATAAGAATTATTATTATAATTTTGACGGAGCGTACAGTACGCTATAGAAAACGGCCGGTGTAACCCGTTGCCGAAACGTATAGCCAAAAGGTAAATAATATGCATGTTTCGGGTTAATTCCCGTCAAAATTATAATAATAATTATGCAACGCGATAGTTTAGAAGAAGAAGAAGATTAAAATCTGCTATAGTTAGTTAAACGCGCTACCAAATGAGACAATAATAAAATAGCAGGATAAGTACAATACATGTAAATTTAAAGCACCTTTGGTTTGCCTTAAGTTAACTCAAACAAAATTAATTAGGGTTTGCGTTGCACACACAAATACGGATAAGTGCCAAACAAATATTATTCAAACTGTGCGGAAGCGGTAACCACAATTCTTTGCACAGGTACAAATGGTACAATGATAAAAGGTAATTAACATAAGTAATCATTCATTTGTTTGCAGGATGCATCTAAAAAGGTGGTTAAGAATCGCGACAGAATGGATGCCGGAGAACCGGTGTCGGCGACGAGGCCGGCCCAGAAAACGCTGGCGCGATGACTTGGACACCTTTCTGGAAAACTGGCAGGAAATATTCGCCTTGAATAGGGAAGAATGTAAGTCTTTGGGGGAGATATTTGCCCAATAATAGGACAATATAGGTTAATAAAAAACATTTATTAAAAAGCCTGCGCCGAGTTAAAGCCTCAAAAGATCCTAGAAATAGCAAATTGTAACAGCTGCTAAGAACAAGAATGACTAAACGACCTTTCCTTGACAGTCATTTTTATAACGTGACAGTCTAATGTGTTGTTGAATGTACATACATATCGTTTTTGGTAATAAAAATACATAGATATTCATTAATTCATTCATGTAAGATACATTACCGAAACTGATGTAAAATTATCGATCTTATAACTATAATTATATATTGTAGACACGGGTCTTAATCGCGTAAATATGTATGCCTTTTGAAATATTTACGCGAGGAAGACCCGTGTCTACAATATATAATTATATGTAGGAATCGTGAAATTTTAAAATCATTGATCTTAACTTTCGTAATGCTTATATTGATTGTAAGAATCTCTGAACATTTGATGGAAGGAAAATGCTGAGGGTAAGAACAGCTAACAATAATTTATTTTAAAGATTTTCTGCGTATTATATTTGCCTGTTACTAATTATTTCAGATTTTTGGAAGCAAGTTTTAACACGAATATTAGCCCTTGTTATTAATATTAGACGTAGAATGTAACTGTTATTGAAACCCTTTTTATACATTACGCTATGAGCGTCATAATGTTGTTTTCCTCGTAGAATATTTACCATAAACGCCTCAATCATTCCAGATTTGATGGACACATAAAAACTGATTACAAAACGTCATTTACCTGTCAATTTGTATAATAGCCAGGTGTCCAAGGTTCCGAAGAGAGCGTCATTGTCATGAACAGCGTTTTTCAACGCAGGCACGTTTAACAGCGCCCAGTATAATCTCAGGCACGTCTGCAAAAACAATCATGCGGTAATCATACACCTCTATAACCTTGTCATGTCGTAAATTAGTAAAGGTCGTACATTTCGTCCAAAATAAGAAAATAATTTTATAATATTACGCAATTAATTTAATTCAACCGTATCTGTATCGTTAAAAGGTTTATTTTTTAATACATAGAAAAAAGAAAATAAAAAACGGAAAGTGAAAATTTAGTGCAAAGGAAAGTAATCTTTATTTTTAAAGTTTCTTATCGCTTCTTCTTCTTTTTCCCTAATTCTTTTATTCTAACTGAGTTATCTGAGTATCAGTATTTTACGTGGAGCAACTGGTATCAGACTTCCACAACCCAGTACGAGGTAATACACGTTGTTAGACTAGTTGTCAGACTTTCTGACCTCTGACCTAAGGGTGCATGAAAGGAGCCTCCCCGAGTGACGTAGACAACGATCCCCTACGTCCGGCGCACCCTTGGCAATTCATGAGTCCTCCAAAGCGAATTGGCTAATCCTTTCACCACGATGGCAAGTCAAAATAAAATTTGACTCAGCCATCGACACGACGAAGAAGAAGAAGACTTCTGACTGCCCGTAACGATTGCCATAGATATTCAAATGGCAACCGGAACCGACAGCTTAACGTGCTTTTCGAGGCACGGAGTAAAAATCATTGCGTTAAAGATCACCCATCACCATAGAAATCTTAATAACTAGTCAATAGAAATGCTATCGACTATCTTTTAACACTGGGACGCATGTCGCCGTTTTTCAAATACCACTTTTTGTATTCCTGCAAACAAAATTATTCTTTTTGGCGATGACATTAAGACGACAATTCCTCAACTCGCACTTGTGTTCGATTAGACTGATGCGCTTGTATTCCTGCAAACAAAATTATTCTTTTTGGCGATGACATTAAGACGACAATTCCTCAACTCGCACTTGTGTTCGATTAGACTGATGCGCTTGTATTCCTGCAAACAAAATTATTCTTTTTGCGATGACATTAAGACAACAATTCCTCAACTCGCACTTGTGTTTGACTAGACAGATGCGCGGCGACAAGGTCACGCGTCTTTGACATTTCTATTGCCTTATTATTAAGATTTCTATGCCCATTACCGTCACCCATCCACGGTACGCATTGTGTTTACATGATTATGTTTTGAAAACAACGACACGTCCCAAAACAAAAATTGCGATCTTTAACAAATCTCAAGTTAGAAATCAAATATTTTTTTCCATATGGTAAGAGCGGTTGAAAACGTCCTAACTAATTTAATTTTAATACTAAATGCATTCAAGTTATATCAATTACCGGCGCTCTGATTTTTTTTTTTATACTACGCTTACAGCGAACGAGCGTGTAGTCCACCTGATGGTAAGTGGAGTACAGCCCATGGACATCAACAATCCACAAAAGCAGATTATAGATGCGTCGCTGCAGCTGAGGACTACGTTGTTATGCCTCATGTGCCAGTAATTTCAGAGCCTGATCTCAGCACCAAACCGGAACACAGTAATGGAAGCACTACTATTTAGCGGTAGGTTAAAGGTGAGACGGTGGTGCTGCCGCCCTCGAGCTCATTCACAAGAGCGTAGAGCTCTGGTGAATGAGCACCAGATTAATTTCAATACAACTTAAAGATCGAATTAAAATCAATCTAAGTATAAAGTATCATAGTAAATTCTTTACTTCAGGCAGCGCTTCGTTATAGTTGTATACCAGGGATGTTAGGGAGCTCCGTAACCGTAACCGAAACTATCGGATATCCGATATAAAAAAATATCCATAACCGTAACCGAATCCAAAATAAAAGTTCCGGATAATATCGGATGGGGGCGGAGCCTAATTAAGACACGTTATTACAAGTGTTTTGATTGGCCGGTCGTATTTCTTACCAAATGGTGACACATAAATAAAACCATTTTATTAGATATATAAATTTCACATTTTATATTACTAAAATATATTATACGAAATTATCCAAAACTAACGGATAATCTGAAATAAATTAATATCCACATCCGAATCCGTATCCGGTATAATAATCAATTTTAGATCCGTAACTAATCCGTATCCGAAATGTCCTATCCATAACATCCCTTTTGTATACCCACATAGGTACCTATTATAACACAGGAAATGTTCGACTTCCTTCCTAAAAGAGTTACAGATAAGTGCCTATGTTACACCAATATTTATTTACAACTTATTTCAAACACGCAAGTAAAGTTGTAAGAATCAAGTAAAACCTTGCCAATATTTATCATGAGTCGGGTGTTCCCCGCTTATATGTTTGTACTAAAGTCATTAATATTGAATACACACATAAGGCAATACATATATGAAGATTAAACACGGTATTGCTAATAATCTTTCATATTTAAATAAGTTTTTGTGAATCCTTTTTATATTCGAGACAAAGTACAAAATATTTAACCGTTGCGTTTATATACATAAACTCGTATTTTAACCTTTGGAAGGCCGTCAATTTGCTTTACGGAGGTTACACGACATGCCAAATACGAATAATGATTATTATCATAGGTAATAACTGCCTCTTGGTCTAGTGGTTAGATTCGATTTCCAGGTCGGTCAAAAGTGATATTTGGGATTGTTTCGTCAGGAAATTACAGCGCGGAGTTGGTATTGTGGCCGGTGGATGGCGCTAGGCTCACCCCTATCAGACAGATGGTACCTAAACATAATAATAATAGCAGCCCTGTATCTAATACATGTCCCACTGCTTGGCTCGGGCCTCTTCTCATGATGAGAAGGGTTAAGCCATAGTCCACCACGCTGGCCAAGTGCGGATTGGTAGACTTAACACATCCTCGAGCACCTTTTTTAGGCACTCTCAGGCATGCAGGTTTCCTCACGATGTTTTCCTTCACCGTAAGCGAGCGATAGTTTTATGATAAATACACACATATCTTCGAAAAGACGAAACATAACAAGTAAGATATAGGTGTTTAACATCTCTGCCACACTCTTCTATATAGGCGTAATTTTTTATTTATTATTTTTTTTAAATAGATAGAACGCCAGAAGCAATTACACTATCCAATGGTCCCAATGACAAGGCCAAATACACACATTCACTCACACAAGCACACCCAGTCTCAGAACAAATCTTTGCGAATCACACAAAGATTTGTCCCATGTGGGGATCGAACGTACAACACCAGTGTAGTGGAGAGAGGCGAGGCGACCGCTTAAACCACTACACCAGACGTGCATAATAATGTTATGTTATGATCATACCATCTACAGAAAACATTACTTAGTTTACGGGTTCTACACATTATCCGCATAAAATTACCTTATGTCATTTGCATTATGTGAGTTTAGATATCATGTCTTCAAACTATGCTATGCATATAATATTATGTTGACGAAAGACTAAAATGTTTAAACTTGTTTTAAAACAAGTTTAAACATTTGGCTTTATAGCCTTGATCGTCATGGTCAGTCGTACACTGCAACTAATTATGCCGTTATCGATTTTTTAAGTTCACGGTAGTTTTTTTTAAGGTGCATAGGCACGGCGAATTGCCATCGATTCACTAAGTGTTGATGCGACCTACGGTGGAGCACGTTGAAGAGACCTACAGTATAGTCATGCGGAAACTCCTCGGGTAGGGCGTGCCACTCTTCAGCAGTAAACATGTTTTTTTTTAATGGAAACGTTTCGTGCGTATTAGTGGAATTATACCATGCAGTGATGCGGGTGTGCCGTTTGTCTGATAGTCCTATGGTTAATAGGAGCGTAGGAAAAAGGTTGTGCAGTTCCTCGGCCCACTTCCAAGATGTATCCTATAAAAGACCGATAGACCTTGCGACGATGCACCAGACTTGGAAGACAAGCATTTGTCAGATCGTCGTCGTTAATGATTCTCTTGACCTTCTCTCGGCTGTCTTGAGTGCCTCAAGCTGTTATTCTACTAAACCATCCTACAGATATGCAGTGGTGGATTTTCCAGCAGGCTGAGTAGGCTGAAGCCTAGGGCGGCAGATTTTTGGGGCGGCAAATTTGGGACTGTTTTTTTTTCTTTTTTGCTACTTAGAATTTAGTCATGGAAATCAAAAAGATTTCTGCATTATTCACGTTTAATTTCTGGATCGTAAAAATAATCTAGGACTTGACAATTGTAGAGGCAAGGGCGGCAAAAACTTCCCAGCCCTTACCTTAATTAAAAATTTGTAAATCCGCCACTGCAGATATGAACATGTGCTTGGTAAAAAATACTGCGTCGCCTTGATGCCCAGTTTTTTGCGGTTTGCCGAGCTTACAGGCAGGAAATGTTGCACTGAAAGTACGGAACCTTGCTTGCCAACAGTTCGGACGAGCAGCCATTATTTATTAAACTTGCATTAAATTAATGATAAAAGAGATCAAACACAAATCTTTAATTTATTAAAATTTTAAACCTTATAATTTTTATAGATTAAGGAATATGATTCAGAAGTGAGCATTTAAAAAATATGTATGTCAGCATTTAAGGCAATATACTTAGCGAGGTGGGGTTAAGCAGACTTCGCCGATTGTGAATGCGGTGTCAGTCCCCAAACGATGGCTAACCTTCTTACATGCCCCTTATGACCCAGCACCATAGACGACCTGTGGTGCGCCACCGATACTGCCGTTCTTGTGGCAAAGTTTTGGTCAAACAAATTTTAAATATCATGCATTTACATGTGTTTTTCCATTGACACGCAAAGAAAGAGACGGCACTATAAAAAAAATAAAAGATTTATTCATTTACCTGTGTGTTCATAAATTTGAATACACTCCCTGCTTTAAATCTCTTGCTCCTTAGGAAGAGGTAGAGTATGTAGGCACCTGCTTTGAACAACTGAAAAAAAAAATAATGTTAGAAATTGCTCAAAAAAGGTGTTATTAAACCACCAATCAATCAACGTCAATTGATGCATTTGACGTTAGAAGAAGAAGCGGTTTCACAGTCGTTCAATTTCAGTGTAACATGTAAAAAAATGTTATTGCCACGATGGCAAATCAAAATAAAATTTGACTCAGCCATCGACAAGACGAACAAGAAGAAGAAGAAGTGTAACATGTATGATGTCATACAAAAACAGTGGAGTTCTCGAAAACAAGGTGGTGTAAGAAGTGCAGAAACCACTTAATATTGTAATTTATGGATAACAAGTTAAATTAACTTTGTCCATTGCAATAACAATAGGTACATTTAATAGCTTATATCCAATGAAATGAATTATATACAATCACTGTCCTGTGTTCTTACAATCAACCATTAAATTTAACAATTGGAACAAGCCCTAGATCCAACAGTCTAGTCACAGTATATTACTTTGCATTATTATTTGCAAGGGTTTAATTTAATGATGTATCGTCAGTAACACCTTGTATTCAAGAGTACTAACACATACAAACATAAAAATATATACTTTTATTAATTACCAGTTTCCCACTAATTATAGATTTGAATAAGTACCTTCCATGTGTATGATGAATTCCATTGTTTAACTAGTTTATCTGCCCTCAGATCTTTCCATGTTATGAACTTGTGGAATGGCCGGCCAGTTTTACGTGACCAGTTCAGAAAGGTGCCTCGCTGTGTGGAAATACCCATGGCCGTCATTTGTGCCGCTGTTAAGTTGGCATCTAGAATGAAAATATAGTAAAGTCCCAAATTAGCAACATAGAAATAGGAGTTTGGGTACCATCAACTGTTTTTGAAAAGAAAATTAGTCAAAGATTTTTTATCAACTGTTATTATAAGTTTTAAAAATTAGTTATTCATTTTTACCAAGTATATAAATTCAAAATAAAATAGAACAGGTCAATATAACATATTTATTATATTTATTGCAATTTTTTTTTTTAATATTATGCTATTGGTACATATTTACTACGGCATATTCAATATGAATTGTCAACTGGTGACCTGAAACACAAGCCTCGGCTTAGCTTGGGTACCAGTCTCCCACAATAACGAATTTTACTGTACTTGTATCTTAGCAAATTAATTTCTGTATTTAATTTTTGTTGTGGTGAGAAAATAAATATATTGTCTATTGTCTAATACTATCAAAATAATTTGCTTAAATACACTTTGGAAATATCATCCAGGTACAAGCCTGTTATTTCCATAGCTTCAGAATGGTCAATCATTGACACCATAATTGTACATTTTGATAGATTTGATTTTGCCAGTGATAAAACAGATTATATCAGACTTAGGCCCCTATATTCTACCAAGCATGAAAATAAATAATAAAATTCTTTTAAATAATTGTGTCAGACAACTGATAGTTGTTGAGTGTAGTTTATTTGCTTATCAAAGAATATTTCAATAATTATTGATAATGTTATCTAGTGACTTTTTATAATTAGGCAACATCTAGAACAGTCATTGTGCAATTGATGAAGAACAAAGTGTTCCTGTTGTTGATAATAATAAATGTTAGACATAAACATATAAACAGTGTTGGAAATTTTATTAACTAACAAAGTTGGATCTAACAGATAAATAATTTTAAAGGGTTCTATTTATAAAATTAAATGACTACAAATTTCTTGATCATGTACTGTAAGTACTTTATGACGAATTTTAAGGTACAAAATACGTCTTCATTATAATTTATTAAGATAAACAAAAGATTAAGATAAAGAAAGTATTAATAAAGATAAATTACTCTTACCTTTTAAAGAGTTTTGAACAACATTGACTACAGAGGTCCATAGTTCGTCTGGGTCTATTTCAACAAATCCAGGATGAGGATAGTGGAGTATTACCTACATACAGATAAGTACAAAATATAAATAAATGTTCGCACTTTGTATATTAAATTATTTCTACTGCGAACTGCAAGTGTTTAACTTTAGGCTTATCCACTTAATAAGGAACTTAAAGATCAGCCTTAAAGCTTTAGCAAAATTAATCTTATAATACTTCAAATACCTGATCAACCGCTTTGCCTACAGTTTCGGCTTTATTATTATAAATAAAAGAGCGAATAGTGCTAGTGCCTATATCTAACGTGAGGATGTATTTTTCTTCCATGGTTCGTCACCTCACACCACTTTATTCAGACTGATTTAGACTTTACATAAGAACCGCTTAAATTGGACGATATTGTATTCGTCCGTCTTCATTTCCTTCTAATAAAACACAATTGAAAATTGAATCAACTCCAAGTCGGTCAACATTTAAATGTCAACTTCAATATTAAATATTATGTCAAAACATGTGGACATCGACAATATGTCATATCTGTCAATTTTCTGTCATTTGTTTCTTGCCATATAAAAATTTACTTATCAGTTCCTTTTTATGTCGGGTACATACAATGGGTACATACCTGGCAAACGAGAGTTAGGAGACTTTGAAGTACTTTAAACTCTTTACAACCAAATTACGTTGGAGTCGGCTTCCAGTCCAACGGCTTTAGCTGAATATCAGTATTTTACATGGGACGACTGCCATCAGACTTTCACCACTCAGTACGAAGTAATACGATACTCTTTGTTAGACTAGTTGTCAGACTTTCTGGCCTCTGACTACCCGTAACGACTGGCATATATTTTTAAATGACAGCCGAGACCAACGGTTTAACGTGCTCTCCGAGGCACGGTGGAAGAATCTTTGCGTTAATGATGGTCACCCATCCTCAGCCGACCGCGGTTAGCATTGCTTAACCCGCAAGCGATTTCGATTAAGCCACGAGCAGACCAAATTGCGGGGTGGATCTACGTTAAAAAGTCAATTTTAGTATTTTTGGCATTCTTATTTAGATTTAGCTTCACTGGCCTTCACTCATCAGTATTTTACGTAAAGTGCCTGTTTTAACTACTGTCCACTACTCCGTAGAGGTGAGACGATACTTATTGTTAGACTAGTTGTCACTTTCTGGCCTCTGACTACCCGAGATGATTATATATCTTCTAATGATAAACGAGGAGAACCTGATAGGTTCTCCTCGTTTATCATTGTAAAATGTCATGTAAAGATGGTCTTCTCTCTCACCCATCCAACTGCCATACCCAGTTAGTACAAGACCGATCGGTTCGCGCAGCTTTGACTAAGGGTCGACACACACCAAAAGCGCGTCGAAGCGCAGCGAATCGAAGCGCAGTTTCAGTGTCATATGAATACCAACTCTATTCTCTCAACCATAATACTCATTATCGCATGAGAAACTCTACGCTACTACTACTATGGAATTCGCCGGAATTCCCTCGGCGCCGCGGGCATCCGCGCGACTTGTTTGAGTTTCTCATGCGATAATGAGTATTATGGTTGTGAGAATAGAGTTGGAATTCATATGACACTGAAACTGCGCTTCGATTCGCTGCGCTTCGGCGCGCTTTTGGTGTGTGTCGACCCTTAGTCACGAGTTCCTTCGATTAAGTACCTCAATTAGCAATATATTATTATGCTTTTGATGTTAGATATAATTTTGTAATATCTAACATCAGAAGGTGTACCTGGACCTGAAGATATGAGCAATAAATTTACTTTATTATAAAGTTTATGAGAATATTTATAAGAATGACCCTGTTTGTAATAGATTTCCATTTCCGATATTTCTGATATCGCCAAAAGCTAACTAAGCAGTAAATCTATGTTTCCGATGTAATGATAAAATCCTTTCTTCCTTTTTATAATCCTACTTATATTTACTTCTTATTTACTTCACGTTTGTCACGGCTAGATCAATTTTGATGAAATTCAGTATGCAAGTAGGTTATGGCCTAGATTAATATAGAAGTTATTTTTTATCGACATTCCACACGATCAGCTAGTATTAATATTATAAATGCAATAAAAATTAACTGAGTAGTACGCTTTCATGGCAATATCACTGAACCGATCTTGATGAAATTTGATATTAAAATATTTCAATATATAGGAAAAGATATAAAATCTTTTTTTGACATCAGACGCGAGAGGAACAACTGGCACCGTAATCTAAAAATGTGAATTTTATAAAGCGGGTGGTTACTGCTGGTTTAAAAACATATAATTTTATATAGCTAATAGTCCCTGCTATATAATTAATTCAAAATGGCTTTGTAATCATTTATATTTTTAAACGTAGTCTAATTAAAACTATAAAACGATAGTAAAAGTTGATACATAAATATTTTGCCTTATTTAACCAAAAGTAAAACCCTCCTACGACGTGCACCATTTTTTTAAGCTGTTGCTTGTACGGATACGGCAACCAACATGAAAAATAAAAAAATAAATAAATAGAAGCGTAAAACAACAAAAAATCCGTCTTTTTATAAAACTCTGCTGTCGAGATGACTTTGAAATGACATATCCCTTAAACCACTGACTCATGTTGATATCTTCAAATAATGTGAAAATGACGCTAAGCGTATTTTGACAGTGTAGTTTGCGGACAGTGAGCTAATTTCTAACAAAGCGTCTCAATCGTTGTCGTCGTCAATACGTCGGAGAAACTATTACTAATTACAATAAATTGCACGCGTAGAAAGTCGCGGGAAAAAGCTAGTCCTCCTCAATATTTCTGACAACTCATAGTTTCTAAAACTTGACGGAATTTTCACCTCTAGTCACAATATTCTATGGTTTCAAATTTTTTATGGTTCTTTATTTTTTGCAATGGCAATTTTTCTATGTCTGACAGCAAGCGCGTTTTGGATCTTCGAACGCTAAAAATTGTGATGTAAAAACGGGAAAAATAAATGTTTACTGGCCATCATGGCGAACCCAAGAAAATTTAGTGAAAAAATTGCCCTCCATCATCAAAAGCAGGCAGAGGAAACGGCCGCTTTTGAACAAATTATGCGCGAAGTTTCCGACGCAACCCAAAAGGTATGTCGCCTATTTACTCAGGCAGTCGCTTCCTGGCCGTCAAATGTGCCCGCCGACGTAAACAATAATCATTACAATACACTTATTGCGCCTAAAATTCCATGTGAACCTTATATCATTAGATTCAATAACAAAATACGGCTCTGTTTTCTGTGTGTATAGTTCACAAATTGTCATTGTCAAAATGAATCGTAAGTCTTATTTGGTATCCTACACAATAGCTACTTAGAATAATATTATGAGTATTTTAATGAATCTAAGGAAATAAACCTGAATCCTTGATCATGAGTAAAGACAATAGTTACTAGTCAATTAAAATAGTCATGTTTTGGAGCAGATATTCTGTTAAGTAGATATACTTTTGTGTTTTATGTGAGAAACAGAGTCAACTTAACATAAAAGTTATGATATGTTAATGTAAAACAAAGAACGAAGATAAATTATAATGTTTCTCTCTTGATACAGAGATGTAAACAATATTTTTATCATGAGAGTACACAAGAGATGTTCAGGCATCATGATTGCAGGTCAATTCAAAGATAGCAAGAGTCAAACCACCCCCTGAGGCTATTGATATTGTTGAGTCATCACTCCGGCCCGCACAGCAAGGCTTGGGCACATTCCGCAGTGGCTCCCTGCCAAATGTGGCTGCACCACAAGCCACCGTCAATGAGCTGGAAACAATTAAGGTTCCTTCACTTTGGAATCCAACCATTAAAGTCCCTTATAGCGTAAATCTACCAGCTAACAACAATCTTGCAAGTACTTATGACTATACTGTGGGAAATTCTGAAGTAAATAATTGTGTATATTTTTCCTTATTCATCATTGTTATTGAGTAAGTTTTATAAAAATCAAAGTAGTTGATATTTACCAGCAAGATTGTAATTGATTGATTTATGGTAGAATTTGCTATACCTGTTTATTTTGGTAGTGGTGCAGTTGTAGCTGGCTGACATTATTTTAATTATTTTGTATTACGTCTTTTAAGTTTTATAACTTTTTAGTCCTTCAATTTCATAACTTTTTCTGAAGTTAAAAAGATCAGTGTAGGATGAAAGTTATCAGTATTTTTGTCCTATTCATGATGATAATGAAAAAAAAAGATATTGTCTATGAGAAAAATGCTACAATAATATTATCAACTTACTGAACCCTATATAAGTATTGTAAAATATATTCTAATGCCAACTAAAATAATTAATGTATTCTTGTTAACCTCAAACTGTGTCAAACTTTTATTTACTTTACAACATGTGTTTTAATGATTTCTTGCTGAGGCTAACTCCATCATCTGTTCATTCACACATTAGAAGCATACTTATCATGGCTAGTGAATAATCTAAATTGTCACACACACCACAATAAAAGAGATGAGAGGAAAAAAAATGCAAATAGTAATAAAAATATGACAGAAAACCATGTGATTTCATTTGTAGAGAAAATGTGTTGCAGCATGTGTTCTTAATTAGTAAATTGCATTATTTAGAAGTAGTATGATGTGTGTAATAGTCCTGCCATGCTATATGCATATATGCTGCTAGATATAATGTTAGATGATAATAAATTAGTGTTGTAACATGACCCACCTTCGTTTCATACTGATATATCTTACCATGAACTTTAAGAGCTAGAATATTAATTTATAGCATATCCACATTAATATTCCAGTACTTATTTGAGTTGTTCCATTTAAGTGCCTATCATTATTTCTTTTTTCTTAAATATTTGTCTTATTGGATTATGTTATTCTTCATTTCCATGTATAATATATGTATAGTTGCTTATAAATTCATGCCCTAGTTTTTGAATAACAATATTTTTTGACACAAAATGTTGTCAGATTGTAATATCACATTAACACACTAGGATATTTTCATTTGAATCACATTTTCAACAAATAATTATAACACATTTTTGGATGAAATGGAAATATAGTTAATCAATGTAATAATATTATATAGTCTTAATTAAACAGTTGTTTATTGTCCTTAGCCGGAAGATGTTCCAATATTAAATCAGTATGCGATGGCCGGAGGCCGGAGTGGCGGGACTTCGCCATCGCGGTCGCCGGGCCAGCGAGGCCGGGCGTCGTCCTCTGTGGGACCAATGCGACGGCCAGCAGACCGCAAACATGACACAAGTCCTTACGGCAGTACAGCATACTTGAGGTAATTCAATTGTCATTTTTATGGTGGTAGACTTCTGGTAAAAGAAATCAAAGGATTCAGCACTACTGTTACTACAGAGTGTGTGTGTTTAAGAACATTGTGCTAGTCTTCAACTAGGTAACATTGGTATTGCCTCTAAGAGAACCTTTTGTAATAAAGGCTGCATTTCATTGAAGCGGTGTAAAGCGGAGAAGAGCAAAGCCGCGATTTACTATTTTTTTGTAGAAAGTCCACGCCGCTCCACTCTGCTGGACACCGCTCTGCCCAGCTCTGGGCCGCGTGTTCCTTTTCGGAGTACGTGAGTGTGATGTTTGCTAAACAATTTTCAGCCTTACGGCAGTTCGCCGTACGCCGCCCGTAAGGCCGAATATTGGTGAGCAAATATTCTCACGGAGTGCGCAGAGTCGAGCCGAGTAGGGCGGCGCAGACTTTCTACAAAAATTACTTACGGCGTTCTTCCACTGGGAGTACGAATTTATAGAAAAAAAATGAATGTGCTATAATATAAAGAATAATCTATGCCTATGCATCTATGAGCTATGCATTCTCAAAAACTAGCCACTAGTACCTAAGTTTAACAATACTGCTTTGCTCCTGTCGGTCACCGCAAAGTTTTTACTAGCTTAGAGCCTTTTCTTAAAACTTACTTATTCATTACTAAAAGAAATATTGAAATACTATCATCAATCTCAGAGATTAACGCGTTCAAATAAACAAATTCTAAGAAATAGGCATTTTTTTTTGTATTTCTATTTTTGTATTTAATTGAAACACCTCTCGATAATAGAAACATCATTAAAAGAATTACTTCTAAATAAAATAAACTTCTTAAGATAATACAATTTTAAATACACATTTATAATAGACTCGCCCAAATGCTCCAAACAAACGGCTACATAGACATGAATTTTGTTTGATAGCTATATGAAATATTGTGTTTATGAAAATGGTCTTATTACAAAAGTTGCTAAAAATTGTGTGGGTTTCTAATGGATTATTTTTTCATTATTTTGTAATTTAAAAATAAACATGCCCATGAAACTTTGAATGATCATAAAATAAGTTTAGACTTTAACTAGGTAACAAAAAAAAATGCCTTTGGTTTCTGTTTACCTATACTTTAATAAGGTATTAATTTTATTACTTTCCCGGGCTCAGTCATCATCCCTATTACATTCGTAAAAATCTCAGTTCAACAATCTTCAATAGCTACATGATGACATATTTGAGATATTTAACATTACGCTCCAACCTACAACCCACAGAAGGGAGACAGTAAGAAAGAAAGAAGAAAGAAAGAAAAATCATTTATTCTGGCATAATAAAAATGGAATACATTATAATACATCTAAAACTAAATAATTTAAAATACTATTAGGTAATAATGCCAGAAATGGTACGCATCTCAGCACAATACTGCAGCGCTAAAAGCACCGCAGCGCTGATATTCTGATGCGCCCAGTAAATGAGTAAAAAAGTAGTGTGACAATAGAAAAAATAAAATAAAATATAATAAAAGCAATAAAAAATTACATGTACATGTTACAATTTTTTGTGCCACAAAGAACAAAAAAATAAAATAAATAAATATATAAATATTTATTTACAGTAAGGTTTAAGGTACACATAGGTCAAAACGGACTAAAATTTGGATTTTGATGCTATAGTAATTTTTGTTCAACTTAAAAATACCTATCCAATGAAGTATCACATGTAGTTATTTGAGGGTGGGACCATAAAGGTATTTGTCCTGTGTACACAAACATCCATAATCCATAATTATAATAAATATTGCATTAAGCTTAATATTATGTATAGTTTTCTTAATAAACAGTGCGCAGGTTTTAATAATCTACTTGTTAAGATTACAAAAACATATACACTTTTTAATTCGTGAAAAAAACACGTACAATTTGCCGTAGAGGCCGTTGAAACGCCGCAATCTTTGTCACCGCCTTTCAAAACAATAAGCATAAAAGTTTCCTATTTATATACACCCCTTCATTCATTAAATTAGGCACGCATTCATACCTGTATTGTGTTGTGACCAGGCGTATACAACCTTACGGCACTGGTTAAGATACACCGAGGTTAAGATAATTAAATCAGTTACAACTATATTTTTGACGTCATCACTTCTCTATAATCGTGATTGTCATGCGTAACAATTATCTGAAATATGCAGTACGACACGCTAAGTAGCCGTCCCTACGATTAATTTCATACAAACAAACTTGATTAACTAACGCAGGAGGTAAATAATTTGTGAGTCATTTCTAATAATGTTAATTCAAGCTTCATTGTGGCGCGTGTTCTAAGAAACCTCATTCATAAATAATAAATTATTGTTTTATATACTGTGTCAACAAAAATAGAGGAAACGAGCGCCGTACGAGAATTGCAGGGCAAAAATACAACACCCATGGAATGTATTACTCGATTATCGAACATTAATGTGAAAAAAATGGCCATAAAACCAGTCCGGTCTGCCTTTCTACGCGCTAAAATTGATGTATAAATTATAGAACGTGTTTAAGTTTAATTTATCAACCACTGAGTCTTTATTTTAGCGTATATAGGTATGTATATAGATAGATAGATAGAGAAAACTTTATTTGCACATCAAATTTGTAACAAACATACAAAGAAATAGGTACTTAAAACTATAACGTACAAAGGGCGGCCTTATCGCTTGACGCGATTTCTTCCAGGCAACCTTAGGATGGACATAATAGAATAGATATTTGCGGTAGTTTATTGCATTGGATTTGTTGTTTCTTTTTATGAGCTATACAAATGCATTTATCATGTTGTAGCGATCTATGAACTACTTTGTGAATGAATGGGTTTACATTGGATTATGCCAAAGTAGGTGTAGATACCGATCATGTACGCTGTGTGTACATCATTTAGGATAATATCAAACAACAACCATCCTAAAGTTTAAGTAGGCTTCTACTAATCTAAAACTGAAAATTACTTGTACAAAGGAAGGATATACAAAATAAATACATACTACAATCATGATCCGATAAATTTACGGTGTTAACTAATATTGAAGGTACATAAATGCCCTAAAAACCGAATAAAATAAACATTTCTCAGCTCTCATACAACAAACGTGTTTTTTTTGCTTGTTTCAGTTCGATGTTGATAATGATAATTAAGTAATTAAAGGTGGCTCTCATACAACGAATATGATTTTTTGCTGTTTTATAGATAACGGTACGGGCCCTTCGTGCACAAGTCCAATTGGCACTTGTTGGACAGTTATTTATAGTTATATTACAAAGGATTCATTCAGACGATGGTAGAGCTCTTATGAACGAGCTCGGCCGGTAGTACTACCGTCTTCCCGTTAACCTGCCGCCAAATAGTAGTGCTTGCTGTGTTCCGGTTTGGTGATGAGATCTCGTAGACTTCAGGTGAAGCGGCGCATCAACAATCTGTGTTTTTGGATTGTCGATGTCCACCAGTGGACTCCACTACGGCTACATACGAACTATAGACACAGTATAAATATGTACAAACAGTACGGAAACTGCCTACAAACGTGCGAAACGGCACGCACACATAAACATGCACACCGACGAGACCCCTAAGCGATTGTCGCGGTGCTCTCTGTGCTATTTATACTGTGCTATAGAGGACTCTGGAGAATTTGTGTAGCAAAAACTTTGTAACATCATATCCTTGTCTTTGCAGTCCACCGCCCGATAGCAATTGGCGGCGTACAAACTCAGACTCAGCGTTACACCAGTCTTGTGGCGTGGAGCAGCCGGTGGTGGCGCAGCCGCTGTCGCCACACCGACAAATGCACTCACACCAGCACCCGCACTTACACCCACACCAGAACCATCACCGGAGAGGTGAGGACCTATATCTTAGTACGTACAACATTTTTTTTTACCTGTTGTCCTAGCTGAGCGATAAGTACGAAGCGACGCGATAGTTCTTATAGAAACAAAGGTTGTATAGATATACAAGATGACTCGTGGTTTTATCCGCGTCAAACGTTATTCTGGCCGGTGCCCGCAGGTTTAAAAATATTCACTACGCCATCTATTGTTTTTTTTGCGTAAACTCACTTGTAACGTAAAATCACCTAAATTCACCTTCACCGAAATTAGAAAACCCCGGTACAGGAATTCAAGTTTAACTATAAATTACGTTTTCCTAATTTAAAAAATGACGCACTTCCAAAGAACCTTTTATCCTTCATTTACCTCCTTCGGAGTAGAATTGCCAATAAATTCCATGTTAGTCCCTACGCCCTACACAAGGAACGTTCACGCAAAATTTAAATTTTTAGCCCTAGCGGTTTAGGCTTTGCGTTGATGAATCAGTCAGTCAGTACCTAGTAGCCCAGTGTCGATAATTTTTAAAACCAAAAAAAAAAATAGTAGGATGAAACCCATTAGAAAAGGAGGAAAAATAATTTAGGCGATCTGAGGTCGGGAAGAGGGGGAGGGGGGGGGGGGTTAAGGGTAAAAAGAACGGTTTTTATCGCTTCGTACTTGTCGCTCAGCTAGCTCAACCTGAATATCGAGCTTTTCCCTATTATATTGTGGTCGGCATCTATTCTAATAGACTCAGCTAACAATTGTATGTAGAGTGAGTGAGATCAGATCTCCACGACCCAATACGAGGCAGGCTAGTTGTCAGACTTTCTCTTCAAATAAAAGCATGTTCACATGTCGTTGAAAACTAATTGTTTACAAGCTTATCATCCACCAAAATTGAATAATATACCAATTCCATTCCTTATGTTATATGTACGAGAAAATACGAAAAATACCACCAAATTCCTATACATTTTGATTATTTAGAATGTTTAATTTGTGTGTAAGACGTGTTTTCCTTTTTGGTTAAGTAACAATAATGTTGTATAATATAATATGTTAAGCATTATTGTTTACTTTGAGCACGTGTATGCATAAATATAAAATTTTATGATCCACTGTATATAAACCCATTGTAAAAAAAACTGCAAAGTCATATATCAATGTCGTATTTATTAAAAGCGACCGATGGTGTAACTGGTATTCCAACAATTCACTCCATCGCTTATTCAATGCTATAAGGAAACATAAAGATCAAGTTTGTGTCTCCACTTCCTTGTACCTTTACCGCATTTTTATAGAGAAACCGATCTTCTCGCGAATACAACGCTATTTTCGTAAATTATACCAAAATGACGTAACAATTTATATTTTTGTTTAATAAAAAGCCCCAATTTCAGTACAGTTTTTTTTTTTTTTTTATCTCACAACTTATACACAACGCCATCTAGTCCCAAACTAAGCAGAGCTTGTACTATGGATACTAGAATAATAATATTTTCTTTTGTAAGTACATACTTATAATACATAAAAACACCCAGACGAAGACAAACCCCATATTCATGCACACAAAGATTTGTCTTACCTTTACCGCATTTTTATAGAGAAACCGTTCTTCTCGCGAATACAACGCAATATTCGTAAATAATACCAAAATGACGTCACTATATTATATTTTTGTTCAATAAATACAAAGCCCCAATTTCAGTACTAAAAATCTATACCTACGACTTAAAAAAATAAATCTAAATAACTCTACCTTATACCTTAAAAGGAATAAAAAGGTCGCACTGAAAAGCACTGTTTAGCATTGCAAGTAGCAGTTAAAACATACTTAGCTGTGTGCAGTGAACTCAATGTGGGTGACGTATCCTATGACTAACTTATTATTTGCGGTTGGTACAGTAATCGGGTTTAGGGATGAAACCGCAAAATTAAGTTGGTTTTTTATTGTATATACTTCGCCGGGATAAACCAGTTTTGTCAAACCAACTGAATCGATCTCTGCATTTCTTTTAATGCTTGAAAGAGTGATCGAAAACCGCAGATTAGTGATAACTGCGGATTAAAAAATTTTGTGAAATCGGGGTTTAAAATAGAAGCTTTAAGCTATACAGGTCACAGGTTTTACCTGATTTCCTTCCACCCACGTATTCTGTACTTGGAATTACCAGAAGGAAATTTTACGTATAAGTCTATATTAAAATTCTTGATCATAAAATAAATACATTTTTATTGCTATTCTTAATTATAATGTTTCGGGTTCGATTCCCGGGTCGGGCAGTGTTATTTGTGAACTTTCCGTCAGGAAATTTACTCTAACATCACGAGACAAATTTACTATAGAGTTGAAATTGTGCCCGTTGGATGGCGATAGGCTCACCCCCTCTATCCGATGGGCCGTAAAATATAACCGGTGAAGTGTAGGTTTTGTACACACCATTCTGGGTAATATAGTCGTGATGTTATATTATGTCTAAATTATTATTCATAAAGAACAGAAATCAATAGTCTGACTGATATAAAATTCCGTGTGGATACGTGGCCTTTTGTTTCGGACAAACAAAAACTACTGAACGGATTTTGATAGAAATTAAGTACAGAGACCTACATTAATACAAAAACTATGTTAACTTCTAATTAATAATTTTTATAGCATTTCGCTATGCTTAGCATATTATTATATTTTAATCTGCGACCTACTGCAGACCGGGCAGTTGCTTTAACCAAACAGCCACAGTCACCTCTTGCCCGAAACTTTTTCCTCAACTGTTTTTTTTCAATCTGGATCTCTTCAAAGCAAAAGTTAATAGGTATCTCATAGGTAAGCGTGCTCCACCGTAGACCGCATCATCCATCACTTACCATCAGGTGAGATCGTGGTCAAACGCGTGCCTATCCACCATAAAAAAAAACAAAAAAAAAAACTGTTTGTTACGCCATTTCGTGACGTCACGTTCATCCATTTGTTTCTATCTTAAATGGTTAAAGCCACTGCCCAGTGTGCAGAAGGTCGCAGGTTCAAATCCTGCCGTATCCATAATTTTACAACTGTTTCTTAGTATAAACTATGTTGTATAATAGTTAGTTTTATTTATTTACTTAAAACACGGCACATAATATTATGCCTCGCCGCTCTCCACTGCACTGGTGTTGTGGGTTCGATACCCATCTAATGAAAAATCTTTGTGTGACTCGCAAAGATTAATTCTGACACTGAGTGTGCTTGAATGAGTGAATGTGTGTATTTGACCGTGTCATTGGGACCATTTGATAGTGCTTCTGGCGTTGTATCTAATATCAAAAATTCAAAATTTAATATATACAGGGTGTCCCATATTTAATGGATAATCCTTTACCTGCAGATTGGGGGCATCACGCCTGATAGGAAAATGCAAAATTTGTAGAAAAAAAGTATCATGGATTTTTAAATATCGAACATTTTAGATTTTTTCACAAATTAGCCACTTTCGTCCACTCTTCTTGATGCCATGTTCGTAAATCTCAGATTTTTTCAAGTCTGTTTTTGGAATTCAATTCTTGAATAGATGTACTATCAAATTTACTATCTCATTATTGTACAATTATTTCATTTAAAAAACTACAAAGATAAATAAAAAAAAAATTACATGACATTTTTTTTTACAAAAAGTTTGAACCCTCATGGTGTAAAAAAAATGTATGAAGACCTGTGTGCCCATCACGGAAAAAATATGCCAGTTTCATTGTGATTCTAAAATGGTATAAAATATTTTATATTTTTTTTATTTAAAAAAATAATGTGAGAAATTATGACCAGGGTCCGATTTTTTTTAAATCACTTTCTACCAAAATGATATCCTAGTTGATAATACTAACTACTTAAGCGTATTAAACTAAACTAAATAATTACGAATCGTTCCAAATACTGTTTTTTGTAAAAGTTATGCTTGATAACTTTTACAAAAAACAGTATTTGGAACGATTGACAGCGATTATAAATCTTATAATACCTATCTATGAAAGTATCGATTAAGATCAAAATACTGAAAGTAATTAAACAATATTTTTTTTAATTTTGCTCATCACTTATCTGGGTAACGAAAAAAAAAACGCTGACACTCAAATGTGTTCTGTAAAAAAGGCGCGCAAAATTTTTAAATTTGCGGATGCGAAATTTTCAGTTTTCTCTAAAAGATTTTATGATATTGTGCTGTGACTTCAGACTTGTTTTTTGCTACTTGAATTTGGACTTATCAACATCGGCAAATTAACAAAAAACGTTCGGAAACCTTTCTCGGTAGAGCAAAGCATTTGTGTATACTCTCCTGGTGTATACAGATATCGCGGCATTTTACGAAAGAAGATAACAAGTCTCAATTCTCGTAGCAAAAACAAATCCAAAGTCACAGCACAATATCGTTTGTTAATTTGCCGATGTTGATAAGTCCAAATTCAAGTAGCAAAAAACAAGTCTGAAGTCACAGCACAATATTATAAAATCTTTTAGAGAGAACTGAAAATTTCACATCCGCAAATTTAAAAATTTTGCGCGCCTTTTTTACAGAACACATTTGAGTGTCAGCGTTTTTTTTTTCGTTACCCAGATAAGTGATGAGCAAAATTAAAACAAATATTGTTTAATTACTTTCAGTATTTTGATCTTAATCGATACTTTCATAGATAGGTATTATAAGATTTATAATCGCTGTCAATCGTTCCAAATACTGTTTTTTGTAAAAGTTATCAAGCATAACTTTTACAAAAAACAGTATTTGGAACGATTCGTAATTATTTAGTTTAGTTTAATACGCTTAAGTAGTTAGTATTATCAACTAGGATATCATTTTGGTAGAAAGTGATTTAAAAAAAATCGGACCCTGGTCATAATTTCTCACATTATTTTTTTAAATAAAAAAAAATATAAAATATTTTATACCATTTTAGAATCACAATTTAACTGGCATATTTTTTCCGTGATGGGCACACAGGTCTCCATACATTTTTTTTACACCATGAGGGTTCAAACTTTTTGTAAAAAAAAATGTCATGTAATTTTTTTTTTTATTAATCTTTGTAGTTTTTTAAATGAAACAATTGTACAATAATGAGATAGTAAATTTGATAGTACATCAATTCAAGAATTGAATTCCAAAAACAGACTTGAAAAAATCTGAGATTTACGAACATGGCATCAAGAAGAGTGGACGAAAGTGGCTAATTTGTGAAAAAATCTAAAATGTTCGATATTTAAAAATACATGATACTTTTTTTCTACAAATTTTGCATTTTCCTATCAGGCGTGATGCCCCCAATCTGCAGGTAAAGGATTATCCATTAAATATGGGACACCCTGTATATATGTATATATTTTTTATATAATCAGGGACTGAAACCCCGCTTTTTATCTGCTCACATATCACTGGCTTCCTCGAAATTCTAGTTTTTTTTGTTCAAAAACTATAAAGCCCCAATTTCGGTACTAAAAACCCACCGTAAATAATTCCAGGTGACATAAACTTAGACGTGTTATCCCCGATGAACCCAGCAAATCGTCCCAGGTCGTCTTGTGAAATACCCAGAATATCCAACAATAACAAGTAAGTACCATTTTGTATTCCCCCATTTACCCTATTATATTATTAAATCTATACACTATAATAGTATTATTACGTAAACTTTAATGAATCACGAGTTATATTGTTTTCAACTGCTGAATGATTGATAAATCTTTAAAGCATTGACATTGATCTAATCAAAATTCGTCCTTATCTAATTCACGTAGTATTCGAGATTTGAGAACTACTCTATTATCTCTGCAAATTGGTAATAGGATAGAACCTTGTAACAGTTAACTTTAGCCAATAAGAGCGCATGACACCGCGCGATGAAACCAGTTTAGGTTGCGTATCCGAGTTTTCCTGCGTGACGAAAAAAAAACATTACAACGCTGTCAAACGCAGCTTTGGTGGTTACGCAGCCTAATTGTCAACCAATAGACGTGACAAGTGTGACAAGGTTCAATCACTTTACCATTTCGCGGGAGTTATACGCTGGTATAATCGATTACAAAAATCGATATCAAAATTTTCAGACTGCGGTCCTCATTTAAATTGCGACTTACGTAAAATGTAAAAAGTCCAAGCACCACTCAATTTATTGGCTATACTTGCGCAAGGGTTAATAAATGTACACCACTCTTGCAAGAAAAAAAACAAGATTTTGTATAGGACTCCACATGTTATTATATCAGAAACAGATTGTCATCCGTGTAGTCACTGGGGATTAGTTGAAAACCAGCGCTAAGCTTTAGTTTGGCATATGCTGTACCAATTCCCATTTAGGGCAATTTTTGTTTTTGGGCATACAGCCTTATAAATTACTGTATTTATTTATTTTTTCGTTCTTTACTGAATTTATGTGTACATACATTTTTTTTTTGAACCTAAATAATATAATTTCATTTTCATTTTATTTTCATAAATGCCCAAACGGCAAATGTGGCATCCACTTATGTGATTGACTATACATACACAATCAATAAGTAAATATACCCATATAACGGCACGCGCCGTAAATTATAATTGAACATGATTCATTCATGTTTGTCGTAAGACATTATAATGTTATCGTAACGGCGCAGTACAAGTATAAGTTGGAATTGCGCGGAAATTTTTTCCTTTTTTTTTTACTATGGTTGCTGTTAGTTTTTTTTGTGGTACAAAACTGTAGTATGGCAGCAGTTTATTATGTTTCTACTTTTACAACCTTATTTGTTTGTATTTAGCTCTGCTCATAACATTATACTCGGCAATTACTGCCACAAATGTCTTGATATTTTTTATAAGTTATATATAAGTATATTCACAACTAGACAAATTAAGTTAAGTTGATGCTTGATTCAATAACTGGCTAAAGAGACTCTTCATTTCCTAAACTAAACTTCTTCTTGCGTATCAATGGTTCTACAAGCTTATATTACTCCCGCCCAGTGCGTGGTCAGACCAATTTCGCATGCTGTATTCATCATCATCATCATCATCATCAGCCTGTAGCAGTCCACTGCTGGACATAGGCCTCTCCCAAGGTGCGCCAGAGTTCACGGGCATTCTGTAGCGTCGTACAGAAAGTCATCCAGTTGGAGCACTTTCATTTGTTTTGACCAGCCCTATACATAATAAAAAAGCTTGTTTGTTGGTAAGTATAGATAAAATCAAAGATCTTAACGGTTTTGAAGTTGGCTGCAAATGAAATGTTCGGATTGGCACAGCCATCTGCGGCCAACGTCTAAACCAAAAAAAGATGTTTGATTTTATCTATAACATGTATTTTCTTACGCGGTAGCGTGTACAAGAGCGGCGGCGATGGCGGCGGCGGCGGCGGCGGCATGGGCGGCGGCGGGCTGGCGTGCGGCGAGCTGCAGGTGCCGGGCGGCTCGCTGCCCGACCTCACCTCCGTGCACTTCCCGCAGCCGCACTACCTGCCGCACCGGACCTCGCCTGACTACCACCAGCCGCGATACGTATGTACCCTCTTACTTATGGTCGCGTTTGTGCAGGCAACGGGGCAGCTGTCCCGGGCCCCACAAAATCGTGAGGCCTCTAGCACTAATATGGCCTTGCCCCGGGGCCTCCACAGCTATAAATCCGGCCCTGTGTGCAGTGTCAACATGCCTCTTCTCTGAGCAATCAAGGCCATTCTGGTTAAATAGTAAAAGATTAGACTACACTAAATGCTGACTCGGCACAAATCAAACTTGTCAGGTAATAAAGTTTCCATCGTTGTAAACTAGAGCATCTAAACGAGTACTAATCTATCCTTCCTACCTCTGTCTAAATGCTCTCAGGTCGCCATTGTTGCTATATCTGTGTGCATCGTTTGTGACGTAATTATCATTGCCAGCTCATTCTGTAATGTATATGTTAATATAGATGGTGTTGGTTCTATACAGGGTGGTCTGGTCGTGCTCAAGTTATCAAGCCCCTAATTGCAAATTAAATATCAAATGTGTAGAATAGGAAAAAAAATATGTTGCATAAATTATGGCTCGGGTGTTAAAAAGTCAGTTGTTTATTTGCTACTGCTCAGAAATTTTGTTTTCGGCTCCAGCTCGCAAAGATTTTTTTGCTGCTTGAGAACAGTGAGCAAAGTAAGCGAGTCAGTAATTTCGACAAACAAGAAATAGGCAAATAAGTATGGTAGCATGAGCAGCGAGCAGGCCGTCCTAGCTATGGTGTGTGTGCAGTCGCCGACGTCGCCGGGCGCGCTGTCGCCGGGCGCGGGCAGCGCGTCGCCGGCCACGGGCGGCCGCTCGCCCGCCTCCGGCTCGCCCGTGGGCGCCACCGTGCCGCTGCACGCCATGCCGCACGACCAGGCGCCGCTCTACGACGCACAGGTCAAGCTCATGCCCCCGCGCTCCCTACCACCCCTACCTGTACCAAGGCCGTAGCTAGGGAGGTGCTTTTGAGGACCAAATTCCCACTCGAAATTGCACAAAAAATATATAAACAATACTTTATTGATTCCTGCTTCATAGTAATCCCATGAATGAAATCCTGGCTACGGCCCTGCTTCATACTGCTACCACTGACCCTATGTCGTATTTGTTTGTTCGATTGTTGCTAGACGTTCAGAGCGGTTACAGACGTATGTTCGGCGTGCTTTGCTCACGTTTTGGGTACTCACGGGTGTACATTATTTGTTCATGAAAATACCTACTTGAGTTTATACATGTACGTAAGCCCGCCGAATATAAGCGTCTGTAAGCGCTATAAGTATTACAATTGTATGGATTTTAGATTGATAAAATACAAATAAGAAAACCCCAGATTTTAATTAGTTTTTTTTTTTATTTAAAATAAATTTCACTAAAATTTAAAATATTTCGAAATGTAACATTGCTTCTCCTCGCGGATCATAAAATGCGGCTAATAAATCGAACGCAATATTTAGCAAGGAAATCATCAAATCATACGTGTATCCAACGAATATCGCACATTACTATGCAAGAATTGACGAGCCGGCCGGCATTTAGCATTGTATGTCAAATATGGCGAAGCACCTGAATGGATGTAGTGATGCATCGTGTAGATGGCAACTGGATTATTAATAAACTTATTGTTTCATGGATGACTGTTCACAAACCTTATTGTCTGTACTGCACTTGGCGTGTTGGTTCAAATATTCGAGATACGAAGCTACAGCTTGGCAAAGTAGTCTAGAAACGGGAACTATTTTTTGTTTAATATTATAAAATACGGGTTGCACGTCTTGCACGACATGACTGGCTGCGTCTCAGGCGCGACGTGTCGCACTCTCTTGAAAATGCCTAAAAGTAAAGTATAGGCGAAACCGCGGTCGACTAAATAGACCAACATTACGTGAGTAACACCCGTATTTCATAATTTGGATAATGTTACAAACACGTCAGTTTGAAAAAACAAAACTTCACAATTGGATCACAATTTCGGAGATATTGAAATTGGAACAAAAAAAAAGTCCCTTTTTTGCCAAGTTGTAAATTAATTCTATGTTTATGGACTTAAGTTTTATTTTTATTTTGACGAATACTCCAAGTGAAATGCAGGCATTATAGCTTGACCGCGGTTAGCGCAATCCTAGTATGTGTCGAAGGGTGTGGGAAAGGAACTATTCTAACTACTAATGTTTAAAACTTTGATTTTATACAAGTAAGCTGAACTCATTAGACATGTAAACAGATTAAACGTCGCTGAAAAGACTCAGCAATATTTTCTTCAGGGAACCTGATATTACTAAACAATAGCAAATTTGTTTAATCCATTTATTAAAATCATGAAAATATAAAAATGAAAATCGTGAAATTTATTATGATTTTGAATGTAACTAAGTAGCATGGAAGGCGTTTTTATTTTTTTATTTTATTTTATTTATTAAAATCATGAATGGCTGCATACATAGCACGTCTTATAAAGGTTTCTCAAGGATCTTCATAATAATATAATGTATTCAAGACAAACTCGATCAGTTCGTGTTTACATTTGACCACTTTTCGCGTCGAACATGGACACAGTCTGAGATCATGTTCAAGGTCTTAAAATTTTCGCGTACTTGAATTAATGTACATAGAGTATTGGATCCTACTTAAGATAGTAACAAATAGATGAACGTGACGTCACGAAATGGCGTAACATACAGTTGAGAAATTTAAGGTGCTGGCAAGAGGCGAATAGCTGGTTGGTTAAGCGATTGCCCGGTGTGTAAAAGGTCGCAGATTCAAATCCTGCCGGTCCCATATCTTTTTCAACTGTTTCTTAACAATACAATTATTTATTGATAACTCAATGTTACCTGTCAGTTTTTACATTTTCTTATAATATATTACAAATAACACGTATAATAATAAATAACATTAGTAAAGACACATTAATATTTCATTAGTGGATAGCTAAATGCTATAAAAATAATCATTAAGAAGTAGACATTACAGTTCGTTAACTTTCCCTCACCCTTCAAATCATGTTAGGTTGGCGTTCAGGCGGTATAGCTGTAGCTACTAGAAACAAACTACTGTACCTTAGAGCTAACACTGGCTTTGGAAACTATAACATATCCGTTACCAGTGAGCACTTATATTCCTATAGGTTTAACATTTTTGTTGTTTTGTTATGTTTGTGTTTTATTTGCTTTCTACACAAATCATTTTTTGTTTATTTCAGAATCACTTATCTGTACCAAACACAAATAATTATCTTCATCATAATAAGGTTCGTTTTCTTTTATAACCTCCTCTTAAATTTTATTCCCGCTCATACTTTTTACAGGCGGTCGCTTGAATGCTTTGACGCTGTCTGTTGGTGCCAATATTTTTGATTATCTGTATCAGAGCTGAGTCTCAATGCTGATATCCTACATTATCTGTCCAGTGGCGTAACTATAACATCGGGGGCCCGTGGCGAAAACATAGGATGGGGCCCTAGTAAAAATCGTCAGTTCGTCACTTACCAGTGATTCAGTACATGATTCTGAGAACCTGGGTGCATACATCTTTCATTGGCGGCCCGTGGCATTTGACCACCCCTGCCACCCTATAGTTTCGCCACTGTATCTGTCCTTGATATTGGTTCTACATTTTTCTCGTTCACACACATTGGTGCTTCATCAATGCATGAATCGGCGTTACGGTCTTGTAAAGCTAACCATTTCACTGATCAAATTCATTCTCTAAGCAATATTATTGCTTTAATTCAGCACCGCACTACGATTACCCATTTCCAAACTTATCCTTTTATCGTTATATTATATTTATTGATATTTTTTGTATTCAGGACAACTAAAAACGTTGCTTTATTTATATATTTAAGTTGTTCATAGTTGGTATTAACGAGGCGATAAAGCGCTGACACTGCCTGCGGTTTAAACAATGAGTTGTGGGCAAAGTTAGCATAAATCTATATAACATTATGTATTTTGTGTATTAAAGGGTTGTTAACTAGCTTATTTGTTGTTTCATCTTATCTGGGATGTCTATTTTTATATTACATTATGTTATGTACCTTAATTTAAAGTTACTTTAAAATTCATTTTAAAAGTTTAAAGTATTGAACATTCTGAACACTGCGCGGTAATTAAATGTAGTTAGGGCTAAGCGGTGGAGAGGTGGTTCTCGACAAATCTAAATATTTAATATGTCGAGGACAGTAATGTCAGAGTATACTCTTGACATATTTCTCATGACAGCAGCAAGACAGTAATACAATTGCTGTGAGTACAGCTCACCCGCATACTTTCTTTTCTTTTTTTAAAAACGACGCCCGCACTAGGAATCCTCCTGTGTCGCGGGGGTGTTCACAAACATACAATTCACACACACCAAGTACACACAGACTGTTGTGTTACTGTGTGTGTTGTACTGTTTTACCGTAGATAATAATAATAATAAATAATAATAGCTTGGTCCCTGCACCTGATGTCGGTGGGACACTGTTTTTTATATTTTTAAATGTATTTTTTGTATTTTTTATAAATCAATATTTAAAAATATATAAAATAAGTTTAACAATAAAAAAAGAGGAATAATAATAATAAAAATATTTATTTTCTCTTTCACAAATTGGTAAAAAAATACATTGGAATGTTGTTCAAACAGAGACTGGTGTCTGATTTAGAAAACCTGTGGTTCAGATCACCAGGAGTATTACTACCATAATAATTAGATGAGATAATAAGATAAGATGATACAATAATAATGCCCGGGTGGCAACCCTAATGTTTATGGTTTGGTATATTCCCGCTCAACTAATAATTGAACAGTATTAGACATGTCATAAAGCGAGTTATTTGTATGATGATTCATTATTTACTTTACCAGTGGCGAATGACACGCATTACTGGACATTTGCATATATACTTTTTATTACCAAATTGTGTGATTAACTACGTTATTATTGCCAAGTGTACTGTATATTAAACAGTCATTATATAGTAATATTATATTTCTATGGTTTTTATTGTTTGGTGATAATTTTGGTTATTTTAAATTTTTAATTCACTGAATCGTGTAGTTTTCTAATAAAAGGGTCCTTATATGCAAAGCCTATAACATTTTTCAAATTTAAAATGTTTCGCTATATAATAGCTTGCTCATTCTAAATTGGGGTATTTATGTTTCAATTGGCATGAATTGATATTTGTAAATATATTTTTTTTTCAAATTAGCCTATTCTTTAAATAGCCTTCTACAATTTAAAAGTTGACCTAAAGTAATGCGATTCTTACGCAGTATTTTTGCGCACCGCGAACATAGAAATGTTTCATCAGATCCGCATTATTGTATGTCATACTTAAAACATTTTAAAATGTTAACTATACAGGTTGTTTGGCGCATCGACAGACAAACTTTAAAGTGAGATAGACGGCAATTTAAAAGTTTGTCGGTCGTGGTGCCAAACACCCTGTATATTTAAAGGTTAGACCACATCAGCTGGTAAGTTTATAAGTTTATAAGATTCACTAGTTTAATAATGATTCTATTTTAACTGCATGAAAAATTTGGCTTACAGCTAAAAGCAGTGTGATTGCTCTCAATTTATTACTTTTAATTTCTAGCTAATCATTTGAGTTGGTGGTACTATGTGTGTAATTTTATGGTTTTTAAATTAAAAGTGTTGTACGTGATAAGCTTCACTTTTGCTTGTGGGAAGTCTTGCAGCAGAAACGAGGTGTTTACTTTAAGGTGGTTTATTGGCGACTAGTTTTAAATGACAATGTTTTGAATGATTTACTTAGCTACTCACACATGCATAGGTAGGTATAGGATTTCGTACGTTGAACTTGATTATTAGCTAACAAACCGCCCACCAAAGGCCCTATAGGTCCTTTAATAAATTGCAGGCAAATTGATCATAACAAACAAATGATTCTATATAAATTTAAATAAGCTTTACAATTATTATCTAAAATTATCTTTATTGTGGGCGCTGTATACTAATATAACTTTATTTTTGCTCAAGTTAGATTGATGGTAATGAGCACGCGGTTGTATATCCGAACTCTAGCTACAGAACGTATAATATACCGGGGGAATGCGGCATAAGGGCATGGAATTTAGACACAGATTCTAGACTTGGGCAGTGTTTATTTTTTTAAAAAAATATACAAAAAGTAATTCATTATTATTGACATTATTATTGGGCATTATCAACTGTGCTATTAATCGCGTGTCGTCGCCTCCACGCGACGTCCCTCGATTAATAGCCCAGTTGATGAATCTACGTACTAGATTCGAAACTAGTCGGCATATCCCGGCTAAAGTGACGTGAGTAACCCGTATTCTCAATAATAATGTCTTCACCTAACGTCGGTTTTAATAAAAAGTAATTCACTTTGCCTGAACTAATTGAACATTAAAATCAACCGATATGTTCGTAAAGTGTGGTAATTATTCTCGTTTTTTTTTTTTTAAATTTAACCATTTATAGTTACCGCTGACAACCTATTATCTGTGTGTAAATAACCTCGTATGTATTAAATTTTGCCTTCCACATCACGCATAATAATAATCACGTTTTTATTTAAAAAATCTCATGGTTTTAATTACTTAGTTCTGTTTTCATTGTTAACTTTGTAAAGATAAAGAAAAACAAATACTGTTCATGGTTATTTTTAGAACTCCGTTTTAAAAATAACTCTATTACCACTGTACCGCCACCTCAATAAAAAAAACAACGCTTATTTTACTAATTCTTCCGTCACACTGTTTTCGCACTTATATTATTCTACCGTCACAACTAATAATACGTGTGTTGTTTTCACTGGTTACAGAATGTGTCGTCTTTGGACCACGGGTGGATATCGCCGAGTTACCAAACGCACTGTAGTCCGCCCTCGCAATATTCCTCCACGTCAAATATTAATATGCCTTCACCAACGGTATGATATTTTGGAAATATTGTGTTTGTGTATCTATGTGTTAATCCTATTTTTTAAAACTCGTTTTAATTATAAATTATTTTAACATCCTTCTTAGTCATTAAGCGTGAAATTTATGTAAATTTCACGTTTTATTGCATTATTATTGTGCCCCGAATTTACCAGTTCCTAAGTTTTAGACAGCCTGATAGCTCTTTACAAAATTACAAATTTGATGGTTTACCTAATATAAGTTCTGAATGAAGGCTTATCAAGGACTTATCAGAAACCTGAGAAACTGGTCTCTTAATTAATATCTTTGTTATTATTGTTAGGAAACATTATTTAATCGTTTCTACATTGTATATCATTTTTATTTCACTGCTTCTAATTTCTCGCATTAAGTTATGTTTTTTATAGTGCGACATTTCACAGATAAAATCAAAAACATACTCTCCATTTTGAAAAAAAAAAATTTCACCAAAGTTCCGTTCATCCGTGGTTAACGCTAAACCCGGATTCGATCACACTCTTGTGATCAAAAACGATCGTTTAGCGTTAGACATCGGATTAACACGTTGTAAATTGGTAAAATTCGGGCTAAGTGACAGCCATACTACAGTGTCTTCTTGTCGCGTCAATGACTATAGTACTTCTGTTACATTATTTATATCTATATAGTTGACTAATAGCATTCGACTAGGACTCCTTTTTGGTTGGCCCGCATAAGGTCTTTTAGGGAACTAATGGGTAGGAGAACAGATGGGCCATATTTTGGGTGGGCGATCGGCATTCGCAACAATGTTTGTGGATCCCAACTTGGCCAAGTTGTCTTTGCAGCGACCAACTACAGTGTAAAAATATACATAATGTAATAATATCTATGTTTCAGATGGTACACAGTCCAGGTAGTCCGGCGGAATCGCCGCAAACGGATTACAACAACCTACACCAATTACTACAACCGTTCGAGCAAATCACAATGGTGAGAGTCTCTCCTACCATTCTTAACTAAATCGTACAGTACATTCCATAATTATATCGCGTAAGGATCTACGATTTGTTACGAAAGACGTTTTTGCTCCTTGCCCTACTAATCAGGCTACACACTCCATCATATTTGCGCAAAATAAAATTTTCATGCATTTGACATTTGTACAAATAAGATTGAATGTGTAGTCAGACCAGAGGTTTGCACTAACTGCTTTTACAGATAAGATGGAGCGTGTAGCCAGGCCAGGGGTTTGTACAAGCCGCTTCAACAAATCAGATTTATATTAGCTTTAAATGAAAAAAAACTGTTATAAATAACCAATTTTAATTAATCCACCACCCGATCTGTCGTTAATATGATAATAAATTAATTCCCATGTGTTATTATTACGAAATGACAGTTGTAAAACATGGTTTATCGGCAATTTGTGTAACCAAATTACTGTTCAGCTATTTGCAATGGGCTACTAAAACGTCTTTCGTAATTAATTAAACAGAACTAACCTTAAAAGTGTGTAATTTCGACTAATAGCCGAATAAATGACATATTAGTATACCTGTGAATAAAATTCCCAATAACTACATTTGACACGCGGTGAAAAGTAGACCTTATGTTTGAATGATCGATAAAATTATCCGAAACTGGTGTAACTGGCCCTAATATTCATAAACGTCTATGATAATATTAATATACCTGAAAATATTATATTAACTGTACACGCATTTGACACGATAAAAGGTGAACCTTTACCTTCGTAACTAGCTTTTTTAATAACTTAAAGGCATTATGTTATCTAATTAGGAAATAAAAACAATATACAGGGTTATTGGGTAAGTCGACCTAGATCCGTTAAGAGGTGGTAGTTCCCATCATTTCTGACTGATCTGACTATGAAACACCCCACCCTAAACCTAACCGTTTTCGAGATATTGGACTTAGAAGGTTTTTTTAAAAAATATCCCGATTTCTTAACTATAGCCTATTTTTTTTGTATCCTATGCCTTTTATTTTTTTTTAATTCTGATTTTTGTGTGCCAGATAAGTTTGTTTATAATTCTCAACCCAAAAAGAGCAAGTATCTGAACCAATGGGATCGTAGTAGACGATTGATACCGTAAAAAAGTAATTAATTTGAAAAAAAAAAATTGTTTCTTTTAGTAATATTTAAAAAAAAATCTATGGCGTTAGTTCTGCAGATGTTTTAAATAATATCTACGTTCCATTAGCTATCCAACAAGGTATCACAAGCTAGGGTCTTATCACAATTCATAGAAAAAAAATCGATAAAAGGCTCTCAGGTAGCAGTACAAATTTGGGTTCTTTGGTCCTATTGTTCTTCCACGGAGCTGTGGTGCGTGCGAGCGGGACAAACTGACCAGGTGCAAGCGAGATAAAATAATCCCGGCCAATTTGTTGTTATTGTTTCGTTTTAGTCTGCTTCCGTGATTCGTCCGTAGTAGATGCGATATTTAGTGCTCTTCATTTCTTACCCGACTTGGCTTGTATTTCTGGACTGTTTCCTACAAATTGTGACTGTGCTTGTTAACTGGACTTTGAATTGTGCTTCTGAATTGGAACTGTTGAAGATGGCAACCTTCACGAACGAGGAATACGCGGATATTCTACTTTGTTATGGGTACTGCAATGGTGTTTCTGCACGAGCTCGTGACGAATACATTGCACGTTATCCCGGCCGCCGAATACCGGATGTCACTGTCTTTGACGGCGCTTACCGGCGACTCAGAGAGACTGGCTCTGTTTTAAGGCGTCGAGCAGACCTAGGCCGACCACGGATCATTGTTGATGATGAAGATGAAGATAATCAAATAGTTCAACGGTTTAGAGCGGATCCAACTACTTCAACTAATGCTGTTGCCCGAGAACTTGGACTCTCGCAGTGGAAAGTGTGGTTTACGGTGAATACTGCAGGCCTCTACCCCTATCACTACACGCCAGTACATGTTATCGAAGAGGGAGATCCAGTGAGGAGGTTAGACTTTTGTAGATTTATGCTTCATGGAGATTTAGAAGACCCAGCATTTTTAAAACAAATCTTGTGGACAGATGAATCAAAATTTGATAAAGATGGAATTACAAATTACCACAACGCTCATTATTGGGCCCCAAAAGCGCAAAAAAATCCTAACCAGAAGAGGACAAAAGCCGCACAAAGAAGATTTAGTTTAAATGTCTGGATGGGAATCATAGCAAACAAATTAATTGGGCCCTTCTTTCTACCTGATAATTTAAACGGAGAATTTTACGAACATTTTCTAAGAGAAGAGTTACCAAATTTATTAGAGGATTTACCCCTAAATCTGATTAGAAACATGAAGTTCCAACACGACGGTTGCCCTGCACATTACAGAAGAGGGGTCAGGGAATGGCTAGACAACGAGTATCCTAATAGGTGGATCGGAAGAGGTGGACCCATACCGTGGCCAGCAAGAAGTCCTGACCTGACTCCCATGGATTTTTATGTGTGGGGACACATGAAGACATTAGTCTACAATGAGAATAATCCAATTGAAACTATTGACATATTAAGACAGAAGATTATTGAGGCTGCTGACGAAATTCGAAGAGACTTAACGACTGTAGTAGTTAAAAGCGGACTAAGACACCGAATGAGAGTGTGTGTGCGAAACAGAGGCGGCCATGTAGAACAAGATTTATAAATTTAAATAAATGTTGTTTAATAATTATTTGTATTGTTTTATTTCGTTTCCTGGCCCAAAAGAGAAGTTTAATCTTAAGAACCATTGTTTTTTTTTACTACCTGGGAGCCTTTTATCGATTTTTTTTCTATGAATTGTGATAAGACCCTAGCTTGTGATACCTTGTTGGATAGCTAATGGAACGTAGATATTATTTAAAATATCTGCAGAACTAACGCCATAGATTTTTTTTTAAATATTACTAAAAGAAACAATTTTTTTTTTCAAATTAATTACTTTTTTACGGTATCAATCGTCTACTACGATCCCATTGGTTCAGATACTTGCACTTTTTGGGTTGAGAATTATAAACAAACTTATCTGGCACACAAAAATCAGAATTAAAAAAAAATAAAAGGCATAGGATACAAAAAAAATAGGCTATAGTTAAGAAATCGGGATATTTTTTAAAAAAACCTAAGTCCAATATCTCGAAAACGGTTAGGTTTAGGGTGGGGTGTTTCATAGTCAGATCAGTCAGAAATGATGGGAACTACCACCTCTTAACGGATCTAGGTCGACTTACCCAATAACCCTGTATAATTATGTTGTTTATACAAAAACAAGACAAATGAATAATTTGGTTAGAGTAAACAATGCGTGTAAAATTTCTTAGCGTATGACGTCATAATATTACAATTATTACGTCAATACTGATAAACAACACTTAAATAAATTCATTATGTGAATTATAACTACAAAAACATTTGCTCATTGAATATTACTTCTAACAGTGCAGAATAAATGTACGCATCAAACGAGAAAAAATACACGCTAAGGATAATATAAATAATATCTTTAATGCGATGGTAATGCTGATATTAAAATGCATGTTATAAATACTGCTGATTTGTTTTGAGCCAGTGTTTCGATTCAATCGCAAACAAAAATAAAAATATTATTAAAATACTCAATTATTATTATAAATTCATGAAAGATGAAGTTTGAGTGAAGTTTGTTTGGAACATTTATGTCAATAGAGCACTGCTTTTGAGTGCACGGTTGGCGTAGTTGTTCGCCTCGTCGCTTTCAAATGCGCTGGTTTTGTAGTTTTAATCCCCACACGGGACAAATCTATGTGATCATCAAAAAACGGTTCTGACTCTGGTTGTGCTTTGTGTGTGTGAAATGTATGTTTGTGAACACACCCGCTACACAAGCGTTATTCCTAGTGCGGTCGTCGTTTTTTTCAAAAAAAAAAACTACTATTACTTACACAGATATAGATCTACATAGATAACGCAAGTATCACGATTTGTATTAAAACCAAGCGTGCCGACTTTTTAATACCTATTGTGACGTCACAGCCGAAATTTAGTGACGGGAAATCCAAACCGATTCAAAGACACCGATGCCGGGTACTCAGAACGATTCAAGCGATTCAACTGGAGCCGTCCGCTATGATTTTCTTTATCAAAAGACGCGCGTGGACTGAAGTTAGCGGCGACCAACCTTGACGCTTGGTCGGGGTTCGGACTCGCGAAGTACATGCATTTGCGTTATCTATGTAGATCTATATCTGTGATTACTTATGTGGCCGGTTTAATTTTTTTTTCAAGATGTATACTACATACAGATGGCGCCACTGTTTTAATACTGTTTCAGTTCAAATAAACCTTTTAGTGCCTTCGTGATAAAAATGCGAATCGTCGCTATTTAAGTCCTATTCAAGCCATTATTGCATACGGATTTGAAAGATAAGAAAAAGAAATACATATGGGACCAGATAACTAGCGTCCTTTAGAAAGGACTTGTTCGTAGTACACGAAGCCTTCGAGCATGTAAGACTAGATGTTTGCATGTTGAGGATGCGAAAGAATTATGTAAGGAGCGAAGCACATGGTGTTCCATCGTCTGCCTACCCCCGTGGGATATAGGCGTGATTTTATGTATGTATGTATGTACAGTGGGCCAACGAGATAGGTATGCAGGGCAAAAACTTCGAAGTCATCGTAAAAACTTACTACACCAGTTATGGATAAGTGAGTTACATATCTAAATAGTAGGTATATTACACTTCTTAAACATCAGACGACCGGATGGCGGAGTGGGTAGTGTACCTGCCTGCGACGCCGAGGTCGTGGGTTCGATTCCCACTTAAGACAAATCTTTGTGTGCATGAACATGGGGGTTTGTCTTAGTCTGGGTGTTTCTATGTATAATAAGTATATATTTACAAAAGAAAAGTATATATGTATTAGTATCAGTTATTCTAGTATCCCTAGTACAAGCTCAGCTTAGTTTGGGACTAGATGGCGTTGTGTGTGAGTTTTGGAATATTTATTTATTTATGTTATTCACACATGCATATCTCTTGCAGTCAGTTTTCACTATGGATGGCGTAGAAGACTTTGCCCTGCATACCCAATTCCTTGGCCCACTGTACTTATTAGAAAAAAATATACTTAATAGTTCTGACAAGTTCAATGTAGATCAAAACACTGGTTCTATCTAAGTCAGTTTAACATTCATCTATTTATACTTTTGCCTCAATGGACAGCAGGGAATTGTAAGTAACAAACAAATAACTATTGCTTTAACACTGACTTCTTATAAACAATGTATTAAAGTAGTTGAAAAGCTCAAAAGAGTTCGATAGAACCTAATATTGGCACATGTTGGAGAAAGATAAAGCACTTCAAGACAGAGATGCACCTCATCATTGAACCAAAACCAGCACCAATAGAGAATAAACTTAATATAAATATTTGTTTACTTAATTATTATAGTAAAATGAGTATGTGAGACTGGTTTTTGAGAGTTATGTTGAGTTTAAAGAAAACTAGTCTGGTATACTCTTGATGCTGCCGTTGCCGTGTTACTGTCTGTCAATCTTCTTCTTCGTCGTGTCGATGGCTGAGTCAAATTTTATTTTGACTTGCCATCGTGGTGAACTCGCGAATTGCCCAGGGTGCGCCGGACGTAAGGAATCGTTGTGTACGTCACTCGGGGAGGCTCTTTTCATGTTTGTCAATAACTTAATATTATAAAATACACTGTCTGAAATAATTAATAAAATATTATGAAGTTGTACTTAACTACCAAGTATTATAATATCGTCCCATCAACAATAATAATAACTACGACAAATTTACCATTCTAAGTAAAAATGGGTACCTTAAAAAAATTACATAAGTTAAATTTAAGGCATAATCTATCGCTTTTGCTGATCATTGTGTGTTTGCCTATATTGTTGTCTGCTATGTTTTTTAACCAATCGAGAAAGTTTTCTTAAATTGTAAAGTAAAGAGAGAGGTCCTTGTTTTTTTTTTATCGTTCAAGAAAATGGTGTATGCAATACCTGCCTATGCAAATATCAAATCAGAACTACGATTAAACTTCGTTCTGTGGGCTTGTTATTCGGGTTCATGCATAGATTCATCGCACCTCTATCATGTTTTTTAGAAGCATTAAAAAAAAAGATTGTTGAAAACAGTCACGACATGCTTCTCTCTAGCATGTGTGCATTCAAATCCTTCTGTTCCATTTTCAAAAACGTTGACAGCACCATAAATATCAATTGGGTAAAATAAAACCCATAATTTACTTATTGATGACTAATATTGAATGAGATAATAATGCATATTATATTGTAATGTAAATGTATTTGACAGACAGTAACCTATAACACAGGCTGAAAAAGTTATTTGTGTGTGTAGTGAGGGCGCCACTTGTCATTGAACAGTCTCTAATGAAGACTCATGGATCAAAAGATCTCCACAGAAACGGTAGAAAACTCTTTCCAAAGTAATCCATGAGTTATTACAGTGTGGCTTATTTTTAAGCCGTCACGTTCTGCAAATTGGCATCCCCTTTATTTTTATACATAGAGATATTTCCACTAAACGCACACTTAACTTTGTCCGTCAATCCGTGTGATAGCGTGTATCTATGTGTAACATTGGTGGATGTTGGCCAAGGACTGGGCGCAGTTGGTGCAGAGCCTCGTGGAGTCAGGCTGGACCGCTCACGTCCAAGTTGCGGAAAATGTACGACACACACCCCTCACACGCATCTTATTATATAGTGCCCTTATTATTTACAAACGGCGAACGATTTGACAATTTTATAAAAACATTATGGTTGTTTAATAGCTTGGAACTTTGATATTTTGACGCACCAGATACACTAAAAATCCTTTGGTGTCCAGCCATGCCATGACGTAGTTATCAACATAGAAATGCCAATAGACAAACAATATTAATGATTCTATGTTAAAACTACGTTATAGTTGAAAAAAATGTCAAGTGTTTCAAGCTGTGACTTACGCTGTACGTACAGTGAAATCAATAATTAATAAATACAAGTTAATGTCGTTTTGTATAAAGTGGTTTCTTTTAATAAAATCGTCAAATTGTCACCACACGCTGATTAAATATTCAGTTATTAATTCGTGTCGCAACACTTACTTCCACAGATATTTAATATTAGCGCACGTACTCATTTCAGATTTTTGCCTTTTCAATGAAGTTCTTTACACGTTTCATTTTATTACGACGATTTCTCTCCAAAGGGAAAGGAATTCGAAACATAATTGAACTATTTTATTTATACATTTTAATTCTAACGAAATTATGGTTCATTCATTTCCTTTAGGCAAAGACTTAAAAAGTACTATGATTGTATTTGTCCCTTTACCCACACTTCATTTCAATTCTAGTACTGTTATAGCTTGCTGATATAGTCTATAATTTTACAAATTCGGTATACATAGGCATGCTCACCAAATTAAAAAATAATTTTGCATTTTTCTGGAACCGAATAGTAAACAGTATTGCCACAGTGTAAAAATAAAAATATGCAATACTGCCATTCGCAATCGAGACGTATCGTATGTTTTTTTACACTGTGGTATTATGATATTTTATTGTCATTAATATTACTTGAAACATATATTAGTAAGTACTAGTTAAACTTGCTATGCATTAAAATAGTAATTGTAAGATGTCGTGGCAGGTTTAAAATTGGTATGAGCATGAATATAGCACATTAATTTATTCTATTACATTCTTGATGTAATGCTTTTGAATTAATGTTAAACCTATTATATATAATATCTGTAATTCATGTCGTATATTTTATATAGAATCATCATATAACTGAATTCATAAGCATTATATCTAAAGTGCGGCCATTGAATGGGGATCAATGTTGTAATTACGGTAACTTGTTCCAAGTTATGGTACAACAGAGAAAAATTTGCACCTCCATTGTTAAGAACAATCAAATTAGTGTATTTTTAAAAATGGAATTACATTCGAAACTGAATATAACGACAGATCAGTTGTAACAACCGAACGCCAAGGTCCATAAAGGTCAAGCTATATAAACCAATAAGTAAACATACCGCCTATAACGACATCGTATACAGCGACATATCGCTTAAAACGACGAAACTATCGATTTTTATCGGCTATGACGGCCAACCTTTCACTTGTTGCAGCAAAATAAAACAATACGAACATTTTCAACCTTTAATTTAATAATATGAATATTTTGGCTATTCTCCCACTTTATTCCAACCTCTTGCCGCGCAAAGGCTCTTTTTCCTTTCATGTTTCGACTTATGTTCTTATGCATAACCTATACCCATACGACAAACATACATATATGACTATTAATATGATTACTTGTGTATATTGCTTATAACAACTATCGGACATAACGTCTGAAGTATACGGTCCCTTTAATGTCGTTATAGCCGGTTTTGACTGTATATTTGATTTTTGTAAAGTATTGTTAACAATTGCGATGACGATTTATCTCAATTCATTGGCCTTACATAATTTTTAGTAAGTACATGAATTTTAAATAGTTATTATTTTGTTAAACCCTTACGTAACATAATCAATGTTTTATTTTCAAATGTTGTTAATTGGCTGTACCGCTTCAGTTTTTTACAATCTAGAGTTTTACCAAACTTACTACTGTTATTACGGTAGACTTAGTGACGTCATGTGTTTTATTATTTTCAGAATTCGCTGAGTTTTCTTGTTGTTTTTCTCTCGCTTGCATCCGCGTACGTTTTTGTGTGTATGTTGAATGTTTGTTTTTGTGTCGGCAGCTGGACCAGCCGGTGCAGAACTATAACTCGTCGTACCTTAACCACGGGTCACCGCATTCACCGCAGGCCACGAATTCATCAATGTCATATCCACAGGTATGAATGGTTACTTACTTTTTGCACCACGATTGAGTTATCTATGTGACAAGTACTATAGTATGAACGTATTTGAACTTATATAGTATGAATGTAGTGTACAGTCGGCCAATGAGTTGGTTATGCAGGGCAAAAACTTCTAAGTCATAGTAAAGACTTACGACACCAGTTATGGATAAGTAAGTAATATATCTAAATAGTGGGTATATTACACATATTAAATATGAAATACAAACTTGCAAATCTATTGCAGTCAGTTTTTACTATGGCGTAGAAGTTTTTGTCCTGCATACCCAACTCATTGGCCGACTGTACCTGCCTGCGACGCCGAGGTTTTTATTCCCGCTTAAGACAAATCTTGTGTGCATGAACATGAAGGTTTTTCTTAGTCTGGGTGTTTCTATGTATTATAAGAATGTATTTACAAAAGAAAAGTATAAATGTATTAGTATCAGTTATTCTTGTACCCATAGTACAAGCTCTGCGTAGCTTGGGACTAGATGGCGTTGTGTGTAAGTTGTGAGATATTTTATTTTTTATTATTTTTTCTATGTGACAAGTACTATAGTGTAAATGTTTACCTGAATATGACTTACTCTTTGTAAAATGAGAGTCTTTGCGATAAAACAATTTTACTCCATCTTATCTAAAAGAACGTTTTCCTTTTCTACATGATACGCACACGAGGTACCTGCGTTCATCAGGGAATTTGAGACTTAAAATGCCGGAACACAGCACCAAGTTTTTAGACAAATCCTTCACAGTGCAAGCTATTAGACTTTGGAATGAGTTACCGGTATCCATAAGGAGTGCTAAATCGCTAACACTTTTTAAAACTTTGATAAAAGAACACTATCTCTCTAGGTAATATCTCACCTGTTCTTATTTCTATCTTACATCTGTCATTTGTGATCTACCTTCTATTGTCCACTATATAAGTATAATATATATTTTTAGGTATTTATATATTATATATAATATGTATGTTATAATATTGCTTATATGTGTTAGTATGTAAGTATTTTATTATTGTACCTATACGTAGGTATATTCATTATAATTAATATCTTTATGCATTTATATTCTTTCCCTTTCCCAATCCTCTCTAGTATACCTTAAACTTCCCTTTCGTGTCTCTTTCTTACTCTCCATCCAATGGTTGTCTGTAAGAGATTGCCTTAGTTGCGATAAGACCGCCATTTGTACTATAAATCTTCTTTTTTTCTGTATATTATTTTTCCTTGGTGTGCAATAAAGCTTTTATTATTATTATTATTATTATTAAAACAACATAACAATCTGCAATTCACAAGGCATTGATAAAATCAATATTATTATACTGTTTTCATTAACTCGGTTCCGTTACATTAGACAGTGAAATTGCAACTTTCTTCAGTATTTCATGTCCAACACCACTCGTAGTTGGTCCTAGACTATCCTGATAGGTATTTGGTCCCATTGTAAGATGTGGACCTTTTATCCATAGGTCGTTTGAACATAATATGAACCATATCCGGCTCGAAGGATATGGTTCATATTATCATTCAATATTGGAGCTAGTTATGAACATTACACTTTCAGTTAAAGTTAGATAATTTATTGTCTTTAGAAGCCATGGAAAAATAGTTAAGTTAAGAGTTAACTTAAAATTAATTTTCACCACACCAGCACGAAAAAGATTGTTTGCTTGCTAGAATTCAGTGAGTAAAAACCGTTTTTACTCACTAGTGAGGCAAAGTGATTCAATACTCAATACTCAATACTTTATTGCGTTTCACAAATGTATGTCTTAGGTGGTAAATATTATATCTAGGAACATTGTGAACCCTGTCGGGCATAGCAAAGTAGAAGAGAGGACAATAATGTTATATAATAAAAATAAGTTTTGAATAAAAAATAAGAGACAAAGCATAACGTTTTTTAATGGGTACTATGCAATTATATTTATTTGTGTACTGTTTAATTGGGTATCATTTAAATACTCGTTAATTGAGTAGTAGCATTTTTTCATCAGCAAAGTTTTTAGACTATTAGAAAATGCTGATATGCTTTCTTTATTTTTTATTGTGTCTGGAAGACAATTGTATATTTTAATTGACATAGCATATGGACCATTCGAGTGTATGTGCAGGTTAGAGAAAGGCATGTTTATTAAATTTCTCTGGCGGAGAGCATATCTCGTCTGGTTTTCATCCCTTTTTGTGTAGAACTCTTTGTGTTTGTGTACAAACTTACATATTTCTAAAATGTATATACATGAAAGAGTTAAAATTTTATGTTTAATAAAATGTGGTTTACAGCTGTCAATTGTTTTAATGTTTGCTAAGATTCGTACAAGTTTTTTTTGCATCACAAATAATACTGGAGCGTCAGTACTGCTTCCCCATAAGATTATACCGTAGCTATAGCCGTAGCGTTCAAATTTCGAAACACAAAATCCTTTCAATGATTAGGCGCTGAAAAAATAATCTAAGCAGCCACCATGTAGGTTAGTAGGTAATAAACATTGACATCAATTTTATTAAATAACTACAAACGATAGGTTTTAATTATTTTAAATTATATAAATACACGTTTATTAGTATTTTATTGTTTTTTATATTCGTGATTGACCATTAAATTAATTAAAATCAGGTACTTAATATTAGACTCTATAAATAAATGTTACGGAACGAATTTCCGAACGCATTCTTTAAAAAAAAAAAATCTGTGTCTGTGTCAGTCATCGCGGGCAACTATAAATTCTTTTCAGCTTATGTTTAATTGTTTACTGGAACTTTTTAACAAAAAAATAGTGAATCCAGTGATGAAGAACTTTGTGGAACTCCAAAAGAGTTGCGACAACTTGCTTCTAACACAGAAGTTTGCTTTTTACCAGAAAAATCACGTGAAAAGTATTTGAAAGCTTACGACATATTTAATTAGTGGCGACTTACAAAAGGCTCTAAAACGCATTATCTTTAATTATCCCAAGTTAAGCAATCGAGTACGAGTTTATTTAAATCTTTATATTTTCTCACTGGAAGAGGTGGAAAGTTTTGTATGTAACGCTTGAGAAAAATTTAATTTCCAGTTCGTGACCTTTTAAAATCTCCCGCTTGCGAAGTAGTCTTTATTAGAATCACTCGCTACGCTCGTGATTCAATTCAAGACTACTTCGCAGGCTCTAGATTTAAAATTGGCACTCACAACAGAAATACAAACTTCTTCTCACTTGTACCATAAATAACTATTATTAAAGAAATCAATGTTATCGATTGTATTTAAGTACTATTAATAGTATTCTATGTAGGATTAATTTGATCACGTGTTATTTACCTGTGTATTTTCCTTGCAGTCAACGCAAGCGCACGGCGGGCACGGCCTGAGCGGGGTGGGCGGGCACTCGTGCCGGGAGCGTGACCCCGTGCCGGGGGGCGGCGGGTACTCCTCGCTGCAGCCGCTGGCCTCGCCCGCCACGCCCGCCACGCCCGCCACGCCCGCCAGCATTCCCGACATCGTACTCACCGGTACTGTGGCGCTTTCATTACATTATAACACGCCTATTCTTTCTAGCAGGCCATATTGCAAGGACTAGGGATGGCAGATGGACTGAAAAAGTTGTACACTGGTATTCCAGAGACGGCAAAAGAGACCGGGGTCGTCCACCTAGAAGATGGCGAGACGATATTGTGGCTACAGCTGGAATCACGTGGACTACCAAAGCCCGAAATAGACACGACTGGCATGAGATGGGAGGACCTTTGTCCTTAAAGTGGATTCTCCCTTAATTTAATATTTAGTTTTACAGTTGCTTAGTTTATAGTATATACATTTATAGTGAAAATTCATATTTTCTTTTGTTTTAGTTTGTAATTTTTATTACTTCTATTTTACCTACTATTTTGTCACATTTTTTTAAGTGGGATAATTAAAGGCTATTTTTATTATATTTTCCAGCACGATGTGGCAGAGATGTATTGCCCATATTCACAAATATTCTCTAAATTAATTTAATATTATTACTAATTTCAGATTACTCAGGCGAGTTAGACGCGGGCATATTCGGCGGGGAAGAGGCGCAGCTGCGCGCCGGGCTGGACCTGGACGACCTGTCGCTGCTGGAGGACCCGGCGGGGCTGGTGCCGGACTCCAGCGTGGAGCACAACTTCCGGCTCGACCGCTTGTAGTGACTGACATTCCCTCCGCGCCGCCGCCCAGTGCAAGTGTTCATTGTGCTTTACCCGAGCCGTGAGCGGCGCCCGGCCCACTGTCGTGTTCTTGTGGCAACACCGGTTCCTATCCGGACTTAAAAACACATTTGACAAATATTTAGGCGTAAATTTTGGAATAACCTTCAATCAAATCATTTTCAAAATGAATTTCCAGGTGTAAATGCAACCTAAATATTATAGAAGACCTGTGAACTGACATGATATTCCTGTCAATCCTTCTCTTCTTCGTCGTGTCGATGGCTGAGTCAATTTTTATTTTGACTTGCCATCGTGGTGAAAGGATTAGCCAATTCGCTTTGGGGACTCGCGAATTGCCCAGGGTGCCCCGGACGCAGGGAATCGTTGTGTACGTCATTCGGGGAGGCTCCTTTCATGCACCCATGTCAATCCTAGTGCAACGTTTTCAGCATGCTCCCTCTCTCTGTCTCGCATGAACTAAACTGAAGATTTGACGTAAATTGCGTTCTAAATATGCCTGGACAAATCAACACATTGGACAAGGTGCAACAAGAAATACTGAAATTAAGGAAGGTTAGCAATAAATGAAGGATGTTTCTTGTAATTGGTAGTATCGACACGACACGTTGGCTGGACACCGCTCACCGCGAAGCCACGAAGCGTTTACTCATGTTTCTGATTCGAGGGGGTAGGTACGTAGCCTTAGAGTTTAATCGTATCGATCTATAGACGATTCCTGTACAGACCGAGGTGATTATTTTAATTAGTATTGTGAATATTTACTCGAATATCATTAGGGAGATTGATTCGGATTTAATGACGTTTTTTATTGTAACTGTTGTCTGTCAGTGTTGACGGTGATTTCTTTGTATATAAAACTAAAAGTGTTCACTTTGATGAAATTGCATTTAAATCGCTAATGTTGCATGCTAGTCTACCAGCCTTGGTTGCGTTAACGAATCGTTACGTGTTTTTTGAAATTCTTTAAGCACCTTTTAAATTTTATCTTAGTCGTAATGATATTGTCATTCAGCGATTGCTCAAGCGTTGACTGAATTTTAACATTTTCACGTACGATCAACTAGCGCATCTCTTGAAGATCGTTCCCACGGCGCGATATCGACTGCGGTGTTATGCCTGTTAGCGTAATGGTAAGGCATTCACCATCTCTAGCGTTACGCTTCCTGCCTATGGTATGAAAAATGATGCTTGAAATGACGTGCCAAGCTATAGGCTGACCGTTACCGGCGCGGGGGTATGACGACAAAGGGGACTGAAACAGGTGCGGGCGGTGGGGGCACATAATGAAATATACAGGAGATGAAATGCACCAAGATATTTTCTAAGATATGTGACATCATAGGAAAAAAGAAATAGTGATTTATCAAATGAAAAATAGTTAAGAAGATACAACATTTTAATGAACTTATGTACGTAAATAAAATAATTGAAAATAAACTATTATACTATTTGTTATCTAAACATATAATGAAATCGTAAGAAAGTCAAAACGTTTTTTTGGGGCCAGTTTCTTTTTTCTAAAATATAAGTATACGTTAAAAGCCATTTGCTTGCACTGACTGTTTACTTTATGTCTGAAGATTTTTCGATTCATCTTAAGATTTTTATTACATGTGTACCTCTCACAAGGTGTCTGCAACAGTCAACACATGCGATCGCTACCCATGTAGCAATTACAAAAATTTGCCCACCGCCCGCACCTGTTTCAGTCCCTTTCTCGTCATACCCCCGCGCCCCTGTACCGCGCAGGCGAGGACTCAGTTAAACGGTCAGCCTATAGAAGATTACAGATTGGGTTTAATTTGCAAATGGTACACGAATTATGTGACAGCAACATGTGTCGTTGCGGTTTTCAATTATAATAACCCATGTGATTTTCTATTGAATCGACACTTCACAGCTGTAAAATAATAATCTGTAACCAAAAGTTTTGTTGGCATTATCACTACGTGGCTCGGTAATCGCGCTGCGTGGGCAACGTGCACAACATTTGAGTGTGTGGACGTCAGCGTACATTCGCTACGAACATTTCTTACGTTATGCAGCATGTTTACATTGTCCCAATTCCTTTCTGAATATAGTACTTTAGTAGTAACAGTCTTGGCCATTGTAAATAACAGAGATGCTCTTTTTGAGCTTTTTCCAAGCTTTTGTCGCAAACATATCTGTGTATGTGTGCGTGCGTGTGGTTGCGAGGCTCGCCCGTTGTATACATCGATTATGTAAGTTCATTTTATTTTAAATTTGGTACGAGGCGTGTACATTGAAAGTACGAAACGGAGATGTTATGTAAATAATACAATTCGTACTGAAACTTGCCTGTGACCCACACATCATAGTTTGCGATGTCTTGAATGTTTCCCACAGTTACTCGATGCTAGATCATATCATTGTTCTGTGTTTATAGAACAGTAACTATCTGAAGTTAAACTTTAAATAGTTATTAAGTTTTGGTATATTTAGTTGTTAGATACGACGCACTCGTAATATTAAACTCGATTTTTTTTCTCTTTTATAATGTTGTCTATAATTCTATATTTTTAATAAAAAATATGACATGGAAATTATATAAATTACACATGTAGATGGAGCGTTTATTATTGCGAGTGCATCGTCATACAAGTAGACATTTGTGTTTTCTGTTTTGTAAATGCTCATTATATTACGTTTTAAGAGTCTAGTCATCAAATTATGTTCAGGAAGTTTTTTACAGTTTTCATACAATTCAACTGATATATTTGTGTACAGTTTTCATTCCATTACAGTTATGAGACAATTTGGATACAGTGATGTTATTGAAGGGGCCGAGGCCGGCCGCAATGCTTAAGTTGTATCAGAAGTCGTACTATGAGCTCCTAATGCCATTCGGTTCCGATCTTAACAATACATAAAATAAACAATTTAGCGGGCTTAGATATCTTTCAACAGCCGTAATCATAGTAGAAAGCAAAAATTGTATGGGAATGACATTAATATGACATCAACTAATCATGACTTTGTGGTCATTAGAATCAATACACTAAGTTTTTCTCCTCTAGCGCTGTAGTCGCTCTATGGTTCTATATCTCTCTCAGAATAACTATATACAATTTTGACAATATTGTGAGACAGATATATACCTATATATATAGTATATACATATATATATAGTGCCTCGGAAAATCCGCGAGACTATTTTGACTCGTATTACTGAGTTTTTATTACTATACATTTTTAGCTTCCTACGAATGATAACAACTGTAGATAGACATCTAGGCTAAGTGTGCATATTCCGTTCATAACGTGTCCTATAAGAGAGCTCATACAACGACAGCTGCAGCGATTCGTGTGTCTTTGAGTTGTGTACAGTGTACGCAATCTACGACTGTTCTTGTTATGGTTTTAAAGTTTTATTTAAAATTCCGCCATGGAGGTATGTGCTGTATGACAGATTATATACTTGTACTGTATAAATAGTTAATGTACGATAATTGTGATAAAGGAAAAAAGCACAATTCATTATGAAGCCTAATCTGACGTTAAAGTAAGTTTCTTTGTTCTTATTAAAGTTTAAATAGTGTTTTCTAAATTTAGATACATTATGTACATGTTATACATAAGCTAGTGTCTGCCAAATGCAGAAGTTTACGAATATCGGGTTTGATGTTGAGTCTGAGTCAGGTGCAATAAGGTGTTTGGAATGATCGGCGACGGATCTGTCAATTGTTATGTTCTATCGTTTAATTCATTTTATTGGAAAAGTACAAAATGTGAATGCTTTCGTAGCGACTGCGCGATGATGTGCGGACAGCGGACGGCCAGTGGCTAGAGGATTCTACTCACGTTGCAATTTCACATTCAATTAGTGTTTGAGCCTATTTACAAATATCTATCCCCTTGGAATATATTCAAGGTGGCCTCTTTTAGAACTTGCTCTTAACAGAATATAGTTTAACTATAAAATAGCAGTCTAATTCATGATTTTTATATAATATTAAAGTTGAAAAATTAAGAATCCAGCAGGACTCGAACCTCCACCCCCTGGGTGTATGCCTCAAGTGCTTTGCCAATTCAGCTATGGATTCGTATGTTACTGGACTCGAAATTTCTCAACTCTTTTGTGCCAGCCTTAGCTAGACGAACCTTACTTGGTTTTAGCGCCATCTATGCGATGTGATAAGTCACTTATTCACATACAGTAAGTTTGAATTAAGATCAACACTATTACTGTCGAGAGATGCCGCATTGTTATCAAATACTTGTACGAGTCCTGCTGGATTCTTAATTTTTCAACTTTAATATTATATGAAATACAAAAAGGCATAGCAAAGCTAAAATTTGCTTTAAAATATTACAACTAACTCATAATCTTTAATTTTTTCGACCTACCTTTATGGAAATCTGAATTGTAAATTTTATACTTATCTATTTAGTTATAATAATCCATCTACCGTATATCTTGCAGTCAGCAGCTTTTCATTATGAATACAATAATTAATGATTACTGGAGCAAGGAAACATTGTATTTCATGTAATCTCAATTGTTGTTGGCCAAGAACTTTGAGTAGACGGGAGTTAAGACTATTAGACGTGGATTTCAACAAATATAATAAATTGCATCACTGGTGGAGTCCTCGTATAGCGCTCGGATCAATCCTCTGTCGCATAGCATTCGAGAAGTACTCATAGTTATAAAACCTGTTGGATTTTTTTACCTTTTGCATTTTGGAATTAAGTTACGAATAGTGATAGTATAGTTGTATGTGCAGTTATGAGAAAGCTTTCGATTACCTCGGAAGCAACGAGACACCAATTTGTGTGATCGAGTATTTCTACAATTCTTTAATCTATGGATTCATACGACATTTAATTATAAGAAATATATGTTTTTCTCAAATATGCACAAACTTAATGAAGATTTTGCGGTAAAATGTTTCAAAGGTTTGTTTTATTTAAACCAAATGTACATAAGTGTGATAGAGATGAAACGGTCTCATTTAAAATAAAGTTGTTGTAAGTATGTCGTGATTTTTCATACCCTCCTAAATCTAGAAAATCATAACCGATAATAGCGTAAATCACAAATCCTTCGGGCACAAACTCTCAATATGTGAAATTTCAAATTTTGACAAAATAAATTTGTCTGGAAGAAGGCCACCCTTTGTGCATAATATTGTTATTTAAACGTTCGTAGTTCGTACAATGCACAAATAAAGTTTTATCTTTCTATCTATCTATCTAAATTATTGTAGTTTACGAACTATAACTTTAAAGTTAAATCTTGGTACATGCAGCAGTGTTGATCTGTCTATGCTACTGTTAAGAAAATTCTATATATGGTAGCCACAGTAGGTTGTGGTTCACGCTTAAAATAGCCTTTTCCGTGTTATTTTTTTACGAACATAAAAATACTAATGAAAGAAAAAGATCATAACTTATATATCCAACCTCTGTAAACTGTCTTTGCTGCGAATACTGACATTGATAAAAGAAAAATCAAATTCGAATGTTCACACAAATGTCAGCTTGATTTTATAAGTATTTTCAGTGTGCAAAAATATGAATTCTTGGTTTGTATTGCTATTATTTGCTACACTGCTAACACAAGTTACCAGCAGGCCACAGCAAGCGGAATACAACAATGATAGGTAAGATTATGGTTTCTGACTTAGAAACTGGGTTAGAATTACTGGCTTAGTCGGCTCGTGACCACGAATGATGCAAGTCATTACGAAACAGCGAGCAAAGGTATTTATTTATGTTCCTTCATAATAATTAGATTAGGTTTCGACCCGTTGTCTATTTTTTGCAAAATGTTCTCAATCGCGAAAATTTAACATATTATATAAACTTACGTCATTTTTCTGTAAAGGTACACACTCGCGGTCAAGACCAATACAAAAGACCGGGACCGATATATATACATGTTTTCTAGATTTTTAGGGGCGACAGTTCACACGCATGCAAACACTTGTCTCTGATCGTGATCTCTGACGCAAACCGGCAACCTAAGTACACAATCCATAAAATCATAGGGTGTTAGAAACCATACATGAGGGAAATGAATGGAACACCACATATTGGTTGTCATGTGTATCCATGAATGTCTAACTAAGTTGTGGTCGGCTACGGAAACCTTAGAGATCTGAGGCTAATAAACCAAACTCTTGCACAGTATTAGCTAATAGTTACATAAGAGGACAATATTGTAGTGCTGCAGTGGTTAAACGGTATGCATTTTCAATTGGTAATACTTCCCTTTTTATAGTGATATAGAGGAAGCTGAAGAAGAGGAAGACAATGACTCTTCGGCCAACGATTCGTACGTCGGAGATGATATGCAACAAAATGATCAAGTAAATTTATCAAATTTATGATTTTTATTTATGACCTAAGTTTTTTTTCTTTTTTTAAAAAAACGACGCCCGCTCTAAGGATAACTCCTATGTCGCGGGGGTGTTTACAAACATACATTTCACACACACTGAGCACACCAGAATCAGAACAAATCTTTGCGAATCACACAAAGATTTGTCCCGTGAGGGGATCGAACCCACTACACCAGCGCAGTTGAAAGCGGTGAGGCGACCGCTTTAACCACTACGCCAACCGTACACAATGTGGCTGATTATTTTAGACATAATTTTATTATCAGGCGTGGCGTAAGACTAACTTATTCTTACTTAGGTAATAAGACTAGTGGGTTCTAGTCTAGACAGTCGGACTGCATTCAAATCAAGTTAGCGAGGTATTTTCTCATGTCGTCTATCTTTGGCATTGGGACTAACAAAGCATTGCAATTAAACTGCATCTTAAACAGCGCACCTAATCGTGGATCAAGGCCTGTACACAGATTCTTATTTGCTAGTTTTGCTATATAAGTAGTAGATAATAATAATAATTTGGATTTTTATTACATTAGATGGAACGCCAGAAGCAATTACACTATCCAATGATCCCTATGATGAGGCCATATACACACATTCACTCACACAAGCACACCCAGTCTCAGAACAAATCTTTGCGATTCACACAAAGATTCATTCCATGGGGATTGAACCCACAACACCAGTGCAATGGAAAGCGGCTAGGCGATTGCTTAAACCGGTACACCACACGAGCAGACAAGATGTAACAATATTTTAATTAATTTTGTAACTGTTTTACAGGAAGCTGGTGTGCAAGAAGAGAATGTACCGCTGAATCGACACCTAGATCTAACTGATAACAGTTATACAGCTAGGGACATTCCAGCTCGTGGCAAATCTAAAGATGTAAGTATAACTTGTAACCTGATAACCAACACATTAAGGTGTCACATGGTTCCTGCAACATTACATAAAAGACAAATGCGGTCTCATTTGTCTTTTATGTAATGTTGCAGGAACCATTTTGAGCATTACCTACAGTTTGTATCAACTGCAAATGATAACGCCCTTTAGCCTTTCCTCCTTAGCATTCTATTATGTAGATATGTGTAATATTTTTTTCGAATAACATTTGCGCGAATGCTCGCGGTCTGGGATCACCTTTATATTAGGGTATGCGTAGGGGTTCGATGATGATGTTCCTACGGCAAATGTTAATTGTTGGTTTTTAATTAACGACAATAAAATTGTGTGATTGAGCCTTATTTTAGTCGTAAAAGGGCCCATAATTTTATAAATAATAATGAACTCGACTGTACCTACTTACTTTTATTATCACAGATAAATAAATAAATACTACCATCGTTTTTAGTTTTTTTAACACGCTTATATTAGCTTCACCTGTATGTATGTATGTATGTAACCGACTCCTTTGGACTCGATTTTGGCCCACTTTAAACGGACGGATTTCATTAAAATTTTGCACACCTGTCAAAGATCGATGACAATGCAATAATTCGATAAAAAAAAATTAAAAAAAATATGGCGCTCTGTGCCATATTTTTCGTCTATCGAGCAACCCACGCTTTTTCACAATAAAACTAGTATTTTATGTTCATTACCATTTTCAGCTTCTATTAGGAATTATTTTTCACTTTTTAGTTTGAAGTACTTTAAAAGCGTGTTTTTTAGTTTTTTTTAACTATATTTTTTTTCGTTTATAGGACAGCGTAGCCATATCTACTAGACGTCGTAAGGCACAAGATGAAAACATAAATGCATCCGCAAATTTGCTCGAAGAACCTGCACCATACCCGACACGAAGACAATCCAGTCGATACATTGACGCCAACGAAGAACAACAAGAAATACAACGATTAACCAATCGGGATGTCAGCAAATCCAATAGTGATCGGAATCAAGACGACGACCAACTTACGAGTAACAAACATACCAACTCCGAAACGACTGAAGAAGATTTGATATTCGATAAAAACAATCAGCCTGTTAGCGAAATTCAGAGAAATGAGTACAATGCTAATAACGATGCTTCAGATTCTGGGCAACCACGATATTACAAAAAATATTATAACACTATGCGTGCCGACAACAAAAATTTAGTAGAAGGCAAACATCATGAAGGGCGTTATTATTTAAGAGACAGGCGGGATATCAAAGAAGTGAATGCCTCTGATGATTCTAATATACCAAATAGTCAGTCAAGTAATGAAAAATCAGACACTGAACGAGAAGAATCTGCTATTCAACAACACCTGAGGAAATTATCTAGCGCGGAATTAACCCAGCTTTTGAATTCTTTGTCAGAAGATAAAAGACAACTTTTAAAGAAAACTATTGATGATACTGAATCTAGTACTGGTTTTGTTAATAAAAGAGAGATCACGAAAAAAGCCGGCGCCCTCGAAGAAAATAGTTATAATGAAAACTGTCAATCTGATTTAAGTAAGGTGCAAGGCGGTAGCCCAATTATAAACTTAAATACTGATTCTTCTTCAAATCCAAATTCTGAATCGGCAGAAAACCATAATAAGCAAGACAGTCAAACTGATAATGCAGAGCCTACTCAAAAACCCTCAGACTCTAGTTTAACATCTGCAAATGATTTAGAAGTGTCAAGTTACAGTGATGGTGATGCTAGGTTAAATAATTTTAATATTAACTCCAAAAATCCAGCTGATATAGTTCCTGACATTCCGGTAACGTCTAAAACTGATAAAAGGGAAACTAAGTTAGAGGATTTGAATGACGTGGATATGCCTCTAGACGATAATAACATGTCAGGCCAGGATTATTTCAATGACCAAGAATATTCATCTTGCGCACAGGATGAAAATTTATCCAACTTGGCAGACGACGTCGATAGTCCACATCCCGATAAAACATTTAAACGAGAAGCTTACTATGATAAAGAAATGGAGCTATCTGATTCTATGAAATCCTTAGAAGAATCGTTTCCAAATTCTAAGTCATATGACAATTCTGGTGATTCGGAGCCATTAGTTAGAGTAAAAAGGTTACCGAGAAATCTGCCGGATGCCAAAGTGGCATTTGTGCCATATAAAGCCGAAAATGATGATGAAGACAATGACGAGGGCAATGAATTCGACGATGAAGGTTTTTACGATCGTACATCTTATTTTGCTAATAGCAATGCAGGCGTAGATGGAGAAGCGCTTGCCAAACCAAAAAATAATATTCTGACTAAGAGCTTAAAAACTGATGACTTCAAATCAGCAAATGAGAATCTAGAAGGTGACATAAGAAGTTTAGGATCGGATACAGACAGCGTTTTATCTGGAGTGGAAGGAGTCGATGAAAACCTTATGTACAGTAATGGCGCCAGAAGTCGTCGAACTGTAGAACTTAATCCTATTGACTCGCAAGCAAAAGCAGATAGCTCAGCCTTACTGACAGAAGACGAAAATAAGTCAGCTTCAGAAAACAACATAAACGTACCGAACTATCAAGAAAATGACTCGTTTGGACCACTTCCACGAAACTACGACGGAGAATCAGCAAGATATAAACGAATAAGGCGAGTGAAACAGTTGCGCGATGCTCACGAATCTAATTCTTCTGAAACCTAGACCTAGATTAAACTTTACGTAATTTCTAAGTATTTTCAAGTTTGTGTTAAATACATTAGTTTTATGTTAATTTTAATTTATATTATTTTTAATTTTTAAGTTTCAGTATTTTCGGGCATTTTAAACCTGCTTGTTTTATGCTTCATTAAGCAGAGTTTTCATAAGATTTTAATTTATGTCGGTAGGAATTATTAAAACCTAGTTCAACGTATCTCAATAAAATAGATAGCGTTGTTTAAATAAATTAGGAATTAATTGGCTTAGTGTAATACGGAAGATTTAAAAATGTCCTTTATTTTATTCTATATATATTATAAAACATTTATAAATAAAAACATTTATTAAGTATTTTAATTTGGTTTTATTAACTTCATTTTGGCACTGAAATTACCAGCTAAAACTAGCAACTATTTTGACATCGGCGAAATAAGGGTATTATTCTGGGGCCCCGTTGAATTAATTTTGCAATAAGTAATCATACTCTTTCCAAACCTTTTTTTTTACAGATACGGATGACAGAAAGTGATGACTATCGCGTTACAAACCTTAATTCTCAAAATATATTCTTAAATCGATTTTTCTCATAGTCATTTAATAAATATTTTAGAGATTTGTGTACCTGGCACAAAAAACCATTTTGTGTGGAAGACGCACTATTTTTTAAAATAATTATTTACTACGTTTCAATTGTATATGTATATGTAGTGGTTTCAAGTTTTTTATAGAATTTAGGTATATTTAGATTGAAATTAAATTTCTTCATTTCGAAGCAGTTTATTATTTTTATTTTACGAATTTAAAAAAGTTCCGATCTGAATGCCGATTAATGCTTAGTATTGATAAAATGAAAGATCTTCGCAATATTGAAGTTGACCGCAAACGGGTCGGAATTGGTTACTCTCAAATGCGGTGTCCGTTCAATGGTTGAACAGCCATCTCCAGCCAACTTGCCCTTTTTTTTTTTTTTTTTTTTTTCGGGGGGAAATGCATTTACGCATACCACCCCACCCCGGGGAAGGGCAGAGTGGTTATGTGGGACTCGCCCGTGCCAAAGATGGTAAACGGCACGGGAATACCCACTAAAACCCCACGGTGCTCCCGCACTCGCCTTGATGGGAGGGTCATGGGAATCTGGCGCAGCCTTTACGTCCACGACCCTCCCGGCGATGCCCGCCGAAGCGGGCCCCTCATGGCCCCCAAAGAGGGGGCTGGCGCAAGCCACCGACCAGCGCGAGGACCGCGTGCAAAGCCATCGGACATTCCCCATGTCCGACGGCCTGGTCCTCTCGCGGCGAGACAGGTGGTCGGTCCCGCCGCCCACCACGCCGCAGTTCAACGGCTGCGGCCCCGCCGGGACCGCGGAAGGCAGGGAATGCGGGGCATCGAAAAACGACGCGCGCACCGACACTCCTACCCGCCGCGGCCCCGTAAACCACCGGGCCACAGTGCCAGCTTGCGCCAACACCGCAGCCCGGCCTTGCCCGCCGAGGCAGGCCCCTCATGGCCCCCAAAATGTGGGGGGACCGGCACCGAGGGCCGCGTGCAAAGCCGTCAGACACTTTCGTATCTGACGGCCTGGCCCTCCGCGGTGAGACAGTTCATGTTCGTCCCACCGCCCACCACGCCGCAGTACTGACGGCTGCGGCCCCGCCGGGACCGCGGAAGGCAGGGAAAGCGGCAACGGAACACCGACAGTCCTCTCCCGCCGCGGCCCCGCAACTCCTCGGCCGCAGTGCCGACTCACGCCGACACCGCAGGCCCTCCTGTTGCAGAGCCCCCCCATAAGAGCCCTGCAACATGGGCTGCTCCCACATGGACTTCCAGCCAAAGCCCGAAGAGCAGCCCCCCTCTGGGGTCCACTTGGCTTCGCCGTGGCTCGGGGGCGCCACGGGTACTAAGCCCCACCGCGACGACAACGCGGGACCCGTTGGTGGGGCAGCCAACTTGCCCTGAAATTACTGGCACAAGAGGCATACTACAGTAGTCCTCAACTGCAGCGACGCATCTATAATCTGCTTTTGTGGATTGTTGATGTCCATGGGCTGTACTCCACTTACCATCAGGTGGACTACACGTTCGTTCGCTGTGGGCGTAGTATAAAAAAAAAAAAACTTCAATACCGCCAAGTTCTTTGATTTTATTTTCTATACCTTCTAGCCCCTAATTTCAGGTTGCTGCTTATCATTCCCCACGGCACCATTGTAAAATGTTTGGCATTGTGATACACGTACCATACACCTATAATCAATACGGGCCTTAAACATATCAGATGAAATTTCTGAAATCTAAGAATCTGATGAAAGTTAAGAGTTCTAACACACGAGCGGCATATTTCCTACGGCAGTCGACACACAAACTTTGTGTGTCTTAACGCCGAAATTTCATCTGATAGTTTTTAGATTAATTTTATTAGTTTGTATTACAAACTTATAAAATTAAAGGAGCTGACGACGGCTACCGCTGATCTTTGAAACCGACATCCTCCTGGGTGTATGTCAATTAAGTTGGTAAAGTTTTTGTTTTTACTTCAGGGATTTTAATTGTAATAAAACATCACTTATGATAATATTTTATAAAAGTTTATTGCATGGCAATGTTTGACAAAACGAAAGATAAAGTTGTTAAATTAACAAGTTATTACATTATGCATATATCTAATAATAGGCATGTTAATAGTTTTAAGACTAGCAGTTAGCTCGCATATAATATGAAAAAAATAACATCCAATATTAAATTTATAAGCTCTATAAAATAAGGAATGACAATAAAAACATAATTTGTATTGCTCTAGCCTGTTATTGGCCAAAATAGCTTTAGCAATATAAGATCACTTATTGCTTCTGTGTTATTTTTGTCGCATAAAATTTATGTTCACGAGAATCGCGTGTATGTTTGTACGGAGTACGGCCAGATTCAATCAATGTGGCTGGACATGTTCCATGAACATGCGAAGTGAATTCACGCTTGTAGCTAGTATTACCGTCGCCCAAAACGAAGTGTGAAGTGTGTCCGTGACGCGTGACCCGCTCGACGCGCTCCACTCTTTCACTTCGTTCAGAACGTTCGGCTCTCTGCGCATTTTCGGACCGAGAGAAGTTGCCATAAGAGCGAGCCTCCGATTGTCCATAAAATTCACCACCAACTCTGAGATTATCTCTCGCTACTCGTTGCTGGCTTTGCTGACGATCCGCCATCATTGTCGACTGTCCATCCCTCCTATTTTGATTACGAGAATCCGAACTCTCGTGCTGAGATATTACTCCTGCATTATCTCTGGTGGAACGGTGCAAGGAACTAATGCTCTTTCTGTCATTACTGTGCGTGGAATTATTAATATATTCACCACGATCAGACAGGTTGCCGATGCTTTTTCTCTGCGCAGCTGCCGTAGAACTGATGGAATGATGAGCTTCTGTTGTAGATTGTAAACCACGACGGTGCAAAATTGAGTTGGTGGAAGAGGAGTTAGATACCAAGCCCGATGTTCGTTTATGATGTCCAGTGTGTGAGGAACCATCAACTACAGTGGCTGAGCTGTTGTCACCACCACCCATAGCTCTCTGAAACTCGATACTGGTCTTGGTTACACTATCACCCAACTGGCTCCTATTTAATGAATGTGTTTGTCTAGATGTATCCTGTTCGTGGTGACTCCCTTTGTGTGAGTGAATCACTGTATTTGCGCTTCGTTGAGTTTGACTTTCATCAACATAACTCCCTTTGTGCACTTGTGATCCAGAAACAATATTTCTTTGACTGTGGCTCTCGGTGATATTACTTTGTTGTGATGTCCTGCCTGATTGATCAGACTTCACTATTCTGTGTGTTGTATCACCATCGGTCTGTCTAATATGATGACCATCGGAAATTGTTTGCTGTGTTGATCCAAAAATGTTATGGCCAGATTGGTTTCGTGAAGTAACTGAACCTCCAGTACCTCGTTGAGTGTGGCTTCCTGTAACTATTCTTTGTGCGGTATCACCATCGGTTTGTCTACTATGATGTCCATCGGAAATCGTTTGCTCCGTTGAGCCAACTATGTTATGTCCAGATTGGTTTCTTGAAGTAATTAAACCTCCAGTACTTCGTTGAGTGTGGCTTTCTGAAATTACCGTCTGACGTTGGTTTGAACTTAAACTTTGACTTGAAGTCGAAGAAGTGATCGATTGTTCTGTCGAATGTACTCTTTTATTATTGTCAATAAATTGCTGGGTCGATCGAGTATTCTGTTGATCAATAATAGTTCCTTTAGATCCTTGTCTTGTGTTTATAGTATCTTGATTCGTTGATGCTACATGTTCTGATGACACTATTCTTTGTGTTGAATCACTAGGAATCTGTCGATTGCGAGTAGAACGTTGGTCATCAATATCTCTGTTCGGAGATGATCGTTGAGGTGTGAATCTACCTGTATCCTGTCCACCATTAGGACCACTCACGTCAACTTCCACGTTTCTTGTTACTGTTACCCACTTACCGCCTCTTAGTTTCTTTTCTGTTATTTGTTTCATTGTTTTTGTTGTTGTTGACGTTACTGATCTTATATTTTTTGTATCACTTTTGTTAACTATTGTTCTATCTGTACTACTTCTAGATACAGAACGATCAGTGACACCAACCGATTTCGGACGGTCAACTACACTGTCTTGGATAGTAGTGCGGTCTATTTTCTTCTGTGAATCATTTCGATCAACGATATCATGCGATGTAATGTGTTTAATGTGAGATCCTGATTGAACATGTTTTGCACTAGAATGATCAGTAGTACTGTGGGAATGTTTCGTATGGGTGATGTGGGAAATGTGTGATTTATCATCATGGTGAATTTGATTATCATGACGTGATGTGATCTGAGACTTAGTATCATAATTATCATGACCTCTTAAAGTCTTAGAATCTATGGTCCTCATTGTCGTCTCATTAGTGCTCGTTTTATTTTCATTGATACTGGTATCATGCTTAGTGATGTCTCCATTAGTATAAAGATTGTCTCTTGGTTTAATGAGGCCCGGTTTGTCAGCTGGACTCCATTTTTGTGGCCCTGGCCGATCGAATTGTCCCTCTGGTTTCAAATTGTCTTTTGGACGTACTTGAGCGGATGTCTCACCTGGAGTCCATTTAGACGTTGTCCGTGAAACCATATCTCCCTCAGGATGCAAATTATCTTTAGGACGAATTTGACTGGGTGTTTCACCAGGTTGCCATTTAGTTTTCGGTTTGTCGGTGAAATCACCTTCAGGGTGTAAATTATCTTTAGGCCTTACTTGTTCGGGTCTTTCGGTTGATGTCCACTTCGGCTTAGTAGGTCGCTCGAAATCACCTTCTGGTTTTAAATTATCTTTGGGCCTGACCTGTTCCGGTGTTTCACCTGGAGCCCATTTTGTTGGCGTGCGTGACTCCATCTTACCCTCAGGTTTCAAATTATCTCTAGGACGATTTTGACTTGGAGTGTCTCCAGGTTGCCAATGAGTCTTCGGTCTATCGATAAATTCACCCTCTGGGTGTAAATTATCTTTTGGCCTTACTTGATCAGGCCTGTCGGCTGATGTCCATTTTGACCTTATCGGTCTTTCAAAGTCACCTTCTGGTTTTAAGTTGTCTTTAGGGCGAACTTGTTCGGGTGTTTCCGCTGGCTGCCACTGAGTTTTAGGCCGACTAGGAAAGTCTCCTTCGGGCCGTAAGTTATCTTGATGTTTAATCAAATCAGGGCGGTCTGTAGTCTCCCATTTCGGTCTCGTAGGCCTATCAAAATCGCCTTCCGGTTTTAAGTTATCAATTTGTTTAATAGGTGTGCGCTGCTCACCAGTTTCGTGTTCAACTCTGGGTCTCTTTTCAAATTCTCCTTCTGGCTTTAGATTATCCTGTGGATATATTATTGCTAATCTTTCACCCTTAGAAACTGTATAATCGTTCCTGCGTGTATGGTCTTCAAATATACCCTCAATTTTTAAATTATCTTCTCTGCGTGTTAATTTTACTCTTTGACCTTTAACTACACGATAAGTGTCAGATGATCGTACATTTTCCATTGTACCTTCCATTCTCAAATTATCTTCATGTTTTACAATAGCCGCTCGTTCACCTGTTACCTTCGTGAAGTCATTTTTCTGTTTCATATCCACAAATTCACCTTCAATCTTTAGATTGTCTTCACGCCTTATTATATCAAGACGCTCTATTTTTTGTCGTTGACGCACATCAAGATCTCTTTCAATAGTTATGTTGTCTACTTGCTTAAAAGGTTTACGTTTTTCGGCTGGTTGAGATGGTACAACTTCAGGCTTGTAAAATTTGCCATCAGATTTCAGATTATCTTGTGGTTTTACAACTGGTGCTCTTTCACCTTTAGTAGCACTATAATCATTTCTGACTTCAAGATCGATGAACTCTCCTTCGGTCCTTAAATTGTCTTCATGTCTCTGTATAACAACTTTTTCGGTTCTTTCTATACGTTTGTAATCATCTCTGGAACGGTGAGTATCAATTACTCCTTCCATTTTCAGGTGGTCTTCGTGTTTAATCACTTCCATTCTATCGCCACGTGTTGCTGTATAATCAGTTCTCCTTACAACTTCCATGTCTCCTTCAGGTTTCAAATTATCCTGAGGTTTCTTTTGAACAGGTCTTTCACCAATAACATGTTTTGGTTTTTCAGGGCGATCAAATTTACCCTCCGGCTTAAGATTATCTTGTGGTTTTTTCGGCGTTTGACGTTCAGCTGGTTGCCATTTATCATGTTTTGGTTTTTCAAATTCGCCTTCAGGTCTCAGATTATCTTGTGGTTTCTTCGGTGTTTGACGTTCAGCTGGTTGCCATTGATCATGTTTTGGTTTTTCAAATTCTCCTTCAGGTTTAAGATTATCTTTTGGCTTCTTTTGAGTAGGCCGTTCAGCAGGACGCCATTCGTCGTGTTTAGGTTGTTCAAATTTACCTTCTGGCTTAAGATTATCTTGAGGTTTCTTTTGAGTAGGTCTATCTGCAGGACGCCATTCTTGTTGTTTTGGAGTCTCGAATTCACCTTCTGGCCTTAAATTGTCCTGTGGTCTTTTAGGTGTCTGCTTTTCAGCAGGTCGCCACTCATCATGTTTCGGTTTCTCGAATTCTCCTTCCGGTTTCAGGTTATCTTTAGGTTTATTTTGAGTTGGACGTTCAGCTGGTTGCCACTTCTCTTGTTTCGGAGTTTCAAATTCACCTTCCGGTTTCAAGTTATCTTGAGGCTTTTTTGGTGTTGTCCTCTCTGCAGGGCGCCAATAATCTTGTTTAGGTTGCTCGAATTCACCTTCTGGCTTGAGGTTATCTTTAGGCCTCTTTTGTACAGGTCGTTCAGCTGGACGCCATTCATCTTGTTTTGGTTGCTCAAATTCTCCTTCGGGTCTTAAATTGTCTTTTGGTTTATGTGGTGTTTGTCGCTCAGCTGGGCGCCATTTATCTTGCTTCGGTTGCTCGAATTCACCTTCGGGTCTGAGATTGTCTTGAGGTTTCTTTTGAACAGGTCGTTCTGCTGGACGCCATATTTCTTTGTCAGGAGTTTCGAATTCACCTTCAGGTTTCAAGTTATCTTTTGGCATTTTTGGAGCTTGTCTCTCAGCAGGACGCCATTCATCTTGCTTTGGTTGTTCAAACACTCCTTCTGGCTTAAGGTTATCTTCAGGTTTTTTCTGAGTCGGCCGCTCTGCTGGGCGCCATACTTGTTTGTCTGGCGTTTCGAATTCACCTTCTGGCTTTAAATTATCCTTTGGCTTTATTGGAGTTTGTCTTTCAGCTGGACGCCACTCATCATGTTTTGGCTGTTCAAATTCACCCTCTGGTCTAAGATTATCTTTCGGTTTCTTTTGTGAAGGTCTTTCGGCTGGACGCCATTCGTCGTGCTTTGGTTGTTCAAATTCACCTTCAGGCCGAAGATTATCCTGAGGCTTCTTTTGGGTGGGCCTCTCAGCAGGACGCCACTCTTCATGTTTTGGTTGTTCAAATTCACCTTCAGGTTTTAAATTATCTTTGGGTTTCTTGGCAGTTTGTCGTTCAGCCGGTCGCCATTCGTCATGTTTGGGCTGTTCAAATTCACCTTCAGGTTTAAGGTTATCCTTTGGTTTTGAAGGCGATTGTCTTTCAGCAGGACGCCATTCATCCTGTTTCGGCTGTTCAAACTCACCTTCGGGCTTAAGGTTATCCTTGGGTTTCCTCTGTGTTGGCCGTTCAGCTGGACGCCATACGTCTTTATCGGGTGTTTCGAACTCCCCTTCAGGCTTCAAGTTATCCTTAGGCTTTTTAGGTGTTTGCCTTTCGGCAGGACGCCACTCTTCATGCCTTGGTTGTTCAAAATCACCCTCAGGCTTAAGGTTGTCCTTGGGCTTCTTCTGAACAGGTCGTTCTGCCGGACGCCACTCTTGTTTATCGGGTGTTTCAAAATCTCCCTCAGGTCTAAGATTGTCCTTAGGTTTCTTTTGAGTTGGGCGTTCAGCCGGACGCCACTCATCGTGTTTGGGTTGTTCAAACTCACCTTCGGGCTTAAGGTTATCCTTAGGTTTTGAAGCCGTTTGTCTTTCAGCCGGACGCCATTCGTCGTGTTTTGGTTGTTCAAAGTCACCCTCTGGCTTTAGGTTATCCTTTGGCTTCTTTTGAACAGGTCGTTCTGCCGGACGCCACTCTGGTTTATCGGGAGTTTCAAAATCTCCCTCAGGTCTAAGATTGTCCTTAGGTTTCTTTTGAGTTGGGCGTTCAGCCGGACGCCACTCATCATGTTTGGGTTGTTCAAACTCACCTTCGGGCTTAAGGTTATCCTTAGGTTTTGAAGCCGTTTGTCTTTCAGCCGGACGCCATTCGTCGTGTTTTGGTTGTTCAAAGTCACCTTCTGGCTTTAGGTTATCCTTTGGCTTCTTTTGAACAGGTCGTTCTGCCGGACGCCACTCTTGTTTGTCGGGTGTTTCAAAATCTCCCTCAGGTCTAAGATTGTCCTTAGGTTTCTTTTGAGTTGGGCGTTCAGCCGGACGCCACTCATCATGTTTGGGTTGTTCAAACTCACCTTCGGGCTTAAGGTTATCCTTAGGTTTTGAAGCCGTTTGTCTTTCAGCCGGACGCCATTCGTCGTGTTTTGGTTGTTCAAAGTCACCTTCTGGCTTAAGGTTATCCTTGGGCTTCTTTTGAACAGGTCGTTCAGCCGGACGCCACACCTGTTTATCGGGTGTTTCAAAATCTCCCTCAGGTTTAAGGTTATCCTTAGGTTTTGAAGGAGTTTGTCTTTCAGCCGGACGCCATTCATCATGTTTGGGTTGTTCAAAATCACCTTCCGGCTTAAGGTTATCCTTAGGTTTCTTTTGAGTTGGACGTTCAGCTGGTCGCCATACTTCTTTGTCTGGGGTCTCAAATTCACCTTCGGGTTTTAAGTTATCTTTAGGTTTTTTAGGAGTTTGTCTTTCAGCTGGACGCCACTCATCATGTTTGGGTTGTTCGAATTCACCTTCAGGTTTAAGGTTATCCTTTGGTTTTGAAGCCGTTTGTCTCTCAGCCGGACGCCATTCATCATGTTTGGGTTGTTCAAAATCACCTTCCGGCTTAAGGTTATCCTTAGGCTTCTTTTGAACAGGTCGTTCTGCTGGACGCCACTCTTGTTTATCGGGTGTTTCAAAATCTCCTTCAGGTCTAAGATTGTCCTTTGGTTTCTTTTGAGTTGGACGTTCAGCTGGTCGCCACTCATCATGTTTGGGTTGTTCAAACTCACCTTCGGGCTTAAGGTTATCCTTAGGTTTTGAAGCCGTTTGTCTTTCAGCCGGACGCCATTCGTCGTGTTTTGGTTGTTCAAAGTCACCTTCTGGCTTTAGGTTATCCTTTGGCTTCTTTTGAACAGGTCGTTCAGCCGGACGCCACTCTTGTTTGTCGGGTGTTTCAAAATCTCCCTCAGGTCTAAGATTGTCCTTAGGTTTCTTTTGAGTTGGGCGTTCAGCCGGACGCCACTCATCATGTTTGGGTTGTTCAAACTCACCTTCGGGCTTTAGGTTATCCTTAGGTTTTGAAGCCGTTTGTCTTTCAGCCGGACGCCATTCATCGTGTTTTGGTTGTTCAAAGTCACCTTCTGGCTTAAGGTTATCCTTGGGCTTCTTTTGAACAGGTCGTTCAGCCGGACGCCACACCTGTTTATCGGGTGTTTCAAAATCTCCCTCAGGTTTAAGGTTATCCTTAGGTTTTGAAGGAGTTTGTCTTTCAGCCGGACGCCATTCATCATGTTTGGGTTGTTCAAAATCACCTTCCGGCTTAAGGTTATCCTTAGGCTTCTTTTGAACAGGTCGTTCTGCTGGACGCCACTCTTGTTTATCGGGTGTTTCAAAATCTCCTTCAGGTCTAAGATTATCTTTTGGTTTCTTTTGAGTTGGACGTTCAGCTGGTCGCCACTCATCATGTTTGGGTTGTTCAAACTCACCTTCGGGCTTAAGGTTATCCTTAGGTTTTGAAGCCGTTTGTCTTTCAGCCGGACGCCATTCATCGTGTTTTGGTTGTTCAAAGTCACCTTCTGGCTTTAGGTTATCCTTGGGCTTCTTTTGAACAGGTCGTTCAGCCGGACGCCACACCTGTTTATCGGGTGTTTCAAAATCTCCCTCAGGTTTAAGGTTATCTTTAGGTTTTGAAGGCGTTTGTCTCTCAGCCGGACGCCATTCATCGTGCTTTGGTTGTTCAAATTCACCTTCTGGTTTAAGGTTATCTTTGGGCTTCTTTTGCACAGATCGTTCAGCCGGACGCCATTCATCGTGCTTTGGTTGTTCAAATTCACCTTCTGGTTTAAGGTTATCTTTGGGCTTCTTTTGCACAGATCGTTCAGCTGGACGCCACTCATCTTGTTTTGGCTGTTCAAATTCACCCTCGGGTTTCAAGTTATCAACTGGTTTATTTTGCTTACGTCTTTCAGCAAGTTTTGGTCCGTAAGTATCGTTTGATACAGTATGACTATCAAATGTACCTTCCATATGCAAATTATCTTTTTGTATTATTTTTTGTCGTCGCACATCTATTTCCTCATACGTTGTATATTCATCCTGAGATGTTGTAATTTTTTCTAACTCTTCTGTAGAATAGAATTTCTCAAAATCTTCTTTAGTCCATGTGCGGCGTCTTTTTGGTCTTTCAACCGGAGTAACTTTTTCTGGGAAATCTTTTTGATTTGAAGTAACAAATTCAATTTCACCTTCTCTGATTAAATTATCTGTTTTCCGAGCGACCATCGTAGTCCGTTCTACAATGTCAGTGTAATCAATATATTCGGTTTGGGACGTTGTCTCTGTTGTCATGTCTCCTTCAATTTTAGTCCAGGTATTACGCCGAACGGGTTTTGGTCTTTCTACCGGCTTTACCGTATATTCGGTGCGCGAAGTTGTGCTATCTGAAATAGTAATGGTCATCATGAATTCATCATATAAAATCATCTATTTTTGAATAATTATGTGCACAAGGCATGTTTTTGACAGCCATACTAAGTGAAAATTGACCTAGAGGCCCTTATTACATTTTTTTTTTCTTACCCTAGCATCTATAAAATAAAGCCAGATGTTTTTTAGGAATAATCTAGCATTCTAATGGTGAAGTCGGTGCAGTATTTTTTGAGTTGAATCGTAACAAAAAAACAAAAAATCTGATCTTTTCTTTTTGTAATATTAGTTTTGATAGATAAATATAATATATTTTAATATTATTAAAATTATAACGATATTGATAAACTGCCTCGATGGGCTAGTGGTTTGCGTATGCGCCTGATGTGACGATCTAGACGTGGTCAGTGTTCATTTCCACTGGTTAAAATGTATGTACGAAAAAATGTGGTCACCTCTTACCAAACAATAAAAAGATCATATTTGTTCAGAAAACGTGCAATTTTCTACAAGAAATAATTTGAAGAACTTACCAGTAAATTCTCCTTCTGTAATAATGTTATCTGTGCGACGAATTATTTCAGCTCTTTCTCCAGTCACGACCTTGTAATCTTCGACTCTTCTAGTTGTGAATTCTCCTTCAGGGCGTAGATTATCCTCTGGCTTTCGCACTACAGCCTTTTCTGCTGGTCTAAATTCCTCAGGTTCGCGTTTGGCAAATTCACCTTCTGGTTTTAAGTTATCAGTGGGTTTCTTTTGTTGAGGTCTCTCAGCTGGTCTCCACTCATCTTTTTTCGGGGATGAAAATTCTCCTTCGGGTTTCAGGTTATCTTCAGGACGATAAGCAGGTTCCCGTTCGCCAGGTTGCCATTTTTCGGGCTTTCTTCTTTCAAATTCACCTTCAGGTTTTAAATTATCCTGTGGTTTCTTTTGTTTTGGGCGTTCAGCTGGTTGCCAACGCTGTTTGTCGGGTGTAGTAAATTCACCTTCTGGTTTCAAATTGTCCTCAGGCTTTCGTACAGGAGCTCTATCTCCAGGCTGCCATTCTTCAGGTCGACGCTTTTCAAAGTCGCCTTCCGGATGCAGATTATCATCAGGTTTTTTGGGCTTTTGTCTCTCTGCAGGTCTCCACGGTTCTTTTTCGGGAGTAGTAAATTCACCTTCAGGTCTTAGGTTATCTTCTGGCCGATGTACGACACCTCTATCACCAGGGCGCCACTCTTCCGGTCGTCGTTTTTCAAAATCTCCTTCTGGACGCAAGTTGTCCTCTGGTCGGCGTACTGGTGCTCTGTCTCCGGGCTGCCATTCATCGGGTTTACGTTTTTCGAATTCCCCTTCCGGTCTTAAATTATCTTCAGGCTTTTTAGGCTTTTGTCTCTCGGCGGGCCTCCAAGGTTCTTTGTCTGGAGTTGTAAAGTCTCCTTCAGGTCTCAAATTATCATCAGGACGACGCACAGATGCTCTGTCACCCGGACGCCATTCCTCGGGTTTACGCTTTTCAAAATCTCCTTCAGGACGCAAGTTGTCTTCAGGTTTTTTGGGTTTCTGACGCTCTGCAGGTCTCCATTGTTCCTTTTCAGGAGTTGTGAATTCACCTTCAGGCTTAAGATTGTCTTCAGGTCGACGCACTGGAGCTCTGTCTCCAGGCCTCCATTCTTCTGGGCGTCGCTTTTCGAAATCACCTTCTGGCCTCAAATTGTCCTGTGGCTTACGCGTCGGAGCCCTATCACCTGGTCGCCAATCTTCAGGCTGATATCTCTCAAATTCCCCTTCAGGTCTTAAATTGTCTTCAGGTTTCTTGGGTTTTTCTCTATCAGCAGGCCGCCAGGTCTCCTTTTCAGGAGTAGAGAATTCACCCTCAGGTCTTAGATTATCATGTGGACGACGTACGGGAGCACGATCACCTGGACGCCATTCGTCAGGTTTATGCCTTTCAAATTCTCCTTCCGGCCTTAAGTTATCTTCGGGTTTTCTTACGGGAGCCCTTTCGCCAGGGCGCCATTCCTCAGGCTGCCTCCTTTCAAAGTCTCCTTCAGGTTTCAAATTATCTTCAGGTTTCTTTTGTTTAGGTCGCTCGGCCGGTTGCCACTGAGTACGTTCAGGTTCCTGGAAGTCACCTTCGAGACGAAGGTGATCCTCGTGGTGAACAGCGGTGGTGCGGCTCACGTGTTTCTCGTCGTAGTCGCGCTTGTACGCGGAGACCACGCTCGTCGTGTGCTCCACATCGAACAATGGCTCCGGGACATCGTTGTGTGGGCAACGGTGACGCCTGCAATTAAATATTTACCATTTATTTAAATATTCGACTTAATTTATAAACTTTTTTTATACATATTTAGGTCTACAGATTATAGTATTGAATTTGTAATTTATTTACACGTAGAAATGACAATTTAACTATCTTATACATAAACATGTTAATTTGTTTAAGAAGTATACTAAGAAGTTCGTAAAATAATTACACCTTTTGATACGATATGGGTGAAGAGATAAAGGAAATCTTCTGGGTGGCGGCAGTGGAGGCAGCGTTAGTATTTTGGCCATCACACGCGTCCATCTCGCCCACTGCCTGCTCACCTTACGCTAGAGTCACTAAGCAATGGTGCCTTACGCACTTCACAGCTGTGTCTCTAATAAGCATCGTGTATCACCATCCCATAAAAACTTTCTATCACACATAATAAGCTCTTCTTTGTTTCAGGCGAAACTCAAGGCACTACATACAACGGATGTAAACACGGTATGGTTAGCAAAGCAAATCACCGAATGAAAATAAACCTGACTTCTATTAGGAAAGCTAATTGCTATCCAATTAAACCGCTAGAGGCTGCCAAGTTTCACTCATTGATAAAGCAGTAAGGTTTCATTTTATACTTTCGTTTAAGTTAACGTTTACAAAAGTAGGGCGGTGGTATATCACTTCAGCGGGGTTTGTATCCGGCGGCCCCCGGCAAGCTCGAGCCGAGCACTGCCGTACCGAGCCGTCCTCTTCATATCAACAAGTACCTAGGTACGTACCTATCATATTCAGCAATTAGAAGTCAGAACACAAAACTATCATCAGTATGAAACTGGGTGACCCAGGTACATTGATTTATATGTACCTATTAAGGTATCGATTTTATTCACCTCGAAAGTTTCCACAACATATTTTACTTGCTACGAGAAGAGTAATTAAATTCATGAATATTAAAATTTAATTGAAGAGAGACAATATCGGTGATTTTTTTAATATAAAACATACTTATAAGATAATGTGTTAAATTATGTCCATTGAATGTTTTCAGGCTGCAAACTGCGACCGAGTTTTCGTTGCCATAGCAACGCCACCGAAGCTTTCGTGCACTGTAATCTAGGCAAACGACTTCAGGCCAGTAGCACACTATGTATGTTCGACTGAACCCGGCAAAAATACTTTTTCGTAAGCTTATATTTGCTTTGAACTATTATTTAGATAAGTGGTAGTCAAAGGTGCTATGACCACAAATAATTAAAATAATCGTTAATCTTATATTCATTATTGAATCGTGTAATTATAATGGTTTCTTAATGTATCCATTACGGGCAGCTTATTATATTAGCTTGAATACCTAAGACTGCTTGCCTATAGCTTATGTACGAGACTGTCAAATGTTAGATAACGCATATTTGCGAGAGATACGATAAAAATGAAAAATCCATATAAATCAAATATAATGTGATGACTAATGCCGTCAAATTAAAGCATATACAAATCATTCATCGCTTCTCGTAAACACAAACCAGCAACACTTCAATCGCACTTTGTTTCTTTAGCTGATCATTCATCTTTATTTCAAACGCTCTGGCGTCATTCGTCGACTTAAGGCCAATTAAGTGATTCTTTGTTGAGAAGCTTCTTTAAGCGAGTATAAATCAAGGGAATGTTAAATTAATTCCAAGCAAGCGTTGCTGAGTGCATACTGAGTGTGGGCTGCAGTTTGTAAGAGGTTATCCCGATATAGAAATGAGCCAAGCCAATGACTCAAGGAGTCGGCCTACAAATGCCTACAACCGCGAAACCCTTTCTACTTGCAAGGAAAATCGCGGGCATAAACGATATTACATTTTAGGAATAGTGAAATAATTTATTGTGGTCTATATTTACCTAATAATAAAAGTCAGGCATTCTTAGAGATTGATGGAAATTGGCATACTAATTTATTAACTGTTTTTTTGTCGTCAAATATCTATAGAAAGTAGGTTAGGTTTCCATATGGTAAGACCGTTTTGGTTACACTCAAACTCATTTGCAAACACTCTTCGACAAGTCAGAGTGTAACGTAAGATATCACTGATCATTATATAATAGGTTTGATCTAGTTATGTGTCGCCTAGCGATGGGAAGACAAACATGTCCTAATCCCTTTCCAAAGTCAGTATAGGCTATACCTTCGATCAATATCCTGTCTATAAAAGGTCACGGCCTGTGTCTATCACAGTACAGCACAACCTACTTTTCCACAATATATCTCTGAATAATTTTCTTCCCCTTTGAGTAAAACAGTTTGCGGTGAACCATAATCCTATATTGTAAACCGAAGTTGGTTTTACCTAACACACTATATACTTATTATTAGTACATAAAGCCTGAAATACAAAACCTATAAATAAAAGTAGTAAACATATTTTGTACTTATCATCATAAGTGAAATAATAACATAATTTATTGTTTTTTTCGCAGAAAATCGCGTGTTCGGTCGTTTAATCTTATCAATAATAGCAATCTCGCAAGCTGAATTTTGTTTTTTTCAATATGGGCGAAATTTGACGATATCTGTATATTATAACGAGTGCTCCCACCCAAAAATGACTTTGAACCGGCATTATAATAATGTTTGTCCTTTTTACTAATTGAAAGCTTGACCAGGCTGCTGATACCTAAGGGGTAGAAGCTCAGAATAAGTAATAGTTAGAGAAAACGCAAGACAATTTACATGGCAAACTGAATTACTTATTGTATTTAAACAACTGTCATTCATTACCATTTGTCCCTATTAAAATTAGAAAATGTTTTGTATCTGATGAGGGATATTAGTTTGTCTGATCTCTCATTCTTAACGATGTCGAAGACAACGCAACTTTGACTGGACCGTTAACATTAAGCTGTGTATCAAATCGTTACCTACATTTAAGAAGAAATGTTTTTTGCAATATTTTGATAAAGTTCACACTAAAGTTCACACATTTCAGAATGGTGTAATTTTATCCAAATCACTTTGTCCACGATTGTTTTCACATTCTTTCGCATTCGAAACAAAACGAGTACTGAATTCTAAATATCAATTACATATAGATACGGTTTCCAGGTAGGTAGTTAGATATTAGAAAGATAAAGGCTTCAGTGATATGTTAACGTACGACGATTTAACGATGCTTATCGTACATATTAGTTTTCATACTTTCACCCCCGATTACTCATAGTAATCTGTTGGAATTGAAAAAGGGAATCTTATCAGACTAATTTATCTCGACAAAATGTTTTTTTTTTACAACTTAAACACAACACCATCTAGTCCCAAACTAAGCAGAGCTTGTACTATGGGTACTAGAATAAGTGATACTAATACATATATACTTTTTTTTGTAAATACATACTTATTATACATAGAAACACCCAGACTATGACAAACCCCCATGTTCATGCACACAAAGATATTTGTCTTAAGCGGGAATCGAACCCGCGACCTCGGCGTCACAGGCAGGTACACTACCCTCTCCGCCATCTGGTCGTCATATTAAAACAATACATTGATTGTATAAACTCGGCATACAAGTGATGCCCTGTTCCGATGTAGATTTATTGCTCCTTACAGTATTTTATCGTATGAGTAGTCTAAAATAAAATACTATATAGAACTCTATTATCTAGATAAAAAGCATGCCATTAATTGCCAATAAGATCTGATTGATTAAGGAAGTTAAAAGCTTTTAACAATCGCGAATAATTGCAATACGGATGAAGTAATCAGGCAACGCATGAAATATACCATTACGTCATACATGCCCAAAAAAAGCAGTTACCTCCAAACCATGGACCAGCTGATTCATATTGCAAAATGCAAAAACAAGTTATTTAAAGGAAAATTGTAGTAATGTCATCGGGTGTTAATAAATCGTTTTATGTATTTTTATCCTCTGAATTATTGAGGTCACTCGACCGTTCAGACCGCAATGAATGAGATTTCATGAATCAATGGCAATGAGGGATACGAAGAAATAGGCCCTGACAAGAGACATACAAATAAGCATGACTTCACCACTCCTCTTAAGTAAACAAGTTGTTCAGGCCATTTATGGATATCCGTCGAACCATCGATGCAGACATTTTTGCAGGCGCTTTATGCATCTAGTTTATCAGTAATTTACTTATGTAAGTTGTTTAATAATATTCACTGTACCAAGGCTGACGAAATCATCCTGTTTAGGTACCGTAATTATGAGTAAGCATATGAAAGAACTAGTCATCTATAAAATAAACACGTGATAAAAGGAATTTAAGCGAATCATTCATATAAGAAAAGTCTCGGACTTCCCAATGATTCCTTATTTTATTTAAATACTTTTAAGAATACGTAATGTATTGGTGTATGTATTGTGTACACTTTTTGAGGTTACATAAGAAATAAAGGACTAAAGTGAAAGCTTCTTTGCAAAGCATTTCTTGCCAAATGACAGGTGCACGGTAGTCTACGTTATGTATTATAGAACCTGGAGATATTATCTATATGTTATTATTCTAGACACATACACGATGGCATGTACGCACATACATACAATTGAAGAAATGCCTTCTCAAAATAAAATAGCGAAAAATCTCATCAATAAATCTGATCACGTGTCGACTCCACTCGCTAAGAATTTTGTTTGAAGAAGTACTAAGGTCAATAACATTTAGCTTTTTAAAGATCCCATCTTAAATCTAATAGGAATTACTTACACCAAGAACATAACAAATATAATATTCGTTTTCTTTTAATTTAAATTAAATTTTGTCGTATTTAACATTCGTACTTAATCATGACTGTAAGTTTTGCGATTAGAGTATTAATAAACAATCAACCAATTGAAACCATACACCAAATGGATGTATCACTAATTCTACACATGCACCAGACATCTATAAAGATACTAAGTTCCATTAAACTCTGCAAGACGCCTTTGTTAAGTTTATTAAGCTCTGTATGAAATGCAAACAGTATCGAGTTACTTAAAACCAAATGGCCACTTCTGCTGCTGTTAATTTGCCATTTTAGTAGCAGCTGCATTAACGCAAGCATGTGTGTCTGAGTCAGAGAGAGTAAAGCATGAGCTCACGGCGCCGGTGCCTCGAAGGCGCTGCTATATCGGGAGGATTACTCAACAGTCTGTGTGCAACACCCTGCACATACTTTCGACTTGTCCTAAGCTCAGATCTGACTAACTAGCTGTTTGGAAACACTCAGAGCTTTCACAATTCGTCGTCTAATTTTATCCGAAAAGGATTTGGTAACAGTTTCAAAGTTTGGAGTAATACTGCTACAACTTTAACTGTGCAATTATGTACTAAAAGTTCATATATTTCATGACTAGAAGAAAAAAAAACTACACGTACTGTTTTTTCTAGTGATTTATCATTGTTATGAAATTATTTTCTGCACATTGCTATCGTCTCTTCATAATTCATGCCAATCTTACGTTATCTTTTGTGCTAGTTTGAGAGTACACCGTGGATATCGTCAAATTACCTCATAGATAGAGTCAAGAAGACAACAACTAGGGTCAGATAGGTTGATAACTGGTTCATAATCCGTGTTATTTTGCTTAAACAGTTTTCGTAGTCTAACATAATTCAAATCAAGAAGTAAAAAAAATAAAAAGAATAAATCAAATTTAAAAATTCGATTCTAAAGATTTTATTTTACAAATATTTTTTAGTACAGATGAACAGATGAAATATTTCTGTTTAGTTTTTATATAGCCAGTTATTTTATAATTATTCAGATGGACTTATTTAAAAAACATAGAAGGCATTAATTACATAAACAGATTTTTAAGAATAATAAAGAATGTCGGTATAAGTAACTCGTCAAGCCGGAATGGAAATAATTTGTGCGTTTGACGACGCTAACTCTACTGATGTGTGATTAAATGAGTAAGAGCTTGTAAACTAGCCGTTACTAATTCATCAAGTCTTATTAGAATTCCTGAAAGGCTAGCATAACGAGCGAAATATAAATATTTTATTGCATTTTTGACATATTTTCGTATGGGGGAACAAGACAAAAACGTGACAAAATCTAGCTCGCGCTTGTAAACTAGCCCGGCTTGTATCCATTAAAATGTTATAGTCTAAACCTACTATAGCATTTATTTTGCATATCACTTGGGTATTTATTTGCTTACTTTAAGGTGTGACTTTAACGAGTTATTATCTTTTTGTTAAGCAAAACGTATCTACTCGTATGTAACTAAGGTATTTTTGAACATTTGGTAAATTCTTTGTCATTCCCTCATTTTTTAGGCGATTAATTTTTTAAGCTCGATTTTACAGTACATTGAACCCAAGATTTAGTCAGAAATTCAATCAGTTCTTAGTAAACATAAACAACTATGGTGGTTGTCAAAAAACTCGACCCCAATGCGCAGGAGTTGGAAAGTTGCCTTATGAAGCCTCCCAAAAACGGCGCCGAGCCAAACAAGCAAGCATTTTAATTTACAATGTATCTATAAATGGTAGCGGTCTTAAAGCGACGCGATATAAACCCAACTCCCATTGTAAAACAAACCTGAATAAATACAATTGTGTAATCAACAATACTGTCATTTCTTATGTGGATTCAAAATGTCTCTCACTAAAAAATGCAATTCTAAAATTGACGATTCTACACAAAATGTTAGTATACCACACAAGCCTGAGTCGTTTGTTTTATGACTTGTTTTAAAAAGGTCATTGATATTTTAAAACTCAGATAGATAAGATACCTAATCTTGTCGCTATACATTATTACTCTTTTGGAGCATACCTACGCAGACATACTTTAAAAATATGAATTCATATCTGATCTGTGTATATCGAGTGAGAAGAATCGGAAACAAATAATGAGTGTGTAGGTGCAGGAACAGTTCGCCAGTCTCCACAGCTAGGCAAGGTCGACGACCATATGGCCTACCTGCCTGTACACCAAACCAAACGACCTACCGTGCAATGTATTTCTCCAAATTACGCAACACAAACTGAAGTAATAATCTCTTTTTTAAATATAATCGTACCTACACAATACCGAACTCGGTTTGTCCTCGAATAACTAAATCACATCTGCGGTTACAAAGGAACTTTATGGTTACAAATTTTTGTTTCCTGTACATAATGATTTTGCTCTTGAAACCGTCCATTACCTTGCTAACTTCCTAGGCACCACAAAAAATCCATCTCAACTAATAACACTTATCGTTTAGAAACGAAGTGGTAACAAACTGGTTTCATTCAACGTTTGAAGATGTATGGCTAATGGAGAAAAGGCGATTCCGAAACGAGTTATTGCTGACAGAGTCGAAGGCTTAGACTGGCTTAAAGAAAAGCGGCTTTATCGTAAATAGAAGAAGCCGCTCACATATTTAATATGTGTCCAAATAGATTATTATAATCTAGTTTTTATGACGTAAATCTAACCAAGACGGGGTCTTACTTGATATTACAACGTCCTGTGTTCGAAATCGTTAAGTTGTTACATGGAGTCGAGTAAACAACAAACGAGTTTGAGTGAGCCGAGGACGTGGGCCCGCGCCGCCGCGCCGGCCGGTGAGATCATCGCCGCGAATACCGCGCTGAGGTCGCAGCCTGCACCACTTTACACGTCACGTATCTTTCTAATTGGCGTGCCGATTTTGTACACAATGCCCGCTTTACATCACTCTCACGCTATAACTAAAATACATGAGAAATGCTACACATCGCACGAAGAAAGCAACGTAATTGCCAATATAAACATGAACATAATGATTCTTGTGATTTAACAACGCTAAACCAGTTGTTTACCCAAACATTTGAAAGCAAATGAATGGCTTAAAACCAATTCTAAGAACTGCAAGTCATAAATTCTTTGACAAGTGTTACCAAATTTGGCTGGAAGCAACGAAGACAGTGTTCCTATTCCAAGACGGAGATGTAGGACGTACTAAGGTCAATTAGCGACGAGAAACATTTTTCAATTGAGAATCTGACGTGTGGGCGCCTAACGCACGACGAGCACTTAACTTGTTATTCTTCTATTAGCTTGATGAGACGCTATCACTCAAACAGTATCACACGACAGGTGGACCATCAAAATGCAATCAAATGTTCTAGCTCATTGTGGTTTTATGGAGGAAAATGCAATTACACTAAGCAACGTTAATAAATGTGGAGCTTTATCTCAGGCTACAAATCCTGGTATTGATGACATCATTCTTATGAACATAAAATAAGTAATGACTCGGCCTTGCTAGCAAGCTGGTAGGTGTATCTGCAATTCCAACTTTTAATGTAAGTCTGAAAGGATAGGACAGATAATATCAGCAATAACGACTTGTCGTGTTATGGTATTTTGCAACGTTATCGTTTGCCTCACCAGCTCACTCTAGCAAGCTGGTTTATGGATGTCACATCGTGTGTGGCGTCTCATAATGTTAGGCTCAGAGATTTGCATACAATATGCTTTAGCACACGTCTGGAAAACCAGTTTGTGCATTCATGATGCTTACATTTCGTCATAAGACATTCGTACACGTAGATATGTAATAATATTATGTTTCTACATTCAAAGTCAAAACAAAGTTATACGCTACGTATATTGTATAATTCTGTTATGAATTAAAATGATTATAATTTCATTCAGTAGAGCACGAAACATTAATAAAACATGTAAGCGAAGTTACTAAAGTCCAAAATACGTTTGGCATTCCAATGTACATTAAAAACTATAGCATTTTCGTGAAGTTAAAATAGCCATTCGTCTCATTTAAATTCCATAGCCGCAGATATACGAAAAGTGATACGAAAAAACAGGTTGCGTCCAAGTTTTTGCACGAGGACGGCTTCACGGCGGGTAATCTAGATATAATAACATGATGAAGCCACATCTTTCATTCTCAGAAGGTAGCAGAAGGTTAAGGAACAAAAAGGTAATCTAAAAACATATATGTATTTCAAGAAGGTTCCTTCGATCAAATATTGTTTGCAGGTAAGAGTAGAAAGATGATAGAGATCACAGATCTTCTAACCAAGACTATAGAAAGAAGCACACCACCTTTAAAGTCAAATTTCGAACTATCTTCAAATTGTAGTGTTCGCACGAATGATTTCTAATTCGATGATGCAATATTTTTTGGCCGTTCCTGCTAGGTCGTATATAATTTATATTACGTTGGACTACAAGCCAGTTCAGTATATTATTTAGACGGGTGCAAAGTTAAAAGAGTGAACAAAACAGCTACTTAACAGGAGAGCTTAATAGTAAAAAAAGTTCTCAGCATTTGAACAGTTTCAAACGAAATTTTTTAAAATTTTCGTCATATATATTACATTAGGCAAACACTTTCACGACGATTTCATTTTATTATGTTTATTGTAAAAAAAAACTATTTAGAGGCAACATCAAACAACTAGCAATATCTTGTATTGCTAGTTGTTTGATGTTGCCTCTAAATAGTTTTTTTAAATATTTCTTTAGCGCTATCTGCCACTTAGCCGTTTCTAGTGGTTTATTAAAAAAAAAAACCGGCCAAGTGCGAGTCAGACTCGCGCACCGAGGGTTCCGTACAAACCTGTAGGTATATAAGTAAAAGTTATGGTATTTTTATTGCTAAATGAAATCCATAACATAACAATGTGGAAAGCTGACGGTACCTTGTCAATACATATATGAAAACATTATGTATGTTCGGAAAAATCTTCATCTCTTTAAGAAGAGAAGTGATAGACATAATTTTAATACTAGAAATAGGCACAATTTGGATCAATCTCGGTTTAGATTGGCTAAGGTACGAAATTCTTTTATGGGGAATTGTGTAAAATTTTATAATAAAATACCACTGCGGATTCTACAACTGAACGAGACAAAAATTTTTTTATTTTTTTTTGTTAATCGCATAACAACGTTTGCTGGGTCAGCAAGTCTAATATATAAAATTCTCGTGTTGCGGTGTTTGTTTCCAAACTCCTCCGAAACGGCTGAACCGATTTGCATGAAATTTTGTGTGCATATCGGGTAGGTCTGAGAATCGGCCAACATCTGTTTTTTTTTTTAATCGCTGAACAACGTTTGCTGGGTCAGCTAGTAAGTTTATGATTATTAAAAAAAATATACTATGTGATGTAACTAAAAATTTAAGATTTTCGGAATTTTTCCTATATGTGTACTTTATAACGTTGCTTCATGCCAAATTTCAAGATTCCAGGTCGTCTGGAAGTATCCTTTAGGTTTTGATTCCCTTGCGAGTAGTTGCGAGTTTCAAAATATGCGGCTTTAATTGCTGTATCTTTTGATTGCGTTGACGTAGAAGTTTGATTTTGTTACATCTTAAAGATATTATAGACTTGAGTATTTGTTAAGAATTTCAATATAATACCACTACGCGTTCATGAGTAAAGGGGTAATAAGTTTAAAATTATTAAAAATATTTTTATTATATGATGTAACTAAAAATTTATGCTTTTCGCAATTTTTCCTTTATCTGTGTTATAAGACGTTGCTTCGTACCAAATTTCAAGATTCTGAGTTCACGGGAAGTACCCTGTAGGTTTTGATTCCCTTGCGAGTGTCGAAAATTTGCGGCATAAACGGGAGTATCTTTTGATCGCGTTGACTTAGAAGTTTGATTTTTTCACAGCTCCAAGAGACCATAGACTTTTGAGTATTTGATATGAATTTCAGCTTGATACCTCCACGCGTTCCTGAGAAAAAAGGTCTTGACAGACAGACAGACAGACAGACAGACAGACAGACGGACAACAAAGTGATCCTATAAGGGTTCCGTTTTTACCTTTTGAGGTACGGAACCCTAAAAACGATTTAATTAATTGCGTTTCAATAATATTATATTAAATACTAAAACTGTTTTATCTATTCGCATCCTTGACTAGAAATAGTGTTAAATGAGTTTTGATTCACAAATATGAAATTATCATCACATTTACATCGTGCAAAAAAGTAGTTGTCTCATTTGACGTGTCAAAATCACAAGATCTAAGCGGATATTTGTACTTTATTTTTTTGCCATGTTGTAGAACATTATTTTAAAAGTGGATTCTCACAATAATCAGAAAATCGCATAATTGACGTTTTCTTTTAAGTCTTTGCACTCGTCTATATAAACCTAACCTGATACGGCTATCCTGCTTGTCTAACTGTGTTCAGGTCTAGACGTGTTGTGAATGCATTGAATCTATAATTGTATTATAATTATAATCGTCCAGGCACAAATCGAGGCACGTGCGACATGTAATAGCTTTGTTGAGCTGATTATGGATAATGTGTCATTAATATTGTATCGGCACGATACTATTCATAATTTGTATGTCACTATTAATGATTTACTGTTGTAGTAACTTCTAACTGATTATTTTTATAGCATTTAGCTATGCTTAGCAAATTATACTAAGAAACATTTGAAAAAATATGGGACCGGCAGGATTTGAACCTGCGACCTTCTGCACACCGGGCAGTCGCTATAGCCAACCAGCTACGATCGCCTCTTACCAGGGCCCTAAATTTCTCAACTGTATGTTACGTCATTTCGTGACGTCATGTTCATCCATTTGCACATATCTTAAGTAGGATACAATGTATCCTGTTGTAGTCGTCTATTTTCTACTTGTAATTAATTGTCATTAGCGGTAGTTTTGAAGAACTGGATCCGAGTTTTGATGATCTCATAATTTATTTATTTTAGAGACTTTCTCTATATTTGCAAAAGGCCAACGTAGAGAAAGCAAAATTTTGTGATTTTTAACCTCTTTATATTATCCTTCTTCATATTTTCAACCACAAATTAATATTATTCACGACAGACAGGAAAAGGTATCACGATTGACCTTGTAACATTTATTTATAAACAAACATATTATCAAAGTTTCAAAGAAACGGCGCTTCCAGCAATTAGTCCTGATTTAAATGAGTTGGGACACGCTACCCTGCGTTGCTGGCTGTATCATGTGCTCGTATATTATTATGTTCATACTAAACCACAAATGACATCAGCATGTACTATCGAACAACGTGATCAATAATAACGTGACAATTAGAGGACGGCGTCTACGGCACGATACTTGCCTACTCTAAAAGTACCTACAGCAGAAAAATGACGGATAATGTGTAATCCTCTGTGTAGGAGTATTATTGCTATATTAGAATTGTATTACTGTCCTACACTTTATTTGGAGTTAAATATAAAACTTAAAAAGATTTGCGATTGAAAAAGTCATTTTAGACTACAGTGGGCGGGACTAAAATGTGGAAGCTTGTAAATAGCATCAACTTACATATTATTATCTTGTATAACTATTATATCTATCTGGCTCTTAGCTACCCTAATAGAAATAAACTTCATCTCTGTAGCTTTACGCGTTACAGAGTAAAAGGGTTGTGACAGACAGATAAACGTGTGATATTATAAGGGTTTAGTTTTTTCCTTTTGAGGTACGATACCATGAAGTATGAATAAATTCATAAATTCGTGATTTTCGAAATTGCCACAAGTTTCGCTAAAGTGATTACAATGTGCTAATAAATGAAATATACAACTAGTCTCTTTGGATTACTAGACCATTGATCACGTTCATTAGTATTCTGCAAAAATAAGATATTTACGTCATTTTATGCTAACACGGAGGAAAAACTAGCGTCACTTATGCAAATACAATTAATCATTACTGAGAAGTAGCATCATATTCAATGTAAAACATGACTCTATCAAAACCATATCTGTCTATGCTTCTTCGAATAATTTAATAACTTGTAAACAAATAAATATCCAAAGAGATTAAAAGTATTTTTGTTAAATAGACCAACTAATTAATTGAGAACTAAAATATCTGACGATAAAAGTTTATTTACCAACTAACTGCACACATAAGCTGTTTGTTCTGTTGACCATCTCTTTACATTCACCCATTCAGCACCAGCATTACCTTTTGGTTAAAGAAAGGTCTGAGACCTTTTTTTAACGAAGATGACAATTCAACAATTTTGACTCTTTTCGACTAACATGTTTAGGCTGGCCGTCAAACAGTCGGCAATTCATATTCTTAATTCAAAATTTGACAAATTGTCGGCTTGTCATCTTTATTAAATGGGGACTCGCCATAGTATTTCATTCAGTGCAAAATCCAACCAATCCTACAAACCGAGCACAAAGCCCTTTTTGGTCTACAGCGGTGAATAATAACGTGTTGCAAGCATAACAAAACTCTCTCAGTCACGGTGGCTGAGTGAGGCTCACGTGTCACAGTCGAGTACGTACGCCGCACTACCCGAATCTACGATCTATACAAGTGTGAGACGGCTTTCTTTATATGGCTGCGCCTGCGCCAGTGGAGCAGTTAATTGCTGATGACTTTATAATATTTTGCTAATTGATTTGAAATTAATTAATGCTGTTAAGTATTATATGATTTATATCTACGCCTGGTTGTTTTGGAATGAGAGAATGACGGTAGACGTAATAATCAGTGTAAAGTAATTTTTTTTTTATTTTTATAGAACAAGGCTAATAAAGTTATGTAACGGATTCCAAATGAGTTCAACTGAATTACAGCGTGAGTGGTTTTTTTTATTCTACATATTTCTATGCGTTCTGAGTTTACACAATTATTTTAATCTTAAAGGTTCATGAAGAATAAACGTTAAAAATCTTTTAAGCCTCATTAATCTTACTTACAATTAAATTAGAATGACGATTTATGGACAGCTTATAGGGTTTAGGAAATAGAAAAGGTTTTTTTTTAAGAAACAAAATAAAACTCAATACTCCAGACACTTTCAATATGTTTGGGCTCTACATAGAACCAGTAAAAATATGAGGGAGTCAACTAACGCTACCATAAAGTTCGGTCGTAGGCGGCACGGAATTGATCGACCTATTTAACACTCTTGTTCTTACACCTACATTATTCATTATTCAAAACTCAGCAACTAAAATCAATACCAAACGTTATATTTAATGAACGTTGTTTTATGACTAAGCTGTATGATCTAGCCTTTATATGGTAGGAAAATTATAACTGCGTTAATAATTTTAGATGAATCGCTTCTACCTACTTCGTTTTGTTTACATAGTAGGTCACAGGTTTACAGGTAGGTAGTATTCTTATTTGTTGATATTATTGTAATTCTTCATATGGAAGTAACTATGTAATATTTTAATTATACGTAGTGTAATCGTAGTCTAGCTTAGTGATCATATTAGTATTATTGAATTGTGTTGTACCTATATATCAGTATTGGGGTGATTGAATTATTTGGTGACTTGCAATGCTTTCACAGTCAACAATATTGTTAAAATTGGAAATGAATAAAAGCAAAACTACATTTATAAGAAAGAAATCAAATTGAATTCAAGACTCAGTAGTTAGGTACTAATATAACCCGTGCCGTGTTATGAGTATCTTTGCATATTTCCATGTATATATTTACTTTCCTGTATGCTATTAATAGCTAAAACAAGATTTCCTATGCTAATGCGATTCTATAAAACACAAAACAAGCAAGTTGTAGATATTTAGTTAGAATACTAACAACTGCCATAATAAAGATCTCATTTAATTTGACAGTAGTGTTAGCAGTCATCTTCTAAGAAACGTGGTTTCAATGTCGCTTGTGTGTATCATACCTACATCCAATTTAAGTCCTCGACACAACTGTGAGTTAATGTATTACTAACTAACGGAATCATTTTTGAAGCAACAATCATCTCAATCTTACAATGAGGATACTAAGAATGATCTTAGATGGGTATCCTTATTGTTTTATTTTTTTACTGAAGTTTGTTGACGACAATGGATATTGATTGTCGTAATGTCTATTGTGACAATTCGATTTTCGATCGTTTTCCTTTAATTTTCATGTTTTTGTGTTTTTTTAATCGACTACACAGCAAAAAAAAAATCAATGGGATTAAATGATTTAGGTTCCTACAAGAACTATAAAACCACGAACAATTGGCCTTTGCGTTGCCAGTGTTACCACTTGTTACCACTTTTTGTAAAAATACATTATGTTCGCTAAAACAGAAAGTTCTTTGATAAAAAAAACCTGTCGTTGATTTATAGTGCATATTATTTTGTCTTGAACAGTGTTATCACGCATTAAGATAAATAACATTAACGTGGAATGCGAAAACAAGCTGTATTGTAAACTCTTATCTTCAGCACTGACACCAGGGCCATGCACTCACACAAGGACAAAATATGATGATGTCATAGATCAATTCCGGAATAATTGAGTCTTTGTCCTGTTTCCGAAAGACAAGCTCTAATGACAACGTTGCAATTTTTCTGTATGAGACGACAATCAATCAATTATGAATGGATGTTATCGTGCAATAATTTATGTGAAAAGTAGGTAATTTATTAAATTGCCCAGGAAAGACCAAGTAATAAATCTTTCAATATTATCATAACTTAATTGCTACGTTAGTTACTTAGTTAGATGAGCGAATTCATATTTATATTATGAAATTTGTTATGAGAGTGGAGAATAATACTAAGTATAAGATTTTAATGAATATGGTTATTTTTTTATCTGCCTACTTATCCTCTTTAAGTATATTGTGCTTAATAAATTGAACACAAAATATTAGAGACAGGTTCTTTTGTTTTTTTATGACTATTCTTTCTTAAAGCTTCTCTGTACGTTTATAGCTAACTAAACCATTTTAAATCTCTGAAACTTTCGCACTCATATTTTTATGGCCTAGGTGCTTGTGTAGTTTTTTAATGTTAAAGCTAACGGGAGTCGCGATACATATATCTAGTATTCAGTATTCACTGTGTGCGTTCATTTGACAGACTGTCTCTCTATTGTCTAACGAAACAGTACGTGAAATAGTAACTGTAAAGGAGAGCTACCTGCCATTGTAATATTTTTATTTTATTTACAAATTCCTCGATGGTTAAGCGAATGCGTCTCCTACCGCGAGGTCTTGGGTTCGATGCCCGAGTTGGGCAAAGTGTTATTTGGGAACTTTCCGTCAGGAAATTACCAATAGCAGCACGGAGTTGGCATGGTGCCCGGTGGATGGCGATAGGCTCACCCCCAATCTCATGGGACCTAAACATAACAGGTGAAATGAGGGTGTTGTACACCTCTACCACAACCTTCTGGGTAATATAGGCGTGATGTTATGTTTATTTACAATAGGATGTTGTAGGTGGTAGGTAAAGCTTCCCTGAAAGTTGGAAGATAAAGCACCACAACACTGAATACCATAATGCGCTTTGCTGATGGCAATATAGTGTCTTATGTTAAGAGATATTATGGGTCAGACCCAATTGTTAGTGGCTGTGGCGGTACACGCACATAATAAATGACAGATAACATTAACAACGTCAAAAATTGACGCATGATATAAGCCAGAAATGACACACTCAAATGTCAAAGAGCTCTGAATCGCGATAACGAAGAGTTCACAGCGTGTGTACATAAATACAACTTGGACGTAATCGATGGACTACTGTTAACCAAGCAATACCACCGAGCCTCGTCGGAGAAAATACATCACACCTCGTTCATATATAAAACAAGGAGTTGGAAGGCATAATGTGGCCCTGATAGAGGGAGACACAGAGATACTTCAATGAGAGACTATAGAAACATTATTTTCAATAACCTCCTTCTTTTATAAAGTCGGTGAGCTAGCTCGGCGATTAGTTCACAAAATCCAATGCGGAAATTATAAAATGCACGCGAAATATAAAATAGGTAGTATAAAACTGTCTACACGAATGCAAGCAACTGATTAATGCACTTGTATCTCGAAACAAAGGTCAGTAAAAGGCCAGGGCTGGTTATAATAATAGAGGCCTACGTAACCATTGCTTAGCAATTAAAATATTCATTGCTATCTGCATTTTATGCACTATGGCGGCGGCGCAAATTTATTGATTCGGGTTTATCAATTCGTGAAGCCAACGAGTTAGCTATGCAGGGCAAAAACTTCTATGTCATAATAAAGACTTACTACACCAGTTATAGATAAGTGAGTTACATATCTAAATAGTGGGTATATTACACTTATTAAATATGTAATTCAAACATGCATATCTATTGCAGTCAGTTTTCAGTATGGCGTAGAAGTTTTTGCCCTGCATAGCTAACTCGTTGGCCCACTGTACACTACCCACTCCGCCATCCGGTCGTTAAAAGTTAGTTTATTTTGTGGGTCGGATAAGAACCGCCACCTCAGAAACCGGCCCTTAGTGTCGCAAAGTATATACCTCTACCGTATCTAATAAGTAGTGCCACGGTCGTCAAGTAAGTAGGTCAACATTAGTAAACAAACACGATTAGAAACATACAAATTACATCATGAAAACATTAGATTAGACGAATTTACAGATTAGAACATTTGATATAATGTTTGAGGAATGTTTTATAACGAATATGTAATCATAATCACTTTTAATCAGATACTACCTATGTACACCACATCAAGCTAAACATTTTTAAAAGTCTCATATTGCACGGAATGCCTAAAGGTACAGTCAGCAACAAAGTAGCAGAACATTTCATAATTTTCAGTCAAAGTCGAAAAATTAAGAAGCCAGCAGTATTCGAACTAGGTTGGTATACAAGCACTTGGGGCGTATTTATTCTTAATTTTTCAACTTTATCATCATCACTACATAGTATAAAACAAAGTCGCCTTTTCTGTCCCTATGTGCGCTTAAATCTTTAAAACTACGCAACGGATTTTGATGCGGTTATTTCCAATAGATAGAGTGATTCAAGAGGAAGGTTTTTATGTATAATACATGCATAGAAAGGGGGAATTGTTTTACTCCAAATTTAACGCGTGCGGGCCACGGGCAGTAATGAATAAATCAAACTACTGGATCGATTTTAATCATTTTTTCAGTGAGTGACATAGGCTATATATTATATACCCGTGCGAATCCGGAGCGGGCCGCTGTGTTTTTATATACAACGTTCACAGTTTTTCTGTAGTGTATTTAGTATCAGCATTGTACCCGTGCGAAGCCGGGGCGGGTCGCTAGTTAATATATAAAATACAAAAAGGGCAAATCTATAATTTGCTTTAAAATATTACAATTACTATACTAGTTTTAATTAATCCAATTATAGACTAAAGCGACTTTGAAAATGTGTTTGTGTGTAGCTACTTCTGTTGCTGAATATACAATGCCAGACTATCTTATACTGGGAATAAAAAGCTTGATATGTAGTCGTATGTGTTGTGCACACCTAGATTATAACATTAATATATCATCGATAAAATGATTAATGAACATTTTTTTTTTCATACCAGATAATAAGCATTCTTTTTTAAACAATAAAAAAAATATTACAAGTAATAAGCATTCCGATAAAACGAACAAATGACTCAGACAGAAAGATGCACTGCTGACTTTAGTGTCTTTTTTTATATCGGTATTCAACTGTTTTCTGCTTACTAGACACACACAAACACAAAACAGCTGTTTTAAAGAATGTGCCTTGGAAATTCATACGTAGGTCCGATTTTATCATACTTTTAATCCACCGTTAACGCTATTCAACGGTTTTCTATCCCTCTGTCCCGTGTAAACATATCATTGGAGAGAGATATTGAATTTATTAGTAATCTAATCTATTACTTAGATTCATCAACTCGAAACTATTCGGCATATCCCGGCTAAAATAACGTGAGAAACCCGTATTCTCAATAATAATGTCTTTACCTCACTCAATAATTTATAAGATTAGTCGGTTTATCAAAACGTCCGTTTTAGACGTTGGTGAAATTGGGTCTTAGACATTTTAAGGTGTACACTGTTAAACTGGTAACTGTTAGCATTAACAAATGTAAACAGTGTATAGTTTATAAAATAGGAAAGGTGAAACTAAACCGCTTTCTCAATACCTAGCCTTATCTTGATACTAGTTCTGATTTCATTAGAACTTCTACTGCCGTCTATAAAAATTCTAAACTGGATTCTTCTCTTGATTATTATTTCCTTTTTATCTAGCCTAGGTAATAAAGTTATTGATTAATTATCCAAGCACGTAATTGCATTGCAAATGATTATAACCGCAGTGCCTTCGGGCAAAAAATGTTGAGATATGAAATTATTAAGATGGAAAATTACGATAAATTTATAATAATGAGAAGCGAAACGTGTCTCAGATTCATTGTATTATGCATATAGACAGGAGTTCCGACTGTGAAATTTAAAGACAGACATAACATAACATCACGCCTATATTACCCAGAAGGGTGTGGCAGATGTGTACAACACCCACATTTCAGATTCGATTATAAGATTTGATTAGCATTTTCTTTATGTGACGTCATCTGCAATCAAGCGATTGAGGCAAATATTTATAAGTGAGCAGAGTGGCAAATTGATGTTTACTTCAGCAGCTCGAAAACGCGTTCTTTGTTGTGTGAAAACAGTAAGCAAACTCTATTTTCCTTTGAGTGTGAGGTCATTTCAGCGTGCGCGGGGATTAACACAATACAAGCTTATCAAAAATGTGAAATACATTAGTTATATTATCTCTGTCTCTTCCATTTCGGTAGAAAAAAGAAAGAGATAGAAAATTATTCAATCAATACATTTGGGTTTTAGCAGTACTTAAGATTCTAAATTAGTCAACAAATGAGTAATGACGAAATTATACTGACACCGGAGGAGTGGAAAACGACTGTAAAGGATACAGACTTAATTAAGTTTTATTGCCACCTTATTATTCATTTCTAGGCAATATTTTCTCACTGCTGAGATGAAAAGTACTATGTGCGACACGGGATGAAAGTTATTTACATCTTGCGTTTTTGAGTCCCTCACTACGCTCAAGATTCCAACTTAGAATCAATCGTTGCACGCTCAACTATAGAATTTTTCGCTTATTAGCTTAGCACTCGAAGCAAATAAGTACTTTGCTCTCTTGTTGCACAAATAACTATTAATGATCGCATCGTAGAATTTAATATACTCTCTTGATTGAAATAAACCGTAGTAATAATTAACCGGATCAGCTGAATTAAACTAACATAGATAGATTAGTTAGATAGACGTGCCTGGTGCGGTACGGCACCACCGTTTGCCAACGTAAATAGGAAAACGCTTTGCAGTTAGAAAATATTACACTAACGTTAATTTGTAACGTATTACCACTTTACACTATTCAAAGAAAATTGCACCGTATTAGTTAACAAATTCAGCAGTGAGTTGAAAATGTATTGTTTGGCTTTATTTTAAAAAGTGTCCTTCGTGGTTGGTCACCGACGCTATAGATCACACGATATAGCGTGATGCAATGCCATAGTGGGCACTGTTGGCAGACAGATATGTGACCAACTATTTCAAAACTAAAATCAGTTAATGGGTTACTAGCTCGCTACTCATTTTAGCGTTTAAAGTGCATTTAACTGAATCTTTTCTTATTATTTATAATAAAATAATAGCAGCCCTGTATCTAATAAATGTATCACTGCTGGGCTCGGGCCTCTTCTCATGATGAGAAAGGTTAGGCCATAGTCCACCACGCTGCCCAAGTGCGGCTTGGTAGACTTCACACTCCCTCGAGCACTTTTTAGGCACTTTCAGGCATGTAGGTTTTCTCACGATGTTTTCCATCACGATTAGCGAGCGATAATTTATATTATAAATACACACAAATCTTCGAAAAGACGATTATATACGATTTATTGACAGAATGAGTACCGTGGGTTTGCACCCGAGGGCCGAGACCTTTGGCTTTGCAGTCCTACGGACTCCCACTCGGCTATCGCTGCTTGCTTATTATTTCTATCGGTATTATTTACTGCAGTATCCATTCGTATTTTTATAATTATAATTATAATTAATTATCGTTAGTCACTACAGATTGATTTGTTTGGATCATCTCTATTGTGAGAGAATTAGAAGGTTAAGTATTTGGACTACTGATCTATCTTTTATTGTGTCAGTGTGTGTCAAATAGTGGGATATCAGGGGACACATTTTGAACAAGGTTCAAATCAAAGTAGCCACGTCGAGGCTTAAGATGCACTTGATTCAATTTAATTTTCTGGAACATTCTCGTCCAGTTTCCAAAACCGGATCGCTCCAATTCCTAACCTATTGTTGATTCAGTTGGTTCACATAATGACATAAGCTAGGGAAGTGGACTCGCTCGAGTAGCGTCGTGACCTACAGCTACCCGCCTGCACTTGCTAGCCACAACCCACAACTTCATAGACTCGTGTGCAATCATCTGTACACCTCACTTACATCATGTGAGTGATGTAATCACATTGTATGAGCCTAGACTTATATTACCTATTTGGCTCTATGACTCTGTTTTTATGTGAACCAAAGATATCAACGCGGTCCCGGGAGTACTCCCGCACGTAAGGTCTTTAACAGAGCTAAATTTAAAAAAAAACCACCCGAATAGTTACAATATTAGTCTAATATGTATATAAATACAATCAAACGTCTAATATTATCCTATCTTATTCTTCGGTCATAAATAAGAGTCAGTAGGACAGAATCTTAACACATCTCTCCAATATTTAAAAAAAAAACTATAATCTTCTTATGTCTCGGTATAAATCACTAAAACGCAGTCGATGACAACAGTATTTCTTTCGAGACATTATCTCGAATTATAGATCACATACCTCAACGATGCCCATAAGGATTTAGACCAAAGAGGATTAAAGCCAAGGTATTGATTACAGCCATATGTGGCATAATTAGGTACATTACTAAGAGCCTTATACACTAGATCCAGTGGCGTAGCGTGCCTAAGCGGGGCTTTTATTTGGGGGCCCTTATGAAGGGTAAAGATTTCTCACAAAAGAAAAAAGTTTGCATAAAATTATATTTATTCATCACGATTATGATGTAAAACTGTATTTTAAAGACAAATAAACGTATTCTTATTCTTATTATTATTATTATCTTTCTGTCACCATATTTTTTACAAACAATTCAAATTAAATATACACTCTTTTTGTTTTTTTTTTCGGCTAACTGATTTATTAAATAATTTATAGCTGATAATGACTTCAGTTTTATAAAGTTTCTGCCTCTATGGATATTACTGAGAGGTCTGACAGGCGTTCATGTCCCATCGAAGTTATTAGATAATTTTTTACTTTCTTACTTACGCACTTGGGCCCTCGTACGCCGGGGGCCCCGTATAATTGATACGGCAGATACGGCAGTAGCTACGGCCCTGACTAGATCTAACCTATTAGCTACCACATTCCCTATCTTTTAGTAACTGTTTAAGTCGACGACTTAAATCATTTGTGTAGGCTGCCAAGTGAAACTACAGCTACTTACCTACTCCGTTTTTCATCTACACCCACAGACTGGTTTTATTGTGGCATTAGTATTGGTTAAATAAATCTTTAGAGATATTGCTCCTAATAGCTCTTATTATAAAGGTGATTGAACTATAATATTGTGATCGAATTGTGGGAATGTTACTCAAATCTGTTATCTGGAAGTGCTTTCCAATTTATTTATTTAAAACTTTATTGTACACAAAACATTAGAAAGAAATAAACATATTACAGTAATAGTAAACAAAAGACGAGCTTAACTCAGTACTTGAGTTCTTTTCCAGCAAACTTAGAGCAATAGAGGAGACGATATGCCATAGAGGGCATGATAAGTATATCTATGTGTCGGACGTGCCAGTTCTAGGTTAAGGTACAGAAAAGATAGGAAGCTAGGGCCTTGTAGTCAAAGAGCTAGATAATTATTATTTATTGTACTCAATGTTTTTTGTCACCATGAAGTCAAAAAGATAATCATATTATTATTTTATTATAGTTATTTGTCTGGCGTGTCGTTAACCGCTATGAGACTGTTGAGTATATTTTGTGATAGAGCGATTCAGGGCGTCAATTAAATGTAATTGTCGTTAATTAGTCGCTATCATGCAGGTTAACAACCGTCGCATTTTAGTGCTAATATAAGTTACATTTTGTTATCATTTTGAACTGAAGTCATATGAAACCATAAACGCAAATTACTAATACATCTATAATATTAGTCTACAATGCTTTATAGTCACTAGACAAGTAAACCAATTTAAATAAAACTGCTCTTGCTGAAAACCCTCCACTTAAATTGAAATAAAATGAAACACCTTGTTGGAGGTTATAACTCAAGTTCATTGACAAGACAACGCAGGCTAATTTAAAAATATATAACAACAAAAATTAAATACAGTTGAATTAAGAAACTCCTTCTTTTTTCAAAGTATTTTAAAAATTATTTTGTCTTGTTTGGTTTATCCTCTAAAGTCTCTAAACCCCAAATCATAAATGGCATTTTATCTTAATGTTACCTCAAGCTAATGAGAAATATACTAAAAAAAACTAACGATTTCTTAATGACAAGATGCCAGCCACAAGATAACTAGAATTGTACATAGGTATATTCTAAACGAGTTTCGGATTGAGGGCGATACTAATTGCATTATTCGAAATACAACCCACAGTTATGAAGCAAGCTAGCAAGAGCAAGCATTAAACGTTGTTGCTAAATCGATACGATACATGACTCATATTATTATGTTTTAAACCTAATCATTATTTCTCGCAATTGAGAAATGATTTGTTTCAGCTGAGATCGTCGAGCTGACCATGACATTGAAAATAAACAAGCAATAACAAAAACTACGTGATAACTTCCACTTGGCACATTGCCAGATGTGAGTACGGCGAAAAGAATGACTCTTTCATGAACACAAACCCTGAATAAGATATTTATAACCGTATGTCATACTATGGGCAGTATTGACCACATTCATCAAGTATTTAGGACATATTGGGTCAAACATGTGTCAAATAAACGTGTTAAATAAACTTGTAAATGTTTCTAACGGATATATTAAAATAAATATTGGAACAAAACAGCTCCACAAATTCAGCACAAGACGTTGAAATATAGTTTAAAATTAGCATATTCCTATTGTTCTTAGAAACATATTTTATTCAAGTCGAAGCGTCGATCAATAAATTCAACACAATTTTAATAACAGCTGAACTTACGTACATGTGGTGATAAATACGAATTAGGATGTATGTGTCTCTAACATAGCCAAAATTATTCGAGACATACGGTTTGAAGTACTCAGAAGATTACATAATGCGCACCTCATTAGGCACATCGTCAAAGTTGTTACAGATCATTGTGCTCTATCTATTCCCCGCATATATTCTCCACTTACCTACTAGTTCTAGCAACCAATTTAGCTGTTTGCATTTTGCATGAGTAATAGCATATAAGGATGATACAATTTGGTAAGTGTGCTACAATTAGGAACTTTGTTTAAGCCAATAAAATAATATAAAGAAGCTGTTCGTTTTTGCTAAAAAAGTAATTCAAACTTATTACAAAACAAGAAGCTATTACTAGTAGGCATAAGTCCAAAATTATAAGTGAGTGTACTTATAAAAGAGGCGTTAAAACTATTTTAAAGCCATTCTTATGTACGATTTATGCAAATATCTGATTTTATCACGAGTTTTTTGATCAAACACGGCAATATCACGATTCAATGTTAAGTAAAAAGAAAACAGCACTGAACTGGTAACAAAATTCATTGAATCAAACACAATAAAAACAAAAGTGTCGATGACTTCACAAAATGATTTTTCATGGTCATTCTGGCATGCAGACTGTATAGTCTGAAGTGAAAAAGTGACGCACACGATGTCAAACTATACTTAATACTAAGCATCGTTAAAACTATTACCAAAATATATCATTACGTCATGGTCCCATTAACGTAATTCAACGTCACGAATTCTAGTTTTTCTAACATTCTAACTAATCTGTGAACCAAAACATGAGTCGACGGCCATGAATGAATGCATGATAAATTGGTATGCCAAGAATTTTGTCGTGTAATGTTAATACCTAACTAATGAAAATACTTAATTACCAACGATAGTAAATGAGTCCGAACAAAATCTTTCCCCGAAAAAATGATTATAATTAAGTACAATGTTATTCTGATGATACACAAATTACATCAAAATGTATATACATATTCAAACAACGGTAGATACATTGTCTTTATATGACCTATATTATCATCAGTCATTATCAGTAAGAAGGCAACAAAATTTATCTTGATATCAGCACCGCACCTGACGACATTATCATTGTATGCAATAACACCTCTTAACAGGATTATTGTGCCGAATTAATGCAAGTCCACGAAATAAATACGATAACTAAATATTATTATCGATATGCAACAGCCTTAAATAAACGAGTTACATAACTTTCATACGTGAGATATATTTGCAAAAATAAGTGACATAATCAAGTCCAAAATGATCGATGTTTAGCAACAGGAATTCATTTAAGCACTAACTGAAAAATACATAGTTGAGACAATATTGTGCTAATATGTTGAGACAATATTATTTTAACTGACGCAGTTAAGTTTTATAGAACTTAAAATCTATCACACTGTTGGTTAATCCACAAGAATAATTAGTTTCTGGCATTCTCGCATACAAAGCTAGTCATTTGTATGCATCAAATTTAACCGTGCAATCACAATGACAGTCACTACACACTCACATCACTGCTATAAAAGGACGCCCTATTAATTTACGATCGATCGACCTAATTAATATGTTAATGTTCCCATAGTTTATTTTAAATCGAGATTGTCAATATCGTATCAAAAGGCATGATCTAAAAAAAGAAAATTGCAAAAGTGACTCACCCACAAGTGCACATTTCACAGATGCACTGTTCCTTGATGACAACCTTCTCCGGTTTCTTGGGGCCACCTCTAGGTTTTTCACGGTCTTCGGTGATGACGGTCTCCTTAACGGTGGTCCTATCGTCTCGCATGGTTCTCCTGTCGTCGATGATCTTCTCATCGTAGACGGTGCTGACGGTAGTGTCTTCCCTGATGTCCGTGATACCACGGTCCACCACGTCGTATTCTCGAATAACGTCTTCGGTCGTTTGGACATCGTGCTGAAATGGATAAAATGTTATCTTCTGTCTAACTTATCTTGGTTTTCTCTTTCTGATATGCAAAAATATTAGATTCTATCGACTAGCATCGTGATAATAATCTGAAGTAAATAAATAATATAACGATCGAAAGTAAATAATGTTTCTTACCAATTTTTTGAAGTCTAACTTGCTCTTGTCGACGTAGACGTCTGTTCTGATCTTATCGTCTTCCTTAGCATCTTCATAAGTAGTTATTTTTGTTTTAATGCCATTTTCAGTGACGTAACGAGTGACTTCAATTTGACTCTTTGTCTTCTCAACCTCAAAAGCTTTTCTTATTGTTTCACCTGTAGTGGAAGTCAATACAGTGGTTTCTTCTGTATCTATTCCTTCGTACAAATCTTTTATGTCCTCCTTAATTTTGGTACCAAGAGTTACTTTTTCGATCGTCTTGAATGGATACTTTTTAACAGTTTCAATAATTTCTTTCAGAATTTTGTCATCTATGTTCCTATTAATCACAATATTCTTGTTGCTCACTCTTACGTCCTTCTTATGTTGTGAACTCTCAATAAGTTTCCTTAAGTCACTTATGGAAGTAAAGTCTTTGATATCTCTCGATGATAAAATAATATTTTCTTGCGTATCCTGACGTTTTAAATGGTGTCGTGGCTGTTCAAGTCTGCCAAATGGAGACATTTCTTTTGGTTTTTTAGGCCTATCATCAGCGTTTTCATACACGAACTTTCCATTCCATGTCCCAGTACTTCTCTCGTAGGTAGTTAAAGTGTCTTTTGATTGAGAAGTCGTAGCAGATGTTGACTCCTTAGTGATGTTTTGTTTCTCAGTCGTCATAAATTCAGTTGTCTCTTTAACATCTTTAACATCCCTGATATCTTTAATTTCAGAGGTTGAAGTATTATATGTGGTGGTATTAATACTTTTATCAGTCGTATCTTGAATCCGCTTATTATGTACGTCATCTATTTCGGTTACATATTCAGTTATTGCTTTCTTCTTGGTAAAATCTCCCCCGTATGTGTTACTGGTAGATGCAATTCGATTTCCATCTTTATATAGAGCAGACTCTTCGGATATCTGCAACGAACTTTTAGGGACACCATCTTTACCAGTATCATAGTGAGATTCTTTGTCTAACACATGACGGGAATACTCATGTTGTGGTTTTATTTCTGTACCACTTACATTGTGGCTTTTCTCGTGTGTTGCATGTTCTTTATTGTCACCCCATTCTCTATGATCTGTATTTACAATTCTCTCTTTACCGTCAACAATTTCAACAACATAGGAAGACGTAGAACTTTGTTGAGCGCTGCTTGTATTGCTCTTTAATATTTTTGTAGAAAAATTAATATTTTCAGTATTGGGCACTTGTAAAATATTACCAACTTTCTTAAGTTCATCTTGAATGGTGGCATCGTAACCATAAAAGTTAGATGAATCTGTTTGATTAGTTCTGCGTCTCCTGTCATCTCTATTTACTGTAGTCTGTTGCACAATATCTTTACTGGAATGTCGCGAGTCAGTTGTTTGGTAGTCGGATGTAATATGTTCACGGTTTGTAATATATTGTTGATCATCTCTTCTCACGGTAGATTGTTGGTCAGATGACATATCGTCCCTATTCGTGACATTTCTTTGATATTGATCACTAGAAGTTGTTATGTTTTGAAGATGGGCATCTTTTGTTGAGGTTGATTGGTGATCAGAAGTTAAGTTTTCACGATTTGTAATGTACTGTTGGTGTTTGCCCACATTATCTTTTTCTGAGATGACACTGGCATGTGACGTCACTTGTTTACCATCTTTTATGAATTTAGAATCTTCTGCAACAATCATTTCACTAGAAGGTCTCTGTCCATCCTTCCCTGTATCATATTTCGCTTTTGTATCGTAATTCTGAATGCTGTGGGCAGATTCTGGTTTTATACCGGTTCCACTAACGCTTACATAGTCTTCCTTTGAAGCGTGCTCTTGGGCATCTCCCCATTCTCTTTTTGAGCTGTCTATTATACGCTCTTTGCCATCAACAATTTCAACAACATACGATGATGATGATGATTTCGTGACATTGCTGCTTTTAGTTTCACTCGTCTGAGAGGTACTGCTAAACTCTTTTGTATTTCCTTTTTTATCCAGGCTTCCTTCCCCTCCATAGAAGTTAGATGTATTGGATCCCACAGTTTGATTCCTCTGTGATGGTTCAGGAGAATTACGGTAGGTTACTTTACCGCTCTGTTTTATGTTTTGTTGATCAGTCGATTTAGCTGTATTTATCACTTCAGTTTTTGAGGAACTGGAAGCCTGAGTAGCTAAAGTTTCACGTTCGTTTTGAAGAAAAGAGTTTGATGCATTAGCTGTTTGAGATCGCTTCGAGTAATTATTAGGATTGTTAACATTACCGGCAGAGCTATCCATGAAACCGGTGTTCAAGGTTTGGTTGGCGACATTAGAATCTGTAGTTCGGTCGAAAGTTTGACTGTGACTAGAACCAGTATTCTTAGCTGAAGTCGATGAAGTTTGGAATGTTTCAGTTTTAGAGCTCTGCTGATGAGTCGACGATGACTCCTGCAGCATCGAATTAGACACGTATTCGCCTGAATTTGACTGTGCCATGTCGCTAACGTTATGTTCGTGTGATCTTACTTGTGACAAATCAGTCATAGAAGGAGCCTCCGTGATGATATAATGTGGGTGGCTGTTGTAATGCTCCGATATGGTAGAACCGGCTATCGAAGAATGGTCGGTTACGTCAGTTATCATTAGCGGGTCATCTTCCTCGACCTTTACCTCGATATAGCGAACCTTCTTACCGGAGCTGACCTTCTGCAAAGTATTACTACTTTGCTGCACCGATGTGGACGAGCTGGTCTTCTGAACACTTGTCGATGCACTACTAGACGATGTCACTTCGGACGATTTTGATTGTTTAGTCTTTTTATTTTTTAACGTCATTTTGGTCTCACGAAATAATTCACATATAAACTAAACCTTTAAATAATTAAAATATAAGAGATTCTTAAATAAGCACGTTTAAATATGTTTTAAATTAAAAACTCATAATATACTGTCGAATATTAGTCAAACTATGGCCATGTACAAAGTAAATAATGTTCGCGAGAGTCGTTCGTATCGTGTGTCGCGGAGTGCGCGCGCGCTCCTCGCAACTGACTCGCGGATTGTGTGTGCGTCTGCGCCGGCGACGATGCGGACGGCGGCGGTGACGCGGGTGCCCCTCGCGCGACCACCTTGACGCCGACGCCGCGCGCCCACCAGACCTTTGCGACACGTAAGCGCTCACATCTCACAGTTGGACACATACCAAAAATGGTGTAAAAGCTGCTAAACCCATTGCTGACTTATTCGCGAACCTTAGTCATTACCAACATTACAGTGCTAGCTGATTTCTTCAAATTGGTAACTGTACTAGGTACAATTACTTACGGTGTTTGACAATGAAGCGGCGATATCGATTTTCTACAACAAAAACAGAAAACATACACATACACTTTATAAAAAAATACAATATAATACGTTGATAGCTATATCTAATGCAAATTATTTATACCACCTGGTTTATACTTGCCTTAAAAACTTGTACCTTACTTTCAAAACCTTCAAATTAAAGTAAATTCACTGTTTTTTTATAAAAAGTTAGGCTTTGCACCGGCAGACAGCCGTGATTGTGAATATCTGCGTATGTACAGCCTTACACGGCTTCAGTCCCGCGCGCCAGTAATCCTATGAAGGCGAACACAAAGTGTCGTCCGTAAGGTGGATATAACTTATTGATTAACCTAAATAGTACAGACATATTGACATTTTCAGTGCTACGGAAAAACTGGGTTCTTGGTCAAGAAAGTTCATTAAGGATCCGTTTTAGGATTCGAAAAGTTGACGCCATTATATTATGCGTTCGTGTAAAAATAAAAATAAATTTAACTTTTACTTATTTACCTAGGTAGTTATAGTCAACCTTCAACGTCCATTTCTAATATGAAGTGTTACAGTTGTATATTTCTCATTTATAAGCACCTGTTTGACACGGAACAAAACCTTTTGTAGCGAAATTTAAAAAACAAGATAGTTCAGACATTTCAAGATGGGTTACGAAATGCCTAAAAATCTTGAAAAATTGTTTTATTCGAAAAATAAACAATTGAATTGAAAAAAATTTAAGTTCATACTTAGTAGAAAGTTATAACAATGTAAATGAGGCATTTCGTAATTTTTTTTTTAAATTATGATTAAGGTATCGTGCCAACTACTTTTTCAGTTTAAAAATCAGAAGTGTTATGTTAAATTATAGTTAGATACAAAGGTGTATGTGAAATAGCATGAATATTTTTTAACTTAATAGAAATCTCGAAGTGTTATTATAACGAAGTTCAATGAAATTTTGTCACATTTCAATCCGTGGAAAACCAGTAAAAAAAGTGCGATACGTTTTACGCATATATTTTTGCTATTTCATTCATTATAAAGTGAGTGAAGTGCTCTGTTGCGTTGGTAGGTAAAGATCGACATTTTACATATTTTTGCCATCACATATAAATATAACTAACTCAGTGTTATCTTCAATGGACAATATTTTATGATTTATGGTTAGCTTATTTTTAAATAATGAATATTTTCTCAAACATTTTTTTTAATAGCACCGTTGCTGCGTTGTGATGTTATTCGGCGCATTATTTAAAAAAAAAGGAGGAGGTTCTCACCTGATTGGTTTTCTCTTTTTAAGCTTGATCGCCGAATACTTGATGAAGCCTGGACCGATTTGAGAAATTCTTTTTTTGTCTGAGACTATACTTGTCACGTGGTCCCAATTTCATCAGGTAACGATCTGATGATGGGATCCTAGAGAAATCTAGGGCAACCCTCAAATGTTAAAGACTTCTAAATTGTTTTTCTTTTATTACCTATAACTACGTAGATTTTTATCTTATATATTTTTTTTATCTTATGATGGAAGGTACAGATGAGTACGGGGATAATTCTTTGAATATGCACCTTAAGGCCGTTTACTGTATTGTTTCAAGTTATAAACAGATGAGGCAAGACGTTGAATATAACTTACTTTTATCTTACTTTTTGGTGAATGTTTTGTAATTGTAGTAGTTTTTTTTTTGTAAAATTATTTACCGAACAATAAAAAAATTTGACAGTTGTAAATGAGCTAGTTATTCGTGCACATAGTTTTACATGTAAAGATGTAAGCAACATTAGAAAAATGATATGTCTGATATGAGCGGACAGGTAAATAAATAAATAAATGTTACTCGACATTTCTTTGAATTTGACAGTAAATCATTAAGCGCCAACGCCTAGCGATGTGAGAGATTCATCTGATAAATAACCTAACCTGTAATAATTAAGTAATTCAGCAAAAATCATTTTCATAATGTTGCCTCAACGAGGCAATAATATGGCCTATAAAGACCAAAGCTTCTAACTCTACAAGCCCTTACTTCACAAGCTACACCTTAGTCAAAACATGTGCTCTGGCCATTTTATTACTAAAAAACAACCATTTAACAGAATAGTTATAAATATTTACTATATACATTTTCAGACATCTAGCATAAAAATTTGCATAAAATCATATTAACTTTACCCAACTGGCTCGTTTTGGCGGGGTCACTACCGTGGTCCCAGATTAAAAAAGTATGTACTTAGAATTAACTAGATAAATACAAAAACGCTACTTACCTAAAATTTTAAAGCACTCTCCTGTACAAATTATCCTAAATATAATACATTTTTAAAGACTTATTCATGATAATTAGGAAATTCATAAAAAAACAATAAAAAAAAAGTAACTGTGAATGTGCGATGGGTAAAAACGTCGCAGTTCAAATAACACACCGTTGCGGCGTCGCAGTTCGAATTTTAAGAATGTAAAAAAAAAATTGTCTTTGGAACACTAATTTTAAGAGCTCTTAATTCAACAATAAAGATAAAGTTTTTTTAGAATAGTTCGAATTTTAAGAATGTAAAAAAAAAATTGTCTTTGGAACACTAATTTTAAGAGCTCTATAATCAACAATAAAGACAAAGTTTTATTAGAAAATTAACTGTTATATATTATTTTTATTAATAAAACAACGTTAAAAACTCTGCAATGAAACTTTTTTCAAATAATTTAAAGTTCTCTGCATATCTTTGCATGTAAGTTTAATGTGGGGCGTAGATTTGCATGCGATTTTGGTGTTGTGGTGCAGGTTCCAGATAACGCGGTGGTCTTGCCAAGCTCGCAGCTCTTCGATCGCTTGCTGCACTCCAGTGACCTGGTTTTTTGCAATCAGAGCCTACAAACTTAGTAGGTACACACGGCTATATACAACAAGCTATATATTGCCAGTATAAGGTGATTTCGCATTGTATTGTATTGGCTTCACGTTAATTATGCAAGACCAGCTTAACTTGGCTTTATATTATACTAGCGACCCGCCCCGGCTTCGCACAGGTGCAATGCTGATACTAAATACACTACAGAAAAACTGTGAACGTTGTATATAAAAACACAGCGGCCCGCTCCGGATTCGCACGGGTATTTAATTATAATATATAGCCTATGTCACTCACTGAAAAAATGATTAAAATCGATCCAGTAGTTTGATTTATTCATTACTGCCCGTGGCCCGTTGGAGTAAAACAATTCCCCCTTTCTATGCATGTATTATACATAAAAACCTTCCTCTTGAATCACTCTTATCTATTGGAAAATACCGCATCAAAATCCGTTGCGTAGTTTTAAAGATTTAAGCGCACATAGGGACAGAAAAGGAGACTTTGTTTTATACTATGTAGTGATGATGATACCTTGATTTGTAGCCGTGTGTACCAAATACTTGCTACTTTTCGTACCTAACTATAGATGTTAAGGATAGGATTTTATTGGTGGTAGAGCTCTTGTGAATGAGCTCGAGGGCGGCAGCACCACCGTCTCACCTTTAACCTGCCGCCAAATAGTAGTGCTTCCATTACTGTGTTCCGGTTTGGTGGTGAGATCAGGCCTTGAAATTACTGGCACATGAGGCATAACACCGTAGTCCTCAGCTGCAGAGACGCATTTATAATCTGCTTTAGTGGATTGTTGATGTCCATGGGCTGTACTCCACTTACCATCAGGTGGACTACAAGTTCGTTCACTGTGGGCGTAGTATAAAAAAAAAATGTGTTTGTTCAACAAGGCATGATTTACGGTTCTTTTTAGTTTCAGTTTGTTTGTGCTGAATTTGTTATTGCAGTTTCGTGGAATTTCTTTGATTTACTATTGTAAATGACAATGACGGCATTTGTTTGTATTTATTTATCACTAGCTTTCGTGAGCAGCTCTGCTCGCGTGGTACGTGCATAAAAATAAGCCAATGTTTGTTCTGAGATCTTGAATTATCACCACACATATTTTGGGAAATATCGGTCCAGTTGTTTCGGATCATTATCACACAAACATTTTTTTTCCTCTTTATAATATTAGTAGTCTATAAAAGATATAGATAATAGATATTTGGTAGCAGATTAAAATAAAAGTGATGAATTAAAAATTCCCTGCCTTCAGTGAATTCACGAAAGCTCTGACACGTAGCTATATTATTAGCCACTATTCTCACCAAAGAGATTTAAGAACGAGTCAGCATAAAAAAAAAAAACCGGCCAAGTGCATGTCGGGCCATGCGCAATAGGGTTCCGTTCGACATAATAATAATTATGGACTCAATACTTATTTTGGATATTAACAACTTTAGAAGTCATTATTTTCAAAGGTTTTTGTATTTTGTACGAAATATTTTACGTAACTGCATCTTACATTTTGGAGCCCTATTACTCTTGAATTAACTAAGTGAACGTAGCCGCTAAAGCTTTCTTGAAAGTTCATTACATAAACAACCACACATAATTTTAACATTAATTTTTTTCTCATTTTTCGAGCATAACTCAAACAAAAATTTGCTCTTTAAAGTTAATTATTTCGCAAACGAAGATCCGTCTAAATAAAAAAAATAAAAACTGTCTTAGTAACCCCTTAATGTTTTAACCTATCTAATGATACCCCAAACTATGGGCTACGCGACAGAAAAAAAACATCCCACTCTAAATATACGGGAGCTACCCGAAAAAAAAAAATAGTTAACATACATATTCATATTCAAAAATGGAAGCTGGAAACAAACTTTGAAATACCTGTTTTCTTCATCCAACAAAATAATGTGGTAGGCATTCCAGCAATTTTGATTCACTTCTTTTTATAACTTTTATTTAGGTCGTTAGGTATGCATGAGTATGTCTGTATGTCATGGTTTAAGTATATACCACAGCTCAGATGTTTTGTGTAACAAAGTGGTATTCTCAAGGAGTTATGAATAAAACTCTGATTCACAGAAGACGGTTGAATTGATTCATGTCTTTTCACACCATTTATGAAGGTTGTCTCATGGTCTGTGGTTGTCCCCTGATTTCAAATAAGTCGGTATTGTCATGAGTGAGTCTATTTACTAACAAAAATAATCAATAATTTCACTGTTTTTATCACACTGTTTTGATGGTGGCAGAGATCATAGTCATAGTCATTTATACATAAACAATTTACATTGTGTTTGAAATTATTACATACCTAAAGATATTAACAATGAAATAAAAATAAAAAAACAATTGAAAAAAAAAAAAAACATTCATAGAAATACAATTCGAACAAAATAAGATATAATAATACATAATAAAATTCTTGAATATATATATTCCTAAATTCCTAATAAAGATCTTGTGAACGAGCTCGAGGGCGGCAACACCACCGTGTCACTACCATAGATAATACATATAAACTGAGAGTCACTACCGCCAAACTTGACCGATTTTTGTTTTCTTAAACATAAAGAAATATAAATGTGCTAAATATTATTTAGCCATTCTTAGCCATGCTCGTCCCAAGTGGACCTAGAACCCAACACCGCGCAGCTGACAGCTTATTATCAGTCTTTAGGACTCTATGGAGTCTAGAGTAGACTAACGAGGCAGCTTTGTAAGTAAGTATGTAGGTATCTTAATATTAAGAAGCAGGCCACACGTAATAAATATCTAGTCTGTTATTAAGATGGTAGGTGCCTAACACTTCAAAACAAATATCTACCGAAAATTCGCAAACAAAAATTGTCTTTCAAAATGTTTATTACCGAATTATCGATGCCCAAAACGTTCAGGTATAGGCATTAAGGCAGCCGTGGGTTGCGCAAGGCCCCGTTGCCATTGCCCGTACATGGTAATGGTGGGCGACCCAGTCTTTGAATCATGCGCCCACGGAACATTGTCTTGTCTGAATGCAACTGGCTCACGAATAAGTAATAATAATCTTAGGTCTGCACCGTTACTTCTAATTTGATTAATTACAGCTTTTTTTCTACGCTTCGCTAAAAAGTTTAGATACTGTTACATAGCGACGCGAGTCGCGACGGTTATATACCTATTAAATAAATTTATTGCAAAACGAAGTGCGAAATTAATTGGGTATTATCACAATTTTATTATTATTAGGTGTTATTTCTATTCGAAATCTTTGTTGTAGTGAGAAAATAAATATATTGTAAGCTAAGAAATAAATTGTAAGTAGTAGCCCCTAGGGCACACTATTTGTTGTTGTGACATTATCCTGAAAATGCCAAATTGCTGACAAGGTCAAATAATTGATAACCCCAAAAATTATAAAAGAAAATAAAAAATTCTAAAGCAGTCAACTTCATTGAATACAGAGTAAGGTAAGTAGGGTATATCTATATAACCACAGATAATATAATACTAGTACAGATACCCAATCTCATACAAAAAATTGACGCCACCTTAAAAAAATTATTTCTGTGAGCTACTTTAATTCACTTTTTATGCCAATAGATGGCCGTACTTGTGAGTAGTCTCAACCGCGCTACCCTAACGCCATCTAGCTTTTGCAAAAGGTAACATGTCGTCCTTGAGTGCGTAAGAATGTGTCTGTGTGCGTGCCAAAGCTGTCAATGTTTTAGAATATTATTATCTGCATTTGTGCGTGTCCGTGTCAGTATGTACATTATAGTATTCCTTCATCAGAGGTACATTACCATGACGTTTGACCTTCTACAACGCTATATCACTGCTTCATTCAAAATATCAAACGATTTTTTAATGTTTTGCGATTTAAAATGTAATTTAATACATATTTAAAATAATGATTACTTTCTATTGCAATTGATTTTGATTTAGACTTATGTTAGTTGTTTCATTTTTAAGGTTATACAATACAATATCATTCACCCAAGAATAAATTCATTTTAATATGATAGAGCTTTTGTTAGCACGCTTGAATGATGCACGTAGCCGTGCTAATGCGCTAAACTGGTTCTCAGTTCCTGTCAAACTTGGTAGGTATACCACTAACAAATTGGAGCCTACCTATGCCAAGAATGTTTCAATTCATAGGTTAGGTATAAATAGCCGGGGCTACTCCCGCGAAGCAGTACTGCATTGGGCTGGCGCTTAAGCGGTTACGGCGGAGCTCGGCGAAGGCACGGCGGCGCGGCGCGGCGGAGCGCTGCGGTCTTCCCACCCCCTAGCCATAACAGATCGCCGCGCCGCGCTTATATCATTCACAGTTCGCGCGCTGTAATAAGTTTCAATTTTGCGTGCAAGACTAGTATTATATTATCTGTGGTGCAAGTGGGTACCTCAGGCGAGGTGTAGGTATAATTTTTACATAAACTTGACTTTCGTTAGGGAGTGAATCTTCTGTTGTTCCCAAGGACGATATAATATCTATTAACGTTGTTACTTATTTTGCCTATAGGTACCTACTTCAAATAATAATTTCAAGTATTTCAACATTAATGTAAAGACAATTTAAACGTCTTAAGTCAATAAAAGAGTTGCTAAAGAAAGTAATCTTTATTTATTTCTGGTAAAGTTTGATCGAAAAATCTAAAATCTGTTTATAAAAACGTGCAATCATGTTTGCTTAGCATTGTGCCTACAACTGTCTTCGTTCGCAAAAACGTATTTTTGTAGCAATCTTATTATAGAAATTCTTAGCTAGACTGAGATTGCTTTGAAGGAAGAAGACAAGGGAGGTTTTAGTCATATCACTCAGTACAAAAAACATGTATGTAAATACCCACTAGTGTATCTAGGGGTGCGCTTTGTTTTTCATAAAAAAAATTCTTCATAAAATCGCAATTATTTTCCGAATTTGTTATTAATAATATTTTTCTTTATACTCATTGGCATTCATAATATTGTTTTCACCACACCAGCACGAAAAAGATCGTTTGCTTGCCAGAATGCAGTGAGTAAAAACCGTTTTTACTCACTAGTGAGGCAAAGTGATTCAAATTTCGAAACACAAAATCCTTCCAATGAATAGGCGCTGGAAAAAAACAAACAGCCACCATGTAGGTTAGTAATAAACATTGACATCAATTTTATTAAATAATTACATACGATACGTTTTAATTATTTTAAATTATATAAATACGCGCTTATTTAGTATTTTAATGGTTTTATATTCGTGATTGACCATTAAATTAATTAAAATCAGGTACTTAATATTAGACTCTAAATAAATGTTACGGAACGAATTTCCGAACGCACGATTTAAAAAAAAAAGTCTGTGTCTGTGTCAGTCATCGCGGGCAACTATAAATTCTTATCAGTTTATGTTTAATTGTTTACTGGAACTTTTTAACAAAAAAATAGTGAATCTAGTGATAAAGAACTTTGTGGAACTCCAAAAGTATAGAATAGAATAGAATAGAATAGAAAGCATTTATTCCGATCACAAGCACAGGACAACAAAAAATAAAAAACAGAGAGAGAAGTACACAATGCTAGAATACTTATTAAGCGACGTACAAGATACATACTTAAAGCTAATAAATGTAGCATGCTGCCTCTATGCTGGAATCGGAAAGGTCCCCAACTCAGTTTTAGCGTAGCGACAACTTGTAGCGACAACTTGTTGCTAACACAGAAGTTTGCTTTTTTACCAGAAAAATCACGTGAAAAGTACACGTGAGTAGTTTTTGAAAGCGTACGACATATTTAATTAGTGGCGACTTACAAAAGGCCCTAAAAGGCATTCTGAATTGGTATTACTGTCGTATTTCATGGAATTATTCCAGGTTAAGCAATCGAGTACAAGTTAATTTAAATCTTAATATTTTCTCACTGGAAGAGGTGAAAAGTTTTGTATGGCACGCGTAAGAAAAATTTAATTTCCAGTTCGTGACCTCTTAAAATCTTTCGCTTGCGAAGTAGTCTTTATTAGAATCACTCGCTACGCTCGTGATTCAATTTCAGACTACTTCGCAAGCTCAAGATTTAAAATTGGCACTCACAACAGAAATATAAACTTTTTCTCACTTGTACCATAAATAACTATTTTCATTCACATCTTTATCCTATTATTTTCTTATATTATAGTTTTTCTTAATGATACCGATCATTCTTTTCCACTCCGAATTATTTTTATTCATACATTTGTTTGTTCTTTTTAATTAATTAATTTCTTCATTTTGAGTGTTACGTTATTTACTCTATTGATATCCATAATGTCAATATAAATATATTAATTATTTATTTATTTAATTGTAAAAAGATCTGAAAAACATCTCACATAAAATATCCACAAGAGCACACAAACAATCCGAAAACTTCTACCGAAGTGAAGGAAACACGCGCGGCCCGTTTATTTGTAAATAAACATTGCAGAAAAACGTTTTGTTTCTGTTCGAAGTACATCACATGACAATTGATATCTATATTATTTTAGATTATAAAAAAATAAAATACATATATATATGATTACTTACATTATTAGAAAAACATGTATTTAATATATAATTTAAATTTAAAAAGTTCGATGATGATTTTATATCTAACTACTATTGGAAGGCAATCGTAGACTCAGAAACTAAACGCGTCATCGTAAGTGAATGTCCAATAATTTAACATGCTGAGTGACAAAAGCGTCGAACTCCAATTTGTTTATAACTCAATATACACTCACACACTCATACAATGTTAAAATAAAATTGAAATAAGCGCCATCTATTAGCCACAAATAACCTAACCGCATGAAACTTTTACATTTTGTGCCGTATCCAAGACGGCGACTTAGGAGTTAAAGACATAGATTTCTTTTTTCTCTCAAATCACTTTGAAATAATTGAAGAATGCTTTTAACGTTTTATATATACGTGCTTTATTTTTTAAAAATCATATTTTGGTCAAAAGTTGAACAATAGCGTTTATAACAATTTATTATTTTTGCATTGCTATACATAACGCCATCTATGGAAATTTTTAAGAAGTAAAAATCTAATGTTCCTAATGATACCCCATGATATAACCAAGATACTGAAATAATGAGAAATTCTTAATTAAAAGACTAGTGTTAACTTATTTCATGTGTAATTACAAATTATGAATATATTCATATAAACGGTATGTTTAAAGTCATTATTTTATTGCATTCTGAGATCGAACCATTATTATATTCCGATAAAGAAGCTATGCTTTTCAAAACGTGCAGTGACATCTAGTAAAAGTTTTTAATAACTTCAGTTTCATTGTCAAAGACTAGATGGCTTACATGTGCTGCCCTCTATTCATTGTGGTCATAATCGAGAACTAGTCCGGTAAGTCGCAACCTGGCGTAGCTTATTAAATTTCGGTAAGATAATAGATGGCAACACCAGTTTCAAACGTCGATAATGGCCGCGTGCGTCACACCACTGCGCAATCAAGCACGGAAATAAAATAACAGCTGTTCTTCTACAATATTCGGTCGGGCAACTCAGGCAGCAGCTGTACCACGCAGCCGTTTTCCTTGGGATCGCGATTGTTTGGACATTGCTTTCTCATTGTTGTACTATTCACCGTGTAGTTTGGACTAGTGTTTCACCTTATTTGCAACGTATATTACTGAAGAAATACCAACAGTATTGGCGTTTGATGTGTGTGAATCATAAAACTGCAAGCTACGCTGGCGCTATGTTTACCAAAATTTCTCGTTCGTTGTTATTGTGACTCAAGTTGAAATGCCTCGTGAATACGTGGACCGCAAGAAGAGTTTCACAGTGTTATGTCAATAGAATCTCTTTTAGATAGTGATTTTAGTAAAATTTGTTCTTGACAATGTCTCACACGGTTCCGACCAGTTCTGCACTTAGGGCTTTAGCCTTAGAGTACAAGAGTCTGCAAGAAGAACCCGTCGAAGGGTTCAGAGTGAAACTTTTAGGGGAGGACAATTTGTTTGAATGGGAAGTTGCAATTTTCGGGCCTCCAGACACGCTTTACCAAGGCGGATATTTCAAGGTAAGCCATGTAACATTATGTATCTGCAGTAGCAATGACCTGATAGTACTATTTATATATATATATGTACATACCTATACAAATACTTGACAGCAGAATTTAGCAAAGTTTTATTAGCACTGAGCTTCATCTTTTGAACTAGCTGGCAAAATTGTGATGTTTTAGTGGGGGTTGATTTATACTGGAAGTAGATAGTAATCCTATGAATCATGGTGTTATTTAATTATACTGAATGATACTTTATTGTTCTCTTATATTTACAATACAGTTAAACTGCCTAAATCTAGTAATTTCTTGGCATAATGCTCACCAATGTGTTCATAATTAAGGTGATTATAAAAATAGCACCTACATTATTTATTGTTGTAGTGTTATTTAAACATTGGAATGTAAATGTGTTAAACATTTAACATTGAAAACTGTTTGCTTCTTGACTATCTCAAATGGTATGATAATATTAAAACTAGTATTTTAAACAACAAATATACATCTCCAATGTTTTAAACAATGCAGACCTATACATTTCATTCATGTGTCTTTAATGCCCGTTTCACATGTTAAAGCAATGTTTAACACTAAGCTACAGCTTTTTATCTCTCCGTCCCATTCAAACATTGAATGAAAGACAGAGATAAAAACATGGATTCATGAAACCATTGAATAAGAAGTTGGGATGAAATTGGGGCTTTAACTCAAACTGCAAAATCATCAATAGTGTCATTTTACGCTCATCTGATTCACACACATTTAATTACTATACATTCACCCCTTTTTGTGCAATAATAAGGTACTCTACATAATTTATTGTGAAATGTAAAAAGTCATGAATAATTTTTAACAAAACAAACAAAAGTATTGTTAATACAATTTATTCATTATACAAACTTAATAATATTAATTAGTTAATGTGCCAATAAGTTCTTTATTGTTACATACACCTGTACTAGAATAACTTTTGTACAGTTTGTTCACCTCAATCCGTAAACTGTATTTTAATGTTTTTCTTAGCAATATTTGGCATACTGTTTGTCTGCTAAATAGGCTTGTTAGCGTATTCAAAATAAATGTGAATACTCATGGTAAACAATGTATATTAGAAGTAAAATCATGGATCTTGATGGTTTTGAAGTTAGCCGCAAATGAAATGACACGGGTCGGTATTGGCCACGCTTGAATGGTCAAGCAGTCATCTGCAGCTCCCCGATTTTACCTATAAGTTAATGTATATTGTTGTCATGCAAGATGATTGTAAATCCTTTTAACAAGCTCAAGGGGGTATCACCATCTTATTTTAAAGTTTGGTAATCTATAAACTTCAATATAGTAACTTAACTTAAATTCTTTACTACCTGCCACTTGCACCCGCGATGATCTAATGCAGGCGAACAAAGAAGGGGTTGAAGTCGCCACTTACTGGTCTAAAACAGTTTAATTGAATAAGCCATTGACACAATAAGAAGAAGAATATAGTCTTAGACTTAAAAATTCTTCCAAATATTACAAAGGCAGACCATAAACTTGAGGACTCCAACTCGAACAATCCAATATTTCTATATCTTATCTGGTGGACCTGGACTTATGCATAAAAATCACATGGGTGGACCTCTAGGTTTCTGTTTATTTTTTCTTTATTCAACAAGCTAGGCATTCACACATTTTCCTGTTGTTTTTTTCCTTCTCCACACCTTATCTCTTAAAGACCTCTTGTGACTGTTTTGGCAGTGTCATTATTGACATGTTTGGAGCTTATAAGAGATGAGGTATAAAAAACATGATAAGATAATTTTGCCATCTTAAAGCAAACAGATGTGTAGACAGACCTAATGGTATACTATTTGGTGGCGATTAAAAGTTGAGACGTAGGTGCCTCCACCCTGGTGCCGGTTCACAGGAGCTTTACAACCAGCAAATAGTTTCTATTGCATTAAACAATACTGGTCTGTGCTTGTGTTTGTTGCAGGGTTTGATGTGATGAAATAAAAAAACCAATTATTGAATCATAATGGATATTTACCCGATAATTATGAAATAAAATAATTAAGTATTATATTTTCAAGTTTATTTTTATGACTATACAAATTATGAAACAACTATTAATTTTATTTGAGTTAGTAATCTGTTTGATAGTCACTACCCCCATCACTCCCAAATATGTATTAGGTATCGATTTAAGGGGTAAACTAAGGGGGTAGTTAACTGTTTTTGCAATATCCATACAAATTTTCATTGTCGTCAAACTGTGAAAGTGACAAACAAAACTACATTCTGATTTTGAAAGACAGACAAACAAAACTACATTCTGATTTTAGTATATAATATAAGTAAGGATTTGTTTCACATAAAAAATATAACACTACAACATTTTATCATATTTGCTGTTATCATTACCTGAAAAATAGGTCAGTAAACTTTATAATACCCATGACGGCTACAATATTTGTTTTGTAAATTTTATTTTCTTATAATGTTAAGCATTAATTCTATAGTAAGTTAAAAGAATTGTAATACCTAGTTACTAAAAGAATTCACTACTTTGCATGGCAAAACTTAATAAAACATCAGGAAATTGCATGAGGAATATTTGTATAATTTCACACCTTGACTGCTCACATTATATAATCTGCAATTAACTTGGTAATTAGTACTCAAATAACTTTCTAAATTAACGTCCTGCTGCTCATGACTATGAATTGATTAGACTGTTTATTAGGATTCCGTAGCCGAATGGCAGAAAACGTAACCCTTATACATTCGTCATGTCTGTCCGTCCGTATGTCATAGCCACTTTTTCCGAAACTATAAGAGCTATACTGTGGAAACTTGGTAAGTAGATGTATTCGGTGGACCGCATTAAGATTTTCATACAAAAATAGAAAAAAAAAACAATAAATAATTGTGGTTCCCTATACTTAAAACTGAAACTCAATTTTTTTTTTCATCAAACCCATAAGTGTTGGTTGTCTATGGATAGGTCTTCAAAATTGCTATATTTTTTTGCTAAACTGAATAGTTTGCGCGAGAGACGCTTCCAAAGTGGAAAAATGTGTCGTCTTCCCCCCTGTAACTTCTAAAATAAGGGAATGATAAATGTAAAAATAATATATCATGTACATTAACCATGCAAACTTCCACCGAAAATTAGTTTGAACGAGATCTAATAATTGTTTTTTTTTAATACGTTATAAATCGTAAACCGCATTTTACCTTTCATTCAATTAACTCCAATGTAATAAAGAATAAAGAAAAACATTTATATGATAATTATGAGTCCTACTCGCACTTGGCCGGTTTTAAACTTGTGGCAGTCATGGACACAGCAAATTCCATTTATTTATTATTATTATAGAAAAAATCACACTTACTTGCCCGCCCGGCTTCGCCTGCGTAGTACCTACTTCAATAAAATAGCCTATATTAAAAATACGTTTTGTTTCTAAAATGGCTCAGTAGGTTTTCAATATTATATTATAATGTATGTAACGTAACAAACAAAAATAAAAAATAATCAAAAAAATCAAAAAAGTGTACATACAATTTAATACAGGTGTATCTGGGTTAACTTACTTTTTTATGTCAAATAATAAATGTATTGAGACCAAGTTACTACATATAATAATAACAATGCAATGCTGGTCCCTGCAACCAATGTAGATGGGACACTGTTTTGCATATTTTTAAATGTTATTTTCATAATTAATATTTAAAAAAGTATTTAATATGTTACAAATAAATAAAGATAATAATAAAGCAATGTTAATCTTTCCACTACTTTCACAAGTGGTTTTAAGTGGATCTAATAAATAAAGCATTATCTCACTGTTATCATCACATCATAAAGCACACAGCCGCTATTTAATTCATAAAACAAATAAGATTGTTAAACCAGAGCAAGAGAACCTATGTTATTCACTGCTGTTCCACTTGTGCAAGGTCCAAACATTATTCTTCAGCCATTACATTGAGGTTGCCATTACCTCTAGTCTAAAGCTGATTAAAGGTATTTTATTTTATTTATTGAGGGATAATAAACAGAGACAATATATATATTTATAACAATGTTTAGTTGTAGGTAGGATGTTGACAATATTGCAGCTCACTGCATTATCCTCAGATTGACAACAGAAATAAGCAAATAATTAAATGACAAATAAAAAGCTACTAATAAATTAAATAGAAATAATTCAAATTGAGTCCATTAATCATAATTAATCACATAACAATGATAACATTAAAATAATAAAATATAAAAAAGATTAATAATATATAATATATAAAATGCAAAAGGAATAATAAGTTAAATTAAAATTAAATCATATTTAATATTTAATATAAATATTATTATAATTGTAGACAATATCATTAGTTGATATTGTCTACAATTATTTCTTATTTATTTATTTATTAGATCATAAATCTTCAAATTGCCTTATGTTCAGCCTTTAAAATGTTACAGACATTTTAAGTGGAGCGACTGCCATCAGACCTCCACAACCCACAATGAGGCGATACAATACTCTTTGTTAGACTAGTTGTCAGACTATAGGCTGACCGTTTAACTGAGACTTCGCCTACGGGGTACAGGGGCGCGGGGGTATGGCGACAAAGGGGACTGAAACAGCTGCGGGCGGTGGGGGCACTTAATGAAACATACAGGAGATGAAATGCACCAAGATATTTCCTAAGATATGTGACATCATAGGAAAAGAGAAATAGTGATTTATCAAATGAAAAATAGTTAAGAAGATACAAAATTTTAATAAACTTATGTACGTAAATAAAATAATTGAGAATAAACTACATATTATACTATTTTTTATCTAAACATATAATTAAATCGTAAGAAAGTCAAAACTTTTTTTGGGTCCAGTTCAGTCCAAACAAACTATTATAATAATAATAATAGCAGCCCTGTATCTAATACATGTGCCACTGCTGGGCACAGGCCTCTCTCTCAGGGCTTTCATGATGAGAAGGGTTAGGCCATAGTCCACCACGCTGACCAAGTGCGGATTGGTAGACTTCACACACCCTCGAGTACTTTTAGGCACTCTCAGGCATGCAGGTTTCCTCACGATGTTTTCCTTCAACGTTAGCGAGCGATAATTTATATGATAAATACACATATATCTTCGAAACGACGAATCTTACCGATTTATTGACAGAGGTGTGTGCCGTGGGTTTGAACCCGCGACCTTCGACTTAGCAGTCCTACGGTCTTCCACTCGGCTATCGCTGCTACTCTGACTTCAAACAAACTGCTGGGTGCTAATCCTGTTGCATCGCTAACTGTGCTATTTAAGTCTTACTAGCACTACCTACATGTTCATCATATAATTATGTACATTCTTAATCATAATCATCATAATTTAAAACAATTGCTACTAGTTGCTACCCATCATAACATAAACCTATAATTCCATATTAAATGCCTGGACCAAAAAGAGGCGCAGCATTTAAAGATTATAAATTCCATTCTGTTTTGTATCTCCTTAAAACTACAGAAATGAAATCAAATCCTTTTGCTAAAGAGCAACTTCTTTGGCTGATCGATGTATCTGTGATTTAGTGACAACCTGAATGTAACGACATTTCCAAAGATTTTTTGAAACAGTAGAAAGTGGCACCAAAACCTGTTCGCCGCGAATAGTCAGGGGGCGCCAAAAGCACCACAATTGTTCAAACATTTTTTAAACAATACAAAGTAAGCTCTGAAAACTTCCTCTAATAACTAACAAATGGCACTAAAACGTACTCACCACTAAGAATTAGAAAGCGCCTAAGTCGCTGACATTTTCAATAATTTTTTAAACAGCAAAAAGTGGCAACATAACATCGATCCAATTTTAATAAATATTTTAATAAAAAAGTTAAATCAAATACCATTTTCTTAAAATAATTTGAAGTTAGCGTCGCGTCGCGTCGTCGCCGCTATGAGTAAGGCTAGGGAGCGCCGAAAGCGCTTTGTACTTTTTGCAATATTTTCAATAAAAACTTGCAAACCGCCTTCACCGACAAGAGTTTGAAAAACTTTTTTAAACAGTAAGTAGCAAGGGGCTTGTTTCATAAACGTGCTACAGGCACGTTTATGAACATAAGCTATTTTAAGCAAGTAAGATAAAACGTCAAATTTTCAACATTTACGTATAGACAGAGACCTTATACTAATCTTATTATCTGACATAGGAAATGATCGTGCTTAAAATGCTTACAATTGTAGGTATGCATACCTGCTACTTCAGTCCGACTGCCAATTTTCAGGTTGAAGATACTAAACTTACAACATAAATTAAAATAACACTGTATTCAATAAATATCGAAAGATAGCTTTTGCGGACATGGGATCTATATTATCATATTTTATTAGTTGAAGATAGGCTGTTTTCACATCTGTCTGAAAGATCCGTAATTCCGCACGGGCACTGAAGGGCAGACCGTGTACAGGAAATCCACGTGGGTTCCCACCGCAGTGCTGCAGCGGTACTCTGAAACGTGTTCAGTACAATAATCATCATAAGCATGATGTTCCGAAAGTGCACTTGTGAAAAGAACACACCTTCAAACATCTCTTCACAAGATATCCTTGCCACACGAGCTAAGGCTTCCTAACTCTTAATAATAATTTATATGTTAGACATCCCATGAACAGGGTTCACTTTGTACTCAAACGTAACCGAAATTCCATGTTATTACGTCAGCAATGTTAAGTCAGACATGATACACTATGTCGATTTTGGTAGACGACCAAATTTCGGTCGAACGTAAATTCAGCCGAGAATTTCGGTCACGTATTTTCGGCGAAATGTTGTGTTTGCGTTGACTCATAGGGTCCCATGAGTCATATATTGACGGGTGGTGATTTAAAGGTTTTCATTGATTAAAACTAAAAAAACATATTAATAACCATAGATAAAGTTTCCATGGAGGTTGCAAATTTAAGGTTATATACAAAAAAACATTTTAACATTACTAAATAAGCTTAGAATGCTCAAAATTAACAAAGGAGAAGGCAAATATATACAATTTTGCATTGTCTATGCACGGAATTTCAAGTTAAAACTATTTCGTCAATAACTCGATGTTTTATAAATTTTATCATACTCGCGACGCCCATAAAAATTCTCAAATACTATTAGCGAGAATCGACAAGCTGGATACAAATTAATGTTTCTTGACGTTGATTTTATCTATCTAAAAATACCAGTAATATATTTGCCTATATTTTTCAATAATAATTCATTTTGTAGACTTGAGTAGCTAATATTATGACTTATATTACGACTTATATTTTTTTATGAAACAAGCCCCTAGGTATAAAACTGACGTTTATGAGCTTAGGAATTCGGCCGATGAAAAATAGTTTTAATGCCAAATTATCGAGTAGGATGAGGTTCACTTAACACGGTATTTCTGCATCTCGAAGCTCTCAATGTCCGCGGAATGGATACACTTCAACAAAATGGATGGACTATCTATCCTTTATGCCTTTATAAAACACAATGCGTGTTTGCTCTACCATCTCTACATGCACCTAATTTGGTCGATCGATACATTTTGTTACCTTGCCGCCGCGTTTTATTCATTATTATCGCCATGCCGGTACAGAGTACTCTTACTCCTTCTGATTTGCGTAAACTGCCTATCTTAATAATAACGTGGGTGCATTATAATTATCATAGGACTATGATAATTTATTATAGGCCTCTTTTGCGGGTATAGAACAATATTGTCTTTAAAAACTAATTCGTTATTTTTTATTGCACACTTTTATTAATGACATGTTTATTTTGTTTCAGGCACACATGAAATTTCCACCAGACTATCCATACTCACCACCTTCCATTAGATTTCTAACAAAAGTATGGCATCCAAATGTGTATGAGGTAAGTACAATATTTTATTACCTATTTTATAAAATAAATATATATTGTTTTAAAGAATAGCTCTTGTGTCGCGGGAGTGTTCTCAAACATACATTTCACACACACAAATCACACCCAGATTCGGAACAAATCTGTGCGGATCACACAAAGTTTTGTCCCTTGTGGGGATCGAAACCACAACGCAAGCGTAGTTGAAAGCGGCGAGGCGACTGCTTTGGCCACTACGCCAACCGTGCACACAAAATAAATAATAACAATACCCAACATGACATATTCATTGAACATGACTTTGGTTTTATCCAAGTTCATGCCAAGGCTGACCCGTGCGTCGTGAGGCTCCATCTAGGCCGTGCAGCATCTCGATTATTCTCGATTAACCTGCTTCAGTGACTCCTCTATTACGTTGTCGTCGGCAAACCGAAAGTGCGAGATGTACTCAGTAAGTCAATCGTCCAGTCCAATTAAGAATACTTCAAAAAACCTTTTGTTTCACAAGTTTTTAAAAATGTCAATGTTGGACACCACACACCAGACACACCTATCGACAACGATTCAAAAATAATAATTTCCATTCTATATTTTTTTGCTTTCTTGAGCTTATTTTTATGAGACGCTTTCCATCGAGTTTATCAAAACATTATAGATAATTTCGAATTGTGGCACATGTTTGCGTATACTGTAATTTAATACAAGATTCTCTATAGTTTAAACAGCACACAAATAATTCTTCAGATTTATTACCTGTATAGTTTATACCGTTACCTGATATTGCTGTTACCATGGCGTTCCACAAGGCGTCGTTCTTGGGCCATTCGATTATTTCATTAATGACGATAGTGTTTTTACAGTCCTAGTCCGCAAAATTTCCGAGAGTTTCAACAGAATATGTTTAAATAAAAAACAAACACGCTCTCGGCATCATATATTATGAAATCAATACCATTTGACTAATGTAGTATATCTCTGAATAAATGAATCTATATTGTGCTCTGTATATGTAAGTCTGAGTTTAACTACGCATTACCACCCAAGTTAGAATTACTTGACTATATCTGGATGCCGGCAAACACAATCATTGTAGTAGTCTTGTATGCTTACGGGAAAACCATTGAACAATGGTAATTGTTGATGCAAGACTTTAAATATTACATAGCAACCTATTTTCATTCGCTGGTATCAGCCCAAGCAAATTTTTAAAATGTTTTATGTATAAAAGACCTACTTACAATACTGAATACAAAATTCATACACAACAAATCAAGGGGTGTATATCTCTGAATAAATGAATTTAATAGGTCACGTTTAGCTCTAATATTTTTCTTATAATACATTTGAAGATAATTCTTGAACCATATCAAAACATAGTTTGAGGATTTTGTAAATAAATCATGTTTGGTATCCAACATACCAACCACCTAATAATTATATTCAAGCATAAAATTATGTGCTTAACTTAAAATAATGGTGTAGGCACTTTCTTATTTATCTTGACATTAAAAATAAGAAACATAAAAGACGTCTTTTTCAACCAAGTCTGAACAATAAGGATCTTTGCTACAGTCTGTGTTATTCTTGGTTCTAGGTACTTCAGACGTCTGCATTGTGTTATTTTGTGAATGAATTCAGAGAATAATGATTCTTGCCTTCTTAGCATTTCATGATTCATGTGTTACATCTGATTGTATAAAACGAATTCCCAAAAGCTAACGCATGTTTGCAGGTATAAGAACATTTTTGAATCGCTTTACTATAAATGTTGTCAATATTAAATGCTTTATCATTATTACAGCAAAAGTAGGTACAAAATTAGTTGAAAATCTGGTCAATCCGGGCGGCGCAGTGATGTAAAAAAATTTGTTTAGCTAAATAATACAATAAAGAGAGTCAAAGGATTTTTAACTGTTTTCCATTTAAAAGAGATTTTATATTTGGACTTTTTTTATAAATTACGTGTGAAAATCGCAATCTTGACCTAAAAAACAAATCTAATTAGTCCATAGGTGGTATTGTTTTGCGACGACATTTTCTTACCAAGTAGTTAATGTTATACAGGTCATGTAGACAATTCAGCAACTACTTTAGCTATCTAGTAGCGACTTGCAACACTAGTCGTTTGACCCCGACTGCGAAACGCTATTCAATGTATTATACGTTGACCTACTTATATTTCAGATTTATCTTTCAAAGATATATTTTTTGCTTTATTAAAATTTTGGGTTTTGAAGTTTTAACTTGATAATCCCAATCTCCGAATGCTATGTGTAGTTTTAGAATTAAATGGGACACAGCTAGTAATTGTTTCCGTACAGCTAGTAATTGTTTCCGTCCTTATCCTGCAGCTTTCGTGAAAAATATTTTCACTATCAGCAAACACCATTAAATCTATCGCTTATCATCTGTTAAACAATTTTTTGTTTAAGTTTAATGAAACAAATCTTGTATACGGTTATAACTGTGTTTATTATTTCTTAAAACTCAGCTCACAGCCGGTTATACAGTTTTCGCGTCGTCTGAGCGTTACCGTTAGCTTTTAGAAGAGTCAACTGTGAGTTGTCGGAATAAAATAATATCGTTACTTGTATACTTTGTATAGCCGCGAAGTCATCTGTTAGGTTGGCTGATTGTGGACTGTGTGACGCACCGCGTTCTCGGTTCTCAATACTTTTATGGAAAGCCCTTTATTATTACTGGATGCCACTCTAACAAAATTAAAACGCCACTGTTTTAATTATAGTAGATATAGTAATAAATGTATGTCTATTAATGAGTAACAGTAAACACAGATACATAGTAATTTCTGTAAATTTTAGTAAACCCGTTTCGAACTCTACTTTCGCGATGCGTTGTTCTCATGAGCTAAACAAACACGACAGACATGTCTCGAATGAGAAAGATAAAATTAGGATATATTTTATTTATAGAGATGACGTGAACAGGAATAAAAATATTTCGTGTTTCGGTTTATGCCGAAAATCCGATCAAGTGAACTGATAGTTATTATTTGCAACTTTTGAAATAAATAATACGCATAGGCATGTAGTCTACGAAAAAATATACGTCAAACAGGATGTAGTGCAAGTTGAACGACCTTTTGCATGAAGCCACCGCCGATGGTAACCAACCAACATATTAAATTTAAAGGCCTGTGAATCACTTTGTAGCCAACAAGCTTTTGACATTGGCTTCGTTCATTTTTATATACTAACTTTATGCTTGCTCGCGAAATTATAATATGTTTCCTGTGATCAGGGATAATTTGCTCGATAAACGTACATTCGTGTCCTTTGAAACCGTAAATCGATTTCCAAGCACACTTTTAACACGCAGAAATATTTAATGCGCTTATCCTAAAATGTTTTAAATTCTAATAAATTCATCGATAAAAAAATATTGTCTGAATTCGTTGTAGACCAAAAGTATTCACAAGACAATTCACTGAATAAAAACAATTTGGAGAATGCGCTTCAAATAAATACGTTCAAAAAGTATTATAATTTTTAATGAATATAGTTTCAATTGAACACCTTTTTAAACAAGAAAACGGCGTCATTTAACTCATGTAAGTTGGTGATGACGAAGTTTATGTTCAACGGAACCGTAGGACGTGATTAAATAGTTCTATAAAGCTTCTTACGGAAGCTCTTGGGCATCAGCGTTTAGTAGTGCTCAATCTAGTTTCAACATCGTTACTAACTGGCTGACTAAAAATAAACTTTCCCTTAACGTTGGTAAAACGACCTATCTCACCTTCTCGTTGACATCACCTGGAAACCAATCTTCATCATCCTTTTCTCTCACTGCACACTCTTGTTCACCCTTGATCTCGCAGTCCTGCGATTGCCCTTCCGTGTGCCGAAGTAGCAGTGTGAAATATCTAGGGGTACAGATTGACGAGCGTCTCTCATTTCACTCACATATTGACACACTGTCCTCCAGACTACGAAAACTTATTTTCATATTCAAGAACCTTAGATATGTTGTTAACGCACAAATACTTCGCACCGTATATCTCGCTCTTTGCCAGTCGCTGACTCAATACTGCATCATTGCCTGGGGTGGGGCAAATAAAACGCATCTGTTAAAACTTGAGCGTGCCCAAAGAGCAGTACTTAAAGTTGGCTGGAGACTGCCATACCGCTTTCCCACTTCTGAACTTTTCAATACTTGTAACGTCCTATCTATTCGTAAATTGTTTATTCTCAACGTAATTTTGACCACTCACTCAAATACCTCTTACGATCCTTCGATTATTGTCTCAGTACGTCGGAAACATGCTATATGTCCGTCAATATCGGTCAAAACTAGCCTAGCCCAGAGATGTTTTTACTATCTTGGCAACTTCTTATATAATAAAGTCAACAAAATTCTAAATGTCTATCCAATGACCAGAAATGAATGTAAAAATGCTGTTACCACCTGGTTGAGTAATTTGAGTTACGACGAAACAGAAAGGTTTATCTGCGCTTTAAAATAATTATGAATATGCTCCCACTAATATATATACGCACACACACATACCCTCACTCACACACACCCTCACTCACACCCTCACACATACACTCACACACACACTCACACACACACTTTCTTACTAATCTAATGATGTTTCTCTTACCACTTAATGGCTGTATTGTAGTACATTACTGTAATAACACGTCTCGATTCCTAATTGTAAATCTTTTGTAGCACTAAGGAGGGAGCCTGGAGATTTGTCACACAGGTTTCGAACCTACTACAAACTCCAGCTCTCACTAAGGTGTAACTAATACTGTACCTGTTTATTGATGTATGTTACCAATGTATGTACTTATACCTTTTTGAGAGAAATAAACTATTATATTATTATTATATTATTATTATTATTATTATAAAAGAGATTTATAAACTAGACTATTTGGCACAATGTCAAGCTATTGTTTTTTTTTTTGCCCGAGGAAAATTATGTTCCTTAAGGATGATCTCGACATCTCTCCTATGTTCGCTGCCCCCGGCCTTGGGGTAATTAACCTTATTCTCGATCGCGTCGACCTGCGCCGCGGTGGCCGCTTTGAACTTGTGCTACATTCACATGCGATTCTTTAAATAACGCCCCCTGAGACGCGAGCTCGTCCCAACGGTGGAGGTGCCAATATCTCAATCGCACTCTTTTGTCAGCCACGTGGTCGCCTGCACCGTCACACGCGCCCTATTCAACGTTTAACAATGGCTGTCAATAACAATCTGTCGATACGACACAAACTAGTCTCCTTTGATAGGAAATACAATGTTTCTGTAATATTGTCAGCAATTGCGGAAGTCGGTTCAAGGGCTAAGCCTTGCAATGATGAGAAGTAATTAATACGTATCTGCTGAATTTTGACGGAGGATATTACTTAAAGGAAATAGCGGGATCCCAACTTCCAATATCTGTGTATGTATTGATATTTCCTTATAAACCCTGAAGGCATTTGTAATAAGGCAGTTCTTCCGTGGACAGTGGCATGCGTCACCAGGCCTTCACCCTACCTGCGACCGCCTCGTCAAGGTTCTCGCCACACCGCCAGGCTAGCCGCTTAATCTCTTCACGTTGAACTGAGATATCTCATGTATCACAACTAAATGCTGAACAGTTTCTTTAGAATCGTATGCATATTGGATAATTATAGTTAATAATATAAGCGTTTTGCGTGTGTAGATAGCTGTTATAACAGGCACGTTAAAGTGAAACAGCTTCAAAATTTCCTTTCCTTTCACTGTTCTTCACCCCTCCTCACCTTCACATTCCTGCCTTTCTTACCAGTAAAGGCCTTTTAAAGTTAGCGCAGTTATGTTACTCCATTATATTTGCAATTATAAAAATCAAGGTTTTCAGAATAACCACCTATTTGCTATTCGCCTTTTCGTTGTTCCTTCGGCACGATCCGTTTCTGCTTCGCTAACTTATTGTTGACCATGCACCTTGACACGCTTCAGTTCGGAATTAAATAAGTTTGCAGATGCGTTTCTAGATAGTTCTACAATAGCGTTTTAAATAAGCATTGTGTGTGATTTGTAGTGTTTCCCGATTTAGAGGTCACACGCATTTTCTTTGTGAGGAAGCGCGCAGTGAACCGGTGGCATATTTTTAGCCGAGGGCGACGCTCCTCGTCATCAGCGTAGTGCCCGCGTCTTATGTTCTATCATTATGACTTTACCGCACAAAAAACTATCCTATTTCAGACTTTGTGTAAAACTAGCTTTCTGCACTTCCTTTTCCTTTGTGTATACGCCACAGCATTATCATACGTGGTTTTTGTGATGTAGCCAGTTGGAATAAACAACTGTAGACTTGTAAATATGTATCGGCCTCTAACAGTTTTACAATTCTAATATGGTGTAATATCCTGTTGGGTTGCCATGAATTTTAAACGGAAAATATTCCAGAATACATTATTTTGAGACGTAAAAACAACTCTAAAGGTAAATCCTTGTAAATAGGAGCTACCTACAGAACTGGCACAAACCCGTTCAGAATGCGTCAGAAAGGACCGTTAGAGCGAAACACTTTCACTCTGGTATTGTCTAGCTTACTAACAACGCCGTCATTTATTTATTATTACCAACGCACAATGTTAATAATCAATAAAATGATCCAACCTAAACATAATTTGATGTAACTCGTATACCAAACCTACAAACCGCAATCCAACCCTATAAACTCGAGCTGGATAATCGGAATCGATTTCATTTGACGAATTCTGTTGCTCTATGTTTCTCTTTATAATAAAACTGATAGAAATCACGTCACTGGCGTGGATATCAGGGTATCATCAACCTTCACATTGTGTATCGCATTCTTGTCGTACCTATACAAATATAATCATTCCAACAGCTTGCTCATGTTGATCCTTGACATCTAATTTATCTTCAGACTATTTTGTTTGAAATACTAAACCAAGTGTTTTATTTTACGTCTTTCGTTTTTAACAATAGTTATCGTGATAGTTCACCAAATCTTGGTCATACGTCCACAGTAGGCCAGTGGCAATTAAACTATTGGAGCGCGCATTATCTGTCACAATGATATAGTGGATATTTTTTACATTACACGGTAATTCAATAAAACATAAAACCGATATTCGACCTTCACGAACGGTTGAGCAGATTACAATGTAAATGGGGTGGGTCGTCAATTTGTACTGCGATCGTCAAGGGCATATTGCGGAGGTAAGCCTCTCGTCCGTTCCGTATCGCTTGCCTTCCGCTATCTCCTTAGAAAGACACGGTAGCTAAGCTAGACATGAAGTGAATTACATACAAACCTTGTCGACATTGCAGACTGATGAGTGTTTATACCCGCTTATTAAAGAGGTGAAGCCGTCAATTATCATTAATATCGTCATGCTCATACACATAATCACACAATACCAGTGCATAACCCTACGATTGTATTATCAATTGTTTATATCAGTGTCATCGTATTTGCGTTACCAATTAATCAAAACAGAAACTCATGAATCACAGCGAAAAAGTGAAACTTAGACTTACTTTAATTAAATGGCATGCAATTAATCATCTGCCAAAGGGTACGAAGCTACAGGCGTTTTTATTTTTCTTGCTAGTTATTAATATCGATTCGTAACAGGAAATTAATGTGATGAACGATTTAATGATACAGTGCTGCGAGTTGTGAGCTATTTCCAGGTAGCGGAGTAACTCACGGTTATTCCATAATCGGAGGTAACTCGTTCTCGTTCCAAACGAAGAACGAAGCTGTACGATTGTTTGTTTAATAACTCTCGCTTTGCAACCTTCTACGGCTCTACTTCGGAGAAAAGGAAAATTCTTAGCTATTTATGAAATCAACATTGTATTTCTATTTTCGCAATGAATTTTTGCAAATTCACATCCATGAATCTTAAACTACAACTTAAAGATACAAACCCATTGATGGTTTGCATATCTGAATATTTTCTAAGATCAGATAAGAGTTTCCCGTTATCGTGTTTTCTAAAGACACAACAACTAAAATGCCAGATTGTCTAAATGCCTTCCAGCTAAACATAAATACCGGACCATTTTAGAATAGTAATACCAGCACCACTTCGGTCTGTGAAACATACAAGGTAAATCGTACGAGGAAGTATTTAAGCAGTCCTTCGATGTTAGACACTAAATCAATCTGTGTGCGTACCGATTTCCGGTACAGTAAATTTGATTCCTTGAGAAATTACTAAAACGGACAAAACCATTTGAGTTAGTGTTATATAGTAGTGTTAGTGGTATAACAAAAACAGTGCATTATGTAAAGTTATGAAGACAATATGAACAAAATGTCTTCGCCTTAACAAAACAAAGCTGTTAATGGACGCATTCTTAGATTTATGTTTATTAACTTATTAATTTAGGTTAAGGTAAAATTACTCATTAGCTTCTGTAGGCTAGATTGTTATAAAAATAACATATATTTTAAGATACCTTATAAAAATGAATATGGCTTAAGTAATTTTAAATTTTATTTCTGTTCGATTGACCAATGCATATGACGATATATACCTAACGTCAAACTTCTTGGCCGCTCGCGAAAGCGAGAGCAAGATATACGTAAAGCGTGAACCCTACACGAGTGACTGAGACAGTGCATTTTACGACCCGCTAAGATCTTTGACTTTACCTATACCTATATTTTTTTATAATAATATGACACCAGGGTATTTTACATGAGATTTAAAAATTTCTCACAAAAAAGAGTCAATACGGGACCGCCACTGTACTCTATGTCAACTGATCACCAGAACCCAATTTACCATTTACCTAATTTAAAATCTACGAAATCGCGCGAAATGGTGGTTCCAATGGGATCACTTTGTCATTGTGTTGACAACTGACATAAATTAGTTTCCGTTTCCAAACAATTTTGCCACAGAATTTTTATGTCTACTAAAGTTAAGCTTTAGAATTAGTCCATTTAATTGTAATTCCCTATTAGATAACATTTTATTGACATTTGAAAATGTTTTTTTTTTAAAAGACACTCACGCCAGGTATAACTCCTGTGTCGCGGGGGTGTCACATACATTGTATACATTTCACGCACACAAAGCACACCCAGAGTCAGAACAAATCTTTAATTGATGAAAACAACATTTCGGACTTGATTGATTAGTATTTACATCTTTGGTATATTTATCTATTTTTCATGATAACCTTTCTTTTGACTTCGCTGAGTAATGTAAGTGTTTATTTGTCAATTAACTACATTTATCTGACATCATTCTGTAATCACACGTCTAGTTATAGCAGAAATATTGCAGGTTCTGCTGTTCTAATGGCATCATCTTCTTCTATTTAAGGGTGCAGAATCAGATTCTATATATATATGTATATAGAATCAGGTCAATTTTATTATGACCTTACGCTGAATTCGCCAATTCAATATACATTTCATTTTAGCAGCTACAATTCACTAACGGAAATAAATCTGGCCTTTTTTACCAGTTCCATTTACCTTCTAAAACAGGAATAGATTGTTTAACCGATATCATTTTTTAATTCAGTGGTGTTCTGCTCGGCATTCAGTTTCCTCAAGCCGTATTATGTTGGTAACACGTAATCATTGTTATGAAGGTTGGTAGTCGGTAGAATGTTGGCAATCTGCTGCTAGGGAGCCGAGGCAACAATGGACTTTATGTAACTTGTGTTACGCGCACTTAACGTAACAAAAACGAAATCTGTCTTCCTAACCGTGAAGCATTTCATCGTATCAAGATTTAATAACTCCGGCCTTCGTTGCTTATTGGGCATACTTCAATTCGCGATCGAGCTCGCGGGATAACATCAAATCTAATATCTTTCTGAAAACATCCAAATAGATGTTTTTAATTATTATCGCGGGTATCATTATCAGGAATTCTAAAATAACGAAAATAAAACCGTCATGCGTCATAGGATAAACACTGATAAGGAAAAAAATTCAAAAATCCTGTCCTAAACGGTGGAGTTGCAGCAACTCACCGCCTATTTATAGAACATTAATTTTTACCACAAAAACAAGCATAGAGAGTTTGGGAGAGTGGGCAATTTTCTACGAAACCGGTTAACAGCTATGTTTATTAGATTTCTTGACCTAGTCTAATATGGAGGTCACATACCATTTATTTAAATATTGCTCTTCAGTTTTTGCCATAGAAATCTTAATAACAAGGCAATTATTAAGATTTCTATGGTTTTTGCCTACGAATAACAAAATTGTCTTCCACTTGAACAGAATTGCTCTTTGTTTATCGACATTTAACATAATCGGGTCACGTTGTTGTAAGCTACATGTAAAAAAAGGGGGAAAGAACAATCTGAAGTCCATCAAAAGCTTAATGAAAAAACAGCTTTCGCAAAGTGAGGCCATATAAATGCCAACATAACTTTAAGTCGTTATCCAATCAACAGTAACTCGCTGGGCTAAGATTTGATGAGAACATTATTCGCTCGAAATAACAAATTATGAAAGCAATGTCATGTTATAGAAGAAATAGTTTATTAAACTATAGAATCGTGAAGTCTAAATGCCTGAATGTTATTAAAGGGATCCATCACACTAATTATCAAAGGGTTTTGACGGCAAGCAGCACACCGTGCACTTACCTATACATCCAATGAATATCCACAATACACAAAAGATTGCAGAAACTGATGCGTCTACATCTAAGCACCACCACCAGAACAATACATCCAAAAACCTAAACAGTGCAAGCAAGCATATAATTGGCTGCAGTTTAAGGTGACACGTCAATGCTTCCTGCCTCGTTCCCTCGAGCTCGTTTATAAAAGCTCTACAACCAAAATAAACGATTTTAAAATCAAGAAATGTTTTGTCTAATTTCCAGAATGGTGACCTATGCATATCGATACTCCACCCGCCAGTGGACGATCCCCAATCTGGAGAACTGCCTTGTGAGCGCTGGAACCCCACACAGTCAGTTCGCACCGTGCTACTGTCAGTGATCTCGCTCCTCAACGAGCCCAACACCTTCAGCCCGGCGAATGTCGACGCGAGCGTCATGTACCGCCGCTGGCGAGACTCCAAAGGCAAAGATAAAGAGTACGAGAATATTATCAGGTAAGGAACTACTGAAGCGAATCAATTTACGATCTTTTTGACATGTTAGTTTGCTGCCCTATAAAGAATGTCATAGTGTATGTCTCTATCTTCTTAGCTTAAACAGATAGAAGACTAGACTGCGTCAATTAAAGGTAAAATGTTTTCTTGCAACATAAATTTTTTTGAGTATATGCTTTTCTTCGGCATTTGATAGTTCATGTGCTAATGATGGGATAGGGGACATCCTACTACTATTATAAAGGCGAAAGTTTGTAAGTATGGATGTATGGATGTTTGTTACTCTTTCACGTAAAAACTACCGGGTCGATTTCGATGAAATTTTGCACACATGTAGCTTATAGTCTGGATTAACATATAGGCTACTTTTAATTGACATACCACGCGGGCGGAGCCGCGGGCGAAAGCTATTATTATTATAATAATGTTGCGAGGGGTGATACTTCTATGCATCGAATAGTGTTCTCTATACATAAAGTATCTTCTTTATAGTCTGAAAGAAACTATATTATAATGGAATAATATAATAATAAATAATTATGATTATTTATACCTAGTTAAAGATAGATTACAGATCATTACAACAGACGTGACTGCCACAATTTGCTTGAAGTGAACCCTGGTTGTGCTTTTGATTCTTTTATTGACTTATCTTAACCTTTTCTTTCTATCATTGATTGTAGAAGTTTTATTTGGTATTTGTGACGATAGTTTTATACATTCTTTACACGTAACTGCGTAGGTAGGTAGAAACGGGAGACGCACGCCTCGTTATAGTTGGCAGCTAGACACGCTCATCTCAAACTCGATTGTTCAATTGTTACTTCGACAATACTCTTAGCGTCTTTAGGTGAAAGTAAAAATGAGTTTATTCGGCCACGTCCCAGATACGATTCGCAAAATCTTTTTAAGCCGCTATAAGTTTTGGTCAAATGTCTTGTGATCTTGTCCCAAATTTTATTCGAGTAAAGGCTAATTTGGTACCAAATTAGAATAATTGATGTCAATGTCTATGTCTGACTCATTTTGACGCGAAGGTTAATTAATATTTTGAATAAATTCATTAGCTTATTAGGTTAATAACAATGCTGTGAAATAGTGGATAGATGACGACAGAGGCCTTTGGAAAGACTGTGAAAGAGATTATAGGAAGCAGTAAAAGTTTGAATTTTAAGATGGTTTAAAGAAGACACTTATGAATATGAATATTATGAACCTTTTATGAATTTTATAGTTTGTATAAGTTTTGAGACTAAACATGATTATTTTTTTACTAAATATTAGATATAACGGGATATTTCCCAAGTAGCACGTAAGTGTCGTCAGAATCAATTATACAGCCAATATAGAACTTAAAGTGTTATAAGAGACGTATAAGAGAGTCAGGAAAGGTAATAAGCGTTATAAGAGTGTTACAATCCGCTATTATACAGCTCAGCTGTATATAGGCTTTATTATGGTATCTGCGTACACTTAAGGTGTTATATCGGAATATTACAACTCTACTATACAGCTTTAATAATTGTGTAACACTCCAAGCTTATTTCTACGGCTAAAGCTGTATAAAGGCTGTATTATAGTGTTACTTGACACTTGTTGCTGTACAAAGGCATATGCTAACTCCATTATAACACTAGTTTTTATGGTGTAATTTAACACTCTTATAAGTATTAAAGCTGTAATAGTTACTTCTAAGAGAGTATTATAGAACTAAAAAGATAAATGACAGCTATAGTACAGCTTTAGTCTGTATTATTGACGGAGACGTCAAATCAATGTCGCAGTCAGGAGATGGATTGAGAAGGAATATTTGAATAAAAGGAATTACAACTTAAATAACAGTAATGATAGTGAACCAATATTGACTGAAAGAAAAAACCATTCAACCACACCGACAATCCATAGCTCCAATGAGGGTTCCGTACGAAAAAAAAAAAAGAAAAAAAAAGGAGATAAAAATAACATTATTAATTGCTTCCTTCGCCATCATAACACCCCATTTGATTCCCAGGAACTTGGCACTATGCAAAGTTTTTTTGGCATTTTTCTTCAGTTTCTATTATCTTGAACGACATATTATTCTGAAAAATAAAGAAAATACCTTAATGAATAATCGTCAAAATGGTTTTAGAGATTTTAATTCTTTATACGTATCTCTAAAGAGGTTATTAGTTATTATCTAAATGAAGAGCATAATACAGCCTATTGAATAAAAATATTCTAAAATTACTCTAATTAGAAGTTAAAAGCTGTACAATACACTTCATTTATTCCATAGTACAGCTACTGGCGCTATATTGCTCTTCAAATAGTGTTAGGGCTGTTTAAAATTGACGCCATTTTCTAATAAACAAAAACATATTAGATGATTCTAAAAACAAAAAGAATTGACATTATTTTGCATTATCTTTAGCCGTATCATGTTTACTAGCTTATATAACGTTAACTTGGCCTTTTCCTTATTACTTGAAATTAAAATGTTGTTATTCTAACCTTAAAAAACAAAAACTTAATTACCGATATTCAGTATTTCTTTTGTTTTTCTTGATTTTTATGCTGGCGCGCGAATATTTTACCGAAAACCATATACAGGTTTACAATAAATATTGGTTTGCACGTTATTTTCACCAAACCAATAAGTTCAAAATCATTTATATGTTTTTCTTAGCAAGTAATTTGCCATTATAATAATATGCATAATGTAGATAAAAAATATGATGTACATTAAAATATCTATACTTTTGTAATTCTTTTATAACACTATTGTAGAACTTTAATTCTTACAAGCTACTTCTAGGATACCATCTGGAGAGTTGTAGTTTCTTTGTACACCAAATAACAGCTCTAATACAGCCTTTATACAGCTACTATACAGCTCTTATAACACCAAACGCTGTATAATTTGTGCCCATTTTACACTTATAAGGGCTGTATAAGCGCTTATGCAGCCTTTATACAGCTATTATACAGCTTTAAGTATAAAATTACGCTCTAGTACAGCTTTTATACAGCTTGTAATGCTACTTGGGTTACCATGTATATTTGTTGTAGGTTGTAGCTAGTTATTATGTTTAAACTTATCGTGAACAAAGATATTGCAACATCTCAGAAATATCGTAATAACTCGCTACAACAAATATACATGGTAAATATTCCGTTATATCTAATATTTAGTAAAAATTTATAGTATATATAAAATATTGGAATAGGAAAAGTAGTGGAAACGTTTTGCAATGCTCAATCTAGGTAAATTCAAAGCAATTTGCAAAATAGAGTCATACCCCGCTGTGGAATTTGACAACACCGGTTACAAAGATGTGTGTGAATGGCTCAATTACAAAATGTAATTGCAACTTGAAAGTTGCAATAACAATTACGTTACAAGATACTCATACATTGCATAATATCAATTCTGTCTCCAAAGGTTTTTGGCAGAGGTTCTGGCCCGAGAAGTCGTCTATTATCATGTATTTTCAGGGCACTGTTCCAAGCTTGCTTATTATCAATATTTGGCTTATCTGGTGGAAAAACGAAATATCACTTAGAGCTGATCTCACCAATCTTTTTTATCAATCCCGTATTTCCATCACTCTCTCGTTTAATGTTTGAACGGGAGAGGAGATCGAAAGTTGTAGCTTAGCGGTAATCTTAAGTTTATCAGGTTAGTGAATTCGGCACTATAAACTGTAACCATTTAAGATTTGTTCTGAGACTGGGTGTGCTTGTGTGAGTGAATGTGAGTATTTGGCGTTGTCATTGGGACCATTGGATAGTGTAATTGCTTCTGGCGTTCTATCTAATGTAAAAAAAACAAATTATTTATTATTATTATTATTAATTATGTGTAACATAGCAGAATATCACGCCTTTATATATGCAGATTCTATCACTTTCTTGACATAGTTAACATCTATATCCATGCAAGATTTCAGCTTTCTAGCACTATTGGTTTCGACGCTATCGCCTCTGAAAGACAGACAGACAGGTTGGTGAATTCGACACTTCAAACAGTAGCCATATTATGTGGAGCTTAACATCATGCCTTTATATAGCAGTGGTGGTAGAGCTCTTGTGAATGAGCTCGAGGGCGGCAGCACCACCGTCTCACCTTTAACCTGCCGTCAAATAGTAGTGCTTCCATTACTGTGTTCCGGTTTGGTGGTGAGATCAGGCCCTGAAATTACTGGCACATGAGGCATAACACTGTAGTCCTCAGCTGCAGCGACGCATCTATAATCTGCTTTTGTGGATTGTTAATGTCCATGGGCTGTACTCCACATACCATCAGGTGGACTACACGTTCGTTCGCTGTGGGCGTAGTATAAAAAAAAAAAAAAAAAATGGGTATGGCAGAGATATTTTAAAATACCCATATATTTTCATCAGTTGTGCCAAGGGTTTATGTTCTAACTATTCGATGTGATATCGGTTGAGCTTATCGCCACCAAGCGGTCAAAATTCCCGTGTCCTTACCGCTACTGAAAATTTGCATGACCTGAAAATCGAACTGGATATTTAATTATCAGCAGTTACATACGCCTACTACTTGACCAACGCTATTTTGTATGGAATAATATAATGTTATTAATGCGGTATACTTTTAATTTCAGGAAACAAGCCCAAGTGGCGCGTATGGACGCAGAGAAAGAAGGCATAGTAGTACCCCTTACTTTAGAAGATTATTGCATTAAAACACAAGTCAAGTCGACGACGCAGGAGCCACAGGTTAGTACTTAAAAAAAACCAAGGGCCAGTTCAACCAGTTCCTGATAAAATCACAGATAGTTAAACAGTTAACTTAATACAAATTGAACCTTGACCTTAAAGGGCGTTACAACACCGAGATCGATCGTCGAACAGCGCAGTGGTGCGCTCTTATTGGCTCTTTAAACGTCAATGAGCGATTTCTGTGTAATGTATAAGATAAGTGCCGAAAAGATTTATTAGACACTTATTAAAAACTGGTGAAACTGGCCCAAACACAATGTGTAGTTAGGTTTATAAACATTATTATCTATAGACTGTCCACTTATCACCTTTTTACTCCCTATCTAGTTTCTAATTTAGATTGTGATGTCATCGTAAAACATTTATTTGTAAACGTACACAAAGGATTTTCCACTTGATAAATAAATAAGTAGTAACTACAATCTAGCAAAGAATTACGTTGATAAATATTGATGGTGGTAGAGCTCTTGCTAACGAGCTTCAGGACCTAAGCCACACCATCACTAACTAATCTTTAACCTGCTGCCAAATTGCAGTGCACTACTGTGTTCCGATTTGGTAGTAAGACGGCCGAGACCCTGAAAATTCTGCCACCGTAGTCCTAAGATGAAGCAACGTATCTGCTATCTACTTTTGTGGATTGTTGATGCCCATGGGCTGTAGTTAGATAGATAGATAAAAACTTTATTTGTGCATACAACAAAGGATAATTATACATTTTGTACGAGCGTTTAAATTACAATATATGCACAAAGGACGGCCTTATCGCTTACCGTGATTTCTTCCAGGCAACCTTTAGATAGACATTAGTTTAAAAGATTTACAGAATGGTAGTTTTAGACAAAAATGAAGAAGGATTTAGCATAAATAGCGCTCAACAGTTACCACTTACCATCAGTAACTACACGTCGGTTCGCTTTTTCTCAAGCTTATTTGTAGCAAACAAATACCATTACTGTCATCATCATGGTGACTATGTACGGTTTAACAATATTCAAACAGTTCAGAAATATTATAACCTCAGAGTGACGCCGCGTTCTAAATATCTAAAGTGTTGAAAACCCACTAACACCACATAATAGGGTTATGAATCATTGGCAATGATATAAAGATCTTAATTATATTCTACTCTACTATTTCCCACTCGGGTTCAAACATAACATCACGCCTATATTACACTGAATGGAATGGTGTGGCAGAGGTGTAAAACACCCACACTTCACCTGTTATGTTTAGTTCATAGTCACATGGGAATTAATGAATTACATACAATGATATTATATAAAAACAAAAGCAGATATGTTATAAGCGCTCGCGCTGTGAATACTCAAATACGTCCCAATTGGGACGTCTTGTGTTTAGTTTGCGTGTGGCCTGCGTCGAGCGCAGTCACGTGCCAGACGCCATGCGCCATGTTCAAGTTAAGAAAGAGAAAGCGATATTGTTTTGACGTTAGAGCGATAAGGATGCGTGCGCTGCGGACATTTGTCAATGTGTGCAATTTGGAATAGCTCGGAACGGATTTAAATCGTAATTTCTATGAACGTAACATATCTATAGTTCTATAATATCATTGATTACATACTTTCCAACTCCAACTATATATGTACTTCTGATTAAATTCGTTGCGGGTTCCAAGACAATTTTAACTCTCCCTGGGATTGCGCGTGTGTCATGCACGGTGCCTTTCAGTTGGTTACCGCTGTAGATCCTGGCGTCACAGGAGTCATAGTGGTGGGCGTGTGGGTGGGATTATATCCCGTTAAAAAGTCACATGGGAATTAAACATAACACGTGAAGATGGAGGAGCCTAACGCCTGAACACAATTCCAACTTCGAGAATTTTTTGGCAGAAAAATCCTAAATAAGATTTTCGACCGACACGGGAATAAAACCCGAGACTTAGCGGTGAGAAGTCGCTTATGATAACCACAAGACCAACGAGACAGTATACACGTGTTCAGTAATCATAATAACTGTGATTGACGAAACTCGCAGTCATCGTATTAAAAACGTGACGAATCGCTTTGTTCGCGCAAAACTAGTATGGCATCAACTAGTTGTTGAACTGCTTTCATGATGATATGGTATCTGCCGTCACTATAGAGCCTGAATAGAATTGTAGTTGTAAAGTGACTAATTCATCATTAAGGTATTCTGGTAGCTGGATTGTAATTAAAACTATTGAAGAACACGTGCCTCTGAGATTATTATACATATATATATTCCAACTACCATTTTCAAATACTACTTAATTAAATTAAAATTCGCCATGAAATAAGGATTGAAATGGGCAAAGATAATTTTACAAAAAATAACTGGCTTCAATTTATAAAAATTGCTCTAAAAAGTAAGAAATAATTAAGTAATATTCAATATCTCGCCTATATTTAATAATACATCCCCGTACCTAACCGTTGAGGAGTTGTACCTTCCAGCATCAGCTCAGCAACATGAAATGCGGATGCAAATTTATATCCGAGTAGCTTTAGGTAATATACGAAAAACAATATTGACGCCTTTAAAATTTGAGGATTGTCGTCGATTTTTCTAGGACCCCATCATCAGATCGGGATGAAGACCTGATGAGAATGGGACCACATGACAAGTATACTCATTCAACCAAAAAAGAGAATGTCTCAATTCGGTCCAGGCGTCTTCAAATAATCAAAATCATAAAAAATAACACAATCGAGTTGAGAACCTCCTCCTTTTTTGAAGTCGGTTATAAATACATAATACATATTGCTTTTTAGGAGCAACATTTATTATCTTTAATACACAGCGTTGTTAAAAAAATTGTAGCCAACCATCTCGAAAAGGAATGATATTTTTTTAAACAAAATCAATAACTTAACTTTTGTTACAAGAATGACTGTCAGGTAGTTTTAGTTCATTGGAGTAATCCAGAGTAACAATGAAGTGCTTACTAAACTGTGATTTAAAGGAAAAGGGACTTTGGGATCAGTCTTGCATTGTACTGTCACGTTTTGTTAGTTAAAAAAAATAGGGTTTTTATTTTTAATTTTAATCCAAGATGTAATCGGGCGTAGCTAAGATTTACTTCATTGGTGGCATTTACTCTTTTTTGAAGGGCTGGCGACAGCTATTATTTTCTCATAGCAACAGTGATTCATCACGCAGGTCAAGTTTGCACCATAGGCTATTCTAAATGTCTAATGTGCTATTAACATTCTTCTATGTATTTTAAACTTAGCCACCGGTCTATTGTTATCTACCTTACACTATTGCGCTTATAGTTTTAGAACATTATAAAGCACAGTACATACTTAGAGATTTCTATGTGTCGGGATCGCGGCCTATTGAAAAGTGGTTGAAACTTTTCAAAGCCCGGGATTGTATTCCCTATTCATATTTGATATATTATATCAGACAACCACTTAAATCGAGTCTTTTTTTATGATGACACTGAAACACATCAGAACAAACGAGCTGTAAGGAACGTAACTGTAGAACGTAAGTTTGAATCTCCGAACTGTAAATAACAGCTTACAGTTCAGAGTTTCGGACGTGAGTCTAGTAAGGCCAATGTGAACAAGCTCCAGTGTGGCAGCACCAGCCTTATACCTTTAATCTGCCCAAATAGTAGTGCTTGCTTTACTGTTTTTCAGGGAGTGGTGAGATAAAGGGTATGTGGGAATTTGGGTTCAAATTTAATATTATTAAATTTTTATCCATTTTATTATCATATCTAAAACACTAAAATGCATTTTTATTCGTGGCCTTGTTGTCAAAACTGTTTGAATCATTAATTTAATTACATACAAACTAAAAAGATAATAATTTTGAAAAATGGTCGTCAACAAAAATGCAATTTAATGTTTTAGATATAATTGTCTTTAATTTATTTTACTACTACTATAATATTATTAAGTTTTTATCTATTTGATAAAAACTTAATAATATTATAGTTAAACTCATATTACTTTTGCATGGAAATCAGCCAACCAATTGTTCCCTCTTAAGTTAAGAAACAGTCCTCAAACGTAGCAACACAACTTGCAATATCATGTGGATTGTGAATGATCATAGCATAGATAGTGTAATTGCTTCTGGCGTTCTATCTAATTGAAAAAAAAACAAAATTAATTAATTCTATCCAAAAATACTTATCCTAGGTCTAATGCGTCATTGATCTAGTGGTTAGCGTATGCGCCTCTTACTGTGAGCTCAGGTTCTATTCTCGGGTCAGGTAAATGTGTAATATGAGATTTTTCCGTTAGATATTATTATTAGCAGTACGGAGTTAGAATAGTACCCTGCAGATGGCGATAGACTCACCCTCTATCACAAGGGACCTAAACATAATATGTGACATCAGTTAATAACGATAAGCGTGATTTTATGTTTTCTTAATCCTTTATTTCCTTTTTCAGTTGGACATGACAGACTTCTACGACGACGACTACGATGATCTCGACACGGATTCGGACGAGGAGGTGGACGGCGGCGACGGCGACGGCGACGACAGCGGCAACGGCGAGTCGTGAGGCCGCGCCGGACGCATCGCGCACGGCACACGGACGGCTCGCTCACGGACGCGGACTATGGCGTAACTGACTTTGATTGCACTGGTTAAGCGTCAATTCGCACTGGATCGAAGCGAAGCGTCGCGCAGTGTCAGTGAGATTGAATTTTAAAATTTCTTAATTACTACAATATTGCTTGAGTAACTTGTAATAATGTGCTTTATAAACAACAGATAAAATTTAAAATTGCTCTGACACTAGTACTGCGCGCCTGCCCGCTGCCGATCCAGTGTGAATTGACGCTTATGGTGTAAGGTCAGCAACTAAAGGCAAGCGGAACGTGAGAATTTAATAAATAATTTTGAAATAAATGTAATCGACATCATATTCTTTTCGTAAAGTAAATAATTACTTTATTAATTAGTAGAACTTTGTTATAAGTTCTCAATAATTTCATACGCAAGTAGAAGTAATTGATAACCTGATTAAATTTTGCTGTTCGATTCAGTTGCATTGATCTTCAGGCCATTTTGTTTTCTATTTATAAACTGACTGTAGAGGTTATTACTCTTCTCATTGAGTCTTTAAATAGTTTATTATTACTTGCTAATGTTACATACAAAAACAACAATTCCGATCTATTCTCATGTCCTGCTTACCTATAACTACATCACATCACCTAACATGGACTTAGAAGATATGTTATGTCTTTATAACAGACTTAGCAATATCCCTAATTATTGGAAGTCTCATCACCCTGCCGTAATAGGCCGAGGCAGCCCCTTTCTAAGTCTTATATCTTTAATCACGTTTTAGTCACTAAGGAGAATGTATATTGTCTATGATTTGACATGACAGTGCGAATCAAGGAGGAATAAACTATATTGTTTAATATCTATGGCCAAATGTAAAGGTTCCAAATCCAAATTTAGTGACTGTAAAATTATACATGTACACAGGATTTTATAATATATTCTATAGGTGTTTTTTTTAGATTTAATACTTGGGGCTCCTGGCTTGTGACCAACATCAAGTTACGCCTTATTGTCAACACGCGACCGAGCGCTCTTTAAAAAAACAACGTAGTATTGTCAATGACGTAAATATAATGACAATCATAAATCTTTATGTAGAATTGCATCTAATTCTTTTTAATCTTTTATATGTACATGTTCCGGGTAGTGTTGTCTTGTATATTGACAATTGTTTTAAAGGTGATTCATTTTATTGTATTGACTGTAGCTGATCTGTATTGAGTTGCGTCGTTGTATTTTTGTTTTCCTTTGTTGTACTGATAGCCAATATTGCTAGTCATTATCCGGCATTATTGACAAATTGTAGGGTTATTTATCCTCTGACATTATTATATTGGAGATCACAAAGTTTTGGCAGGTCTGTACTGTCAGAAGTAGCTATACTCCGCGCAGTCAAGTTAATAATCATCTAATTACTAATTAATATATCCGTCTCACATTCAAGGCAATTTATATCGTTATTGTAAGACAGAGATAATAGTACTTTGGTAATTCACGAGCCTAACTTGACTTCGCATTTGACAAATATCATAATTATTTTTTTAACGATACTAGCTATAAACATTATGTCCTTTGAAATGTTTATAGGCTGATATTGGCACTTATTACATAATATATATGATCTTAGATAATATTAAAGTTGAAAAATTAAGAATCGAACAGGACTCGAACCTGCACCTCCTGGGTAAACACCTCAGGTGCTTTGCCAATTCAGCCATGGATTCCTATGCTCATAGACTCGAAGTATCTCAACTTTTCACAACTATAACATTATATTAAATACAAAAAGGCATAGCTAAGCTATAATGTGCTTTAAAATATTACAAATAAACAACATATTCCTGAGTTACAGTCCTGTGTACGCTTATAGCCAGATAGCCTTCATTACCTTACAATTACCACAGCAACTGCACACTCATGCCTGGTGACTTGATTTCACGACTGAGTGGCCATGCGTGCCATTCCTACTTCCGCATATGCATACGTTACACAACCTATTACATGCTGCTTGCAATTTTTAATTCTAAAAAACATTTCATAACATAAATTTCTTGCTTCTGTCCTGGCGATTGTTATGTTGAGTCTTCACACAACTTTTGTTTTTCAAAACATTCTTTTTTTTTATATCTCACAACTTACACACAACGTCATCTAGTCCTAAACTAAGCAGAGCTTGTACTATGGGTACTAGAATAGCTGATACTAATACATATTATATACTTTTTTTTTATAAACACATACTTATTATAAATAGAAACACCCAGACTAAGACAAACCCCATGTCATCATCATGCACACAAAGATTTGTCCTAAGCGGAATCGAACGCACGCCGCCATCCGGTCGTCAATTAGTTTTTTATTTGTTTTTTATTTTTCAAATTCGTCAAATGTGGTCCTATTCTAGACGCACTGCTGGTCACAGATCTTTTTTCGTAATGTTGGTTGCTTATTCTATTTTCTGAGCTTCTATGGTCTCTCGGGAACCTAAAGGTAATCTTAGCTTCAAAAATGTTTGGCTTATAGATGAGCATGTTGATCTGTGCCAATTGTAGTTAACTCTCGCGCCAAGATATTAGTCAAATGAAGCTCCATTGTGTCCCTTCCCATTATCTAATTTACGTTTTTTGGCTAGAAGCTATAGCACAATAGGGATTATGTAATATTTAATCAAAATTGCATTTTTTTATATGATTTTACTACATCGACGCATCTCAAATATAATCGGTAACATGTAACTAATAATATAAATTGGAATGTTAAATCTAGATGTTTGCCCGCTTGTCTATGATCAGAATACATAGATAACTGGATTCAAATAGTTCATGATAAAAGTACCTATTATTCACTGGAGCGAACACAATACGTTTACCACTAACTGCTAAATAATGTTAGCAATATACAAAATTGTCTATGTAACAATATAAATAGTAACTATAAATAAAATGATACGACTATTTCGGAAATCGTACCAAAGTCTGCATGTATATTTTAACAAGAATAATGATTATGAATTAATGTGTATGTATAACAGTAGAATTTATGATCTATTTTCGAAAGGCATATATTTATCTGTAAACGTTTTCGATTGTAATTATTTTAGACTATTTATTGCATTTGATTTGTTCATTTTAATTATTTTCAGTCGTCCGTATCGCTTGCCTGAACTGGGTAGTTAATATTAATTTTATTAATTAGCAGTGAGTCATTCTTATTTTAATAATAAATATCTGTGGCACGAGTAGCCATTGTGTAAATGATAGAATCTTTCTGAAATGAACTATATAATTAGTTTTGTTTATATTAATGTGTAATAATAATTCTGTGATTGTAAAACATTATTGCCTGATTTGTTTATCTTATTTAGTTTAATTGTTTTCTGATTGTGAGGATTATTAAAATGTAGTTATAAAGTAGTTAAGCATTTTAATTTTTAGAACGGCAATACTTCTCATTCGTAGAATGTGTAATGTGAGGAGAGAATTATATCCGTTACAACCATTTATCCTTGTAGTTGTATGTTCTATGATATTACGTGGATCTAAAATTCAATGTGTACAGAGATTCTATAGTTTCGCCGATTCAGATGTATGCTCAAATCATATAATAAAGAATGATACAGTACTTGTATAAGAATGTTTAGTGATTCATTAACGAAATTATTTGTAATGTATATTAAGCAAAAAATAATTTTAATAATTAGTGTGCACTAAGTTAAATTTATATAGATTTGTAACGTTATATCTACTTGTATGATTTGTATTTTTAAGAGATAGACTACTTGCAACTTTGGCTTCTAAATTCCTATTAAGCTGTATGTAACTCGTTGTCATCCAACGCGATGCTATTTCATGATGTCTAATACCTTAATAGATAACCTAATCTTATTTCTCGGTCAGAACTTAATAATTTCGAAAATCCTGCTAAAATCGTCCAAAAGATAATCATTAGTTAGACTTAAGTTAGAGTAAGCGGTTTGGAAAATTATCGTAGGACAAATTCACGACGAGAATGTTAATTACGTATTAAATAATAAACAAAATGTGTTTGGATGAGAATCGCGCTTGTTTTTTTATCCTGCACCTGTAGCAATACACAGCACATTTCTAAATTATTACACAATATTTGTATTAATCATGCTCACTTCCATTCGTATAGCAATTGAGCTAAGTACGCATAAGCGGGCTGCTTGCTTCGCGCCTTGAATCTGAGTCAGCTTTCTAGTAATTTACACAAACTATAAGTATTCTTGTTAACCTCCTCCAGATAAGCTTAATTCGCTGTTAAGAGAAAGTTCACGTCCGTAGTATAATGGCCAGGATTCAAACTCACGACCTCTCGATCGTAAGACTGTATGATAATATCTCTAGATCGTATGCCTTATCCATTGCGCCACGGCCGCTTAAATATAGGGATGATGAACTCAAATCTAATGTGAATGACAGTGTGACGGGTTTATATGGTAGTAATTTATAAACGCTATAACAAACAATCCTGAAGTGACTGTTGGTGAGTATAGTAACCACGGCTCATGGATAGAATAATACTGTACAGACTTCAGGATGTAGGTATGTGTTATTCATCACCACCGATTCGAGATAAAGGACGAGGAGGACAGATTAAAACGCAGGCTTTGCACTGTATACAGTCTACACGCCAAATATAATCACGCCCTTTCCGTACTACCATTATGTGGTGTGGTGCTAGTCTAGCCTCAGCGCCTACGGACATTAAAATTTCCATGATATTATATATTTCTATGACATTAAATAAAAAGTTACTTTTAATGTGTTTTCATAAAACATTAATATTATTGGTGTTTTATGAAAACTGCAGACATAAATTAAAGACAGCTGCGTTTTGCTAAATAACAACGTGGTCAGAAGCTAGTAAAAGATTTTTAATAATAATAATTAAGATTAATAGTTAATTTTTAGATCTTGTTTCGCATCGATTACCCAATATAAAAAAAAACATCGATGGTTTCAATACGATAACATCACTATTCGACACATATTCGAAACGTCATACGTCAGTCAAATTCAGTCAATCAGACAGAAATAAAATACAGCTGTGCTCGCTGTGTATTTACGTCCTTTGAATTTAATTTATAATTTTATACTTAAAAGCTCCAACTTATAACTTTACAGGCATTTTGAGAAATCAAAATGAGTTGTATAAGTGAATTATCACAGTCTAATGAGTATCTAAGTTTTAGAAGTAGTATTCCTCTTAGAAAAATAGTTGTCGACTCCGATGGATCCAAGGTAAACAAACTTTATCAATTATTATTCTCATTAAAATTTATCGTATGTAGTAGAAGGTACAGTGAACGTTACTTAAATATCGACGTGTACGTGACCTGTTTTTATTATCAATGATTTGAGATTGCTTGCAGTGTTTTTTGTTGTTGATATTTACACTGTTTTAGGCTTGGAGAATATTCGACAGTGGACCTAAGTCTGTGAGCTGTCCGTTGATATGTCTGCCGCCAGTTTCTGGTACAGCTGACATATTCTTTAAACAAGTGATGGGGCTGGCTTCGCGTGGAGTAAGAGTTATTGCAGCTGAGCCACCTCCATACTGGAATGTAAAAGAATGGTGTGATGGTTTCAAGAGGCTTATTGACTACCTTGAACTCGACAAAGTTCATATCTTTGGCGCCTCATTAGGTTCGCATATTTATAAAATGATTATTTCTTATTAGACAAAGTAATTACAAATAATCTATGCTAATGTACCAGAAACATTTACATATTGGTATATAATTAGCTGCAAGCTTCGGAAAAAGAATATTACCTACTATTATTGACATAGTGCAAAGTTATTTTAAGCAATTGAATAGCTAAGACACATTTATTTCAGGTGGATTCATAGCACAGAAGTTCACAGAAGTGACCAACAACTGTCCTAGAGTTGCATCCCTGATTCTCTGCAACACCTTCACAGACACATCAGTGTTTGAATACAATGACTCATCTGCTCTCTTTTGGTTACTACCCTCATTAGTATTGAAAAGAATGCTTATGGGCAATTTCACTACTGACAAAGTTGATCGAAGAATGGCCGAATCTATTGACTTTATGGTTGAAAAGGTAATAATAATAAAACCTGAATACAAGGCAATGTTTTGAAACAAAGTTGTTTATCTTTATCTATTTTACATATCAATTCTGATAGAAATAATAGATTAAAACAGAATAGAATGAATATGTTGCCTTATCTGCATAATATGTGTGCCATATTTATTAAATTAATTTTATTTGTACTGTATCCATATTATTAAAAAAAATATATACTCAGAAAAAGTGCCTGACCATAAACAAAACTCATCTTTGATTGCCATAGCAGTTCAATTTTGATAGAATTCTGTTGAGTTACAACACAAATCTTTCACAGCTGGAATCTCTCACACAAGCGGAACTAGCGTCAAGGCTAACATTGAACTGCACACCATGCTATGTCACACCACAAGTCCTGAACAATGTTCCCATCACCATAGTGGATGTATGGGATGAAAGTGCCCTAAGTTCCCATGTGCGAGAGGACCTGTATAAGTCATATCCACAAGCAAAGCTTGCCCATTTGAAGAATGGCGGGAACTTTCCTTACTTGAGCAGAAGTGATGAAGTCAACCTGCATTTATTAGTAAGTTTAAGTTTTAAATAGCTTTACTTTGAAACTTTCCTAAAGATTTTTCTTCTTCTTACTGTGTCAATTGCTTGTTCAATATTATACTGACTTAGACCAGTGGGTGGTGACTTCAACCCCTTTGTTGGCCCACATAACCGGCCCGCGGATTACAAGTGGCAGGAAGTAAAGATCAAGACATGAGATGGGCCATACTCTTTCTAGGGGATCCACATTTGCAACTAGTGTTAGATGGGTTGATATATACCTACTTAGCCAGATAGTCTCTGCAACGGCAGACCTAAGTTTGAAATTTTATTCACTGCAATATATAATAGCCTCTATCTCACATCACCACATTGAAACGCAGCTACCCATGCCTTATCCACACCATTTCGTCTTACCTGTGTTGAAGATCAAAGTGAGGCATTAGCGCATTCTCTATCCTCCCATAATCATGGAAGGTCATCACTTGAAAACAGTACTAATTTCGCATACCAATTAAAAATTTTTTTGCATACCAATTGAGTAAACAGGTAATGTTATGAAAAATCCTCAAGTCATTTCAATAAATGCTTCCTTTGTAGAAATGACAGTTTGTTTACATAAATGTTTATTGTTGGCTTACCTTGAAACCAGTTGTATTTGGAACAATATTGCAACTATTGTGACGTGACTCATAAATGCAATAATTATGATAATGAGTATACTATTTTCTGCTACAGACACTTGGAAATGTCTCCGTCTTAGTATTGGTTATGTTGCAATATTAATTAATTAATTTCATAACAGGTGTATAAAAATTCAACATAAATGACATTACTTTCTAAAAGTATAGTATACAAGTATACATAATATGATGAAAAACAATGTGTAATAAAAGTAGTACCTTTAGTAATCGATATCTCATTATTACAGATTCATTTGAGAAAGTTTGATGGTACAGAGCAGTCAGCGTCTTACCTTAGTCTTCACAAAATGCCAGCACCAACAAATGGAAGCCAGCCAGAGGAGGGAACAGTTAGCTACTTCAATCAGAGTGAAAAATTTGTCAAAATAGCCTAAGTTCCTACTATGTTTAAAATACTAGATTAAGACCAGCTTCTTTAGTTCTTGTAAAAATAAATTAATTCGGCACTTAACTTACAAAAAAAAAAAATTGTTTCGAGTTAACTGGCAGATAATTAGCTGACAGGAACTGCTGAAGCTGGCCTAGATACTCACAGACTAGCTATCCAGTGGGCACAGTAGGTTATAGAGTAATTTCATAAAGACAAGCATAATTTTAACAGCAGTACCAGTAGCCGGAAACTACCAGTATTACATAATCTATGTGCCAAACTTCTTTCTTAAACAATTTAGTTTATATTTAGTCCACTGGGTAATTGGTCTGTCCAAGTTTTTTGAGTTTTTTAGTTACTAAACAAAAATAATATTATGTTTTTTGTTTACTGCTATTGATCTGTCTTATTTTATGTTTATTTCATTTTATGAATATTTAAATGACAATAAATTTCAGTTACGTCTGTACTTAGTAGATGCATACTGTTAAATATATAAAAAAAAATTTTTATTGAAATAATTGTTAATGTTATTAATAAGTGTTTGTTTTGTATTTTGTTATTTTTATACTTGTAAATGTAAGTATTTTCAGATAGAATAACACAATATGTTTTGATTTATGATTATCTACAAATATGTATTGTTAAATAAATCAATATAAGTTGTGATGAAATTTTAGAGTGTATCTAATTGCAAATAGATTTGATATAGAAGTCTTATATACAATTTCTAGTGTCAAATTCAAGGCTGAAGAATGGGTCATTGGATTGATATTATATCAATAAAGAGATGGAGTACTGCGTTAATATCTAACCAATACTTGTGACTAATAACATTCCATAAAATTGTGAACATTTATGTACAGTAATAGAATAATAGTATCATGATAACTGCTGTTTACATTTTCTACTATTTAGGGGATATACTATTTTAAGATGCAATTTGAATGAATGGAGATTTGTATGTTTATATTTTCATATTGTAATGTTTTGTAAAACAGGCATGATATGGGCCTGTAATGACGAATTTGAAATGTTTTCCAAAACGCCAAATAATTAAAAAAACGTGGTCTTTACCACAGATAATATAATACTAGTATCTTTACCAAAATGAGAAATGTTTTATGTTATTTTAGGATTAACATGGCTTTCCAAATAGCTAGATTGTCTGTCTATTATAATCTGTATCAAACAATTTGGAAAGCAATGATTTATTTGTAAAACGAATTTAATTTGCGCTAGTCTATTGGTAAATAAAAAATAAATTTATTTTATATTTTAAGATTTATTTTTATTTCTTCCAGAGTTATTTAGCAACAAATAACTTAACGACCCATGAACGCGATTAGATTTTTGTTTTAAAAATATTGCATATCTGTACATGTTTTATAATCACTGGAACTGACTGACGGTATTGTACAATATCTGAAAATAAATGCTTCTTAGCGCAACTGTTCAGCTTTCATTCAGCAACTGTTCAGCTTTCATTCAGAACTAGACCTATGCACCAAAATACCACAACAAAGTTTCATAGCTACATTACAAATGCAGAGACAATTCAGACTAATTAAACGATAACAACAGGTATTCTAACAGTTTTAAGAGTCCTTCTGTGTTTTATGAAAATGTTGATCTTTTTTCTCTTTTAGCGCCTTTGCTCTTTCCTCGTCATCTGAGAAGTATTCGGCTAAGCTATCGTCCTCGTATGGCACGGGCTGGCCCGCCATTGTGGTGCCCTTTTCTGTTAGTGAGTTAATTTTGACTAGAGGCTCCTCATACGTGTCTGGTAGGGCCGGGCTCGCTTGAAGATTATGAGCCGTTACTGTTGAATATATTGACATAGCCTGCAAAGTAAGTTAAATAAATAAATATCTCCCAACATACACACAACGCCATCTAGTCCCTAACTAAGCAGAGCTTGTACTATGGGTACTAGAATAACTGATACTAATACATATATACTTTTCTTTTGTAAATACATACTTATTATACATAGAAACACCCAGACTGAGACAAACCCCCATGTTCATGCACACAATTTGTCTAAAGCGGGCATCGAACCCGCGACCTCGGCGTCGTAGGCAGGTACACTACCCACTCCGCCATCCGGTCGTCATTCCACATAGAGTATTTTCAAAATCAAATCTAAAATACTTATAGTAACATGGATATAATACTTACTTGAGCAACTAAATTCGATACATCTCCGGCATTGGCTGGTAAGATGAGAGTGTTATTTGTTCTCGCCAGTTTGTTAAATGCGGCGACATACTGCTCGGCTAGAGTCAACGAAGCTGCATACTTGTTGTCCTTAAATACAAAAATAATTTGTTTAAGTAAATACAAAGCATCTTTTCGCAATCAAAAATTAACACAATATTGGATTTATTAATGGCAATACATGCGGTAGCTAAGCATCAATTTCGTGTGTGGGCCTTACAAAATGTTTACTTAAGTATTAGTTTATAAAGCATACAAAACAAAACTTATTATGACGAACTATGTTAGTCAGATACAAAAGATACCGTGAACTCGAGTTTATTTTGGTTAAACACGTAAGTATAGAATAGAATAGAATAAGATTTCTATTCCAGAATATGGTTACATGTGATAAAGGCATTTTTACGGCATATTCTGCCATATTAGACGAGTACATAAAATACACAACATTGTCATTATCAAATTATGATACATAAATTCATAATAAAAATAAATGTTACACATCTAGAATACAAATAAAAATACAAACAAATCGAAGTTTTTTTTTTCTTAAAGTCTAGTTAGATTACATTATTTACAATATTGCACTCTTCTTTAAATTATCGTTTAAATATTCCTGTACACTGTAATATACCTTTTCTTGCAGAAAAGTATACAAATCACAATGTAAATAAATCTTGCTTATGTTTTTATTAATATATCTTACTCTTTCGCCGAGTGCACCACCAACAAGCTTGAGGCCTTTAGCGCGCGCTTCCGCAACTGCAAGCATGGCTTGTGCTTCTCCAGATGCCTTGTTTATTTGCTCCTGTTTTTCAGCCTCTGAAAAACCAATGACAAAATTTTATTTATCAACACATACAGTTTAAACTCAACAATAATCGTGTAACTGGAAAAGGCCCAGTCATGAGTAGTCTAAGAAAAATTATAAAAATATCTAAATAACACCTTTTTTCCGGATAGCTCAATAACCCATGGGATCAGAGCAATAATGTTTAACGCAGGTAAAACTACTACTATTACTAACCAAAGAATCATATTATTATGCCGACAAAGTCGCAGGCAACAGCTTCTCACAAATATGTATTGACAGCATTACAAGTGGGCTTCTATCATTGTATCTACGAGATGTCTATACAAATTTACAGATGCTATAATCTTACCTGAAGCTAAAATTCTGGCTTGGCGCTTGCCCTCAGCGACATTAATATCAGCCGCCCGCACTCCCTCAGATTCCAAAATGGCAGCTCGTTTTTTACGTTCTGCCTCCACTTGCATTTGCATAGCCTCGTGCACACGGTTAGGCAGTTTTATGTCACCTGTAATAGTATAAATTACAAAACTGCCAAAATTAGCTATGGGGCCGTTCAAGTATTACGTAAGCACTATGGGGGGGTGGGGGGTCTTTGTTTTGCTTATTTTGGATGACATGGGGGGTAGGGGAGCCTAGATGATGATTACGTCATCGGTAGTTATTTACTTTTTTACACGAATGGCAACCCTCACATCACATTGTCTATGCTTGAAAACGAAACGTATTTTTGGGGATTCCCGCACGCATACGTTTAGGCACTCGCTTTAGAACCGAAGGGGAAGATTCGTTCGGGGAATTACCGCGCGCTGTTCACTTGTCTAAATTTCTTCTCGTCAGTGTATTGTTTTGTTTGGATACTATAGCGAGTAGACGTATGTGTTGTAAGCATAGCAAAGCAACTTAACATTTGTGTTACCGTTGATTCGAAATCCGAAAAATGTTTACGTAAGCATGGGGGGAGGCGGTAAAAGCTTTGCTTACTTTTGCTGACAAGGACGATGGGGGGGTAAATAATTGTAATAAATCTGCTTACGTAATATTTGAACGGCCCCTATGATCACTGAAGAAAATATTCATTTGGGGTCATCCAAGAACAATACTAGGTGTTTGTCACCTTGGTGAGCATGCCGTAGTGGGTTTGGCTGATTGTAACACTATATTCATAAAATTTTGCAAGTCGCAAGTCTTTACTTGAAATATTATTATCAACTTAGAATGTGGCAATGAGGCAATTTCATAATACCCATTCAAGTAAATCAGGAATGCTGTATGTAATGGATACTTACGAATTTCGTAACGAAGACAGGTGATACCCCAAGCTTCACTGGCTTTGTTGATCGCATGGACAATAGACACATTCAATGACTCTCTTTCCCTGAATACCTTATCCAGTGATATTGTACCTAGCTCAGAACGCATAGTGGTTTGAGCCAGTTGTGTGATGGCAAATTCGGGGTCCTCTACACCATAGGATGCTGAAAGAAATTGTGCATGTCACTAAGCTACTTTTACAATAAATTCATGATAAGCTAGCTTATTACGAATTTATTGTAAGGGCAGGAGTAGATTCTGTAATGAAGTCTTTTGGCTCACCATATCCCAATGATAGGTACTCTATGTTAGCTATGACTGTCCTAACTTTTAATTGAACTGTGTCCAAATTACAGAAATTTTTCTCAATCACAGAATAACTCACAATTTTATAATTTTTTTCTTTAAATATTAACATTTAAAGTAAGTCAAAGGTTATCTCATAGATACTCATAAAATAAACAAAAATTGGGGATTGCAAATCCAAGTTAGTTGTCATACAAAAGCTTACCTAAATATGGATCATTAATACGCAGGTACAGCACACCATCAATACTCAGCGTGACATTGTCTGATGTGATAGCACTCTGTTTAGGAACATCAATGGCAATTTCTTTCAGACTCTGCACATACTTGATTTTGTCCACAATAGGCCACAGCAGATTCAATCCAGGTTCTAATATTCTGTGAAATTTACCCATACGCTCCACTATCCATGCCTGTAAGATTTAATAATACTTACAAAATGATTGGTTTTACTACTTTTTGCTGATGCTAAAGGAGTATTATTGTTAAGGGAAATTCTCAGGCATATAGGGTATTCTTGTAATTATTATACTTCAGTCAGTTATAATTATAGAAGATGATTGCGGTCGCACCGGCTTAGGACCGGCCTTGAGTGACACAGAATACAGATAGGATGATGGTTACAACATTCTAAAAAAGATTACATACCTCTTGTTGCGGGACGAACATAACTATAGTATTTAAAGGAGTGGTTGACCGACATCGTGTGGCTGTTATACTATACAATACTCGGGCATTATTTTGATATTCCAAGTTAAAAACACTCTGAAAACAATAAATCGGTAGTAAGGTTATGTACCCTTTATTTCTATGGTATTATGTAAATACTTCTATAGCTCATCATACAGACCCGTAAAGGTAGAGCCCTGGTAAAAAAGTATCTAGAGCGTGAAAACATGTTTATTTATTGTTATATCAATGTAGGAATTTTTCACTTTCCATTCCATATAATTCGCCTTTTTGCTAGAATGAAATGTCAAAATGAACTGTCTAAAGTGTCATGTACATTTAATCACTTAGTGATGTCAATTGTAATCAGAATAAAAAATGAACCGATTGAATCGATGTAGGTGTGCGGTATGTATCAACACGTATAAAATCAATTTGAATGATATTAGCAGATTATTGTACTGTATGGATAAAGACAAGTGTGGTTAACTTAATACATTTTTCAATTAAGTTTCAATAGATTAATTAACGACAAAAAACAATTTTAAAATGAGTACACGTATTCGCAGATTGATTGTATAAACTCAGCCATAATAATTTATTGATGGCAACTTGGATATGTTGCACCCGTTTGTTGCACTTGTTTTTGTGAATCCCGTTGTCAAGCAAGCGGTAAATTCAAAATGCTCTGCTAAAGTTTGATCAATATTCAATACGGTAAATGGATTGCAGTATCTAAGATCAAAATAAACTGAAATAACGAAATGGATAAGATATCTACTATACACAGCACATCTTCCAGTTCTTATAACAGTATTCCTACAACGAAATTAAATTCAAGTATTGCAGCGAAACTACGAAGATTAAAAATTGAAGAAAGCATACTTATGCAAAATATAAACAAGTGTGCTTCTTTTACGACTGCAGCGGACAGTGAAGAGGCTTCAACGAACTTTGTAACGTTTTCTGAATTTAAGAAATTTTTAGATAAAACGAAAACTTCATACAATGAATTAAAGCAACTATTTCAAGATATTCAAGCCAGCACATCTTCTAAAGAAGTATTAAAAACGATAGGTAAGTATTTTTCATAAATTACCATTTTTTATACTCGAATATAATTTCGGCATTTGAAAATAACAATTTAATAAACTTAAAAAAACTAAGTACAAAACCCCTTTTAAAAAGACCGCAGTTAGTGGGCATCAATGCTGGCAGTACTGCCTCGTTGGGTGGCAATACTTATCTTCTGACTGAAATAAAGGCCAGCGTTTTGTAAACGTGTGGACTCAAACAGACGAAATGAAATCTGCTTGCATATGAGTAGGCCCAAGCATCTCTGACCCTAAATGCACAAACATATAGCCACTATCAACCGCCGCGGCGGACCAGGCCTTGCCTCGGTCCCCGGGAGGTTGAATGGCGCTAAAGCGACGACACAGGTAGCGTCCCACACTAAGGGCCGTTCTATCTGCTAGGGCATGAGTCATTCCATTGGGTCTCTTACTATCGTCACGGCACAGACTGAACTGATCGGTTCTACAATGTCTGCACACTTAGCGTTGGCAAGAGCTCGACGGATGATATCGGCAAAGATAATGTAATATGATCGCTGGTATGGCTGTGGAATCTGCGTGCGCTTTTCATGCAACTTAGGTAGTGTCTGCGGTGACCAAATTGGGTAACAGCGGCGCCACATTGGCAGCGGTGCGGACTTCAGCGCGCTGCGCCCAGCTGATGGAACACCACATCCTGAAGGTAGCGGTTTCCATCAAGGAGCTAGTTAGGCGATGGGAGGGCGTACATCCACAAACCCGATTCCCCTTCAGAAAGACGAGCACGATCCACAAAATAAATAAATTTTAATAAACTACAATTTTTTGCAAAGTGATCCCAGCCAGTACTTATTGTAACTTTAATTATTTTAAACGCACCCGACGGGTAACTATCATAAGATCGGAAAATATTTAACCGAATTTTATTTCTAAAACTTTTAAACTTAAATCGTTTCGTTTCTTTACTTCACCGAAAACACGTCTGCCACTGTTTCAGTTGACCTAATATCAATTTGATAAACTTTTCACCGAAGTTACAAGTTCGAAGTATTGCCTATAGCAAAACAGATGTTACTAGAACTGTTAATATTTTAGTTTAGTTTAGTACGTTTAGTATATTGACCACGTTACGAAATTCTAGAATGCCGAAATTGCATCCTCTATATCTGATCCTTGCTGCCTCGGGGCGGGGCGAAGACGCTTTAGTGTCAAGTCAAATAAAATCAATTATTCAGTATTAATTTGTACACATTAAAATAATAGGCAAAATAAATAATATAAGTCAAAAAAAGTGGGTTACCAGCACTAAGTTACTAGAGCTTGTATTGATTTGTATCGTATAATATTATAACTTCTAATTGATTATTTTTATAGCATTTAGCTATGCTTAGCTTATTTAGCTATCCTACTTAAGATAGGAACAAATGGATGAACGTGACGTCATGAAATGACGTATCATACAGTTGAGAAATTTAGGGTTCTGGTAAGAGGCGACCGTAGCTGGATGGCTAAAGCGGCTGCCTGGTGTGCAGTAAGGTCGCAGGTTCAAATCCTGCCGGTCCCATGTCTTTTTCAACTGTTTCTTCGTATAATATTATGTCGTTTGTTCTCATGAACTGAAACTACACGTTATCGAAAAAAGTGGGTGGGATGCAATTAATAATTGTATTGTATTTGTTTGCAGATATTGATGACATAAAGAATAATACACTAGAATTGGAAACCAAGATAAAATCTTTCAAATCAAATCTGAATACAGAACTCTGTACTTTGAAACCATCGGAGCGGTTACTGAACCAAAAGGTAAGCAGAATTATATTTAAAATTGTTTCTTCTTACATATTTAACTATTACGAAGTTTGTCTACCAAAAAACACCGCCATTATTTTAAATATATTCACCTAGAATTTAAAGCTCTATACGCGCCTGCCATCTATACACTTTAGTAACATATCTCTATAGGTTTTACATATTGGTCTTATTTAAAGTTTAATACTTAGTTCTAATCTTATTCTTATTACTTCCTTCAGCGAGTAAGAGTTGCCATAACTTTACCCCTTTTAGCAGTACCACCAGGCGAATCTATTTGTTTAATATTGCTTACCTAATTTAGCTTTGTTTTATCGTCCTAGCTAAATGATCCAGTAACATTGAAATATCTGAAAACAAAACTCAGAGTGCAAACTGCTAAGTATACAGAAATTGTGCCAAGTCCAGTGAAAACATTGATGACCTCTCCATTCAAATGTTCGGTAAGTCATTTGTAGTTTATAGGTAAATATGCTACATATTTACCTAAATATAGAGCAGTTAATTTAATGATAAAAGGAATATATTTTTTTAATACAATACATACACATGATAGTATGTTAAGACGTTAACATAGGTTAACGTTTTTCAGACATTAATAATTTATTATTTATATTATTTTGCTTACAATTATTTAAGGAGGTCCAAGAGTTTCAAGAATTCATGAAGAACAGTAAAAATCGATATGGGGGATGGGACGAATACCACCATAACATATTTGTGAACCTATGGCAAAAGTACTTTAGCGCCGATAAAGACAACGAATTCTCGGATGACAACGAATCTTTAATTGAAAATCATCCAGTGGAGTATGATTCATTTTTACGAGAACTCCTGCCAAAATTATTAGGTAAGTCGTGGGCATGTAGTATTTCATAGTTTCCCAACCTTTAAATAGAACCGCGGGCGCCGCGCTGACCTTAAAAAAGTATTCTCTTTTAAATCTAGTAGGTGTCCCCTTTTTAAATATTTTCCTGAGAAACTGAAAACCAACATAATGACAAGCCAAGCTCATCTTATTCCAAGCTCTTACTAACTTAATACAGGTACCTAACTATCTTTTTTAGACTTACATCAGCTACAGGTACCGCCTTTTTAATATTCTTTTTAGAAAGGACCACAGGTGACGACTTTTTCAAATATATCTTCAAAAACTCAGAAGTGACACTGATCATTTGCTATTTTGTAGTTATTTATTTGCCATTGTCATGTCTGTCATAGATATATACTAATATGAATGTATTACAAAACTTATTATTAACTAGCGTAGGATAATATAATCATTACTATTACAAATGATATGTTCATGCTAACATACAGTAAATTGTCTTAGGTGTAAGTGAAGATGAAATTATAGCTCACATAAAGTGGTACACTAAATATCTCCAGTTAAAAGATCGACAGCAACTAGCGATAAATAAATGGCGATCCAACAGGAGAATGATGAAACCTTCAAACGTAAGTATAAAAGTAAACAGCCTTAGAAAGCTACATAAACTTAAGCTGAAATAGGTACAGTATATTCTAGCTTCAGCATTGACGTAAGCTTCAGTTAAAATATTATTACAGATCTCTATTGTTAGACGAACTTTAAAAAAAAATTGTTTTTGTCAGAATGAGAATGATGCTGGGAAGGATAATATTAAGAACAAACAAGTTGTAAAGAACCGCAGATCTTACAGTGATTATACAAATAAAAAAGGTAATGTGGACATTGTAAAGCTATCTTAAAAATCTACAGATTATTTTGAGGCCATAGATGTAATTTTAATATATTGATACTTTTTATAAATTAAATGTTGATTGATAAACGTAAATTTTTGCAGATGATATACATTTTGAAGAAGGCAACGATAAAGCTCGGTAAATAAATACTATGTATGCGCACGCACATTATTGAAATCTTAATATATTTTGTTAAAGTCGTATACTATATTTTTGAATAATAATTATTTCAGATCCTTTGTTAGAAAATGTTACAGCGATGAAAGATTTTTGCAACTGGAAAATATGAATGATGAAATGGACAGTGAGTTTGAAGATTATGTTGAAAGTGATGTAACATCTAATTTACATTATCTAAAATCGACAAAACAGTGGCATATCAGATGCTCCAGCAAAGATACAAAAGCCGATTTAAGGATTACCAATGTGGAGAATATAACAAAACGGTTAGGCTTTTAATGATCTTGTTGTTAAATATCCTTCAAACAACCGAATCTTATGAGCATATTTTTATTCTTTACAGGGGATCTCCTTTTTGGAGAGCTGGCTTATGAAAAATAAAGATGCCGCTTGCAGATGATACTTTGCATTCACTGATAATGATTAAAAAAAAAAAAACATAAATATATTATTATATGGTTTTTAATAATTAAGATCATTTTCTTGACTACAGTCATTTACAGTAAAAAGGGTGCAGTATTTAGAAAAAAATATAAAAAAGTCCTATTTATAAATCTGAGAAATATCACATCTTTCTTGTCTGTGGCAGTGTTGCCAATTTAGCAACTTTGTCGCCAGATCTGAGGACTTTTAGGTAAAGTGGTATGACAAGTTTTAGCGACAAATAATATCTAGTGACTTTTCTGGTGACTTTTTTGGAGCATATTATGGGATAGACTGTAGATTTCCTCATTGCATCGATAATTTAATTATTGAAACGAGTAAAAATAACGAGCGAAACTGAAAAATTGGATAGCCGAACTAAAAAAAAACTCATCGGGTGGAGGAGTGTGGGATCAAGCGACTTTCTGGCAACTATTAGCACAATCTGGCGACATGAAAATATTGGAGTTGGCATCACTGGTCTGTGGTCGTTAAGCATGACGTGGTTTTATATTTGACAACTTTGACATTTACCAAATGGAAGGGAGCAAATCAACCAATTTGGCTTGATCGACGATTGTTCGGCTGAATTTGTCCGTTTACCGGCGAAGAAGAAGGACACGGTCAAGCCGGCGCTATCTTTTATATTGTTATAATAAAGTCATAAAAATTTTAAGGAAACGAATTAAATTAGTTTTAATCATGGGCTTAGTTACGGCTCTTATTGCTCTCCTGTTTATAGCCGCTACGGCTCATTCCGACGAGGCACCAAAAGGACCTAAAGTTACACACAAGGTTAGTATTGCAGTGAATCTTTTGTCATCCGATTGAAGCGGCCACGTTACAATATAACGGGTCTATAAGCTCATCACGGATGATCGGTCGCTGACCTTTTGTGGTGACGCTACATGTTTTTAGCCAAAAGTTCTATCTTTCTGCTTTAGTCATATTCAAAAAACGATTGTCGAGCAACTTCCTGTTTAAAATATAACTTTTTTTATCCACAAAAAAAAATTGACTACAAACACATGTCATGTCCAGTTTTATTTAATTAAGATTAATTATCTTGTAGCTTTTAAATAATCAGAACCGGATACTTGATAATTGTGTTTTTCAATCTACATACTGTATAAATGAATACAAGCCTTTAACAATATACAATTTAAAAAGTAAAGAAATTAATTTAAAAAAATATTTGTTCAATATTTTTTATATTAGTTTTTTTTGGATGAGTTATTAAAACTTTTTACATAAACCCAAGGCTTAAACTAAGACTCCATTCAAGATTTTAACAAAAGGATGTACAAAAATAACTCGGCTCATTTTCATATTAGGTGATTTGGTGCCAATTTAAAATCCTTTGTGTGCTCCTTAAATGTCATGTCATCTGTACAGTAACCTACTTATGATGATACTGTTGAGATTTGATTTTGTAATGGATTAATCCTTTTTTAAATTTTGTAGGTATATTCGAAAATATGGCACCCATGTTTTTCAATTTGGTTTTTTAAGATATTTGTAGTACTGTTCTATGTAATGTGAACATAAATGAAATAAAATAATGAATTTAATTTATTTTTCTTTAGGTCACCTTTAAAATTAAGCAGGGTGATGATGTCATTGGAGATGTAGTAATTGGTCTCTTTGGAAAGACTGTACCCAAGACTACAGAAAACTTCTACCAACTGTCCCAGAAGGATGTTGGTCAAGGCTACAAGGGATCCAAGTTCCACAGAGTCATTGATAACTTCATGATCCAGGGTGGAGATTTCACTAAAGGAGATGGTACTGGTGGTATGTATTGCCTACTAAATAAATAAATGTAAAAGTTCGTAGGAATTCCGTTGTTTGTGTATTTGGGTTCTGTTTATGTTTCTCTTGCATACATTTTTCACATTGTAAAATTAAATAGCAGTAAAGCAAATACATCAATAGTTCATGTTTAGTGCCCACATGGTATAATTTGGGCAGATATGTGGGTAAAAGCTAGTCAGCATATAAAAACTAGTTCAAAACCTAAGAAGTAATTTTAACAAGGTAGTTATTTTTGATTGCCATACAGTTGCAATCTAAGCTATTAAAGCAGTAATTAGCAATTTTTTTTTTCATTATTGCAATGGTTTACTATGTAGTTATTATTTTATTTTTGTTTGATATAATATGAATCGATAAACACTGATAACTTCTCTCACCTTAATAACACTTACAGATAACACATGGCTTAGAGTATATCTAAAGATTTTATCTGTTATGTCTTACAGCTTGGGTGTATTTAAATCTGGCAGGAAAACAAGATTAGTTCAAGATGATGTACTTTATCTGTAGTTTTATAGAATATTCTAGTATGACAAGTTAATTATTCAGGGCTGCTTTGCTCAGGCCATTTTGGCTTACAAAGCACAAGATTTTATTATGTCTTATAAAACAATTTTTAAAATGTTTTCCATGTGATTGAAAAAGATATATAAAATGTTTGTATTTTCTCACCAAATTTAAACCAGTTTCAGCTCATTGCATTTACTTAAAAATATAAAATCTAGTAAAACTACAGGCAAGAGTTCGTCAAATATTTAAAAAGTTCTGTACATGTAAGAACTGGTACTACAAAATTCCGAATATGCAGCTCAAATAGACTTACAAAATTGGCAAGACCAGTCTCTATTTAGCTGATCACTATAAACGGTCTGTGCTTAATATAAACACACCATTATATATTATGTATAATAATATGTCACTACTATCCATAAGTGGCATACATGACATATAATTTACATTAATTATAATAATATTCAAGATGTGCTTAAAGCTGAAGACACATTTTTAATTTGATGTTTAATTCGTAATTAAAATTATGATGTGAATTCATTTATATATTTTTTAGTTTGTACTATTTATATTGTATGATGCATTTATAAGGTGCAGTATAATATCACTATTTCTCTTAACAGGTGCTAGCATCTACGGCGCTCGTTTCGAGGATGAGAACTTCAAGTTGAAGCACTATGGTGCTGGCTGGTTGTCTATGGCTAATGCTGGCAAGGATACCAATGGCTCCCAGTTCTTTATCACCACCACCAAGACACCTTGGCTCGACGGCAGACACGTTGTTTTCGGCAAGATCTTGGAGGGCATGGTAAGAAAAAAAGAATGTTGTTTTTTTAAAAAGAAGGCTATTAATTTGTAGCATATACTAGAGATTTCTACGAACGGCCCAATAATGAGCCAATTACGCTGGCTTTGCTATAAATGCTTATAATCTAGGATTCGATTCCGGGCTCAGGCAAGTGTTATTTGTTATTTTTCCTCACATAGCAGCCTGGATTCCATATTGTGTCCTGTGGAGGCCCGGCCCCTATCCCATGGGATTTAAACTAAAGATGGGCCGACAATGCGTTAGGCCGACTAGTCGGTTTGCCGATTAATCGGCGGTCGAATGGCCGACTAGACAGCAAGGCCAATCTAATGATGCACTCACAGTTTCGCAACATGTGCAATAAACTAATACAAATAGAAGACTTAGTACTACTTAAAAAAGAGACACATGATTTTAGGAATTGTTCAAATTTGGAATAAAATATATCAATATCTGGATACTAATGAGAGCAATAAGGGTGTTGATCACAGTCAAAGCCTGATTTGTTGGAGCAAATTGGGCAGTGAATGTTTAATATAACATTTTAAATGCATTTAAAACCTCATATTGTTCATCGGCACACTACATATATATTACAAAGCAGCGCAAGTTATGTAGCATTTATAACTTGCGTTGCAAAATATAACTAGGTTTTGAATGAATTGCACTTTTATATCTAGTGAATCTAATGATCGCTCTAGTCAGCCATTGGAGCGCCGACTAATTGGGTCGTCCATCATCAAATAAGCACATCATTCTTGACTCATATCTATCTAGGTGATTTATTATTATTTTAGGCCTTAAAAAGTGATAAAAATCATCATCAATATTTATATGAAAAAAAGAAACATTTATTTCATACACAACTTCAAATACATACATACTCGCAATACCATATTTTCAAAACATGTCTCTTCATTTCCTGTTTGTGCTCATTCTAAGATCTCATTGTTTTGTTTTGTTTCAGGATATTGTGCGCAAAATCGAAAAGTCCCCAACTGGAGCCAATGACAGGCCTGTTAAGGATGTGGTTATAATTGACACTTCTGTAGAAGAAGTAGCTGAACCTTTCAGTGTCTCAAAAGACAGTGCATAACAATAAGTAACATGTGTAATATTACTCTGTAATGCATTTTCAAATACAATAAGTTGTAAGTTTAAAAAAAGAATTTAATTTGTGTCACAAATAATATGTTGTGGTAACAGTTGGTTTTTTGTTTATACACAATATAGTTAATAATATGTATAAGAAGTAAACATGCCAATAGTATTTTTCTAAAATAAAAGATAAATTCTAGCAAAGGTTTTTTATTTCATTTATACACAATTCTGCTTCCTTCTTGACTTCTGTATTTTTTTGTGTGACTCCAAGTTTCCATGCATGTCCACAATATTTTCTAGCAGTGTCCAACACATTCTTCTTGATATATGCCCTGCCTAAATTGACATACATTGTGCCCAAGTCTTCCATTGTATTTTCTAATGTTTTAGCCATTTCAATTGCTTCATTGAAGTATTGTATGCTGTCATCAATCTTGCCCAGACTATCACAGACAGTGCCAATGTCATTCAATTGTACTATTAAATGTTCTTTTTCAACATCTGAAACTTCTTTCATTCTCCCTAAAGAGCTTATCAAAAATCGTAGACCATCTTCAGGCCGATTACAATCAATGAACAATCGCCCGTACCAATCTTCAGTTAAAGCTAGCAGCTTTATGTTACCATCAGTAGGGTCGTCTTTTACAGCTTTAGTCATTTTTTCCAAGCACCATTCGTAGCCAAGTTGAGCTGTAGAATATTCCTTTTGCAAATGGCTGACTCTAGCTAGTTTAGCACTGAGATGTACCACACGACTATCATCTTCTTTGGCTCCATCTGCCATAATTCTCTGGGTAACAGCTATGAACAATGACTTAGCTTTGTCTAAATGCTCTCTTTGAAGGGCTAGATTAGCCATTACATCATAGACATAAGTTATCCCTAACTGATGATGAATCTGTTGGGCTTGTCTCAATGCCACATGAAGTAACTGTTCTGCTTTTTCAAATTCTTCTCTTTGAATAAATAACACGCAATGTTTAATGGTGTGAATAAGCTCGTCCTCAGCGCTATGTTTATCTTTTTCTTTAATTCCCAACCATGTAAACAATGCGAAACTTAAAATACATGGAGCGGTAAAATTATGTTTCGGTCCTTTTTGCACAGTTATCACTGATGCTCTTCTAAAACTGCTACTCAGCTGAGAGACCCGTCCCATTATAAATCTGAATCTAGTAGACATATTTGGAATATTACAAAATTATTACATAATCTTGAATTACTAGAATAATTGATACAGTTAACGTAACGAATTAACTTAAGGGTTCGTACTATGCAAAAGTAAATAATCTATAGTAATTATTTATAAAAAAAATATTAACAATTTATTTGCAATATTCCCAATAATTACAAAATCACTTCTCGCTTCTAATATGACAGACAAGGAGATGACAGTGACAATGTCAATTGCCATGTCATGTCAATGTCAATTTGAAAAAAATAATAATAGAGATAAACCAAGATAATCGATGTTGAATCTCGATGTTATGATATCGTATCCTGAACAGGAACAAAATTTAGGGTCTTACATGTAGCAACATTTTTTGTTGTCTTTGGTCCACTCCACTGTCAAGTCAATGTCAAATTGTCAACTTCGTTGTAAAAGGGAATGAATGAAAAAATAATTATTTTGCACAATTTTATTTTGTGGTGTGATCATTTTAGTGTCGTCATTGAAAATTGAATTAGAAAGCGAGCGAACTAGTAGCACAGAAACGAAGTGTATATGTTTATAATGATAGGACTAAGTTGACGTAACGGTGGCCTATTCCAATAACTTGATTATTGGAGTACCAAGTAATGCTGCCACGGGCTCAACAAGACGCTTTCGTAACAAACTAAATGGCAAAACATTAAAAACAAATCAAGATGTACGGTACTAATAGCTCAGATTTTCCACCCGTAAAAGAGGATACGTTTTGTAAATATGTTTTGTACTACGAGATAAATAATTCTTGGTACGTAAATGTTCCTTGGCCTTGTATTTTTTTGTTTAATATTTTTTAGTGCTTATGGTGTTGTTCTTTGCAGGGTCCGTATTTGGGATTTAATTATTTTGATACCAAACGCTTTGTTTGTGCTGTTCTTAGTGGTAAGATTTAACAAGGCTCAGTTGAAATTGCGTGCTACGAGTAGTCCTATATTCCTGACGTTCTACACATTGGTGTGGGGCAATGTAATTATAAGTTTGGTGCGATGTGCTGTGTCAATGACAGTGAATCCAGCGATACCGCTTGGAGGCCTAATAGACAAGATCCTATGGGTCATGGTCAGATTCTTTTTGCTTGCCACTGAAATGAGTGTTGTCATATTTGGATTGGCATTTGGTGAGTAAATAAACATTTCATTGACTGCTTTTATTGAGTAAGTCAATTCATTCTATAATAAAATAGTATAGTAGGTTATTGTAGAGTACAAATGGCTAAAATTGGTAAAAGCTACATTTTGAATTAAATAAAAAAGGTTTTACACAGAGTAATACAGGGTGGATGCGACATAGCGACATTTATTGAAACCACAGCTTCTATTAATGGCCAGTATGCATTTCCACCGGATAAAAAATTCACTGGCGAAAAAAAAAATCCACGTCTTCCGAACAAATTGCACGATCGCAATGTTCAAATTGTTCGGAGAACGTGATTTTTTTTTTTCGCCAGAGAATTTTTATCCGGTGGAAAATGATACTTAATATGTATAGAAGCTGTGGTTTCAATAAATGTCGCTATGTCGCATCCACCCCGTATATTTGGATAAGCAGGTTGAAATTCTGCTTTTAGTCATTTTGTCCTACATAATATTGAAGTAAACAGTTATTGGTTTTCTAAATGGGATGGCTTAGTCATGATAATCATTTATTGTCATTGGCTGACGCTTTCACTATTCAATTCATTGACAGTTTTTGTGGTTATGAGATACTTGGCTGACCTTGTCATAATCTGTTGAACAATATTATTACAATAAAATTTAACTACTGTTTTCTAATCTTCTTCGTCGTGTCGATGGCTGATTCAAATTTTATTTTGTCTTGCCATAGTGGTGAAAGGATTAGCCAATTCACTTTGGAGAACTCGCGAATTTCCCAGGGTGCGCCGGACGTAGGGAATCGTTGCGTACGTCACTCGGGGAGGCTCCTTTCATGCACCCCAAATTGTTTTCTAATATTATGTTTTTAATTACAGGTCACTTAGACAGCCGAAGCAGTATTAGATATGTGTTACTGGCAACATCGCTCATATCCCTTGCTTTTACCGTAACGCAAGGCACTCTTGAGATTGTAATGCCAGATGATATATTCCACATTGACAAAGACTACTACTTGTTTGGACATGGGGGCATGCTGTTTTGGTTCACATCCTCTTTAGTCTTTGCTCTTATTTACTTTTTAATATTACTTCTTCCTTGGATTCCATTGAGGGAATATCTCGCTTTACCAAGTAAGTATAATTTTTTAAATATAAATTTGCATTAGAAATAAGATTATTGAGTGCTAAAATCGAAAACTTCATAATGGTACTTCATACATTCATCTTTTTATAAGTATATTACTTTAAACTTTCTTAATTAAATTATCTTGAATATCTGGGTCATTTTGTGTTACTATAAACAGATATGAACCATGAGAGATTTAATTTTATTATTAAAATATATTGTTACAAATTATCTAATAAGAATCTTGTAAGAAGATGTTAATATATGTAAATAGTGATATTATGAGATCACTTAGCTTTGTTACAAAGCGTGTCCATTGTGGGCTCTATTAATTAGATAATACATTGTTTAATAACAAATCATTATACTTATGTGCTTTTAATTAGTCATTTATTAAATAACTCACTAATAGAGTACAATTCTATATTAATTGAGGCTATAACAGGCAATTATTTTATATTCTGTGTGAAATAACTTGTAAATGCTAAAGTATTTATTCAAAGCTATTGTTTCCTTTTTATTCTTATCTCTTGATTAATGGCAGCATAAACAATAAATGTTTGCAAGACTATCTTAATTTATTGTCAACAACAGAGATTGGTTTATTTATAGTTGAGTATTCTATCTTATTTACCGCCTTCTCCATCCAGCAGTAGTGATGCCACTGTTTACGGTGCGTTCACAGGTTAGACTGGCTGTGTCTTGTAATTTTTTTTCAAGTGATTACTGTCAAGAAATTCTGTAGTCTATATTGTATTGGATGAACACTATAAATTGATAATACAAAAATAAAACATCCACTTATGATATTAAACACGAAAATTCTACAGGAATAAAAAACTGTAGTTGATATCTTTACGTATTCTTCAATTTTCATGCAATGCTCAATATCTGATCAGGTAATTTGATCCTGGGAGGCTGTGACTAATGATCTTGACCAGAGATATTAGTATCACAATTCATACTTAATTTAATTAATATTGGGTTTGATTTGTGGTTTATTACCTTTGAATATTATTTTCATGTAAACTAATTATATAATAAAATAAATAAAATCATCTATTGACATAAAATATTACAATCATATGATATGTATCCTCAGACTCCTGAACTAGTGTTAACTGTATTTCTGGGACCAGCATCTTCGTCTTATTCTTATTCTTATTCTTCTTGTGTGAGTGGGTGTGTGTGTAAATATCTGTTTGTGCAAATAGCATGTTTATTTGTAATGTATGAACAGTAAATTCTTTCTGCATAATATGCAACTTAATTCTCCCACAACTATCAAATCTTAAATTCAAACGTAAAATTGTTACACTGCCAAAGATATTATTATAAAATCTTTGTACAACAATCATTGTTCTGAAGATTGTAGGAACTTGTCATTATTGTGTACTGTTTAGCATTGTGATTATAATTATGCTGTATGGCTTCCTTGCCTACCACAGCATAAACACGTGCACACTTATAAGTAGGCGAAGGTATTGACAACATTATTATGTGCATATTAATAACTTAGAGTCATAAATATTAAATTGATCCTATATTGGTTAAGTTTATCTGTAGCTCATTTTTCAATGAGGGCTTAGTGCGGATTGGTAAATATTTTTCTTAACTGCACTTGGTTAAAATTAGCGTCAGCAATATATATCTTTAATTAACATAATAATTCTTTAGGAAAAATATGGGAAAAGTTATTTTTATATTTTGTCAAATTGCTGATAATAGAATTATTTTGGTCACAAAGATAAACAAATAAGTTACAGATTTTATTTGAATGGAACTTTGAATCTGCTTCTTCATGTTGACTGCATGTCATACCTTATTAGCCAAATATGTGGCCACTATCAAATCATTTATTTCCATGGGCCCAAAAGGGCGCTTGGACACGTCATAGCCAGCATCAAAATACAAAATATTATATAAAATTAATTGTGTATCTTGTAGGGCATTTCAGACAGTTAGTTAGATTTATATCTAGTTAGATGGATTGTTAATAATTTTCCAAAAAAAAACTTCTTTAATTTGCAATAATTTTAGACGTATATGGTTTTCTCATAGGTGCCATTGTTAGAACTTAACCAAATTAAAATGAGACCATACAGAAAGCTTTAAAATAAAAAAAGAATCATTAAAATCGCTTCGCCCAGTCAAAAGTTATAAAGTAACAAACATAAAAAAAAATACCTACAAATTGTGAACCTCTTCCTTTTTGGAGTCGGTTAAAAATAAACTTCAAATAACAAGTACCATACTAAAATAACTTCGTATATTTTCAGCGAAACTTTCCTTCTACCTGTACGTGCTTCTTCTGGCGCTGCTGGACACGACGCAGGCGATAGGCGCCGGGCTGCTGGCGTGGGGCAACATGCAGTCCGGCCTGTGCGTCGTGGACGTCACCACGTGGCTCTACTTCTCTCTCTACACTCCTCTTGTCTATCACACATTTCTCAGTGAATTTTTCAGGTAAGTGTTTTATACACATTCAAGCTCTAAAAGAAAAAAAAAGGCCTAAATACCTTTACGAGAAGTTCGAGTGGGTGAAAGCTGTACAAGAGAAAAATACGCGTAGAAGGGAGGCCAACAATATGGTAATACCTGTACATAGAACAGCGCAATATAAGGGTAGTTTTAAATACGCGGCTACCAAGATATGGAATGACCTGCCTCCACCTCTACGCAAATATATGTCCATACCTAGTTTTAAGAAACATTATATTTAAGAAACTTTTGTGTACCCAAAAGCAGGTTTAAAAGTAATTATTATTTTATTTTATTTTTTTTTCTCTTGTAAAAGATATTTTATTAAATTGGTGCTGGTTTATGGGTGCTGACCTCAGTTTTCAATTCGTTTTTAGGGTTCCGTAGTTCCTACAAGGAACCCTTATAGTTTCGCCATGTCTGTCTGTCCGTCCGTCTGTCCGAGGCATAGCGACAAAACCGTTGGTGCTAGAAAACTGAAATTTTGCATAAACATGTATGTTAACTATACAAAGAAAGTCGTAGAATAAAATTTGGAAAAATATTTTTTTTCGGGTAGCTCCCCTACATGTAAAGTAGAGATGTTTTTTTTTGTCGCCTACTCCATAGTGTGGGGTATTGTTAGATAGGACTTTTAAAAACGTTCAGGGGTTGCTAAGACAGTTTTTTGATTTAGAGATCCGTTTGCGAGATAATTAACTTTAAAGAGCAAATTTTTGTTCGAGTAGAGCGTCCCCCCCCCCTCTAAAAGCTAAACTACTGGATCCCAAAATCTGAAAAAAAATGTGTCGGTAGTACATGTAATGAACTTTAAAGGAAAACTATAGCGGATAAGTTCACTTCATTAGTTCAAGAGGAATAGGGGTCCGAAATGTCAGATGCAGTTACTCAGAATATTTCGTTCAAAATTCTTGAAACATAAATAAACATACATAATACATATATTATATAAAATCACGCCTCTATCCCACGGGGGTAGGTAGAGACGATGGAACGCCATGTGCTTCGCTCCTTACATACTTCTTTCGCTTCCTCAACATTCATACATCTCGTCATACGTGCTAGCTGGTTTCGTGTACTACAAACATTTCCTTTCTGAAGGACGCCATTTATCTGGTCCCTATATGTCTTAGTGTGGGGTATCGTTAGATAGGTCTTTAAAAACATAATGTGGTTGCTAATACAGCTTTTTTGATTTAGGGATCTGTTTGCGAGATAATTAACTTTAAAGAGCAAATTTTTGTACGAGTAGGGCGTCCCACCCCCCTCTAAAAGCTAAACCGATAGCTTAAAAAATCTGAAAAAAATCAAAGTTGTAATAAACCCTTCATGAAAACTATAGCGGTTACTTTAACTTAATTAGTTCTAGAGTAATTGGGGTCCAAAGTGTAAAATGCAGTTACTTAGAATAATTCGTGCAAATTACAAAAACCTTTGAAAGTAATGACTTGTATGAAGATGTTACTTGTTTAATACAGATAGTAAATCCCTTTTAAGTCGAAATATGTTGTTACGACTAGCTACGGAACCCTACTGCGCGTGGCCCGACACGCACTTGGCCGGTTTTTTAATAAATATTTTCTAGTTCTCCTAGTACACCTCGTCTTGTATCTAGGAATTTTCGTTAATTTTTAATTTTTAGTTTATTTTTCTTGTATTGTTTTTTTGGTTGTAGTGTTACTTTGTTTATATTTTTTTGTGAGCGTTGATTTACTGTGTTGTTCTTTCTGGCAGGGACTAGCTGAAAATCAGTGCTGTGCATTGCGCGCAGCAAATACTGAGCTAGATCCCTTGCCGCACATTTTCTGTGTACTATTTTATATTTCGTGTAAACTGTTTTTTTTTTTTTTTAAATGTAAGATAATGTGTGGCAAATAAATGGTTTAAATGGTTTAAATCTGTATTTTTTTGCCTCTAGATTATGTAGCTTATTATTTTTTTGCCTCTAGATTATGTAGCTCATTAGCTCTATGTATGATCATTTGCTTTTCGATCCCAAATTAAAGTTCGTGAGTGTACCTCTAACGACAGGTATACATATATGTAATAGGTCAAACACAAACCTAAGTGGAAATTAAAAATTGTTTTTCACCACACCAGCACGAGAAAGATAGTTTGCTTGCCAGAATTCAGTGAGTAAAAACCGTTTTTACTCACTAGTGAGTAGTCTCAGTCTCAGTACAAATGTTTGCGAATCACACAAAGTTTTTCCATGTTTTGCTTCGATCATTAATTTCAACCAAAATATTCGAAAATACATACTCTCTTTATTTCTAGTTTAATTATTTATAATCCATGAATTTGACTAGTTCTTAGATTGCATATTTATCTTTGAGGCAACACTTATTTTTGTCGATTGCGTTTTGTCCATACTTAGAGGTGTTCGTTTATCTTTACAGTGTATCTCAGCCAAGCATCATGTTCTCGTACAAGGCTCAGATGGACGAGCCGATGGACGACGATCAAGTCTCGCTGCCGCACCAGCAAAGCTTTAGCTCACTCAAAACTGATTCTGACTACATTTATCAGGTAATCCTTTTGACTCTTAAGGGTTGGACCTCATCTGGCAGCACGGAATCGCCTTTTCCGTCGCCCTTTCTCTTTCTGTCGCTTAGAACTGCCATTTGCTAGACCGAGACAGAAAGCATAATGCGATAGCACGCGGCGGAATCCTCGAAGCGATCGGCATCACGGACAAAATGCAATGGTCGGCAGGGAGACTCCGGAACGCTGAAGCGCGCGATAGCATGCTAACGAATCCTTTCACCGCCGATCACTTACTATGCAGACGCGTGCGATCGTCTTTTTTGTCTGCAGAATGCGACAGCGCGCGTTCGCATGCGGCAGCATACTGCAGCACGAGGTAGCACAGGCGGAACAAATGCGATTCCGTGCTGCCAGATGAGGTCCAACCCTAAGTATAACTTTTGCGATTAAGAGTTATTCACGAAGTAAATTAATATTTGACCGAGTATAAAAGTGACCAATTTAATTATTAAAATCGAACACAACTGAACACATTGTACGCGTCAATGTTACTTGAATATTGTGAAACAGGCTCTTAAAAGTTGATAACACGTAAATAGTATACAGTTTTATGATAAGTCGTTCAAAGTAGAAGAATATTGTCGAACAATATTATTACAAAAATACTAAAGTTTGCACCACGACCAGTCGTTTGTTTATTCTATCTATGTTTGGGCAAGGCCGTTTCCGGTTATGTGTACAGAAGCGACGCAGTAAAATATTCTCATACAAATGTCAGGCGCTCGGTACCGAAACAAAAACCTAGCACCTTTTTTAATGAGAATATTTTAATGCGCCGCTTGCGCCCTGATAAATCACCGATAGTGGCGCCCTCTGCGCCTACATTTGCGCAATGTTCCCTATTGAATGTTCTCAATGTTTTTTTTTTACACCACACCACTGCGGGGCACGTTAGCTTAATCTAAAATACATTTTCCTTCAGCAGAGCAACAGCGTGTACGACAGCACTCTCTTCGAAGCCGGCGGCACGACTCCCATGAACCCCGTGTACAGCGCATCGCTGCAGAGCCCTGACTCGATAGCGTCCGGACAGTCCATTGACATCGGAGCCCCTGCCTCGGGCTTCCAAAGCCAAAACATGCCCTCGACATAACAGCCACGGCAGTATAAACGCTCATCATTGTGTTATTCTACTTCACCGTTGGCGTAGCTGAGGGTGGGATAAAACCCTCCTTTTCAAAGGCTTCTCATATCCGTCGGAAAAGTGCAATAAATATATTAATTTCGATAGATATTGTCGCGCGTTTACGCTCGTATTTTTCAATCTGTACTGTGTGTGTACAACCTTATTTTGCTCTACCAGCAACCTAAAAAAACATTTCTTCTGTATCAGTAACCAAATAGATTCCACTAGATTTTAGCAGAAGATTTGAAAAAAAAAAACACATTTTTCCATACAAATTAAACAACTAAATTTATGATAAACATTTTTTTTTTCGTATTTTCTCTTAAAAACTATGAAATAAACTGATTCTGAACAAACAGTTGTTAGGTTGCTGGTAAAAATTAGATTGTATAAGATTACATGAAAATTCGATGAATATTTCTCGTAATAATGTAGAAGAGTATTCCTAACCACTTATATTAAAAAAAACATGGTTTCTTGAGCATATCACAATCAGATAGAAAACAGCACCTATTCGCCTTATTCTCCCACACCTCTTCGAAACCCACCTCAAAATGTAGCTACGCCAATGACATCATACATCCAAAGAAACATAACTATAAAACTAGAATCGCGTAAAGATAGAATTAAAAGAGGTTATTTGTAGTTAGACGATATTATTTTCCACTTTAAAGAATCTCAACTAACTCTTTTCATATTTAACTTCATGTTTTGCAAACCATTTTCTTTGTGATAGCAGCCAGTGATCAAATCAAATACTTGAGACTGCATTTCATCCCATCTGCTATATACCTTTAGGGTAAAACCAAACGAGCGTAATTTTGTGAGTCGTGAGTTGTGTATTTTTCGTCACTCATTTTACGTTCTACTGAATTTCTACGGAGTTGCCAGACGAACTTACGAACTTAATTTATTTATTCAGTATTAAGCGTTGGTACGGGCTGTTCGTGTCGTCGAGCGCGATGGATTCATTAAAAATATTATGAATGTTTGAAAAGTACTACCATATGACAATTTTTTTTTGGAACGAAACCTTATCGCGCGTTGCGAGAGGGGGCTAGACGGAAAAAATTGGGACGAAAAGTTGTAACGACACATTTCGTAGCAATTCTCGTAGCGGCGTAGTAATTACATGCTACGTTACAGCTACGGTGCTACATCATCAGACACACAGAGTGAGTATTCGGTGAACCACATTAAGATTTTTTTTATAACTTAGAAAAATAAAAATTTCTTTACTAATTAATCGAAAGGAACTTCGTTCCATCCGGGTGTCTCTTGACACCTCAGTAGTTTTTTCTTTTTTTCTCATTTTGCCTCGTCGTGTGGCACCAACTGCCTTTTTGTATGAAACCGAATGCAGCAGAATTTATGCCACCGAAATTCTGCGACTCACGACTCACAAAATTACGCTCGTTTGGTTTTACCCTTATTAATTGTAATGGATCCATCCATAAGATTTTGACATTAGATTATATTATAGCTGTTAAATTGTAGATTTATTATAAAAAAGTTACTGTGACTTTAGTGACTTGTCATGTGATTTTATTTAGTTGCCTTCTCATTTTAGACGCAACGAAAGAACTTAAAAAAATATTTGGAAAGGATATTGTAAATAGATCATGCTCAGTTGGTATATTATTTATGTTTAATTTCTTCGCGCGAAAAGATTCTTTAAAATATGATAAAAAAGTTACTTATTCTTAGTTTTCTGAGCTATATTTCCCAAACGGGAATATTTATTTTTTGAAGAAAGCCAATGGGTAAATTTCTGCACTTGAATCTGTATAATTTTATTAATATCAATGTAACGTCATTTATAAGTTGTAAAGCCAGTTATGAGCGTGTATTCCTTTTTAAAATGTAACTGTCAATTTTTGTAGTTTTTTGGGAATATTTCGTAAAAACTGAATAAAAGTATGATTTTATTCAACTAACTTTTTAGAATGTGGGCTCTAATATGATATATATATGCTTTAGTTATTAAATATAATATGACAATTACATTTAATAACTAAAGCATACTTTTCTATTTTATGAGTTGAAAGAGTATTAACTGTTAAGTAGATAAATTACAAAATTATGCTGTATTTACGAATGAAATTGTTATATTTACCTTTCAAAACTTGCATTCTAAAAAGCTAGTTGAATAAAATCATACTTTCATTCAGTTTTTACGAAATATTCCCAAAACACTACAAAAATTGACAGTTACATTTTGAAAAGGAATACACGCTCTTAATTTGACCGTGTAACTCATTCAATTGAATTGAACATATCTGGTGAATAATCGGAGGCAAGCAATCAATATGTGGTGTTCATTTTCAATTTCTGTACTTAGTTATAATCATTTATCGAATCGTGTAATCAGCACATTAGTCAATTTTAACACAACTTATTACGGCAGTATTCATACCGCGAGTATTAGATAGCTGTTGTAAGTGTGTTTATTTGTGAAATTTGCTGCTATTTTAAGTTTCTCTACAGATTTTCGATATGCCTACTAAGTGATAAGTTGCTGCTATGGATTGGCCGTAGTGTATTAAGCCGGGTCCACACCTAACACCATATGATGTTAGCGCCACGCTTCGGCTTGCCAGTGAACGCCAACGTGCTATTGATAGCATCGCTTAAGGTACTTCAAACAGGAACCAAATAACGAGTTTGTTGGCCGTTCATTCGTTAGACGTGGACACGGCTTTTTATGAGGCGCTACCGATGAACGATGGCGCGACACCGTGAAAAGGGGCTAAAATTAGACAGCCAAGTTATTGGTGTGTCAATACAAAAATACCATTGTAATGGGTTATGTTATCTTATCAGTCTTGTTTCTTTATGATATAAAATATTATGTAAGGAATGGTATGTAGTACTGCAATAACATACCTCACGATTTAATACCGACCTCATAAAGGTATGTCATGTATTGTGAAATCCCCATTGTAGGTATATTGCGCTTGTGGAAAACAAGACTCTTCTTGTAAGTTATAAGTTTACTTCGTGTGATTGATACAAATATTGGTTTATATTATCGTACTGTGATGCATTATGTCTACTTATTTGTTAATATTTTTTGATAAAATAGAATGTAAAGGATAAGGAATGGCAAAGCTGGAATGCATTGTGTTTCGCTTAGAGTAAAAATATATTGTAATTTGTATTTACATACATCTTAAGTGGTGATTCTCATAGATATTTTAACATTTAATGTTTATTTCTAACATTTCATGAGTTTTGACGATTTACTTTATATCGAATTTTGTTACCATGTTTTCACAAATTTTATTCCCACCTTTAAAAAAGATTTTATTGGGGTTTAAGTTGGTAAGGAAAGAAAATAGCTGGGTTAAGATTTTGAACCAAAATAGCTGGGTTAAGATTTTGAACCGAAATAGCTTGGTTAAGATTTTGAACCAAAATTGCTGTAGTAATATTGTAAAATTACTTATTTATTTCCAATATTTACTTTGTTTTTGATCGCATTTTAGGTTCGTGATCAAAGATGTACTCAGAAGTAGTCAAGGTTTGAAGTGGTCATGTCAATTTCGAAAGTGCTGTATCAGTTTTTTTTATTACCATTGACAACCAAGTCAATTTTCCTTTTAAATTGTGATAGTCCATAAATGTAAACATTAAGTGATATTTTGGTTGATGGCGTATATTTTTGTTGTTTTCGTCTCTTAGAAGTTAATAAAAACAAATACTTTTATTGAAAAAAATTGTTTTATTTTATTAACCTTTGTAACAAAATAAAGAACAAATAGGTACTTATGTTTTCTTTGCATCTTTTACTAAATCTTCGAAAATAAATGGATGTTTCAAGCATTCTGTAACTGACAGCCTTTGGCTAGAATCTAGCATGGTCATCTTATCCAGTAAATCTTTCAGTTGAGCTATTTTCCTATCTTCTTTAGGTGTTATATTTTTATACGGTTTTTTAAGTTCATGGAGTATATCCCTAGATGGCGTGATATTGCTCATTTCAACAACTTTTTCTCTGCCTGTGAATTCGTCCTTTTTATGAAGAAGGAAATTATTGTTGTAATTGAAGTGCTGGTCTTTGAATTTTCCTCTTTTAATAAATTTACTAGAAAATTTGCCTTTCAAGTCCATGAAACATTTCAGCATTCTGTTGTTGGAACTGCCAGTGAACATTATCTTACTGGTAGCCATTTCATAGATGGTGCATGCAGCAGACCACACATCAACACCGTGTTTGTATGTCACTCCTAATATGATTTCAGGTGCTCGGTAAAATCGCGAGACCAAATAAGGAGTAGGTTCATTATCATCTATTTTAGTAGCTGAACCAAAGTCACATAGTTTAAGTATGTTTTTCTTTTCATTAACTAAAATATTATCTGGCTTTATATCTGCATGTATAATACCAAGCTTTTTGAGTAATCTCAATGCTAATAACAGTTGTCTACTGTAACTGTTGAGTGCTTTCATATTGAGGCCATGATGTTTGCCATACTTTTTGATGACTGCTCTCAGGTCCATATGGAGAGATTCAAGTAGAATGCAAAGGTGTCCTCTATGCATGAAGTGAGTAATAAACTCCACACAGTGGTATTTTTTTTCAGGATCTGCTGCTCGTATTTCTTTTAATATGGCTATTTCTTTTAAACTGGTTTTATACATTAGGTCATTATTTCGAACAATTTTTATAGCGTAATAGTCATTTCCATCGGTATTATCTTGAGCTCTAACTACGTTAGCAAATACTCCTTGACCTAATATGCCTTTGATTGTATATTTATTGTTGATAAGATCTCCCACTCTGATGATGTAGTATCCTTCACTATCATCCCAGTTGTCTGTTAAATTTAAATTATTTTCATTGGATGCTTGTTGCACAACGTCAGCATCTTTCGATTCAAATTCATCTTGCTCAGAAAACATATCAGTCACTTGTTTTGTAATTTTTTGGCTTTCAATTCTATCAACACTGTTTTCCTCATCAGATACTTTAATATGAGCTTTGTCTTGCTTTGCACTATTTATGTCTGCTGATACATTAAATTTTGCAAGCAGTTGTTGCCGTTGTTGTCTCCTTTGTTGTATAATACTTTCTTCATCTTCAGATTCTATTTGTGCATTGTCTAGCTCTGGGGAGGAATCACGAACCAATTTTCTTTTAGCTAATACATTAGATGAATTTTCATTTTCTTTATGACTTCTTTTTAGTCTTCCATCAGAAAGAATTTCTCTGGAATGCTTATTTTTTTTGGTATGTCTTGTTGCATCACTATTAGAATATTTTACAATTTTTTTTAGTTCTTGCTTCAGAGAGTCTCGTTTTCTGATCAATTCTTCAAGTGTTGAAGTTTGTTTGGCTGGCAGTGGAGGTGTTTTGGACTCTGTTGCACGAGATTTATGGTCCGCATATTTTGAACGGGATTTTACTAATTCTTTTTCCTCACGGTGTTTAGATGACTTGCTCTGCCTGCTGAAACTCTCGGACATCTTGAAGGCTAATAATTTAAATTTGTTTTATAATTTCTGTAACAATTGCTCCACTTATCTGTAAAGATAGAATATAATTATTGTTTGATTAAATATGTAGAACTACTGAAGCCAATAAAAATGGGTTGAAGTAGATGCTTGTTCAGTTGAGTTTATTATAAGCTTTAGCTTTTATCACTTTCATGAATGTTGCGGCCAGATTCGCCAGACCCATACTATATCTACAAGGTGAATGAAGAATTGATCAGCACAACACTCATAAAAGTGACTAGTTGCCATCTATACAAAAGTACTGTAAACTATATCTTTGATTACATTTCCACCCTGCCACTATCAGGTCCAACATTACTCAGTGGTCAATACTTTTCATGTTGGTGGTTGACCTCTCATCTCATAATATTTGTCCAGTCAATTCCAGTAATGTGTGTCACTTTATAGATCCGTCCATAATTATGTTTTAGTTATGGATACCTTATCATAGTCATTATGTGCTAGCTAGAAGAAATACAGTATCTATTAGTAAAAAAGGTCAATAACAGAATATTCAGTGTAGAACTAAAGTCTGTCATAAGTCACTACTAATACTGGCAGATATAAAATGTACGACTAACATCCAGAAGATCTTCAACATAATACTCCTGTAATTTACAATTTTATTTTGCTTCAATATCATGACATGGGCACTATTAAATAATAATACAGTGTGTAACACAGGAAACCTCGGCAATGTAATAGATTGTAATGAGGTGGTTTCATGCGTTACACATTCATCCTAGAAACTTGCACAACTTTCAGATATGTAATGTTTTTCGAAATTATTCATCAGATCAATATAGTTTATAACATTGTTTTTCACATTCAAATTGTTAACTTTATGTTGCACTATATTTTTTTAAAAGTTGGAAAATTTAATTACTTCAACTTCTGATTGTCAATGTCCACTATAATATAACGTGAATGTACTATTCATGTAATTTATTCGGTAAGAAAATTTACAGCATCACGTAAACACCTCCATTTTTGCATTACGTCATTTTAACTTTTTTTCTATCTGACAGTATGACAAAAGTGTTGCCAATTACTCTCTAAGTCTATGGCATACTACGCCGCTAGACCAGCGGCTAACAAAATTATTTGGTGACGGAACCATTTTGACAAGCGATATATTTGACTGTTGGGCTTGTTAACGTTAAGAAAAACAGAAACGTGTAATTTCAATAGTTTAATCGTTATTTCAATTTAATGTTAAAAAACTAACCGTTAATCTTAACATACCAGTAAAATAAACTCTATATAACATTTACTAACGTTGTTAGAATTTATCATTATAAAGGTAAAATTATAATTAGTGAGTACACTACATTAATTCGAAATACTTTTTTCCAATAGTCACAAACACGAATTTCAAAATATTTTTTTTTGTAATACGAATGGTTCTAATATAAGAACTCTGATTTATCATTCATCCTTTTTTTACAAGTTCGAAATTTCAATATTACTAACTTTTATTTACTTTTTCATAATACCGAGTTTCACAAGATCGATTAATAATAATTCCGATTTAGTGATAAGGCTGAAATATCAAAAATACGAATTCCAATTATTAAATTGATTGCGCCTGGGGTGATTTCTAGGTATCTACCACACACCCCCAAGCACTTCCGATTGATGACACTCACCGGTTTTATTTTATCTCCAGCATTAACGAGACTTGTAGTGAATGAGCAATCATGAACATAGCATTTAGACTAAAAAAACACCGGTTGACTTATTCCTCTGAGATTTAGCATCAGGGATAATCAGACTATATGTAATTCGAACTCTTTTACATAGCTTAAATCGCACGTATCTTGAGAACGGTGGGTACCTGTGAAACTTTAAAATTACCAAACAAGAATAACCGTTATACAAATAACAGTTAACTGTTAAATCGTATCGCTATTAAAGCGTAACGTTAAAAGTTAGCATATTTAACGTTAAATCTCTTAACGATATTAAAATATAACTGATACTTATGCCAAAGACAGCTAACGTTATTTAAAGCCTTGTTCAACGGAGCCCTTAATGCTAGCAGCATGGAAAGTCTTTGAAGACTTACTGCATCCGTTCGTCTGCATGTCTGACAAAGTAATTACATTTTTAATTTTGTTACTTTTTCTGTTATTAACCACCAGATCCAGATTGACGGACTGACTACCGTCTTAGGTTAGGTGAATTCTTGTCAATGAGTGACCGATATTGTCATTTTCTCTTCTATTCTATTCTACAATCTATGTCAGATTGGTCTATGACCTAACCTAAAAAATAAATTTATCGGCCGAACATACTTCATCCAGTACTTTAAAATTGCTTAAATATGTCCTTATTTGTGAACACTTTTGTAAAAAATAGCTTGTATCCTAGTTTACGTTTAATCACGCCATGCCGTAGTTTTCACATAACACCAAGTAAGTTTAGCGATATAAATATTATGTTTGTACAAGTGCAAGACAAGAATATTATAAATTATTTATATTAAGTTATAACGAGACGAATATTAACTTGTATATCACAGTATCTATAAAATATCTCAATGTAGTAGTGATCCAGTTATTAGTAATTTTACCTGGAAATAATTATCTACATTTTTTATCGCTGTTATTCCTGTTTTTCTTAATTACTTTAGTAAAGGCAAAACAAATGTATTTTTCAGTTAAACATCTCTATGCACCTGCTGCCTTAGGAATTGATGGCTATCTCCTTACAAGGAAACGTTGCAAAGAACAATTTTCGAATTTCATGGATAAGTTTAGAAGCAAAATGAATGACTTCACTGCAGACTCTAAAAATATGATTTTTACTGAAGACTTGAAGAATATGGTCCACTTAGCAGAGCCCACAGATTTGGCCCTCATCTTAAAAATGATTCAAAAGTAAGATATGGTTAAGCATACTTCTGATGAGCAGTGTTTAAATATATTTACATTAATGATGTTAGTAATAACAATTATCGGAAACATAAGTGTTATGAACAACACAGGTAGCACTACAAATAGTATGAATAAAAATCATTCGGATAACAAATCGTTTGGAAGAACAATTTCAGGTAAAGAACTTTAGGTGAGCCAATATAGACCCGTTAGCAATACAAAGATACAACTTTGTTTTAAATTAATTCGGCTCTATATAAAGTTGCATCCTGTGCCTCCAGATAGGACAAAATGTGCACAGAAATTATTTTCAAGTAGCTGATGGGATTGTCACTCACCGTGCGCATCAACAATGGCACTCTTTTTCTGGGCATGTGTTATTTTAAAAACTTCATTTTATTGTCAATTACTAGATGCATCCCTATGAAATAAGTACCTAGATCTAGGATCTACATAGTTATTTTATAGGTAGTTTAAACTGTATTAACAATCCTTTTTCACTCTACCCATGTTGGCCTAATTTTGGCTTGTGTTATATTTCAGGTTCAATACTCAACGGAGTGAGTACAGGTTTGGTTCATTTGTCTTTGGACCTGTTGTCATGAGGATGTTTCATTTCATGGATGCACCACAAGAAGCACTAGAGGTATTACACCATTTAACTAAATATTTATAATTTGCTTAATATGTTTTGTACAGCATAGATAAAATGGTAAAAAATAATATTTTGTATATTAATATATATTACCCAAGATTTTTGAATTTGATTTTCTCATTTTGAAGACATTGTTTTCTGGGGTCTTTGGTGGGTTTACCCTATATTATATTCTATATTAGAGTTTTCCTGTTAAAAAGTTGTTTATTACTGCTGATTCAGAATTGTGCACAATGTGGGTTAATATACTACATTATATAGAAACTAAATATTATGCTGTGAATAATTATAGAAAACTGCTCTAACATCCCACAAGTGCACAAGTTTTAAATTTTAATGTTCTGTTTCAGTGTTTCTATGATGAAAGAAATGATGGGTTCTTTGACCAGCAAATATCATACCACATACTCTTAGATCTACTATATTGTCATGAGCGGTATGATGAAATGCACAAAGTGTTTGATATTATTCAGAAAAAACAGCTAAACATGACAAGGTTCCCTAAATACTCTGTGGTGTTAATAATGGCTGCCTGTTACAAACAAGTGAGTATAAATATTTATTAGAAAAATACTTTTATATATTTTTTTACAATAGTTAAAACACCAGAGTGTGTATTTGGCCTTGTCATTGGGACCATTGGATAGTGTAATTGCTTCTGAAGCAATAACACTATCCAATGGTCCCAATGACAATGAAGCAATTACACTATCCAATGGTCCCAATGACAAGGCCAAATACACACATTCACTCAAACAAGCACACCTAGTCTCAGAACAAATCTTTGCAAATCACACAAAGATTTGTCCCATGTGGGGATCAAGCACACAACACCAGTGCGGAGCGGCGAGGCTCGACCACTAGGCCACACATGCAGACAATATCATGTAATATGTTGGTCAAAAGTACTATTTTCAATGTTTTTTTTTTCTCTCTTTATTTATTCTTAGGGACTTTTATACAAAAGTACATGCCAGTCCCAATCGGACAATACACTAATATTAGCTTAACTAAACGGTAACATAACAAACATGTAAATACTAATAGCAAATTCAGAACTAGGCCCAGGTAATATATGATTAAACATCTCTATGTTGTGCATATTTAAGTTTAATTCTTTTAATTTTTCCCTGGTTGATTGGAACCTGGTGCATTCCGTTTACAATGATGCATTTGATAAAAAGTTGCATATAGGGTTTAAGAAGAAGGGTACAAATCTCATTTGCCTCTAAAATTGTTCAACTTATATAAAGATAAGACAATATTTGTAGCTTATGAGGTTTATTGAGTTCACAGTCTATTTAATAACTCTGTGTAACTACACATTATTGCTTTAAACATTACAAAACGAAATCAGATATAAATGTTGTTAACTTAAATTATGAATTTATGTCATCAATTTATGTATGTTGTATAATGATAATTTAAAAACAATGATTTTGAATATTATAAACTGAATTTTGTGGACAATAATTTCAGAACACACCCGAGAGTTTGGAGTATGCATCTAAAATCTGGTCGGAGATGACAAGTACTGGGGTTTTGCCTGTCAGAAGAGCATGCACATATTTTGCAGGTTTGATCAAAATTATTATAATTTTAATGTTTTAAAGTTTAAATAAATGTCTCGATCGTTTAGTGGTTAGCGTATGCGCCTGTCACCGCGAGGTCTCGGGTTCGATTCCCGTGTCGGGTGTTATTTCTGAGCTATTATTGTGAATTTCCTAACGGAAAGTTCACAATAGCACCTCGTAAGTTGGAATTGTGCCCGTTGGAATAGTTCCAACCGCTTTCCCATGGGACCTAAACATAACAAGTGAAGTGTGGGTGTTGTATTCCTCTGCCACACCCTTCTGGATAATATAGGCGTGATGTTATGTTAAAGTTCAATTTTATAATTAACTTATAATGATTTATAACCCTGTACATTTGTTATTTTAGGATTGGCCTTAAATCAGGGAGTACCAGATATAGCAGTGGAATCAATATCAGCCCAGAAACAGCATTATGTGACTATTAGGAATATTAAGGTAAGATCTCTTAAATTTGCACATTTAAATAATGAAAACTTAAGAAAACAGCAATACTTATAACAAATTCCCTGAGAATTCCATTAATTTCATCTTTCCAATCTTTGTGCCATCTTATATAAAGTTATTTGACTTAGAAATGATATTAACTCATGAAACCTGTCAAAAGAAAAAAAGAAATATGAGAATTTTAATTGATTGCCTAAATTAGTCCTAACTATAGAAATTAAACCTTAAAAACTATGTAAATATGCAAGTTACTGCGATTGATTATTCTATACTATAAACAACATGATAAACTCTTTAAAAATACTGCAGAAAAAAATAATACTTATAACAATTTTAATTATTATAATTTAAGAAGACATTCACTCACCATTTCAACCATTGCTGGTTTTTTAAACAACTCAAATACTGTAAAGACTAAGTACACAATGCATGTTTTGCAAAGCAATTATCTTGCCATCTCTGTCTTTTAATAATGATAAACAAAGCAATCATTAGAATCGATTTTCAAACTTGTATCACCTTTAATGATGAATGCTTATATTTCGTTTTCTTTTTCATCTAAAAGAGGTCTTATGATGAAATAAGGTTTTAGTTTGATCCAATTAATAACCATACCACATAATTTATTACAGGCTATGGCTCTAGCAGATATGGGAAGAGCGGAGGATGCATTACCAGTATTAAGGACAGTGTTGGACATTGACAAGCCCACTGAAAAGGACAAACACACCTTCTTTAAAGAAACTGTATGTGTTTATTAAATCTTTAATAGATAATAGTATAAATGCGATAGTTACTGTCTGTTATGATTTTACATCGGTGTTGACAGCTGTGTTCTTTTTCAAGTGTTAATTGTGTCACTTTTTAATTCGGTCTGGTTATTTATTTATTTATTTATTTTAAACTTTATGCACATCAAAAGTACAATGGCGGACTTAATGCCTAAGGCGCTGTCTCCACGAGCGAGAGAATCGCGACGAGTCCGCCCTTATATCGTCGGAGAATCTCCACGAACGAGCGATAATTCCGCCGCGTATCGTCGCGAGTCGTAAACGAATCGCAGCGTTTCCGCGGCGACTCGTAACGGTATCGCCGCGTTTCCTTGACGACGCGGTGTAAAAGAAAGAATTCAGTTACGTTTGATAGCGCGCCCGCTGCGCGCTCGTCGCGAGAGCGCGGCGAGTCCGCTGCGAGTAGCGACGGGCTAGCGACGATGTAATGACGTTTCGCACGCTCGTTGCCACTCGTCGGATCGCGGCGATAATATCGCCGTGTGGAGATGGCTCCATAGAGAGTGTATAGAAATACGTGGCACGACGATAATATCGCCGCGATTCACTCGCTCGTGGAGACAGCGCCTAAGACATTCTCCACCACCAGTCAACCATGAGGAGGTGCAGAGACAATAATGGTAGATGCTTTAGAATTATAAAAAAAAGAAATTAAAATCTATAAATTTACATTTATACACTATAAAGTTATATTTTATGGGTCGGATAAGATCTTTTCAGAACCTCAGAAACTGGCCCTAAATCTCACAAATACTATATTTTTCTTAGTTCATTGTTATAATCTTGTCTCATATAAGATATTCTTGACGACCGGATGGCGGAGTGGGTAGTGTACCTGCCTGCGACGCCGAGGTCGTGGGTTCGATTCCCACTTAAGACAAATCTTTGTGTGCATGAACATGGGTGTTTGTCTTAGTCTGGGTGTTTCTATGTATAATAAGTATGTAATTACAAAAAAAAAGTATATAAGTATTAGTATCAGTTATTCTAGTATCCACAGTACAAGCTCTGCTTAGTTTGGGACTTGATGGCGATGTGTGTGAGTTGTGGAATATTTATTTATTTATTTATTATTCTGTGTTCGCTCTAGGTGGAGAGAGTGAAGGTAGCAGTAGAGAAATCAAACAACAAAGATTTACAGAAGGAATTTGACGACATTCATAAAGCTTTAAGGGATCGGGGACTTATTGATGATAAGGTGAGACTCAGAATTATATGTTAAAATAATAAATTTTTCTTTTTATGTTATTTGAAGCGAACGGATGTGTATTCTACCTGGTACTAAGTGGTAACTACTGCCCATGGGCAGCAATAATCCTCAAAAGCAGATGGTAGATTGTTGAGGTTTAGGTGTTACGCCTCATGTGCCAGTAATTTCACGACATGAGGCGAGAATCTCACCACCAAACCGAAACATAGCACAAAGGCAAGTACTACTATTAAGTGGCGGGTTAAAGATGTCCACTGTCTCAGTGGTGCTTCTGCCCTCTAGTTCGTTTATAAGAGCTCTACCACCATCACATTGTCTACAACAAAAAAAGATTTCAATGTGGCAGTGTTAAAAATGATATCCATAGCTATAAATTTTGTGTTACACTCGAATCAAATATAGGCATCTCCAGCTACAGTACATTATATTTCAAGAGTACCTAATTGTTTCAGACTTTAGACCTGTTACTAAACGCCGAGATTGCGGCTAAAAGTAAACAGGACTCACAAAAAGGAACCTTATTCCAAAACAAGAAGATGCCTTTTGGAACACGCTCAAGGCCCAAGAGAACAATTGTATAGCTTTAAATGCCATTGAATTTGATCTTACTAAGGATATACCCAGGATAGGCCAAAATAGTACAAAAGGACGAAGAAAATAATCACTGCCAAATATTCATAAATAATAGTGAGAAAAGTATGATATTTCGTCTCGTTTTCATGGGCTTGCCAAGTAGTCTAGAATTAAATCGCGAGTGTAGCGAGTGATTCTGACAAAGACTACGAGCAATGCAAATGATTAAAAATTACTTTCATCACGAAAATCAAGTCCTCACGAGTATTAAATAAGTTTTTTACCGTAAATAGAGTGGAGTAGAGTATTCTTTATTGTTCATCAAATATATACAGTTTGACAAAAGATACAACTTAAATTATTTTCAAATGCACAATGGGCACAAAAATAAAATAATACAATAATTAATCAAATAAAATACCTAATAAAAACCTTTTTAAATTTGAAACTTTTATTAATTTTAAAAGGCAGTAATTACAATACGGTTTGTTGACTTGTATAATATCCTTCTAAATATGGCTAATATTTTGGGTAAATTCGTAGTAAAATCAATAAAAAGTAGTTGTAAATAGTTATTTTGCGATTGAGTGAATGAATTACATCGGAATTTGTTTTTTTAAAGTGCTTTGTAACATGTTCTAGGGAAGATGTGATTTGTTATTTTATTTGAATGTTTGTGTTGAGAGTCCTCGTTGTTAAATAAACAGTTATAATAAATCCTAGTTGATGAAATAACGTGTTTTATTCTTTGTATTATTTTACACAAATCAGGCACAAACTATAAAGTGAACAATAGTGTCGTCTTGGTGGGCTGTTAACTGTATTTTAGTCACAGAACAACAATATAGTGTCGTAAACATTTTCACGAAAATTTGACAGTGGTTACTGCTTTTTTCACACCCTTTGTTAAGTAGAGGCTTCTCTTTATAAGAAGCCTTTGCTCTTCCTCAGGACTTGCACTATCTCTACCACGCGGGGGGACCCACGCGTAGTATCTAGTATTTATTTGCCCAAAAAGTTACATTATAAATAAAATAATTTCTAATCTATTGTATTTACAAACCAAACCAAGGGCCGATTGCCCCATACTGCATATCTACTTCATTGAACCCGTAAATACATGTTGCATATCTCTCACTTATTCAGTGTGTACGGGACGCAGCGCGACAAACCCGTGTGTGTTTCAAAGCAGTACTGCCTCCTAAATACTCCTAATGTACACAGATATGGAAATACGCGTACGGTACAGATACATGGAATAGTGTTGAATTTCAACACATTGTTGGTAAAATCGCCTCTAAGCAGTTATTAAACAAAAACAGGCTTCTTAAGCTTAAGTTTATTTACCAAAATGTTTAATTATTATTGTAAGATTCAAATAAAATTCAGAATCCGTTATCATTATTATCGAAATACCTAATTAAATACGTAATATGCGGTGATATGATATAGGCATTATTATTGTGTTGAATTGATATACTAAATTAATACAGCAAGAGCTTGCGCTGAAATTCAATGCCTATTCATGAGACATATACATAAACCCACTCAGCACAGGATTAGCGAGCCGATTAGCTCATTTGTGCTGAACAAGTGTATGCCAATGATGGTGCCAGTATATTGCTAATATCCAATATCATTGACGTTCATCGATGAACACGCAAATAATGCACGATTTAAATGAAATGTTGACAATATATGAGTGGCTATAATCAAGGTCTCTTATGGGAAATACGCTCAACATTCAGTGGCGAACCGTGCCTTGGCGAGGCCCCGTATAAAAAAATATTTAAAGATTTCCCACAAAAGAAAAAGAAACGTTGGCATACAATTAATTATATTTATTCATCATAAATATCTATCTGTCACTTTTACCATAATTTTTACAATTCAAATTAAATAGGTATGATTTATAAAATAATTTATAGCTGATGATGACTTTAGTTTTTCTCAAGTTTCTGCCTCTGTGGACAATACTGAGAGGTCTGACTGGCGTTCATGTCCCATCGAAGTTCTTTGGTATTTTTTACTTCCTTACATAAGCACTTTGGGGGCCCTCGCATGCCGGGCGCCCCGTAAAATTGATACGGCGGTAGCTACGCCCCTGTGATCTTTAGATCGCTTTGTTTTTGCGTTTTAATACATCAGTTTGCACTTAGATCTTATTTATATGCTTTACTGCAGTTGGTAGATGGCCTCTTACCAAAAAATTATAAAGAGCCGATTGTTCCAGCATATTTTTAGTAGGTTTATACTTATTTAAGTACTTCAAAGTGAAAAAAAAATAACATTTAACAAAAGGCAATTTAATTAGTGATTGATTCGCGACTGGAATCGTTAAAAGGAGGGGACCAAAATAACCAAGATTATTTATCGCAGGATCAATTCGAAAGCTTGACTGAGACGCCTGGAGCGTGCCCGATTCATTACAAAAGGGATTCTTGTCTTAGTAATTTTAATTTATTGTAAGATCTATCAATACAGGCGTTTGAATGTTGAACTTAGTAAATATTTGCCAAGGTCTTCTGTATTGTCGTAGAATCTTTAGGTACCTACTTAATAGGTCAGTTTTTAAAAAAACAGTTCCTATGGCCAAAACACTGATCCGATCATAATAAAAATTGGTATGAAGATAGTTTTAGGCGGGACACTACAAACGCAGGTAGATATCTAGACCTTATTATAGATAAGTTTATTGTCAAAAAATAGGTATAGTCGAGTGGGAGACCGAAGGACTGCGAACTCAAAGGTTTCGGGTTCGAACCCACGGCACACACCTACGTCAATAAATCGTTAAGATTCGTCTTTTCGAAGATATGTGTGTATTTATCATATAAATTATCGCTCGCTAACAGTGAATGTAAAACATCGTGAGGAAACCTGCATGCCTGACAGTGCCTAAAAAGTAATCGAGGTCGTGTGAAGTCTACCAATCCGCACTTGGCCAGCATGGTGGACTATAGCCTAATCCTTCTCATCATGAGAAGAGGCCTGAGCGCAGCAGTGGGACACGCATTAGATAAAGGGCTGCTATTATTATATCCTCAAACGACGCAAATCGCGATAGGAAACTACTTCTGAATCATGGATTATGCTTTCTAGAATGTTGCTCAGTTTCATAATTCATATTGAAAACTTTCAAGCTAATATAAAAGTGCAATTAAAGTTTCGTTGCACAACTTGATGCAAGCTACGATGCATAACCGATCGTACCACTTTTGTATTGTTGACTTTAATAAAAAAAAAATATATATATTTATTTTCTGTTTCACAAATTAGTAAAAAAAATACATTGCAATGTTGTACAAACAGAGACTGGTGTCTGATTTAGGATAGACCTGTGGTTCAGATCACCAGGAGTATTATTACTACCAGATTTGACTTAATGCTAGTTTTACAGTAATTACTGAAGTACCAAAAGTTTTATTTTGACAAAAAAGGTTTCTTTAGTAGCTACACAAAATTGTTTTGAAAACCGGATAGAATGCAAGATAGATTTAAGAATAAATAAGAGTTTACCTAAAAAGATTTTGATCTTAGAATAACTTAACGATAATAATCAAATTTATTGGTAACTGAGTATTTATTAAACATAAGTGTATCATAATAATGTGATTTAAGATTCTTAGCTTATCCGATTATGCCAATTTAGTAAACCGTAGCAAAAGAAATGAGATTGCTTGTAAATACCGATATACTAATTGCGGATTCTTAAATAAAATATTTTTGAAGTTACTTTACTTAATTTAAAACAAAGTTTTGCTTGGCTTAAATAATGTTTGCTATTATTAGGTACACAAATTAAAGCTATTTACGTGAACTAATGATGGTTTGATAAAGGTAAGGTTTTGAGTAATAACTGATATTTGCATATAAAATATAGAATTTTAAAATAAAATAAAAATAAGTTTTTTTTTATTTTATTTTAAAATTTATTTGTTTTGGATAGAATCCTATATAGGCAATATAAAAAAAATGCGGCACAATAACAAAGCGCTTCTTAAAGAAAAAAAAAATGTCTACAAATTTGTATTTTTGCAACTAACATTTGTATGCATTTTAGAAAATGTTTTTACAGATTCAACAGATTAATAAAATAAGATAAAAGTATTCTTTATGTAGAGTGGATTATTTAATTAATTTGTAGTTAAGTGCTTCACAACTTTTTTTTTTTAAATGAGTGGCCTTTTGGCAGAAAATGAATATTGTTCGTTTTAGTAAAATTAACAAAATACATAATTTTCTTCTACGTACAATACGTACTTGGTCAATATCGAATGTCATGGAAACAAACTAATAAATAGCTATCACTCAGCAAATTTTACTCACCACGGGTAGACAAACAAAAATTTGTAAAAATAATTCCAAATTCTTTTACAGTGTTTAACATTGTCTTGATTGCATCAACATTGACCTACTGGGCAAAAACAATATAAATATTAAATGAGAAACCATAATGTTATTGGCACGTACGAAGAAGAAGATCAACATTTGCTTTAGATTACTTTATATTAAGGTCGATTGAGTCAAAAATAACAAGTCGCATCGTCCCAAAAGGTAAGGCTCTAGCAGACAATAATCTAGACAAACGTGACATCATAAATAGGGCTAAAACCAACAGGCAAGAGTGGGTAAATTACCTTTATACAGCCGTTTTCTCCGCCATAACTAGATACCTGTCAAAATGATGAAATGGAAGCATTAATATCGAGAAAAGTGAATGTACCTTCGGCCCTGAGACGTTACGGACCTATTTCTCATAAAAAACGTTAAGTTTATGAAATGTGTAGTCTTACGACCCAATTTCATTTGCCTTTGGAGAGTGATAGACATAGAATTTTTAGTAGCCAATATTTTCTATTTGAGGTGCTTTACTTACTTATTAACCGACTTCTAAAAAAGGAGGAGGTTCTCAATTCGATTCGTATATATGTTACTTTTTTTTTTTTTATGTTTGTTCACGGATATCTCCGTCGTTTATGAACTGATTTTGATGATTCTTTTTTTGTTGGACAGGAGATGATTCCAAGGGGGTCCCATCGTCAGCATGACGTGATCTGATGATGGGATCTCAGAGAAATCGAGGGCAACCCTCGAATTTTATAGGCACATGTAATGTTTTTAGTGTGTTTTTCAAAGCTACACTAGTATTTACGTATATTTATGTGGATGAGCTGATGATGGAAGGTCAACTCCTCAATGGTTAGGAGTTAAAGGATAATTCTTTTACTACTGTACACATATTCAGACTGCTAGTTATGATTTCAAGTGAGCTGTTGGAACGGAGATATTTCAAAGGTGGTCCCATTGTCAGCATGTCATGATCTGATGATGGGACCCCAGAGAAATCGGGGGCAACCCTCATATTTTATTAATCGAGGCCAGGATTTACGGTTGGTCGCAATAATTTTATGTGGTTGAGCTGATGATGGAAGGTCAACTCCTCAATAGTTAGGAGTTAAAGGATATTTCTTTCACTACTGTACGGATATTCCTACTGCTAGTTATTGTGTCAAATGAACTGATGATGGAAGGTCGTGACCCTCAATGGTCAGGAGAAAGGATTTAATTCTTGTTTATTATAATAAGTTTTCCGTCTTAGGTAACCGTCGTCTCCTCATTCGAGAAACATTCTTGCTCGGTCTACCCATCACTTAAAATCGTAAAATAAAATAATTTTTAATAAAAAAAAAACCGACTTCAAAAAGTAGGTAAACTAAAAAGCAAAAAATAAATGTACTTCGCACAAAATAATACGTTTTTTCATTTAGTTAAATAGAAATTATTAAATAATTATTTTATAATTCTGAAGTCGGTGCCAATTAAACAATTAATATCTCTGTATATAGATAATATCAATCGTTCTAACAACTTTTTTCTGACTGAATATTAGTTATATTTCTGTGGTAAGTACCAATACTGGGCGACCGCGCACTAGCACGCGTCCCTTTTTGTGTGAACTGTAATTTGATATTGTAGAAAGGTTGTTTTTACTTGGCACCGACTTCAGAATTCTAAAATAATTATTTAATAATTTCTATTTAACTAAATGAAAAAACGTATTATTTTGTGCGAAGTACATTTATTTTTTGCTTTTTAGTTTACCTACTTTTTGAAGTCGGTTTTTTTTTTTGATCACTCAATTTGCTAACGCGTAACTTAGTCACTTCGCCATTTTTGCTGACGCATCTACAGTCTGCTATTATGGATTGTGCCTAGGCGCCCTGATAGTATGTGGTAACTAGAGTTATACTAGTATTTTTCAAAAACCTTACGACACGACTATATCATATTGTTAAAACTATCTAGTAAATAGTATAATTCTATTTATAATTAAAAATTTTAATTAAAATATAGTATAATTCTCTTTCCTTTTCGTATAACCTAAAAAACCGGCCAAGTGCGTGTCGGGCCACGCGCAGTAGGGTTCCATAGAAAAATATTTTTAATTTTACTTTTTAACTAAATGGCGTCCTTCAGAAAGGAAATGTTTGTAGTACACGAAACTAGCTAGCACGTATGACGAGATGTATGAATGTTGAGGAAGCGAAAGAAGTATGTAAGGAGCGAAGCACATGGCGTTCCATCGTCTCTGCCTACCTCCGTGGGATAAAGGCGTGATTTTATATATGTATTATGTATGTTTATTTATGTTTCAAGAATTTTGAACGAAATATTCTGAGTAACTGCATCTGACATTTCGGACCCCTATTCCTCTTGAACTAATGAAGTGAACTTATCCGCTATAGTTTTCCTTTAAAGTTCATTACATGTACTACCGACACAATTTTTTTCAGATTTTGGGATCCAGTAGTTTAGCTTTTAGAGGGGGGGGGGGGGGACGCCCTACTCGAACAAAAATTTGCTCTTTAAAGTTAATTATCTCGCAAACGGATCCCTAAATCAAAAAACTGTCTTACCAACCCCTAAACGTTTTTGAAAGTCCTATCTAACAATACCCCACACTATGGGGTAGGCGACAAAAAAAAACATCCCTACTTTACATGTAGGGGAGCTACCTGAAAAAAAATATTTTTCCAAATTTTACTCTACGACTTTCTTTGTTTAGTTAACATACATGTTTATGCAAAATTTCAGTTTTCTAGCACCAACGGTTTCGTCGCTATGCCGTGGACAGACGGACGGACAGACGGACATGGCGAAACTATAAGGGTTCCTTGTAGGTACTACGGAACCCTAAAAAGAAAGAAAGCGACGGTAATTTCAAGTAAAATATGAAAATGGGGTAGGTACATAATATTATTTCGAACTAGATAGATAAATAAGGCCAAAATTTTGGTGTATGTAGCAAAATAATTGTTTCAAATTGTCTAATGGAGTTTTATGAAGGAAGTTTTTCATTTCTCAATTTCTCTTATAAGGTTTGCATATGGTTTTTTTTATGACATTTGTTAATTTATTCTATGATTTGTTATTTTTATGTGTTTTTTCATATTATTTCTAGTGTAGGTACCTCAAAATATTCGACACAAATGTATTTTTGTTCTGAAATAAATAAATAAATAAAAAACATAATTTAGTATATCTAATAAGTACTAACGTTTTACTTACCTTTATCTGCTGGTTGTCCGATTGTCCCGGTAGAATATAATTTTAATATGATTATATAGCAATCTCATCAACCAGGTGTAATCTTCCAGCTGCAGCATTTATTTCATCTACAAAGCGAACGTGCTCGTGAAAACAATAGGGTTGCCAACTTTAAATTAAAAACTAGGATTCTAGTTTAGGTCCTATATAATAGGAGGTGAGTATATAGCCATCTACCGAGCAAATTTCCGACTCCGTGCTGCTCCGTGCTATTGAGAATAACTTGACGGACAAATCCCAAACAACACTTTTTTCAGACACAGAATTCGAACCCGGGAACTCGAGTTAAGAGGCCACATACCCTAACCGCTAGTCAAACGCAGCAACGGGGCAGAGTTAAAACTAAGCTTTAAGTAGGAAAACCAAGTATTAATAAGTCTAGTAGTATTAATCTAGATGTGTTAGTTAGTTCAGTTTAGTAGTGTATTTACATTTTCATTTTTTTTTTTCATTTCATTTATTCAGTAACAATTTTTACATTGTGTGCGAATGTTTTTAACTAATTTAAATAATAATAAATAACACATAACATTAATAACAAATTCAGCAATTTCATGTTCATTAATTAAATAAAAAAGTAATAATAAAATAATATAAAACATTGATAGCACCACAATTACAATCATGCATTACATGTCAATTAATTAATTGTTACAAGTGATAAATTCATAAAATCAATAAAATGTCAATACTAAGAATAAAATACATTATTATGTCAAGCCAACAAAAACGAAAAAAAAATAAATAAAAATCAAATGTCAATTAATAAACTAAAAAATAATAATGCAACTAATAAATTCTTTAACAATTAAATTAATAAAAAAACTTCATCGTAGGTATAATGACTATTTCATGTTCTTCATAAATCATCACTTGAGTAATAGCATTTTTCTATCAAGAACCGCTTAAGTTCGCTTAGAAAACATTTTTGGTAAAAAATGCTCTTTAAATCTAGTGGCAACCTATTAAAAAAATTTATGGATCTATAGTATGTACTCTGTTTTACAATTTCAAGATGTGGAGTACTTTTTGTGTTAAGATCCTTTCTCCTAGTGCTCTCTCTTATCTGTCTTTCATCTTCGTTTTCGTGCTCATGGGCATATTTAGTTAAGTTAGTGAGTAGTACTAATATATATAAACTTGGAACTGTTAATATTTTAAGTTCTTCAAAATGAGGTCTGCATGAATCAGGTATTTGTATTCCTTTAATGGTTCGAATGGCTCTTTTTTGTGCGACAAATGCCTTATGGACATTGTAGTCATAGCTTCCTCCCCAAAAAAGGATGCTATACCTAAGCTTGGACTCGACTAATGCAAAATACACCATTCTTAAATGTTCAGTACTAACTTCGTTTCTCAAACTTCTGAGTACATAGCAGGCCGAACTTATCGAGTTTTCTAGGTGTATTAACTCTTTTTTCCAGTTTAGCCTATCGTCAATATGCACTCCTAGAAATTTTACCACAGAGGTTTGGCATATAGTTTCACCGTTGATATTGCAGTTTAAAATTTCCTTATTTTTAGATGTTGTGCGAAAAAGAATAACATTAGTTTTACTGGTATTAACTTTAAGGTCATTTACAGTGAACCAGTTGTAAAAGGTGTCCAATGTTTCATTTACAACCACATTAAGACTGTTTATGTCACTAGCTGAGACCACTGCATTAGTGTCATCAGCAAAAACTACTAATTCAGTACATTCGTTGCTAGTGGCATTTACATGTTGTATCAAGTCATTAATGAAAGTTACAAAGAAAATCGGGCCTAGTATTGAACCTTGGGGAACACCAGCTCGTATTTGTGACATTTTAGATCTGTATGTTTCCTGACAAATTATGTTATTATCTTTATTCGGGCTATTAGCTGTATTAGATGTGGCTTTAATTTCGACAAACATTTTTCTATTGCTCAAATACGATGTAAGTAGTTCAAGAGCTTTTCCCCGTACACCATAATGACTAAGTTTTTCTAGCAATAATTTATGGTTAACTGTGTCAAACGCCGAGCTTAAATCTAGAAAAAGTGCGGCTACCTTTTGTTTATCATTAATCCTGCTTACAACATCTTTTATGAGTGTGTATATTGCATCTTGTGTCCCGACATTTTTCTGATACCCAAACTGTCTACTATTCAGTACTTTGTTTTTAGAAAAATGTCTTATCAGCCTAACTTTTATTAATTTTTCTAAGATTTTAGATGTAGTCGTCAGCAACGAGATGGGTCTATACATCTTAGGATCAGTTTTTGACCCCTTCTTGTGTATTGGCACTATTTTTGCTATCTTAAATTGGTCTGGAAACGTACCTTCGTCAAAACATTTATTAAATAAATAACTTAGTGGTTCCGCTAATATATCAATGTTCTCCTTGATTAATATTATAGGTATTTCATCATAACCGGTGGATTTTTTACTCTCCATGGTTTTAACTATTTTACATACCTCTTGAGGCAAGATACAGTCTAAAATTAGTTCGTTTTGCACTCTTTCTGCACTGTTTTGTAAAATATTCATAGCGGTTGTTGTGTCAATTGGATTAATAGTAGAACATACTTCAAACTGATTTTTAAGAATATTAGCAACGTCAGTTGGTTCCGATACAAGCTTGTTCTCAATTTTCAACACTAGCTTAGTACTTTTTTCATCCCTCTTATTCCTATGTTCGTTAATAAGTTTCCAAACATCTTTAGAAATATTTTTTGATTTTGCTATTCTAGATTGTGTTGATAATCTTTTAGCTGTTTTAATTACTTTTCTAAATAATGTAACGTACTTTTTCCTGTAATTTGCCATTGCCCCATTTTGTTGATTAGGTTTTCCAACACATAAAAAGCGTTTCATTTTACTTGAAACTTTAATACCTTTAGAAACCCAGCATAATGGTGTAGGATGAGCCAAATTTATTTTAACATTTCTTTTCTTAAAACTGTGTGTAAAAATTTTATGGAAAGTCTTAATAAATGAATTTATGCCCATTTGGCACCAGTTTTGTTGCAATAACGCTTGCCTAAATAAACATTTGTTTTGCACAGTTATTTTTCTTTTATTTATTTGGAGAAAAGTCCTTTTGTTATGTGTGCTCATGGAATGAGCTTTAACCATAGTGTTGCATATCAAACCTGCATGACCATCGGCTAAGCCATTGTGATCTACTTCACAATTTATATTGTCGCATTCTGTCATATTTGTATAAATGTTATCCAAACAAGATTGAGAATTATTACGAATAAATGTAGTCAAATTAATTAAATGTCTAAAGTTATAGCATGTCAATAAATTAAGAAGGTCATTTCTTTTTTTACTATCAATTAATAGGTTAATATTAAAGTCACCGCAAATCAAACAATTTTTATCAAAAAAATGCTCTAGTAGCTTCTCCAGTCTCTGAAAAAATGTGTCCAAATTTTTATCATTGGGAGTGCGATAACAACAACATATACATATACCTGTTTGTATATCTTTAACACTACAAATTTCAAAACTTTCTACTGTGTACAATTTTTTTGAAAAGTTTATCTCTTCATACTCCCTGTCTCTCTTTGCTAGGATGAGAGTACCTCCCCTTAGTTTGTTTATTCTAGTATTATATGATGCTACTTGATATTCAGAGAGATTGAGTAAGGATACAAGGTCTTTATTAAGAAAATGTTCACTAATGCATAGGAAATGCATGGGACGAGGCAAACTGCTTATATATACTTCTAATTCATCCTTCTTATTGTTCAAACCGCATAAATTTTGATGAAAGACGTTGAGCTCAGTCATATTATACAGGGTGGATGCGACATAGCGACATTTCTTTAAACCAGATAATCTGTACATGCCCAGTATTAATTTCCAGTGGTCCAAAATTAGCTGACACAAAAATTACGAAAATTTTTTGTTCGAACAAACTAAATGGATTATTTTATGTAAACACATCTTTACTCACCGGCAAAGCGGAACGGCAACGTCGCACACAGCTGACAGCTTATGTCAAAATCATGTGATTGCTTCCAAAAGGCCGTATTAAAAAATCACAAATTACATAATTTAGCACAAAATCACTGCAATCAATTCACGATGTATAATTTCAATTATAATTTTCAATTAAATGTTTAAATTTTCGATGTGTGCACCGTTTTGTTCAATACATAAATTGTAGCGACGCACAATATTGTTTTTTAATTTTGTCATGAGATCACTATTCGCAGCTAATCTATTTACTTTATCAAAGGCCGAAATAACACGTATTCGCAATTCTTCTATCCTGTTAACGTCTGTATACGAGTAGTGTATAATTGGGGGTTCTAGATCACTTTGCGCCGTCGCTTCGCTCCAGCGCGTGATCTAGAACCCCCAATTATACAGTCGGACAAAACAATCGATCTGCAATCATTTGATATGCGCCTTGCTAATGTGTGTTGAGTTTAATATCGAAAAGTAATTTATACGAATCGCATGCAACCGTTAATTCAACGTGAATCAGATTATCTCGCATGATGATGCAATGCGTTGGAGCTTGGATAGTTGGAGTGCGCGATGCATTGCTCCATTTACAGTCTGATCTTTGATATAGTTCATAGGTATATTATTTTAAGAAAAGTATTTGAGTGAATAAACAGGTTGCATGTATGACTTAAGACAGATCTTTAATTCATCAACAACACTATCCCTGATCTGTTGATTTAGTTTTAAACATAAAACATTGGAATGATCAGAAGCAGGAAATTTTATTTTATTAAGTGAAATGAAAAAAAATCTTTATCTAAAAAAGTTTATTATCAATACACCATTTTTTTAAATATAACACATTTTTCAAAGCACATACTTCGCTATGATAAATACATGTGGACAAATCTTCAGAATACTTATATCGATCATACAAGTTTGATAAACTAGGACAACTCTTATCTTCTAAATTAATAACATTATTATATTTAAAAATACTTTTTAACCATACAACTTTTTCTACACCTTTAGTATAAACACACTTATCTTTTAAAATGTCTAATAAAATTGTCTGATAATTTGAATAGGGTATAAATCCTTCCTTCCAATATATTTTTCTGTTACGTTCAATCCATCCAACTTGTCGTCTTTCTGATTTTGTTAAATTGTAAAAAGGGAATGGAGGTTTTATTAAAAACACTTGCAATTTTTTATCACTCCATACAGCAAATTCTTTTATTATGAATTCATTTGCTTCAGTTTTAAAGCCTTGGACATCTACAATCGCAGTCATGATAATCGATGCACTATGTTGCTTAAAGGTTTGTACTCCACAAGTCGATCGTTTATAATCAAACAATATGCAGTAGTGTTATCTGGTATTGTTTGCGAACATTCAATTTCCAAACGAACGTCTACTGGACCTGTTTTTAGACTATCGTTTTGCCTTGAACAATCGATGATGAATAGTGGAGCCTTTTCTTTAAATTCCTGTAGATCAAGCAAGGGATCCGCAGGGCAGCTATAATACGACTGTCGAAATTTCACATACATTTCGTATAATATACTGTATTTGTTTTCAGAAAATTTTAAGCCTAATGGCTCATAAGGATAATATTGTGAATTCAAAAAGAGCGTAACATTTGTTACTTCACAATGATCAAATAGTGAACAATCTTTTAGTTTATTACTTTTTTTATTCGTTTGTAGACAAAAAATAACATATCTAGGTTTTTCTAATTGTGATGCAGTTTTAACCGACCATGAATGCTTTGTTGTTTTAGGTAGTAAAGGGTACTCATATAAATCCCAATTTCTAAATGACATTTGAATAGGTTTATCTTTTTCTAAATGTTTTAAAAGTGTTAAACGTTGTCGATCTGATACTTTTATATGTGGTACTCTCCATTGTACTCTATCAATATTTATTTGAAAGTGAGAAACATCATCAGTAAGTATAGCACTGTTTAAATTAGAGTTACTTCTGTTTAATATCAGCTCATGTTTACAATTTATAACAATTTTATTATAATCCTCTGCAAAGCCCAATATTTTATTTAATGGTATGATAGCATTAAAGTGACCGTTACTCACAAACCCATTTAAGTTCCAACCCCATAATGCAGCTACTTTATTGTCAGCTTCATTCAATGAAACGTATGACTTTACTGTTGAAGTTATGCCCGAATTTTTAATGCGATCTATTTCAATACCATTGATTTCGTATCTGATGTCTTGAAACAGGAACAGAATAGGGTTATTAGTAAATTTAATATCTTTTTCAATTCGTTTTCCATCTTTGTTGAAAAGCTTTGCGTGACCTTCGATGTAAATGGAACTTGCTGATGGCAACACGTATATGTCTTGCTGGTGGATGGGTATTCTGATTTCATCGTTTTCCCTAAAGCAGTTGTTATAGGGATTGTAAGAATGAATTTCATAACTTTCGATAGAATTATCGAAGTGTGGTAAATCATTAATCTGTAGTATATTCATACTTTAAAACCCAGCGCTCTTAGAAAGTCCTTATTTGTTTTTGTTAATTTGCTCACTTTTTTCTTACGTCTATGCACTTTACTGGTTGTAGAAGAAGTAAGTTGTTTTATTTTAAGAATAGGCTTTATATTATTATTATATAATATCATTTTACTTTTCTCAGATGAAGACGTAATTGAATTTGTTCTATAAAAGGGATGCTGTAGCCAAACTGATCAACAATCCTAATAGATATGGATGTAATAATGTTTTTGTTCACTGGGAAGTAAATTACGTTATGAGGCGTTTCTAGATAATTATTTCGCGCAGTACTAATAGGCACAAATTCATAAATAATATGTGTCGGTATACCGTTAGTATAAGAACCATATATTAAATCACATTCAATCCTGATTACAGACGGAGTATTATTAGAATACAAATTTGATGCTGAATTTAAAACTGAGTAATAAAGCAAACCACACTCATATTTTTCAGATAAATTAATAGGTGGTTGAAAATACGACTCTAATTCTGATTTATTCCCAGAGATTGTCACAGTTAAAGACATAGTCGCATACTGAGCACTTTTTATAAATTATGTTCATTATATTATTTGCTTATTCCAAAAGTTTGTTAAGAACTTTAAACATAGATGTCCGCATTTGTATGGGTGATCGCCCTGGAGATCTTTATAGTTATAGTTTATTTTTGAGCCTAAATATTTTATCAATTCCTTTGACGGCCTAAGATTTCCATAACTGTCAAAATATTCAATATAATCACTACATTTTGCATAGGCTACCCAATGAGAGCCCGGATTTTTGGAACTATCTAAATTAACAACTCCACATTCATTTTGATAAGAGTATTTTGGGAGTTCATCTCTCATAAAGACACCTCTAAAGTAAGGAATATTGTTTCCATATTTTAGAATGTCAAAGTTAGTTAAGGCTCGTTTGGGTAGCCGATGTATTAGTTTTTTTCTTTGGACACAAATATTCCAAGTCCATTTTTATGGGGTTTAAGATGTAACCCTTTACCAATGCAAAGAGCCTCCATTTTTTCATTATGTCTCTTCGATTCATCGTACAGCTTTTTAGCCATCTTAAATTCATTTATAGTTTTAGCAATACCTGCTGCGCCACCTGCTAAAGCTCCCGCGGCTGATAATCCAGCAAAAATAGGAATCAAAGGTAATACTCCACCAGTTTTTGGTATTGGGATAATTCGAGGAAGTTTAATGGTTGAATCATTAGCCAATTCTCTAGCAGCAGCCATAGCTAGTTCTATAGCAGCTTTTTTGCATTTTGGTTTCAATTTTTTCATATGTTTTTTCGTCACAGATATAACATTTTTCAGTTTCTTTTTGAGACTTTTTCTACTAGCATTTTTTATCGTCTTTTGATGAGTTTTTAAGCCAGTACCAGTTTTAATTTTTGCTAACATAGCATTTCTTACTAGACGTGCTGCAAATTTTTCTCCAGTACTTGCATCAGGGGCAACTGATCGTTTTTTAGCCATTCTTAATAGAACTAGATCAGCACTGTGACGATCTTTTAAGTTTGACGACTTGTAGTATGCAATATCGTGGTTTTTACAATATTCATCCAATTTATTCACACCTTTGTCTCCACGTGTCAGTCTCTGAATTAATTTTGTACCAGGACCACAATAATTATATCCTGGCAAATGTAATTCAAATGGTAAGTGGTTTATTAACCAATTAATAAGACTACTCTCTCCAATACCCATTACTTGACTAAGTGATCAAGGATTTGACTCTTTCTAATATATTGAGGAGATTAAAAAGTCAACATCATTTATTTTTATCTCATAAAACGTTTGTCTTATCTATCCAACTATTTTCACTAGAAGACAAACCTAACCATTTTACAAAAACTCTATTGCCTTTCTTTTTAAGAACTTTCTCAACCAAATATACATTAGGATGTTTTGTCTTCTGGAGCTCTTGTTCATAAAATGCTCCTAAGATAGGCTGTCCTCTAATCGTATCATCAATCAAGTAAGTGATTGGAGTGGTATTCTGTTTGCATCTAATTTTAAATATTTCTGTTGACCAGTTGGGAGTATAACCTTTTTCGAATGTTCCTTTGTACTTACTTATGCGAACATAATCACCCACTTTAAACTTACATTTTATAATCTTTTGCTGTTTTGCTAATTTATTCAATCGTTCTAATATTATTTTCTTATTTACATGATTGACGTTAGCTGGTATTTCATTGATCGTTCGATGATAGGTATGATTGTATTTATGAACAACATTTTTCAAGGTATTTTTCATCCAATTATAATTACCTTTTAAACTAAATTCTTTGTACAATTTTGATTTTAATGTTCTAATGAGTCTCTCAACAATTGAAGCTTTTTTTGAAGAAAACGTTGAATAATGATTAATATTATGAGCCTGCATGAGATGTTTAAATTTATTATTATAAAACTCTGTACCATTATCAGTTTGCAAATTCTTAGGTACACGATTAATTTTAAGTAAATTAATAAAAGCATTATACACCTCATCTTTGTTCTTACTTTTCAAAGGAAACGTCCAAGCATATTTCGAAAATGTATCAATTACGGTAAGAATATATTTAAAATTATTATTTTCCCTTGAAATTGATTGCATGTCCATTAAATCTGCTTGCCATAGATCATCTATATCGTTAATAATAACATGTCTTCGCGGAAAGTTCACCCTCACACTTTTATGAATTTCATTTACTACATCAGCTTTGCTCATTTAAAAAAAAAAATATTATTAAATATAGAATATATGTCAGAATGTTATATTCATAAATTTTAAAATATATAGAATGCACCAAATTTGTCAATATTCTTATTCAATTGAATGATGTTGTAATACTAAATAAAAAGCTTACTGATGATGGATTTTATTTCTTTATTATATTAGCTTCTTTTAATTCTTCAATTATAGATACAATTTCATTTTCGTGATTAGTATTACCAGCATCTCTAGAAGCTACTAATAACTTTAATCTTTCAACCAATTCATTGGGATTGTCCCAATAAACTAAGGGCCCCCGCGCACTAGGCAGCCTGGCTGCGGCAGCCAGGCTGCGGCAGCCAGTCAAACATATGACATTGTACGGGAGCCCACGCACTAGGCAGCCACGAAATCTCGGCTGCGGCAGCCAATGAAACGCGCCTATATGCACGGCAGCCAGCTGGCTGCGCGCAGCCAGAGCGTGTGTAGGCGAATGTATGTGGCTGCGGTCAGTCTCCGCGCACTAGTTGTAGCAGCCAGACGTATTTTGCGTTCTGAACTTTGATAAGATGACTTTCGATACAGAGAAATTTATTCGGGAAATTGAAAGCCGTAAAGCAATTTGGGATATAACATCGGAAGAATACAGTGATCGGGATTTAAAGAAAAGGAGATGGGAAGAAATCACGAACCAAATGTGCTCGGAAAGTTTATCAGAAAATGACAAAAAAGAATTTGGTAAGCATGTATTTTTATTATTAGAACACCAATCAATATTTTTGTAAAGTATCGCAGAATAACTATGTATTCGTTATTGTTCTTTTTTGGTACTTAACTAGGTATTTTCACTTCAATGTTTTATTTAGATAAATAGGTAGGCACTATTCTAATGCATATCTGTTTTGCCATTCTAACGGATTTGCATTAATAAAATAATCCGCAAATAAATCCCTATAGGATGCTGATGATCGGCTTCCTCTATTTGCGGGTCCACCGGTTATTTCCAGTTCTGGTGGAACGTACAGTGTGTCTTGAAACCTATACCCGTCCCTTTCGCGCACGTAGTTATGTAAGACACAGCAAGCTTGTACTATGGCTATTGCAAGTTCCTGTCGGACATCTAGTGGGCGGTGAAAAATTCTCCATTTGTTGGCTAATATCCCAAACGTGCATTCTATGTACCGCCTTGCCCGAGACAGTCTATAGTTGAAGATTCTTTTCTCCGCTGTTAAACTCCTACCTCCATAAGGTCTCATTAAATTTTCACATAAGCCAAATGCCTCATCCCCCACTATGACGTATGGCATCGGTACTCCATTATTTGATATGGGGCGCTTCTCCGGAATTTGTAAATCTTTGTTGACAAGTTTTTGATACAAAATGGATTTTTTATATATCGATGAGTCACTACATTTTCCATAAGCCCCAACATCTATATATGTGAATTTGTAATCTGCATCGCATACAGCAAGTAAAACGATGGAAAAATAATTTTTATAATTATAGTACAGTGACCCTGAATCGCTGGGTTTTATCACTCTTATATGCTTGCCATCGATGGCACCAACGCAATTGGGATAATTTGCATTTTCATTGAAACCATTTGCTATTTCAAGCCACCTCTCTTCATTTAATTCTGGAAACGATGACTGTCTCATATTCTCCCAAATCGCCATACAAACTTCATGTATGATATCTCGGACAGTTGTATGTCCAATCCGATAATTATGACTCAATTCCATTAAAGAACATCCTGTAGCAAGATATCTGTAACAAAGAACAAATATAATTTTCAGGTAAATCTCTACAGAGCAAGTGGAAGAACATCAGGACTAGTTACAGCAGGGAGGTAAAACGCAGAGGTGGTATTAAAAGTGGATCAGCAGCTTCGCGTAAGAGCCCATACGTATATTTCGAACAACTTCATTTTCTTCGGCCTACCGTGGTAATTAATGAAACTCAAAATAGCATGGATGAAACACGCACTGCCGAAATCAACGCTAGCAGCGGTAGTACTCAAGGTGAACGACCTGTTTCCAAAAAGAAGAAGACAAGTGACGACGATAATTTGGTGCAGGTATTAAGGGAAAGTATTGTAATGAGAGAAGAGCGTGAAAGACAGCAAGAGTCTGATTCAGATAGACTGTTTATACTTTCACTTCTAGATGATTTTAAAAACATCCCGAGACATCGTAAGCTTTCTACAAAAATGGAGTTAATTGAAGTTATAAAAAGAGCTCAAATGCAAACTCACGATTCCGAATTTAGTCCGTTTCGCCAACGTAATGTTGATTATGAACCAGGGGCATCGGCCGCCAGATCATATAGACCACAAACATCGTTCAGTGGACAATATCGCCAAGGTCAAGGATACTCGACTGAATATGGACCGGAAACCACAAGCAGTGGGCAGTATCGCTATGGATACTCGACACACTCGAATTATAGACAAGAAGCCTCGACCACTGAGGGCCGCCGTGGGTATTCTACGGCTGTTCCAGACAGGCAAGATAATACTGTTTATACTGATGCGTTATCACCAACTGACACAAATGCAACAGATGTGTCTCAGGGTTCTGAATTACTAGAATTATTTACTATACAGGACAACTTGAACTAGGTAATTCATTACCATACATGTAAGAAATAAATACCTAATAAATGTTAAGAGACTGATTAACAATATCTTTCATTTTCGTACTCACCTCAAAGTTATCACCAGTTTTTCTTCAGGTTTTATACAAGCTCGCATAGGAGTATCAATGCCATTGATTGAATTTCGTATTTTTTCCAAAAGGTTATCAAACGATTGCACTGACATCCTCGTGTAGTTCAAAAACCGGTCTGGGAATGCGCGAATATCTTTGAAATAGGTTTGGAATAAGCCTTTTGAGTGTCTTTCTAGAAAAAGAGGATGAATCCAGTATCTTTTCTTTATTTTGCGTTTTTTACGAGATAGGTAAGCAATAATTATAAGTTCTTCCACGTCCATATTGCTCGACGGAAGGATCTAGACTAGTCGTTGATTGGCTGTTATAACTGGCTGCGCAAATATTCTGGCTGCCGCAGCCTGGCTGCGCAGCCAGGCTGCCTAGTGCGCGGGGGCCCTAAGTCAGTATTTTTTTTGTATGTCTTAAGCGTCGGCAAACTGCCTCCTATTTTATTCTGATTGTGTTCTAATAAAAAATCAGCAAATAATGGTTTAATTATTTCTCGATATTTGACACCTTTGTCACCTCTAATTTGACCTTTAGGATCAAAATCCCTCTTATGAGCGTTTGTGTGATACAGTATGTCTTTGTAAACAAGTTTATCAGTGTTCGTCACAAGTTTTAAATCAGGTTTCCTTCGAAGTAAAAGTTCTTTTAGTCCAGAAGTAAAATCATAACTTTTGTCTCCAATTTTAACCATAACTAAGTTATCACCACTAACACTTTCAATTTTAGAAAATGTCACCACGGAATTGCCCATCATCAAAGTTTTATTTTCAGTTCTTATTCCAAATGGAACATTTACACCATCATAAATACCATAGATATCTTCACTTTGCAAAGACATTTCTAAGTTATTTTTTACTTCTCTTTTAGGAGAACTTGAAAAAATTATATCAGCATCATGAAAATCTTCACATTTAGTAGAATTGCTTTCAGAATTTGATACTGTTACAATAGGTTCAGAACTTTCAGATACATTTCTATCATGCTGAATATTTTCAAGATTTTGTTTTGAATTTATAAGAGTTTTTAGAGGTTCCGAAACCGGTTTGAACATTTTATCTAAAGATAGGTTGACTTCATGTTCTTGACTTCTCATTTGTTTTATTTTATTTTTTATTGAGTCGACAGACTTCATTAATTCGATTTTAATATTTTCCTCCATCTTATGTAACCACAACTGAGTTCAACTAAGAGAAAGATAATACTAAAAATGTTTTTGTATAGAATTCGGTTATATTACTGTACATACAAACACTTTTATTCAAATTTTAAAAATATGTCGAAATTCTGTCTATACCTTCCATTACTTAACGAAGATTCTTTGTTGATAAGAAGAAAGTTATAAGGGTTTGTCCATACGGTTTTACAAATATCCTTGAACTGATTCCATGTTAGATCAGAGTTGACATGTTCGTCATAAATGTGCTTTAAATTGACATCATCTTGCTTAAATATTATAAGGAAATTAGCATTATCACGTAACAACTGTTTAGGGATTTTTGAGTAAGTTTGTGATAAGTAAAAACAATCAATTTGTTTATGTCTACCCATGCAAAAATAATTACGAATGTTTATTTGATTTTCACAAACGACATCATCAAATATAAATACAGAATTCGGTAAAGCTTCACTCGGAGATATGACATCTTTATCGTCATTAAACTCATTGAATTTTATCTGAGGCACTCTTTTTAAGACTTCTCGTAAAAAGCAATATTTTGGCTGGAAATTTGTCTTGGAGTAAAGGTAAAGGTTTTTAAATTTAAGCCCATTCTCATGCAATAACAAACTAATCACAACGTTTGTTTTACCACAATTTGATGGACCGCAAATAATACAACGAATCGTATTTGGCAACAAAGGACTATGTCTAATCTTTTTCGGCGATTCACCAAGATTAATATTTTTAACATTTAATGATATGGCTTGTTTGATCAATTTCATCTTGCTTATTAATTTAAATGTAACTTAACATTGCTATATATAATTAAACACTCCTAATGATTTATTTTTCACCTGTCTTTAGACTTGTCACTACAGGAAGGAATGACTCATGTAACGGGTTGTTGAACTTCATTATATCTACTAATTTAATTTCTGTTTGTATACTTAATGTATGCCTCATCCCAGGTAAATCAATTATATAAAGTGCCTTGTACGTAACATCATCGATTAAGCTATGCAGCAACAGTGTCCATCACGGTGCTCATAGCAAAACATTTATTTTTAGTAGCACTTAATTAATTATTTGTAATTGTTAATTTATCTATTTATGACTGTAAGTTAATAAAAAATTAAAACATTTTTGTCTAATAATAAAATAATATTTATTTATTAATATATATTTTTTACTAGAAAAATAATTTTATACCTTTTTATTTCAGGAAATGGAAGACCTTGATATAATGGATGGTGCTATTAAGTCATTTTATTTTACTCAAGCACAAGAATTATCTGACAACCATATTCAACAAACTGATCGCCAGGATAAAGTCAAGGAAGAACGACCAATAAAAGGAAAAAGCAAGAAGCCGAAATTATCTTCTAAGATGACCTTATCCAAATTATTGGATACGCCTTCCACATCTTACGTTATTCGCAAAGAGTCAGGCAAGGCACACCATTTAATAAAAATATCAATAAGTGATATAACTGACAATAATTTAATGAGTTGTGTTGATCGCAGTGGTGGTGATTGCGCTAGTGTAAATGTTCAGTATCTTGTCAAGGACAGTTACGATGAAATTATGAATGAAGCAGAATATCTCGTCGGTAAAATAGTTAAAAAATTAAGTTCATCTACATACATACCATAAATGTAAATTATTATTTATTGTTTAGTTAAATTATATTATTATGAAACAATAAAAAAATAATTACAATAATGTGTTTTATTAACCTAAATAATTAGTAAAGTTGATCATAATGTGTACGTACTGTTTATTAGAGGGTCACTATTTAGGAAATGAGAAAAAGACATGTGCTTATAGATAGTATATTTATTGAGTAAAAGTTATGTTCATATTTTAAATACATTATTTTGGTTACATTTTTACACATTTATTACATATTTTTTACAATATAGTTAATGTTCTAAAGTAATGAACTATAATGCCCCCAAGGTAAAGTGTTGTAGCAGCCATCAATTCTCTGCCTCTTATCATCATCACTGTTTAGTATGAGCTTATTTAATTTTTGTGTAAAAACTTGGTGATTCTTAGATCTTATAACATACATATCATCTCGTAGGTTTTCATTAAACATTAATACCTTTTTATATTTTTCAATGTCTAATTTTTTTGTTATCGGTTTCGTTACTCCTTTTGCTTTTTTAATCGTTTTATTTTCAGTGCGTATACAATACAACTTAGCTCGTAAACCTACAAATTCAGAAATAATCTCTCCACCCAATTCATCTTTAAAATAGCCTGGTATTTTCATATTAGCTTTAGGTAGCCCAAATACATTGTTATCTTCAAAATTACTTGTATCAAAATAACGAATATTGTTTTTCATGTCCTCATAAAAATCATCAGTTCTTATAAAATAAAGTAAACTATCAGTATCAGTATAACATAATATTACATTATTTCCATATTTTTTTTTTATTACAGAGTAATGAAAATTATATAAATGAGTTTTGGAAATTTCAAGAATAGAAAATCCGATGTATATTGGGCGATCCAACACAACTTTTGTCTTATTTAATTGAATAGCCACCAAACTCTCGGATAAAATTGATAAGTCTTTAAAATGTGGTGCGCTAATATACTTTTCAGCGCCAAGTAATTTATTGGTTTTATTAGAATGATCTTTCCATAATTTTACGAGCCTGACATCAACTTGTTTACGCTTGTTTTCAATTGTTTTCCCAAAAATAGAATTGTTTTGTTTCTTAAAAAAATCTCTTTCGAAATCCGATTTAGCTTTTTGCCTGAGAGACGTGTTTAATAAAATATATGGTTTTAAAAAGTTATCTTGATAAAATGATAATATTCTATAAATTTTCAACAAAATTAAACCATATTTTAGGCACTCTTGTAAATGTAAATAATGGATAACAAAACGATGTTTGCTGTATAAATTTGCAATTAATTTTTTACATTTACTTTGCAAAGGAGAATATTTTTCAGCAGCAAATGGTAAATCCGAATGAGCATTATGAATGTTAGGAGGGTAATATAAATCTACCTCTAAAATATATCCTTCATTTCCGTTTGTTTTAACATCATTTATACTGAAATTATTTATTTCATTATCATTTAGAAATCGGAAGTTGTGCATTGGAAGTTTTTGCATCATTGCAAAGCCGTATAAATTCACACAGTCAAGATAAATAAGATATGTGCTTGCCTCATCTTTATTATACGATGCTTGATATTTGTTATTCGCTTTAGCATATCTTAATGAGCATTGGGCAAGACCTCCCCGAATTCCTTTTTCTAACATTTGGTACATTTCTACGTCAGATATTAAATCAAGCTTTACTTTCGTGTACAATAGCATAGCATCCCAACTTAATGATGGTGATGAAACATAATAGCATGGATCCAAATTATAATAATGTAAACTCATTTCTCGAAACTTTTCGAAAATATCACATAATAACAATACATCACATTTTAAATAAAGGTCTGTATACTCTCCTAAATTTTTTATTTTAAAAGTTTTCCATACGTTTAAAGCATGCTGATAATCTTCATTTGAAATATTTTCTCCTGTTAATTTACTGAAAAATTTGGACTGTTCTGGCAGTTGGGTTTCATTATATTTTTCCCATCTGTCTACATAGTCGTAACAATATACACCTTTTCTACAAGCTAAATTAAATAATCGATTATTATTGAAAAACAAGCGCATGTGTTGAAAATCATCTGAGAGTAACGTTTTTACCAATTTATCTAAACTGGTACTTAGAAAGTTAAATGAATCAATAAATTTTAACTGAACTGTATTTTTACTATCAATCGGTATATATTTTGTAAATGATATGTATTTTTCTTTTGATTTAGGAATCAAGTTTATTTTACCAAGTATATCCGAGAGCTCTTTTATAAATAAATGACAATCATAACCCGATAAATTGTGAAAAATTATGGGTATGTACTGACATTGTTTCATTTTTAAATTACAAGAATTGTGCACAGGTCCTCTGTATTTACCAGTGAAATGATCATGATCTTTTACTTTTTCATCATTTTGCATAAACTCGCTTTTACATATGTGGCATAATTGAGCTGTTTCGAATGATTTTAACTCAGCAGAAGTAAGAGGTAACATAGACTGTTTATTTATTAAAATGTTATATAGTCTTTTTATGTCTTTTGTTATGGCTTCAACAAATTTGTGGGCACAGTTAGGGCCTCTATAACTAACAAAATTATTTAATTCAGGTTTAGTTTGGCAACAAATATAATAAGCAAAGGATGAGGCTTGATGTGACTGTACAGATTCAGTAAAAAGCGATTTATTATTGTCTGAGTATCTGCAAAGCAAACTTTCAAAATCTCCGTATATTACAATTGGTATTCTTTGAGTTTTCTCGAAGTTTGAAAATTGTAATGTACTATGCTCATCAGGCAAAACCGTTTTTATTCTACCACAATTGTGATTTAACAATTTATTTTCATTATCATAATACAAAAAACACTCATCACATAAAAATACTTTACATTTATGTTTAGTTATTTGTTTATGAACAAGACGGCTAAAATTTTTTATTAAACAAAAATGAGCTTTGTCGTCTTTAGTTATATACAACAAATTGACATGTGTAAGCTTTCGTTCGCGCGTTAAATATAGAGGACCTGTTACATTATTATTAGCTTCAAGGCCATACACATTCACACTTATACAAGGATTATTTTTCTCAAAGATTTTAATATCATCGAAACTTGGTGGAAAAGACATGTTATTGATGTTTAAAAGCAGCGTATAGTGTGGGTAAGATTTCATTCTATTAGTATTTACTGTTTTTGGAAACATATGAGCCACAATACACCACAAAAAACAATGTTTATCATTGTTGTGGATATTCAAACATGACTTTGTGTTTTTTATAACCTTTGGTAATTCTATGTATGTTCCAGCTCTTAAAGGATTGTATTTGTTTATGTTTATTTCCAAATGATTTATAGAAGTAATAGTCCAACCAGATTCGGCAAGTTCAAATTCTAAACATTTAGATATTAATTTTTCAGAGCATTTAAAATACATACTAAAAATATCTGTATTCTGAGCTGCTATTATATATTTAGTATTAAAAGATTTTAAAGAACTTACATTATTTTTTGGTAAAATATATGACACAAACAATTCAAAATTAACTTTTATAGTTTTATGTTTTTTAATCATAATGTTGATAATATCGCATACTGATTTAGAAATTTGATTTAAAAACTTTTCTGGACTTATGATTATTTCACTAGATTTAAGAGGATTCACCTTGTAACTTATTATTCTGTTTTTAAATGCAGTAGCAATAATTTGAATATTTTCGAATTCAGAGCACAGTAATCGATTAGATTTGTGTAAATTTGTTCTATAGTGTACTGATAATTTTGGCACATAAACATTACAGTCTTTGCAGTAAACCATCATTAACTTTTTAAAAATATAAAGCTATTTAGTTTATTATTTAAGTTATTCTTCGTAATTAAACAGTTTTCTCATTTTTTTTAAACACTGAAGTCAGAATTACACTTTCGATTTATTGGTTTTTAATTTCGGCTAGATTTGTATTTTTATTTTTGTATTTTAGATTTTAACATTTTTATATTTTTTTTTTTATAAAATTCAAAGCTCTACAAAAATGTACATTATTAAACATATTATTAAACATATCAAGCTATTTAGTTAATTATTTAAAAACTTTTTTCAGATATTCTTCTTTATTAAATCAAAATTTATATTTTAAGTTTTCAATTTATTAGTTTTGAATTTCAGATTTATGTATTTTTACTTTTTGTATTTTAATTTTTATCATTTTTCATTTTTAATTTTTTTAATGTCTGTTTGACATTAAAGCACTGAAAAAAATGTACATGTATATTATAAAAATAATATTTGGAATCAAATAAATAAGCTCATATTTCTTTGAAAAGACTGTTTCTAATATAATAATATTCCCTTCATCAAAAATAGATTAATTAGATTACGTATTATTCAAAAGATCTCAATAAAAAAATATTCAAGTATATCAGACGGATTTACTGTAAAGAATAGGCTGAATGTCTTTAAATTCAGCTTTTCCAGTACTCACAAGGTGTGTTAAAGCCTTCCACACTATATCATCTTTATTGATTGACAATTTTAAGGTTACCAAAGATTGTTTATACCGCTCATTAAAGGCAAGGTTTTCCACTTCATCCGTATTAAAGACTCTCAACTCAAAATAATATTTTCTAACTCTGCCCGGGTCTGATTGAAAGGTGGAACCATCAGCCACTCGCTGGGTGAAGCTGCTCTTCAGAGTGGAGGCACGGATCACCGGTCGAGACAATTCATCCTGAAATACATAATACTAAGTTTTAATTTACTTTACAGAACAGAACAATTAATTACCAAAAGGACTAATTAATATTTTTGCAACATGAAATAAATAAATATACATAAATTTCAAGACTTAAGAGTTATATTATCCACCATTACTGTAAGTATAAATGAAGCCTTAAAAAAATCATTAAAATTATTTTATGCATATTTTTTATGAATAAAATCGATCACTGTAAATCCTTGATAAGGTTAGTAAATGCTTTGAAATTAAAAAAAAAATAACTTACGTCGGACTCTGAAATAGTATTCCGTTTTCTTTTTGGAGCTGGAGGTGCAACAACTGACGGCCCGTCGCTATCAGACTCTGTTTCTGAAGCGAAAGGGCTTTTATGATGCACGGGTTTCTTTTTCTGCAACACTTTTTTACATTTCTTAACAGCTTTCTTTTTCTGAGGTACTGCGGATTTTTCTTTGGCTACTCGAGATGTTGTTGGCAAAGAGTCTTCTTCTTCAACCAAAAAAGGATTATTCGTTGACTGAGACCTAAAAAATAATATCAAATTACTATAATATTTCATTACCATCATCTTTCCACATGTAAAAACAATGCTTAAATTTTTAAAATATACTGAGGTAGAGACATACTGTTAGCTTCCATTATTATATTAAAATGTAATAGAAATCTTTGATAATTATGTCATCGAATAGAATACATAAATATTGATGTACTTAAAAGTAAAATATTATACTCACATACTTTGTTTCTGCAACAGTTGGGTGTAACCACAATTTTAAACTCACTGTTTAGCGTAATGCACTGTAGAACGACAATGATGAAATGAAATTAATTATGTCTCAGATATTTTGGTAGAACTAAATTCTAAAGTCATAGCCACATGTAAGTTGCGAACAAAAATTACTTTGAAAATATAATTTAATCAATATTTGTTATAAGAATTTCATCTTTATCAACAAAGCACTAAGGTAAATTTTATCTAATACGTTTCTAATTATAAATTGCCAATGTGAATGCTTCTGAATACTCTAGATATGAAAAGTGTTTTCACAGCACTTTATCCTTATTAAGTTTATGGAGGCAACTGGAGACGAAAATCGTAAAAGGAATGAGATGTCAATTTACTTAACGAAATACATACAAACATATGAGAAACCAGCACAATGAGATCTTTGTAAGTTATTTGCTATGTATGTAAATAAACCATTTTCGATCTTATTTTCATCGACTGCAGTTAATGTTTTTCGCTCTCTCTATCCCGCTCGAACATTGAATGAAAGACAAAGAGAGATATTAAAATCCAGGATCAGCGTTGAGCACGGTCTTAGGAGTTTGGTGAAATTGGGATTTATTCTTTGTAATGGCTCTTTTTCTTTCTTTTTTAGTTTATTTATTATTTCTCTGTAAAATATTATGATGGCTATCCTGCTCATTTTAATGTAAATGGAAAGACATATTAATTGATTTCAAAATGTTATTTTTTTTTTTAAACTGGTAATAAATTTATATTAGGTATAGGTATACTCTCTACTAATTGAAAGATAAATTATTTTAGGATCTACAGATTAATGTCCTAACTTTACATGAGTATGTAGGTAATAATAATAAACAAGTACTATTTATTTTATGACCAAGAGATAAAATCTCTGTCAAGATTTTTTTTATATTTGAAGTGTATTTTTTTTTTATTATTTATATCTAAGTTGAGGTTAGGAAAATTAAAGACATATTATTTGACACTTATTTATTATATCTCTATGCATACAAAGTAAAACATAATTACGTAAAAATGAATACAAAATAAAACTTGAAATATTTAAAATTACATATTTTCACGAATTTTATCTATAATATGTTCTAAATCTACGTATATATCACTCGCACATATATTTTCCGTAAAATATTGCACACACTTATTTGCACTACACTCGCAAGATTTTTCCGGCAGATTATTACTTTCATATATTTCAATTTTGACCACGCATGTCCTTGATGATATATTCGGCGCTTTGGTTTTGATGTATGAATAATTTTGACGTTGACGTTTCTGTGGGCCCGCTGTCTCATTTGCTCTTTTCGAATTGAGTCGTGATGGACCAGATTCTTTGGGCTGAGGGTTTGGGATGAAATTAAAAAGATCTTCGCTGTCCTGAAACCAAAAATAAAAAGTAATTAGAAATTAATATATTTTTTTTTTGCAGAATTAAGATGTTTAAATCATTTACTTAGTTAATCATAACTATAATTTTTTTACTTACCGACATTGTGAGACCAAAATCTTGTATTTACTGTGTTGCAGCCAAAAGCCTTCTAGCATCTGTACAATATTGATACTTAAATAGCTATCAATAGTATAGTAATACGTACTAACAGTAGATTATCACAAAATTAAACCCTATGTTCTGAGTCATAGAGTTTAGCTTGATAATAATGCATATGGAATGGAATGGAATGGAATGGAAAGTGGACTCATTTTTCCGCACTTAGACTCTCATTTGGTCCATTGTGCGTGGAGAGTCCTGGCTAACATAGCCAGCCTAACTCCGCCCAGAAGCACAGAAGTTTCCTGGGGACTTCACAGGCTTCGCGGAGTGACCTCATTGTTCCGAGGATTTGTTCCCGTTGAGAAGCAACGGCCCTACATTCCAGGACTACGTGGGAGACCGTTTCTTCGGCGTCAAGACATCCTCGACAGAGAGGACTGTCAGTGATTTTTATGGTGTATAGGTGTTTGTTCAAGGGACAGTGACCCGTTATTGACCCTATCATTATTTTTAGATTTGTTCTGTTTAGTCTTAGGAGGTTTTTAGTGAGTCGATGATTCGCTTGCGGTATTGCGAGTTTGGCTTGCCGACACTCAGCGATCTCTGACCATCGTTGGTTTTGGGTCTCTATCGATCTTTGGCGGATCCAGGTCCGGTATTGCGTGAAGGGGATTGGAAGAAGAGGTTGCGGGCCTTGTACTGTCGTATCTGATCCCCTTCTCGCTAGTTCGTCTGCAATGTCGTTACCAAGAGATCCACTGTGCCCTTTGATCCATTGCAGGGTGACCTGATTCCTGGAGCAAATTTTTTCTAAGGCATCGTGACATTCTATGATTAGTTTGTTGTTGGTTTTACTGTTAAGAAGAGCTTTGAGAACTGCTGCGCTATCAGAAATGAGTCTGATGCCTATTCCCTCTACTTGCCGTTTGTGAATGGCTTTTGCAGCGAGTGTTAGTGCAACACATTCACATTGAAATATTGAGCTGTGATTACCCAGCGGAATGTGGATGTTTATATTGAGGTCAAAGGAGTGTACGCCAGCACCTGAACCACTATCCGTTTTGGAACCATCTGTGTATACGCGTACTTCGTTGGCTCCTGATTGATCCTTTGCTTCCTCAATTAATTCTATGTTGTAGTTTTTGTTGAAGTTGTATACAGGAAGAGTCCTATCACATGGAGCAGCAATGAGTGGTTGTATCTCGATTGCCTGGTTCAGGATGTTCGTGTGTGGACTCGTGTGGTTTTTTCCCCATAGACCTAGGTGCATGAGCCGAACAGCAGCTATTGCTGCTTCTTGCTGTATGTAGAGGTCTAGGGGTAATATTTGTAGGGCCATCTCGATCGCTGTCGTTGGGGTTGTTTTCATACAGCCGCAGATGGATGCACATGCTAGCCTTTGGAAGCTTCTTAGTTTTGATATAGTGGTTGCTAGGATTGTCCTAGGCCACCATACTATAGCACCGTAGGTCAGCATCGGTCTAATTACGGCTGTGTACAGCCATAACGTAATTTTTGGCGATGGTCCCCAGTTTATGCCTATCATTTTCTTGCATTGGTAAAAAGCAATCGTGCTTTTGTTTATTTTGTGCTCGAGGTGCTTATTCCAGAGTAATTTGCATTACTCCCAAATACTTGACTTCCTCTTTGAGCTTAAGTTCGGTATTGAAGAGTCTCGGTAGCCTGTGTGGACCAGGTATTCTTCTGTTAGTGAAAAGGATGAGTTCTGTTTTAGTTGGATTAACCGAGAGTTCATGTACCGAGCACCATCTTTCGATTAATTTGAAGGCTTTTCTCATCAAATCGCAGAGGATGCCCTCAAATTGGCCTGATATTAATATTGCTATGTCGTCCGCATAACCTACCGTGTAGAGGTTGTGATCATTGAGCTCTGTGATGAGTTCATTGACTACCATGTTCCATAGCAGAGGTGATAACACACCCCCCTGCGGACATCCTCTTCCTACGATGCCTCGAGTGGTAGTATTTACGGTGAACTGAATAGCGCGTTGTTTTAGCATGTTGTGTATCCATTGCACGAGCGTTGGTGCCACTCCGTGTGCGGTTAGGGCTCGGTTAATACTGGTGAAGTTCGTCTTGTCAAAAGCTCCCTCAATGTCAATGAAGGCACCCAGGGTTGGCTGTTTTGACTTTAAAGAATTGCCAATACGAGTTACCACGCAATGGAGTGCTGATTCAGTAGATTTGCCCTCACTATAGGCATGTTGATTGGGATGCAGGGGCTTGTAGACTGTCAGTTGGCCTCTGATCTTTCTATCGCATAGTCTTTCCATCACCTTTAGTAGGCACGATGTGAGACTAATTGGTCTAAAGGACTTTGGCTGCGTGTAGTCGCCTCTGCCTGGTTTGGGGATGAATATGATTTTAACTTCCCGCCATTTTAGAGGGATGTAACGATGCGCTAGGCAGGCCTGGAAAACCTTGATAAGGTAATCGATGATTACGTTCCCGCTCCATTTTAGAAGTCCTGGGAAAATGCCGTCCAGCCCAGCTGCCTTGAATGGCAGGAATGTGTTTAGTGCCCATAGGACCTTTTCCTTGTTGATTACTTGCTTTGCTACGTTCCAGTCAGTACTAGTGGTGGCTCTTTCTTCGTATGGCTGCCACGATTGTTCATCAGCAATCTGGCAGCCTGGGAAGTGAGTCGTCAGAAGCAGTTCACTGGTTTCCACGTCGTTTTTTGTGTATGTTTCATCTGGTTTTTTAAGACAACCTATTGTATGTTCAGTCTCTTTCGAGAGACATGATTTCACTTTGATTGCCTGATTATTGTTTTCTATGCTAGAACAAAATCGTCTCCAGCTGTCTTGTTTGCGTTGACGTAATAGTTTCTTATAGGTTTTTCTCGCTGCGTTGTAATTGTCCCATAGCTCTGGGGATCTGTTGTTCATAGCTCTATTGAACAGTCTCCTCACTTTGCGGCGGTGCCGTTCTAGTTCTAGGCACCACCAGTGTCTCCCACCTCGGCGTCTTGGCATCGAGAGAGGACACGACTGTTCGAAGCATGAGATAAGCGTGGACGTAATGTTGTTTACCTGGTTTTCTAGTTCATTTAAAGTTAGTTTGTCTGGCAAGGGGGGTTGTCTGCCCAACTCTGAGATGACCAAGTTCCGGAATTTGGTTTGGTCAGTCTTACGAGGCATCCTTCTCGGTTGCGGTTTGGGCAGGTCCATGTCAATGTTATAGCGTATCCATCTGTGATCTGAGCATGATAGTTCATTGGATACATGCCAGTCGCGGATGGATTTAGCAATATTCGTCGTTGTTAGTGTTACGTCAATTATTGTTCTTGATCTACGGTTAGTAAATGTTGGTTCGGCACCAGTGTTAAGTAATATAAGATTTTTGTTTAAAATGAAATGAAGGAAATCCTCACCTCGGATGTTTGACTTATCATTGCCCCAAAGGGTGTGGTGTGCGTTAGCATCGGCCCCGATGATCAGCTCCAGTTTTTCCCTCTCGCAGTACTCAACCAGCTGGTCGAGTTCCGGGGTTGGGACGTCTTCGTCGCTTGGTAGGTACGCAGAGGCGAGGACGACGTCTGGAAGCTGTTGGTGATTCCTAGCTACTATGACAGCCGTCAGATCTCTAGAGCAGAATTCATTGATTAGTAGTGTTGGTGTGTGTTTGGGTGTATGTATGCAGGTTCTAGGGTTACTTACGGAGGGATCCACAAGTAGTTTGCCTCCAGTGTTGCCGAGCCCGCATATTTTCCCCTTCCTAACCCACGGCTCCTGGATTAGGGCGATTGTATGGGTGTTGTTTTCCAGCACTCTGCGTAATGAAGCCGTCGCAGTTTGGCTGTGCTGGATATTGCACTGGATGATCTTAGTCATCTCGAAGCGGGGAGGAGTAGAGGTTGCTCTCGCTGAGCTCGCTCTCCCCTCCCGCCTCTCGAAAGAACTCCTCATCGGATGTAAGTGCAGGTGATGGGGGCGGTTGCGTGTTCATCTCCACTGGTGCTTCTGTGAGTGCTGCCGCGATCACAGTCACCTCCGTCGAACTCGTCGGCGGTGGATTTGCAGGCGGCGTATCTATTGCTGCTTGTGGCTGTGTCACCACAGCAGCGGGGGGCGGTACCGTAGACGTCGCGGGTGCCAGTTGCCTGGCATCCGTGTCCCGGAACCGCATGTAGATCAGCCCCATTTTGTAGTGGATCTGGCGGTCTTGTTTCTTGAGTTGGGTTGCCTCAGACTCTGTGATGCGTAGAAGTAGGTTGGTTCCCGGAGGATCCTGCCTAACTTTTTCGTGCACCACGGTCCAAGACTTAATGTTCAAATTCCTGTTTTGTCTTGACAGTAGCGTCCGCAGCTTATCCAGTTCACCTGTCCAACCTGGTACGAACAGGGTGCAGGCTATCTTCTTCGGTATTGCTGCCTGGGGACGTACTATCAGGGTAGTGTTTGCGATGGGTGACACCAGTTTGGCCGTTGTTCGGGTGAGCCACTCTCGCGTGAAAGTGTCAAAGCACCAAGCTTTGAGGACACCATCCGCGAAGTGCGCTTTACCCTTGAACCTGATGTCGTTTGGTTCTTCTTCGAGGGTGGCCTCAGGTGTAGCCCACATTTCCTCGCACAGTTTGTCCTCGATGGCCTTCTGAACTACCTCTGCTTGCTGTTGCGTCATGTCCGCAAACGGCTCGGTCATGACGGCAACACAGAGATCGTTTGCCAGGTATGAAGCCGCTGCCTCGGCGTACGTTGCAGCGGAACCATCCGCCGCTCGGGGTTTGATAGTTTTGGTTTTTTTTCCCACCCCGGTCGGCGTAATGGAATCCTCCGGTCGCGTACGCTTTTGCGCTCTTGACTCCTGCCTGGATCCATCTGTGTTTTGATGTTGTTGTTTGTTGGGCTTTTTATGGCCTCTGGGTCTCATGCTGCGCTTTTGCGGGTCGGCTCGAGGTGCTGCGTTTGCGCTGGTGTTTCCAGGAGTCTTTGTAGCGGTAGCCCCCTTGGTGGTGGTGGTCGCCGCCACAGACTCCGGACTCACCAGGCGCCTCACAGCGTCTGTTGCAACAGCCCGTTGAGCAGCAGCTTTTGCTTTAGCTTTTAAGCGTCGTTTCTTTGAGGACGTTAGCTTTTTGTTGTGTAACGTCCATGGTTCTTCTGGAGGTATGGCATCTCGCAGGGAGGTCATGTCCAGTGTGGTGGGTGTTGTTAATGATGCAGTCCCTGGAGGAGCATCCCCCGCCACGGTCTCAGTCAGCTTCACCGAATTCGCCACTGACAGCACGCTCATTGACGCAGTCAGGTTTGACGCTTCTTTGAGCGTTGCTGTACTCGGTTGATCCGGATTAGCTTTCCGAGGCGCGGCGGTAGATGCCACTCTTGCGGGTGCATCCTTGGACCCCGACATAGATGTGGCCGTTAGAGACGCAGCCTGGTTCGGCGCGCCTCCAGCAAGCCCCATCCCTGTCGTGTCCTTGGACGCGACCGTTGTCGGTGCAGCTGTGTGTACATGACTAGGGGCATCAGTGGACGCAGCATTCCGCTGTTGTAGCGTCAGCGCATCTAGAGACGCAACCCTAGGAGTGTGTGTAGTTTTTGGCGCATCTTGAGACGCAGCCCGGATTGTGGTGTGTCTAGGCGCATCTTTAGACGCGGCCTTAGTTGTTGCTTTTGGTTTATGTTTATTGGTCTCATATGAATCCATAAAATTTGATTGTATACTTCACCTCATGAGCTCCCCACCCTCCATGGAGCCCTCACGTCGGGGACGCCATGCGTTCGAACGCATGGTCGTCAGGGATACTCACTCGGTATAGGTTCAGTTTGCTGGTGGCACAGACGATCCGCACACAATGAGAACGATTCGAGCCCGCTCGCAGCACGAGACAATGCCGCAAGTAGGAGTCGACCCCCCTTGTGTCGATCATCCGCTTCCAGCTCACCGAACCTCGCTTGACAGCCCGCTTATGGGATGTCGCAGCCGATTGATCGCGGTTAGCTACTCCACGACCGCCCGTGTGAGTGGAAATCCAGACCAAAGAGGTGTGTTGTGTGCAGCGTGCAACTAATTGCCGGCTCACTACTCCACTCAACCTCCAGGACTCCTTCATCCCACCGTACGGGTCCCCGCGCACGGCACAAACACGCGGGAGATCACTAACTATCCAGCATCGGGTTCAGTCCGATGATGAACACGCAGGAACGTGACCTCGTAGCCCCTGCATTCTACGGACCTATATATACATAAATTAAACATATATACGCACATATACATATACATACATTTTTGGGGCAAGGTAGGAAATGGAGGATCGTGAGGGTGAGTGGAGTGGTGATGCGCATCGCAGAGGAGGTATGGATCATAGGATGAAGGTTAGGTTTGGTAACTCTTACATGGGATATAGGTGAGAGCTACCCTTCCTTTGTCCGGGGTCCACACCTTGGACTTTCCCCATAACATGCTAAAATTGCATGGTATGGGGCGGGCTATCCGCAACCTGCCCACCCGCTCGGTAGCTTAGGAAGATAGCTCCCCCGTAGAAAGCCATGCAGTGCCTACAAAGCGTCAGGAAGAAGCAGGGTGTGCAAAGCAAAACTTAAAACGAGACCGAGCGATAATAATGCATATATACTCTCACATCTTTCTTACCTTATATAGAAAGCGACGTCACGGCATTGCGGATACCTGATATAAAATTCTTAAAATGAAGTTTTATGCACAGTGGCCAGCATGAGCAGTACAAACTTTTTAAAACAAGTACAAAAATAATACTTTAACAGTTATAAAAGTAAATTTCATAACATGAAATTATAGATCTGTAACGTTAATCTCTGTTGACTAAAGTATAATTCTACAACTATTTATAGTTTTATTTTTGTACTTGTCTTAAAAAGTTTGTGCTGTCCATGCATTTATGCAAGCCACTGTACCATTGGTTGCGGTGATAGCTTAGTAGGGATAATATATATATATAAAAAGATGTTTATCTTATTTTTTTCATTAATTCTGCAGCATTTACAAGTTATTTAGAACATAATATAGTAGAGGTACAATAACTAACGAAAACATCAACAAAGTAAAATGTTACAAAAAAATTATAATCCTCGCTATGGCATATATGACACACATAAAATTAGATTATATTCGTTCAGACATTATTGGTCAACAGTTAGCTTAAGAGCAAGAGTTGTGTGGGAAATGGCTGATGCAGGATTCTTTTATTGCGGTGATGGTATAAATGATCGAGCAGCATGTTTCTCATGTGGAGGTGTTATTGAACATTGGGAAATTCATCAAGATCCGTGGAGGCAACATGCAACACTCTTTCCGCAGTGTTTGTATTTGAATGCTGTGAAAGGAAAGAATTATATAATAATAATAATAATAATAAATAATAAATCATTTATTTCAGGCTGCATAGGCCCATAGATATATACCTTAACCTAAAATACATAATTATAAATTCACTTCCTTTGCACTAAGTTTTTGTGCGTTCCTGGGGTATAGTTCCGCGGAAGCGACGGAAAACAACACCCTGCGGCCAAAAGCTTTCATCAAGCACCTGTTCCAGCATACAGGTCGGCACTCGCACCACGAACGCCTTGAAGTTGACGTTGCGGCGCGACTCCAACAGCTGCACTCTTAGCACATGATTCAGCTTCTGGCTGACATATCTCGCGATATCCTCTGCCTCGGTGGTGTAGTGCAGGCGCGAGATAAACACCGGGGTGTTCGGCGCGGCGGCACGTACCCTATGTTTCGGGTCTACAGGTGCCTTGCCATAGCCGTTCTTCGTGTTTCGTGAACGGCGCTTTCTCCTTTGCACCGTCACAAAACCATCCTCTTCAGCCCGAATCGTTGCCTGTGTAGGCGCATGATTAACCGGGGGAGCAGTAGCAGTGCTCGCAATGACCGGTGAGTCATTCGATTGTGTTGTTCGAGCAGTGGCGCGGGGGAGAGCTGCGGGGGCGGGCGCGGGGTTACGTGACGCACGCGCAGCGCATATCGCAGATTCAGCAGGCGGCTTCGGCGACAAAACTGCTGACGCGAAGCTGACGACCGATGCATCGAGGCATGCACCTCGACGCGTGTTTACATTGTTGACACGCGCCGGTGACCCAGTTATTGGCGCATACTTGCGCAATTCTTCCACTTCGGAACGCAAGTCTGCGACATTGTTCTGGGATTCATCCAGCCTCTTCTGTACGGCAGCCAAACTTGCCTTCAAAAAGACGATGTCTTTGAGCATGCTTGACACATCGACGTGTTCGTAGGTAACTACAGGTAATTTGTGTAGCTCCTTCGCCACAAACGTTGGCACGTCGTCAGGATCAGTCTCCTTCAGCAGGGTGATGATGTCCTGCAAGCTTTTCTTTGTCCCGTCACGCCGTCGAGACACCATCTGGTCGCTTTTGTTCAGCAACCGGAACAGCAACAGCTTAGCAGCTGCAATGTCATCTTCGCTGAAGCTACTTACACAGATCTGAACGGCGGACACCTCGTCCATCACGTCCAGCCTCTGTTGCAGGAACGCCAGCAACTCATTTGCCACAAGTGGGTCACTCATGGCAACAAATTTAGCGAGCGTCGGCTTACGCCGCGCTTTACGTTAATAATACGAATTATTATTAAATAGCGTGTTACACGTCCGCCTCGGAGCGCGCGACAAATACTGATAGAACGGATACACAGTGATAATGTGAAGACTCAAACTAAATGTGTCAGGCTGATGAATAACTGATTGCATTGCTTATAACATAATACAGCCGTAGACCGAGAACTGATTCATAACTGCTATCAATAATATAATCAGATTACTATTCACATTGTATTAGTTGTTTAGATGAGACAGACAGAAGTTGATATCGGATAAGTCAGTACGCAATGGATAAAGAGATATGATCGATAATGCATAACAGATGCACAACAAGCGACAATGCTTTGCATAACGATGCGATGTAATCAAATTCTCGTTGAATGAACAGTTGCGATTTGACCCGATATTCTTATTCGAACGTGTTGATATTAAATTCAATACACATTAGACAACCTGTTATATTAAAGATCAGATTGGAAATGTTGCAGATCGATTCTTTTGTCCGAGTGTATAATTGGGGGTTCTAGATCACGCGCTGGAGCGAAGCGACGGCGCAAAGTGATCTAGAACCCCCAATTATACACTACTTATACGCTACAGACATTAACACAATAGAAGAATTCTTCACTTCGTTTTTCACAAATCCCCACAAAAAAAAGTCCAGAGGAGTTAAGTCCGGGGATCGTGGTGGCCACCCGACGGGCCCGAATCGACCATTTTCAAAAACACTCACAAAACAAATATCCAATAAAAATCTGTGTCCTGTCACAATAATAAACTTAGCACTAATTACAAATTAAGTTTGAGTCCGTTCACATCACAAAATTGAATACAAAAACAAACAAAAAGATGGCGCCGCCGGCGTCTTTGAGATTAAAATATTTCCGAGAATGCACAATCTATTTCCCGTAAGATTGCCGATTTTGCACTAAACAAATTTAATGATCTTTCGTTGGTGACGCGGTTTGAATGCATTTGAATTTGCGTAAACTATTTGCGTCTCTTTTACTCATATTGAATTGGAGACATTATTAAAGTGAGATGAACTACTTTTATTTACTACTCTAGTAATAATTAGTCAAGTAAGCAACTAACTCAATACTTTAAATAAAGTTATTTAAACTGCCCGGAAGTTACGTACTTGAGTGTTACCCGTTTAGGCTGTTGGTAGGTTGGTAGGATTAGATAGCGTATATTCGAACCGCAAAGTTAAATCGATTTAAGATAGCATGAAAATTAAGCTCTGCAAAAAAAAAACTTTTTGTAAATACCACAGAATGCTGTAATAAAGATAGAAAGTATTAAATGGTAGAACCATTGTGAACGAACATGACAAAAAGCTTTTCCGTTTCACATAAAGGGCCATTAAATAGTAGTAATCCCGTTATCTGGTTGATGATAAGATTATAACTACCAAATTACTACACAGGTAGGTGCCATCTTGTTTCTTATTTTGTAACAAAGTGACAAAGCCGTGAAATAATTCTTTCATAAATGTCAGTGGCGAGACCTACCTACAGCATACAGCCCCAATCGTCCGGCTAACGTTACTAACATGTAGACTCAGCGCCGTTACTCATTACTTGTGGCCACAGTTGGAACTAAACATAAATCAGAGGGAATTTTTTGTCTATTAGTATCATGTTGGTCCCATCACTTAAAAGAAGATTATTATTCAGCAGTTTTGTCAATGCATAGTTGCGTACCCTTTTACCTCAGAGCTGGCTTTTGTGTCTGAAACTTCAGGGTTTAAATTTACCATCAACGAGATAACAGTAATCCAAGCACTAAAATTAATTGATAACATTTGACCTGAGACACTCTTCTCCGTCGAGTCGTTCCCAAAAGCTCTACCATTTACTACCTTTATTTTCTATCCTTATTATAGCGTTCTGTACACACCAATAAGTAAGGTTTACTCACTGCTGCCAAGTCCATAATTTGCATATCGTTAGATTCGATATCATAAGTCGCTAAACACCGCATCCTCGCCGGCGACAATGAGCTTTCTTATTTTGCTTAGTTTTAATTGGCCTTTTTTTATAATAATTAAGTAAATGTAATAAAATAATAAATAAATGACTGAATAGAATAAACCTAGAAAAAGTCGCTAAAACTTTTTTTGTAGGCAAGGCAAAAGTTGCACTATCTGGTGACAATGACGCTAAATTGGCAACACTGGCTGTTCTCCCATCCTTGTCCGTAAACGAAAGCGCAAGCGCCATTGTTATTTATTATCAAATTTAAGTGTTTTATTGTGATGTGACACGACGCAAAGAGAAAAAATTGAGATGTAGTATTATAATAGTGTTCTGTGTGTTCGTGGCGTTCGAATAAATTAAAACGTTTGACCGCAAATAGAGAGCTCATGACCAAATGAGTAGTTCGCGCCGATGGGCACTCTGTGAATTTAGGAATGCAATTGAATTTTATTCAAAGTGATGTTTGTGATAATAACGTGTGACTTTCCGTGGCTGTGTATGTGAAATTCAAATGTGAATACGCGATTTGATATGAGTGCGTCGGCGTCCTTAGTGATGCCGGTAGCATGCGACGTTGCCATCCATGGCCTGTTTAGGTAAGTAAGGGGTCTTTACACTGTACGAGCCATGTAACTTGTTTAACGTTATATTTCTCGTATTTTTCTCGTCATGTGATTTTGGACCACTGGAAATCAATACTGAGTGTGCACAGAATATGTGGTTTAAAGAAATGTCGCTATGTCGCATCCACCCTGTATACAGCACCCAAGGAGTTTTGGTATACGTCATGATCACTTTTAGGCACGAAAAAAGGTTTCATTTGTAATAATTTGTCTTTTGAAATAATAAGGAATAGTTCCAGGTTTATATACAGGATCTGGTTTGCTATCTACTATGCTTGTAATGTCCAAATTCTTTTCATAACTAAATAAATTAATTGTTGTATCAATGTACAATTTCAGGTCTTGGAATATACTTTTTAATGCTTTATTGTTTATCTTGCCAGTAGATTTGTTGAACATTTCATAAGAGTATTCAATATTTTTGTTAGTATCAAATAAGTATGTATACTGAAAGGTCCAATTGTTAATGTACAAAAGTTGGTTAAAGCTTTCTATCCTCTTATTGTATAGATTAACATTATTTTTTATCATAAAGTTAGGCAAACACAATATTACATTTGTATGCAATAATGTCTAGTTTACATTTAATATAATCAATAACATTTGCATAGTCTTTGGATACTAAAAAATCTTGCCCACCAATAAATATAACACAATAATCACTCAAGGTAAAATTTTCTAGTTTCTTATCTAAATTAACCAGAAGATTTCCTATGTGTGCGTTTGGCATACAATAGTGACAAACATAAGAGTTCGGGAACGTGTTTTGAGCCTGATTTAATATAAAATTAGTGTTATTATCGCTAATAATACATATCTTATTTACTTTTACTGCATTTGTAATCGTTGACATACTTGATGACTCAGGTTGAATGTCACGATATATAGCAGCGCCCTCTATTCCCTCTTTCATCACAGATTTTGACGTGATAGAAGATCGGCGATGTTGTATTAAGTCCTTTCGCAGCTTTCCAGTGTTTTTAATAGATGGCGTTTTACTTGGTGCAGCTTTTTCATTTCTGGGACTCTGAAGTTGCATGTTTGTAAGATTGAGACTAGGTGATCTTGTATTTGTGTCGTGTGTTATAATATCATTAATTGTACAGATCTGATCTAGGTTAATTTGTTTGGGTGATTCAGACAACATTAATGAATGTCGACGGTTACTGTCATATAGTTTATTTCTGTTTTTTTTCCTTGCCGATGTTACGGTTGATTTATCCAAGTAATCCAATCCTTTGTACGCCTCAATTACCTTTTTGTATCTAATTATTTCATTCTTCAGATTTATATTTTCTTCATTTAATATGTCTATTTCATTGTTGGCGGTTTGCAGATCAGTAGTCAATTTAGTGATTTGTATTTGTTGTTCTTCGCAACAGGTGTTTTGTCCATCTACCGATGTGTTAGGTAAACTTAACATCGTTGAGTCGAATATATTGCTGCTATTTGACAGATCATGAAGTGACGTAGAATGAAACGAGTTCAACCGTTGTCTTCGGTAGGTAATATTGTTATCATCAGGAAGACTCATTTTGCTGATATTATTGAAATATTACTAACTAAATTAGAAATATTCAAAAAGACACATGTAGTTCGGTGAGGCTCGAACTCAGGATCCTTAGATTTGAACCGAGCACTTTTGCACTCACGCGCCACGGTACTTATATATGTGACGGCGAAATTAACTGTCTTTAAAAGACTATAGTCAAAACAGAGCGCAGGTGACAGCGGGTGAGAGGTACGGTAAGTGCGGGAGGTATCGAGCGCTCCGCGAGTTGCGCAGGTCAGGATTCCCAGCCGTTAACAGAATGTTTTTAAATATTCACTTGTTTTAGCAACAGTTTTTTCGTTTTAACTTTATTGTTAGAAAGAGTTTCACGATTCTGTTTACACTGTTTGAAGGATCACAACACTGGCTTAAATGTAATAGCTTTTTATCCCGTAATAACCACTTTTTAACTCTTTTTAAGAATAAAAACTTAAAGAGCTTCAAAAAACGAACTGTCTTCAACCGTCGCAGGGTTGCCAATTTGCCAATTTACCCATGTCCAAAGCGCATGATTTTTCTTTTAATTTCTTATTATTTGCCGGACCTCAAAATAATGTTTTTTTGCGAACCACGTTCAAAGCTGAACCCAGCTTTCGACCAATCTCTCTCATGTGTGAACGGGACCAACATATTGTACATAGGTGTCTTAGCGTTGAACTCGGCCTGTAAAGTAGACCCGAGTGCTTAACAATTTTTCCACATTCTCAAAAAATAACACAGAACGATATTCTTATCAGAGTGCTGAAGTCGCAGCAGGGTACTTCAAAAGCACAGGACGGTTGGTAACCCTAGTAAATATTATTATCGTTAGCGTGGTTGTCAATATTGCAGTCCCTTTGTAAACGAGAACAGACGCTCTGCGGCCATTATGGGGACAGACAATCACATGTATCGCTCAAATAGCTTCACTGTGAAATTGGAACTTTTCATGAAGGTATAAAGCTACCAGCTTCAATGGCTTAATGTATTGTAGTTATACCAGTATACTGAAAAGAAAACATCTACGGTACCTAGGTAAACTAGTGCAAGTGCAAAAACACAATTTTGGCATCGACCTCTTTAGAGCAAAATTAAACGGCCAGGGTTCAATGATGAAGCCGGTTTTTGATCTTTTTGTCTAATTTTATTTTTGAACATGACATAAAGATCTAAAACTGGGTTCAGCGTTGACGCGAGGCCAGTAAAATCGGCCCTAAAGCGTCGATCCGTCGACATAATACGTCTACGTAATGTCCTAAATTACTTTTTCATTTCGGTCGCTACACACGGAGTCAACTGACACTTGACTGAGATGGACGCTGCAATGGAACAACCTTAAAGCGCCTTAAACCTTGACCCTTGAAGATGAAAATATTTGAAAGTTAAATATAAAAAGAATACACAAGTGAATTTAAAATGAAACTTTATTTACATTCAGAATAGTTTTCAAAGATATTAAGAGGACCTCGATCAGTTTAAGCACTTGTGAATAACAAAATTCAATATCTAACGTGAAACTACATTACCATATCGAATACATTTCAATGTTTATCTTTCTCATTCGTGAGGGACGAGAAGAATGTTAATTGAAAACTGCGTATATTTTGTAGACAACCTGCGCTACGTTACCGAATGTCTCCCTGTTCATGATGAAAATATCAGCTGCTGTCAGATAGAGAGAGCGCTGTGAGACACAAAGCATCAGAAGAACTATTTTGGCTTGTTTTCTTTCCATTAGTTCCCAGCCACATGTATAAACAGCTTCGGACATCTCTAAGCCGGCGGATATCAAAAGCTCGCCGCCGAAGCAGTATATAAATAGCGGCATAACTCCTGTTGCTCCCGTCAGGATTGTGTTCCTAACATCCCATTCATTCATGGTCTGCAAGGTCGTGACCAGCACGATTGTCATCATCAAAAAGTGCGCTCCAAATACCACTTTATACAATTCCCTGATCTTGTTATGATAGGACATTAAAAACTGATGATGTTTCACACAGAATATAAGCAACTGATTTATATCTTCCTGCTCAGCATCAGGGAAATTGTAGTTTTTCTTCAAAATTGTATGAATCTGGTTCAAAGTAGCCGTGATGGCGTAGAAATGTCCAATTTCGTTAGTTAGTAACGTGATGAAGAGCACAATGTACCCCGTCTGATTTATTGCTGAGAACGCGGTGGCGACAACCGTCACTGAAAATGTTATTTCGTAGAATGGCGTTTCGTACTTGGGGCTCAGACCTGGAAATATAAGTTTATTAAAGTAGTTGTGGTAATAAAAAAGCAGTATTTTCTTCTATGATTACTATGGCATATGTCCTTCGTGGCTTTGATAACAATCGTAACCATTTAAATTGTAATAGTTGTATATAATAAATTAATTATAAGGACATGCATAAATATGTATAAGCCAGTACATAATACGAACTTTAATGCTTTTAATATTAGTTGTTAGATATTATTTTGTATTTTTAGTTAATCATGATTTGTATACCTTTTTGGTAAAATGCAGCGAACGTAATTTATAATAATTATAAAACCATACCTACATTTAAAAACAATGAATATTTCTATTTATATTTCTATGTTCTTATATTTGGTAACTTTATCACTTTGATTACTACTTGGTTCTTTGTTTAAGCCAAATAGTTCAATTTGATGCTTCATTGAAAAGTGGCTATTAATGGTATCATTTTGACCAAATCAGGGTGCTATAACATTCGGATTTACATTACATCTATATCGATCGATCCGTCGATCTACACCAAAACAGCATACTGCGCATGCGCGGTGAGCTCTTCTTGATTCTTTAATCTACAAATGCATCGATCGACCTTCGATTGATGTAGATGTAATTACATCCTTATTACATGATTGAATAGTGTAATAAAACCCTATATAAGCAATTCAAATTTGCCTAAACCTTACCATAAGATTCTCCAGGAGTGGTCGGCAGATATCGTTCGCTTCCAAAAACGGTGAGGATCAGAGGCATTAGCAAATAGAATATGTGTATGAAGGACTGATTGGCGACGACAAACCAGGAAGCATAGCGCGCCCGCTGAAGAGTTCTTAACATTACCTTCTTAGCTGCACTACTTTCAGGTATTGATGATAATCCATAGTGACTCAACTCAAATATGATCTTGAGGCGAGACCTATAATCAATTTATCGCAAACAACATTAAAGTAAATGACAAAAAAATATTTTTTATACAATCTTAAGTCAATTTTCCGTGCCATTTTCTCGGTCGGCTTCTAGTCTAACGGATTTCATTGAATATCAGTATTTTACGTGGTGCAACTGTCATCAGAACTCTACAACCCAGTACGAGGTAATACAATACTCTTTGTTAGACTGGTTGTCAGACTTTCTGGCCTCTGACTACCCGTAACGACTGCCTTAGATGTTCAAATGGCCACCCATCCACGGCCACCCACGGTTAGCGTTGCTTAACCTGCAAGATCGATTGGTCCGCGCTGCTTTGATTTAGCCACGCGCTCTTTTAGACAATATTAAACATTCAAACTTGGATTTAAAGCAAATGAAGTTCTATTCCTAATAGCTCTGCGTAAGTTCAGTAACAGAAATATAATAACCATATTAAATATATTAGTGCAAAATCTTAGTGGAAAGTAATTTGAACTAGAGCAGCTTATTTTATAATTTAAGTTGCTATAATATATATTCTCGCTTTTGGGGACGAACCACGAAATATTAAACGAAATGAGATTTTCTTATTCAAATATTTCATTCCAGCGACCGCAAATTATAAATTTTGTTTGTTTTGTTGTATGACTTTCACTTCAAATAAATGTTTTTTTTTTAAATTATTTTTTATAATTGCCCATTTATGACATACCTCGAACACCACATGAAAAAATACTTGGACAGCGGCACACATGTCGCACTGATGCAGTTCAGAGCTTTGAAGCTCTCCGACTGGTCCGGGAACACTTGGATCAGGTACACGATCTGACTGAAGGTACCCAAGTATATGAACGTACCAGCGAAAAAGACCGTAGCGAAGATGGAGAGGATTATGTCGAACATATCTGAAATAAGAAATGTTTTATATTTGTTTTTGGAAGTTGAATGTGTTATGGTTTATAGAAAAAGGTGTTTTTTTGCAATAATAGATTTATATTCTCTTTTTGTAGATTCTAAACTGAAATTAGGCGTCATCTTAATGTTGTCACGTCCCGGGCTGTTGCCATGGGCTTATACAGGAAGGCACGGCCGTTTGACAAATTTGTTCGTGTTGTTCTTATTTAAGTTTGATGAGCGATTGAGCTTGCTCTGGGCAAGCGTGATCAGGGTGGCCAGTATCTCCGTTATAAAGACTTTTTAAACGTCACTTAACAGCATGCATTATCTTAGACCAGTGGTAAAGGATGACTAAAACACGATCTGAGTGCAATCAACAGTTCACACAACAAATAACACCTTTGAAACGAATCGTCTTGAGAAACTGGACAAAAAGCGACTCCAGCGCACTTATAACGCGGATGGTCATCTTTCTGCTTGTAGTGTAATCGCATTTTCAAGGCTAAACTTGGCTTTGCTAGCCATAAAAGAAACCACTCAATAAGATAATATTAATCAAGGTCGCTCTCAGCGGGTACGGTGAGGGAACTATATATGTATGGTTGATGGTTGGTAACATAATACCTAATCGGTACTTGTGCTTCCTTTTAAAAGTAGTTGAGATGGAGAACTGAAGTTGATCTGATAATGGAGCCGGGAGACAGTTAATATAGTTAGCAGCACATAATAGAAGTCATGTTGCATTATAATGCTACACGACTTCTAGGTGAAAAATGTTGTTGGTAAACCAACAGCATTTTTCTTTACTCTGACTTGACTAAGATAACGTAACATAACATAACATCACGCCTATATTGCCCAGAAGGGTGTGGCAGAGGTGTTCAATACCCACATATCATCTTTAATGTTTTATGAACCAATCGCCATACAGCGGGTACAATTTCAATTCCGTGCTGCGATTGTGGATTTCCTTATGGAACGTTCCCAAGAGAAGAGAAGAGAAAGGAAGAGAACAAGAGAACTTACTCCATGTTTTATCGCCAAAGACGTTATGAATCCCGACCAAGCGTTGGATAGAGCTAACCATAGATTTAGCAGCTTCTACGGGATCCTCAACATAATTTACATTTTCTATAAAAGCCTTAAATTTATTTCTAAACACGTTCATTGTAACGAACACTTCGCCTAACAAATGATAAGTGTCGATCATTTTGATTGAAGCGATTAACACTCAATTAAATGAATATTAATTAATATTATTTTATGCTCAAATTGTTTTGAAAATTACTCTTGATGTTACTTAATTGCGAGACGAAAGCTTCTAAATAATGGATGATATTTAATTCACGGTACATATTACATTTTCTTAATTGCTTTTACGTAAAATATTAATTTGCTTAGTTAATGATCACGATTTTGAGATCTATGGTTCTATACCTATATAATAAAGGTTTTCGGTAATTTAGAAAAGTATTTGATTTTGCAATTTTTACAACAATAAAGCCACTAATACCACCTCACCATATTTATTTTCTCTAAAATTCTTAGATGTATGATTAATGTTTCGAAAATATCTTTTTTCTTCTTTGGTATTATTTATTTTTGTGGCATCTTGGTAACGGTCGCATTTTTTTGTATTCTATATTAGTAGTTAGTAACAATTACTATTTGCACAAAAAAGACTAGGTGCATCAAGTGCAGAACTTCAGAGATAATCAATTTTTAATTTTGAATTAGGCTTATCTTATTCAAATTATGAAATACGGGTGCTACTCACGTAATGATGGTCTATTTAGTCGACCGCGGTTTCGCCTATACGTCTAGGCATTATCAAGAAGTGCAAGACTGGCTGCGACTCAGGCGCGACGTATTGCACTCTCTTGATAATGACTAATAATAATAATGTTTGGTAACGAAGGACTCGAGGCTTACTCCCGAGCGTAGCGAGGGTGTTAAAAACTTAATTCACGAGCGAAGCGAGGGATTTAAGACGAGTCCTGAGTGTAGCGAGGGATTTAAGTTCACTCTAGACTAAGCTTAAGCTAAGCAGCTTTATCACCAAAGAAAATACTATACTTTTCGTATCATTTGCGAATAAAATAACACAATAATAATATGAGATAAGCATTTATTAAAAATAATGACAATTAAAAGTATTTAATAAGCTAACATTGGAAATATTGGTCCAATTATTATTGATACGCGGCAAATTTCTAGACTAATATTTTTTGTAAGCAAAGGCATGAAGCTCATACGGCCTCGTCGATTTTCGTAATTTAATTTCATAAATGCGTATTCCTTTTTCAAAAAGATTTATAAAATGCTTTATATACAAACTCAATGGTGTAAACACAGATGTAGTTCAGAATAAATTTCGCTAAGTATTCCAAATTTAAATCACTTTTTCCCCTTATAGGATGAATGAAATTCAGTACAATTTTCTTTCCCTGTTTTTAACAGATTAAAAATTAATATTGTATGTTTATGGCGGAAGCGTATGTTATTATCAAAAATGTTGTGTAGTAACTTATAAAAAAAATTATAACGAAGATAAAAAAGTAAAATCTTGATTTTCAAAGTACACGGAATGACGTAACAGATGAGAAATTTAGGGTTCTGGTAAAAGAGGTGATTGTAGCTTAGTGGTTAAAAGCGGCTACTCGGTATGCAGAGGTCGCACGTTCAAATCCGGCCGATCCCAAAAATTTTTCACTGTTTCTTGGTATAATTTGCTATACATAGCTAATGATTATTACAGTCACCATACATGGATGTATATCAACGTGACCTTTATATGTGTACATGTGTATGTATGTGTGTATGTGTGGAGCTCTTTCCTAATTATTTTGGGCACGCCCGGCGATGACGTGTGTCGGGTACCGGATCAAATAATAGTGCTGCATAATCAATGCCCAATTTATAGTACCTATGCTATTTACTAAATTAACCAATGGAAACTATTCTTAATACAGGAAACTGATATTCATCATATTTTGTGGAATTTCATGAAATTCATAAATTCTTTTTTTTTAAATTTAACATTTCAAAACATGATGTTAACAAAAAAAAGTAAAAAAAACTGCACTCAAAACGTACAAATAATAGTTAAATATCTGAAATCCAACTTAACTGATTTTAAAGGAGATTAATGTTTTTCAATTATGTTTTAATGCCTGTGGGGTGGGTGTGCGGGTAGTGTCGCCTAGTGCGTTTTCGCAATGTCGACGCGCGTTGCGAAACTTGAACAAACAAGTTTTTTATCTAAAAATAACCCTTCAATTTTTTTAAAGGACTCACCTAACGATATCCCACACGTTGGGGTAACAGACAGAAAAAAAATATATCTCTCTCCAAAACCGTCTTCGTCTTCTTCTAATCTGTCAGTCTGTTTTTTAAATTTTAATAAAAATATTATGTGCTGATTTGTTTATGCTTCGTCCGATTTTACTTTTCATTATACTATATTAATTAAAAATTATTATATATTAAACATCTTCACCTCAGTAGCAGCTCGAAAAGTCGTTATTTGTTTTATGAAAATAGTAAGCAAAACTCGATTTTGCTTCAAGTTTTGCTTTCTTTCGAAGCAAAGTTGAGTTTTGCTCACCACTCACCTTGATTTTTTTAATGTCACACAACTTTCACACCACTTCATCTAGTCCCAAACTAAGCACAACTTGTACTATGGGTACTATTTAAAGCTATTTAATTACTTTTTACGGCGCCTCGTCTCGCTGACGCCGGATAAAAACGAGCGAACGGCCAAATTGGCAACATTTTAGTGTGTACTTTTAATGTGGGTATTACGAGGAACAAAAAAAAATAAGCCTAATTCGCTTAAAGATCAGAATTGGCTCCTCCTCTTCGCGTCGTATTCCTCATTGGTCGTGATTACCCCGCTGGTGTATCATATTGTTTCTGACATTGTCTCTTCCAACCGCTCCTGTTCTTGGTTTCGTGTAGTGCCTAGTGCAGATTCAAATTGTCGCCTCCTGAGATCCTCAAAATGAGATATATATTTTGTTATCCCGTGTTATTTAAAAACTACTTGCCTATCGGACAAGCCTCAAAGGCACTTAACTTATCTAGCCTTAATATTTATTTTTTAACAAAGCCTGTTCATGCCACATGCCTAACCCAAGAGTCTAGGACCAGTCAGGGACTTGACGAATGGCCGCTTGATGCCGGTTATAAATTGTCGGTGACTTGTAGAACACGTTCAAGCCGTCAATCTCAGATGTCAAGATGAATGTACGGGCTGCGAGGATTCTAAAAATACTGCGTAGTTGTTTTCCTCTTAACTTGATCGCTATTGGTGACTTAGTGCCTTTTTTTTGGGTGAATGAATACTTGTTACATACAATCTGTTAGATTTACTGCTTATTTTGAACAAAAGATAGTAAAATGTTCAATATTATTTTATTTCATCTATACTTATAAAAAATCTATAAAATATATATCTATGTTTTATTTGTATCTCATAATTTTAATTTTGTTTTGCATGCGCATATTGTCATTGAAATTAGTTCACTTACTCGTGTATGTTATAATTTACAGTGGAAACTTTTTTGGATTAGGTTAAACCAATATTTTGTATTTTTTGTTTTTATAGTACTGTTTTTTTCCCGAATAAATAAAAAAAAAAAAAATCTGAAGAAATAAAAATTCTGTACCCACATTGAAAAAAAATTTTCTGTCTGTTTGTTCAGGTATCACGCAAAAACGACCAGTACGATTACGATTAAACTTGGTATAATTATTCTTTAATATTCTGGGCACCACACTGCGTACTTTTTATCCTGGAAAAGTATAAACATTAAAAAACAAACTTAATTCTGCGGTTCGATCCTTAGACCGGATTACTGGAACAACCGCAAAAAATAAGTTTGTCTTAGGTTACGTCACGGTCTTTGGATATTTAACATTACGCTAAACTTCTCGGGAGCGGAGCAGTAAGTTTGAACGCGGGTCATAGCAGCTATTATTTAATACAACGAATTCCACGCAGAGGAAGTCGCGATCAAAAGCTAGTTTGAAATATATTCTTACTATTAAACTGTTTTTGTTCTTGCCACCTTATATAAGTATAAGAACAAAAACAGTTTAAAAAAGCTATAACATTACTGTAAGTCACAGTAGCTACAATTGGAAACAGGCTTTATTTCCGAGCTTAGGGTAATATGATGAATCACTCAGGTAATTACTGCTGCAGTTACATTCTCGTGTGCTTCAAGGAACACGTCTGTGGTACTCTAGTGCTGTATACTACTTTGAGTACAGATAGTCATTACTACGTTCGTCACATTAGTATAGAAAAGGGTTTAATTGCCGAGCCGAGGGTAATGTGATGAATCACTCAGGTAACTACTGCTGCAGTTACATTCTCGTGTGTTCCAAGGAACACGTCTCCGGTAGTCTATTGCTGTCAACTTCTATGAGTACAGATAGTCATTACTACGTTCCGTCACAATAGTATAGAAAAGGGTTTAATTTCCGAGCCGAGGGTAATGTGATGAATCACTCAGGTAACTACTGCTGCAGTTACATTCTCGTGTGTTCCAAGGAACACGTCTCCGGTAGTCTATTGCTGTCAACTTCTATGAGTACAGATAGTCATTACTACGTTCGTCACAATAGTATAGAAAAGGGTTTAATTTCCGAGCCGAGGGTAATGTGATGAATCACTCAGGTAACTACTGCTGCAGTTACATTCTCGTGTGTTCCAAGGAACACGTCTCCGGTAGTCTATTGCTGTCAAGTTCTATGAGTACAGATAGTCATTACTACGTTCGTCACAATAGTATAGAAAAGGGTTTAATTTCCGGGCCGAGGGTAATGTGATGAATCACTCAGGTAACTACTGCTGCAGTTACATTCCCGTGTGCTTCAACGAACACGTCTCTGGTACTCTAGTGCTGTCAACTACTATGAGTACAGATGGCCATTACTACATTCGTCACAATAGTATAGATAAACGACGGAGATATCCGTGAACAAACATAAAAAAGCAACATATATACGAATAGAATTGAGAACCTCCTCCTTTTTTAGAAGTCAGTTAAAAAGGGTTTAAATTCCGGGCCGAGGGTAATGGCATGAATCACTCAGGTAATTACTGCTGCAGGTACATTTTTGATCTAAAGAACGCGTCTCTGTTGCTTAGGTGCAGTTAACCAACAGTCTGTCTGGCAGTCTACCGCTAAAAAATAAACTCTGAAATATTTTTTTACACTGGCTCTTTACTAAGCAAATATTCTTGCTTCTGTCTATACGCTTAAATAAAAATTAAAAACTAGTTATTTGATTGAGCTAAATCAATTTATAAATAAAGGGCTACACAAAAAAGGCCTTATGACGCAAACTTTTGCACTAGTCAACTAAAACTGATAGTAGATACCTCTTTTACCACAAAATACCTCAACCAGCGCATACCAAATCATATTAATTATGGTGAACCCTCTGTGATAACGGTAATTTATGTTGAATTACGCATCGTCCTCTCTGAACTGGATTTTATTTAACGGTTTTTCTACTACAAGGTCTAATTGAATCCGGAGCAGAGTGCACTGAGAAAATTTAATAAGACGAAATAAAATATACGAATTTATTTCTTCCTCTGAGGTGGTTGCATTCTGTTCTACGTTATACTTAACATAACATCGTTAGAGGACCAAAAGGAGTAAATGTCATTATGCTTTCATTTTCCGTATTTGCCATTATGGGTCCGCTTTGTTTCTCACACATTTTTTCTTTATAAAATAGCAACTAATATTATAAATCTAAAGTAACTCGTTTCTGTCTATATGTCTATTAAATGGAGGAAGATGGGACCCTGGGGCAGAACAAATGCTGCTTTCTGTCTACGGGTGAAACCTCGAGTCACAGATAATATATTTATAGTTTCCACTCTGTATACCATACCTACATGATAATATGCTCATGTTATTAATCTTTACAACCAAGTTAAGTAAATAAACTATATTTTGTTTTGTTTGTTTTCTCCAATACTAATGGTAGGTGATATTTTTTTGTAAAATAACGGAAAGGCGAGATAAATCGAAATGTTACTACTTTTTCCAAGATGTCGGCGAAAGGTCACAGGAAATAAGCGTCGAGAATTTCAGCGTATGCTCTTTTAAGCATACTCTATGATAAACTAAAATAATATCAGAAAACATAGTTAAGCTGCCGTATAACAAATTTTGTGTAACCTTGAAAAAGTGGTTAATAGAAAAAAGTTTTTACACTGTTAATGATTTTATTGTACTCTTCAGTTTTCTGTACAATCTGCCGAACAGTATGGATGTGGTCCACGGTACTAAAGCCTTTTCGAAACCCGGCTTGTTCTGGTGGCTGGAACTCGTCAAGTCTCCTGGCGAGGCGATTCGTGACTACTCTCGAGAACAACTTGTAGATGTGGCTCAGGAGTGAGATAGGTCTGTAATTCTTCAGTAAGGTTTTGTCACCTTTTTTGAAGAACAGAACCACCGCACTCCCGCTCCACGCCTGTGGTGTCAAGCCTTGGTGAATGACGGAATTAAAGAGACTCGCTAGCTCTTTCAGGACTGGGGTCCCACCGGCCTTAAGCAGCTCGGTTGTAATTCCGTCATCACCTGGCGCCTTGTTTTTCTGTAGTTGTCTGAGAGCTGCCTCGACCTCGCCTGCGTCGACATCCGGGATGTCTTCGGTGTAGTGGCACGTGAGTGGGGCTCTGTGGTCATCATCGCTTGGTCTTGTTGGTTTAGTCATCCGTGATGCGAATAGGTGTCTATAGAAGCTCTCAATTTCCTCGAGGATCTCGAACTTAGAGGTGACGGTCCTGCCATCCCCAGTCCTCAGTTTCGTCAGATGGGGTCTACCTAGATGCTGAGCGAAGACTTTGGTGCCTCTATTTTGCTCGATCGCAGCCTCGATATTTCGAGTGCTGCTGCGTCGGAGGTCACGTCGCGTCAGTTTCCTGATTTTCAGGTTTAGGGACCGCCTATCTGACGAAGACATCTGAGTGTCTGGCGTTTCTCGTCGTTCCTTCATAAGTTCGAGAGTCTCGGGTGAGAGCTTGGACTCCCTATTACCGCGTTTTCCGGGAAACAACCTTCGAGACACCTTCTGTAGCGTTTTAACCACTGCGTCGGTTTTTTCGTCAACATTGGCCGTGGTTTCCAGCAGTGCGAAACGATTTTGGAGTTCCAACTGGAACTTTTCGGAACCTAAGGCTATTTGGGGCAGCGTGGGTCGGAGAATAGGTCTTATCATCCTAACTCTTTCGGCCTTCAGGTTGATATTTAGACTTACCACTCAGTCTTACCATTTCAGAAATGCATTGGTATAGGTTTAAATTCTGTAATTCTATTCGTTTTGTTTTATTTTTTGTTTCCATGCAACTTTAATATCTTTGTTGCCTTGCCTACCTTGTGTTAATTATTTTGATATAAATTTTATGATACGGCTTTCAATTTACTGTTTTCAGTACAATTTGCATGATATTATGCTATTTTCAATACAATTAATATTTGCATGCTATTATCATATGGCAGAATATGTCTTGTGCTTATTATTGTATACCATCTGTTATGTATTTACCACATATTTTGCAAATAAATATATTATCTTATCTTATCTTAAAACTTTTTATTATGTGACTACGGCAAAGCCAATAGGAAGGGACTACGGCTAGACCTTGCCCATTTTTATTCCAATTCCTTTCTGATTTTCTATCTAAAATATTTTCTGGTTTTCTCCCTTTTACGTAGTTGGTTAATAGTTTTAAAACTCTTTTTATTTTTAATTTGCGTTTATCTAGGAAATTCACCTTTATTTTTCTTAGCCTACTTTTAGTTTTACGATACTATATTTCTGAGAGAAATTTGTCGTTGCAAACCGATACATAAGTCACTCGAAGTTGATAAATGAGATACTTTACTTCTAACCGCCTGGCGTCGGGGTAAGTCCCGGGGGATCATTTCGATATTTCCTCAAGAACCTTTTCAATCTCATGTTATTCGTTCTCTAGCTGGTGGGTGTTATTGACTCTTACAGGAAATATTTTATTATCAGATGTGCTCAACGTATTTGTAAACTTTGGAGTTTTGTAAATGGCTACATTGCTGTATCCAAAACCGATTTAATCAATACAAATATATTTAAAAAAAAAATGTATATATATACAGAGTGGATGCGAAATAGCGACATTTATTGAAACCACAGCTTCTATACATGGCCAGTATGCATTTCCACCGGATAAAAAATTCTCTGGCGAAAAAAAAAATTCACGTTTTCCGAACAAATTGCACGATCGCAATGTTCAAATTGTTCGGAGAACGTGATTTTTTTTTTCGCCAGAGAATTTTTATCCGGTGGAAATTGATACTTACCATGTATAGAAGCTGTGGTTTCAATAAATGTCGCTATGTCGCATCCACCCCGTATATATATTTGTATCCGGCACCGAAAACTTTGAAAACTCAGACGATCATTCATAATAGCGATCATTATTGATTAACTTTCTATAGTACTAATTATAAGTGACTAATAATTTGATTTTGCATTATAGTATTTGTAGTAGGTATTCTAAGTCGAGAGTGCCTATTTATTTATGAATTGTACTAGACTGAACTAATTTAGTTTTATTAAAGTTCGATGAATTTATATTTAAACTTTGTATATTATGATTATCTACTATTATACAAAGAATCATAACGTTAAAATTCTAGTGAATCTTGAATGAAAAATTGCCCAAATTTTATCCTTAAATTGTAACGAGCAAAAGATTTGCATTACAAAGGGAATAATACACCTCTACAATTGTTGCTCGTTCACGAAAAAAATGTACAGTAGAAACTCGATTAACCGGACGAATTGTTGTCGTTAGGCATTCGGATAATCGAAAATCCGGATACTCGAATGTATGAAAATTAGCGGGTTTTATGCATAATGTAGTACATAATATTATGTGATAATTAAAAATAATGATATCCAGTTTCATCAGCATTATAAACAAAATGTAAATTATAGTTATTTTCATTCATTCAAGACTTGATACGCACGTCAGAACGTAGTAACAATTGCTAACTTACAAACAATGACGAAACGCGTGGACAGCGATCCCGCGAGCGCGTGCGGGGCAATACCAGTTCGGACACGTTCATGCTTGCACAAATTCGACTTGTAGTTGTTTAAAATTAGTCGGGGTCGGTAGTCCAGATAATCGCGAATCCGTATAACTGAGGGCCGGATAATCGAGTTTCTACCGTATTATAATTATGGGAAAACTGTATATTTTCTATAGTTTTTCAATTTCACAACATAACATAACATCACGCCTATATTGCCCAGAAAGGTATGGCAGAAGTGTACAGCTCTCACATTTCATCTGTTATGTTTAGGTCCCATAAGATAGAGGGCGAGTCTATCGCCATCCACCGACCACAATTTTAACTCCGTGCTGGTATTGTGAATTGTGTTTATTCACATTTTCGATACATTATTTTTTTTAGATAGACAGAATAATATTAGATCAACACTTCGAATGCATAAATATGGTAACACATATACTAATACATACATTAATATGACATTTACCCAGGAATTTATTTTATTATAATTTAGCTTTATTAAGATTATTAATATGACGCACTCTAGTTTAACAGTAAGTTGGGGATTAGACTTTATTGTATGCTTATTTGTACTTTTTATCGCCTATATAAATCTACTAACATTTATATGGAGATAGTCGGTGGTGGAGGCGAGGACACAGTATTATTTGTAGGATAATACTGAATAAATCAATTTACTTACAATAGGTGCAGATTCCTGCAGATGCAGTAAAAATTAATTAAAAAAATAGAGAGAGCTGAAGAATTTAATTAAAAGGAATCCTGTGGACTTGAAATTAAAAATGCAGAATGCGCGTGTCTTGCATTCTACATACATACCAAACGTGATGAAATTGTAAAGAGAAATGTTTCTATTCCATGTAAATGTTTTATACAGATTTACAGGACTTAATAAAAATAAGTTTGTTTTGATTTACCTATGGTTGAATCTTTTCTTACAAAAATCTTTTGCAATACATTAGTAAAGCTGACTTGTGAGTGGAGCAATCAAACTTATTACCAAATACTAATTTAAGTCTTTAATTTCAACTAAGATACTAAAAATTAGACAAGTTTTGTATATTGAGTAGGAATTCCTATTTTAAGTACCAGCAGAACATTATATTTTGATTTCTTTTGTACCTATATTAAGTGTCCTACTATATACCTACTGTTTTTTGTTCTGTGCCAAATAAAGATTTTAAGATTTTAAAGATAGGTTATAATTTCATTTTGGCAAAAAATTGCATAGGGAATATTAATAAAGTCCGTTGAGAGAACATAATAGTCTTCTTCTTCTTCGTGTCGAAGACTGAGTCAAATTTTATTTTGACTTGCCATCGTGGTGAAAGGATTAGCCAATTCGCTTTGGAGAACTCTCGAATTGACCAGGGTGCGCCGGACGTAGGGAATCGTTGTGTACGTCACTCGGGGAGGCTCCTTTCATGCACCCCAACATAATAGTAAAAACGTTACACGTTTAAAGACGTAAATGATTTAGAGGGGGCGGTAGTGTGCACAAAAGTATAAATTTTCAGATTTTCAACACTTTCTTGTACTTACGATGGGCGTGAAAAATCGCTCGCTTTTCACGTGCAAACATTTCACCGTCGTATTTTATTCAGGTACTGCATGCATATCATACACGCATGTGTGCCATCCGACAAGGGCGATAGGAGCTCTCGTCAGTTAGCGTGTACCTTTGACAAATGAACTGGAACGCGCCAATATATCCTCCAATGACTGATAATCCCTCTTATACCACGCTATTGTTTTTGGTTTATTTTATATATTATTTTTTAACATTAAGTATCTATAATAAAAGTTACGCATAATAATAATTTGGCATAATGTTTTTTGGCATATATACTTTTTGCATAATAGTTATTTTGCATAATTATCTTCTCGCATAATTGTCTTTTGGCATACTATTTCATTAGGTTTTAGGTTAAGCTACCCTTATTTAATCAAATATTTTTTATGAAAATAAACATGTTAGCGACTTAAGAGTAGCTCGAGGGCTACCCTCACGGCACCTTAACCTATTTCTACACTTTGGTACCCAACCTTTTGATCTATATTAGTAAAGAAAATATTTTGCCTAATAACTATGATGCAAAAAAACATTATGCAAAATTACTTTTATGCGAAATGAAATAGTATAACAAATAAATACTATGCCAAAAAAAGTATGCCAAACAAAATTATTATGCGATAAAAAGGATCCCGTGGTTTGACTCGAACACTCCATTTCCTCCGCTTTGCATCGCTCGGCGCACTTCCCGCTCTTTTGAAACGTTTCAATTCCGTTAGCCGCGACCTTTCTCTGCTATTGCCTGGCATTGTACTAACTTCCTACAAAATAAGCACTTTATAAGTCTGAATAAAAATTTAGTGTAAAATGCGAGAGGAAAGAATAATAGGTGTATTGTGTTTCTCTCAAACCTTAACTTTTAATGAAAATATTATCTTAGATTAGGTTAGGATTTATCATAAATAAATAATAGTTTAAAAAAACTAAAAAACACGCTTTTAAAGTACTTCTAACTAAAAAGTGAAAAATAATTCCTAATATAAGCTGAAAAAAGCGTGGGTTGCTCGATAGACGAAAAATATGGCACAGAGCGCCCCACGCTTTTTTCAGCTTATATTAGGAATTATTTTTCACTTTTTAGTTAGAAGTACTTTAAAAGCGTGTTTTTTAGTTTTTTTAAACTATTATTTATTTTCTACTTTTTAGTTTGGTTTATTTATAAGAGCGTTTTTTTTTTTTTTTTTTTTTTATATATTTTTAATTTTTTTTATCGAATTATTGCATTGTCATCGATCTTTGACAGGTGTGCAAAATTTGAATGAAATCTGTCCGTTTAAAGTGGGTCAAAATCGAGTCCAAAGGAGTCGGTTACATACAAACAAACAAACAAACAAACAAACAAACATACAGGTGAAGCTAATATAAGCGTGTTAAAAATAGTGGCAGTCTGAAGTTTGGACCCGTTAAGTAGGTAGTAAATCAGTGGACTCGGTTTGTATAAAATTAATCATAAAAGAAAAATACAGATAACCAGAATTCAATATTAATAAAAATGAGCGTATGTTTGTCCCTAGGTTTGTGATTTTTTCATCAAAAGTGGTGCAGTAGTTCAGTTATTAAAGAAATGCATTAAAATGCATTAATATCATACATTTATGGTAACATGTATGATATGAATGCAATACAACAACTATTACAGAAAACCGGCCAAGTGCGTGTCGGGCCACGCGCAGTAGGGTTCCGTAGCTAGTCGTAACAACATATTTCGACTTAAAAGGGATTTACTATCTGTATTAAACAAGTAACATCTTCATACAAGTCATTACTTTCAAAGGTTTTTGTAATTTGCACGAATTATTCTAAGTAACTGCATTTTACACTTTGGACCCCTATTCCTCTTGAACTAATGAAGTGAACTTATCCGCTATAGTTTTCCTTTAAACAATTTTTTTCAGATAATGGGATCCAGTAGTTTAGCTTTTAGAGGGGGGGGGGGGGACGCTCTACTCGAACAAAAATTTGCTATTTAAAGTTAATTATCTCGCAAACGGATCTCTAAATTAAAAAACTGTCTTAGCAACCCCTAAACGTTTTTAAAAGTCCTATCTAACAATACCCCACACTATGGGGTAGGCGACAAAAAAAAAAAACATCCCTACTTTACATGTAGGGGAGCTACCCGAAAAAAAAATATTTTTCCAAATTTTATTCTACGACTTTCTTTGTATAGTTAACATACATGTTTATGCAAAATTTCAGTTTTCTAGCACCAACGGTTTCGTTGCTATGCCTTGGACAGACGGACGGACAGACGGACATGGCGAAATTATAAGGGTTCCTTGTAGGTACTACGGAACCCTAAAAATGAGCGTATTTTTGTCCCCAGGTTTTGTGATTTTTTCATCAAAAGTGGTGCAGTAGTTCAGTTATTAAAAACATACATTTATAGTTACATTTATTACATTAATGCAAAACAACAAGAATTAAAAAAATAAATAAAACAACGAACATAAGAACCATTTTCTTTAATTATTTAACAAGAATACTACGGCTTTATTTGTATTATGTAAGAGCAGTGCCTATAACTTATTAAATATTAACTTATTAAAATAACTTATTATATGTACTGAAAATTATCTTATTTTGAGGTTTACTATTTAACTTCTAAAATTAGTCTAAATCTATGACAGTACGTACTAAATAACATTTTTATCTTAACTTTTTAAACTACCTATGTACAGAAAAATAAAACTATTAATAACTGCGTCTATGGTTTTAGCTTCGCTCTCGTGAAGTTTCACGTGATTGTAGATATTTGAAACCTTTCATAAGAATTAGACACGCATTTATGAAGCGTACAAACAATGTTTTTTTATTTATTTTTATTTTAGAATGGTCAAAAAAACAAACAAACTTTCTGCCACGATTTATCAAAATCAGTCCAGCCGGATTGACGATAAGCTCTTACAAACAGACAAATATATAGACAGACAAAAAAAAACTGTTCCTCATATATGAGGAAAAGGTTTTTTTTATACTATATGGTTGGCCATAGCCAACCATATAGTATCATAGTCAGCCAATCGGATTAGGCGACCAAATTTTGGTTGATTATTTATTTATCTACAACATAAAATAACATTATGATCAAAAATTTAAAGGTACAAGCATTCTACGTTTATAATACAAAGTGGTACCGAGTGCCTTCTCTGCTTTGATAAAAAGAGAAAAAACAATTTCTCATACGTTATTTTTGTAATCTTCTTCGGTTACGTCATCAGTTTCTCCGTTCGCGTCGAGGTCAAGGTTATTGTCTAGATATAGTGTTACTTTTATATCATCTTCTCCTGCCTCTAGTGATGACATTGGAGATTGGACAATATCTATAGGTATATTGGTATTTATAGGATTATTCTCGAACGGCGAAGGAGACTGTATTTTAGATATCATAGATTCTAAATCATCGACCTTCATCTTCAAAGCGTTAATTTCCGATTCATATAGTTTTAATTGTCCTGATAATTTAACAATATAACTTTTGATTTTACTACATTCTTTACTAACTTGTAAACATTGGTCGGGCTGATTTGGGTTTTTGATAGATTCTGTTAATGGATAAGTTCGGATAGGTTTTGATGTTGTATCTTCATCTTCCATTATTTCGGTCGTGGACTCTGGTGTCATTCCAGAAGTTACTAGAGGTGGCCTTCTATTCGGTGTTTTACATTGCATACTTTGGAATCTGTCAATATGATAATAAACCTTATCAACAAATACTTCAAGACTTCTTTCAGTGTGTTTGAGGTATTTGAGTTTTGCTTCAGTGTGCGCGGCGCTTTTAGGTTCTTCTAAATTTCTTATATGGCAATCAAGTGGATTACCTTCTAGGCTTAATATTTTTATATTTGTTAAAAAAATCGTTTCCACGTCAAAAGTCTCTATATGATTGTAGTCAATAATCAAACTTTTTAATTTATCACACCCATTGAAAATGTTGGCATCTAATTTTTTTATATAATTTCTTGATAAGTCTAAAACTTCTATTTTATCAATAGTAAGTAAACTGTCCTCTTGAAGTTCTGTTAAGTAGTTTCCTGATAAATTCAAATGTTTTAATGCGGGTTTGTAGTACTTATCCACAGTAATTATATCGTCTATATGTTTAAAATTGTTATTTGAAATATCCAATGTCAACAATTGTTTTAAAGGAACTAATGGTGCAGAGATGTATGTTAGGAAATTATGTTGTAGGAAAATAATGTTTAATTGTTTCAGCTTCACAAATGCATCGTCACCAATATTAGTTAATTTGTTGTTTTGCAAATACAGGGTGCTGAGAAAAGGAAGATTATTTAATTCTCTACCTATTTTATGCAAATTGTTATTTGATAAATCCAATATTTGTAGGTGGTTTCTTTTGGTCTTTGATATTAAAAACGATTTTGGATTAAATGTTTCAATGTAGTTGCCAGAGAGATTTAAATACTGTAGTTTACGTAATTTAAAAAATGCCATTGCGTTTATTACTACAATGTGGTTGTACGATAGATCGATATGAAGACAATTGGAAAATGTGTAAAATGCTGGATCAATGTTAGTCCAGGAGTTCTTTTGGCATATTATCTCTCGAACATTTTTGTTGAATTTTGACCCAGGCCCTGAAAAAAACTTCGTGTCCAGTATATCTTTGATGGAGTTTGAAATGATGAGAGTGATGTTAGGTTCTCCACCGCAGTCTGGAACGGCTGGAAGGCTTATCTTCTTGCATTTGACTACAAAATTGCAGTTTGCATATTCTTCGATTTCACAAGGATCTCCTTCTATTCTGTCAGCGTCTACTGACGTCAATGCGATGACAAGGACGATGATCCCTGTAAAAAAGTAGGTAATTTATTCGGGTATTTATTGGGTAATATCGATCTTTAGGTTAAGCCGCAATCGGCCGACTGACCATTTTAAAAAAATGATTTTAACACGCTTATATTAGCTTCACCTGTATGTATGTATGTATGTAAGTAACCGACTCCTTTGGACTCGATTTTGACCCACTTTAAACGGATAGATTTCATTAAAATTTTAAAAATGCAATAATTCGATAAAAAAACTTAAAAAAATTACAAAAAAAAATAATAATTAAAAACACTTAACTATAAATAAACCAAACTAAAAAGTAGAAAATAAATAATAGTTTAAAAAAAAACTAATAAACACGCTTTTAAAGTAGGTACTTCTAACTAAAAAGTAAAAAATAATTCCTAATATAAGCTGAAAAAAGCGTGGGGCGCTCTGTGCCATATTTTTCGTCTATCAGAGCAACCCACGCTTTTTTCAGCTTATATTAAGAATTATTTTTCACTATTTAGTTAGAAGTACTTTAAAAGCGTGTTTTTTAGTTTTTTTAAACTATTATTTTTTCCTCCTTGTTAGGACACGGTAGGCCGTCGGTACCGGTTGCCATTTAAAATTCTATGGCAGTCGGGTAGTCACAGGTCAGAAAGTCTAACAATTAGTCTAACAATGAGTTTGGTATCACCTCGTGCTGGGTATGTAAGAAATTGCGACCTCCACAGGGACCTCAACATTGACGTCGTAGATAAAATGATGCAAAATTGGCAGAAGCCCACGAATATAGGCTTCATCATCACGTTAACGTCGAGGCCATCCAGCTCCTCGACAATACCAGCCGTAGTTATCTTCGAACAAAGGTACATCGCGCCGTTTGTATGTACGCGTAGCGCTTGCCACGCCCCGGGTTCATATACGTACGCACGCACACTACGCCGCTAGGCCACTCACTCGGTGACCGGTAGTGCGGGCCGTGCCATTACTGTGAGCGGTCGGTGTTTGTTTAGAAAATTAGGTACGGTTACGCGCTGCACTGCAAAATGTCTTCGCGAGTCAAAAGATATTATTGTGCAGTTTATGGTTGTTCAAACGACATTATTTCAAACCCAGAATTAACGTTCTTTAAGGTACCCTCTGAACACAAAAGGTGAACTTTAATAAAATACGTATTTGATAATAACTACTAAATACTTAATAATAATGTAGGTATGTTTTTTAAACGCCGCCGTGCCGTTGCCTCTTTGGTTTATTTATTTCACAAAATGGATGTTACATTATGAATATGATGCGCAATTTTGTGATGTGTTATTAAATTATTTTTATTTTAACCGATATTAAAAAGGAAGTTCTCATAGTCTGTATGTATGTTGGTCTGCGATTATCTCTCATTTGGCTGGTTTTAATGTAGTTTTCAGAAGAGAACCTATATGTTAACCTGTATGTACTTATAAGATATTAAGTTAGAGTTTTTGTTTTATTTGTACTGTGTTAATCTATTTAATAGTAATAATAATAATAAAAATATTTTTCTGTCACAAATTTATCTGTGAGAAATTTACCTGGTGAGAAAAGCCTTTGGTATCTTAACTCCAGAAATGATGCTTAAAATTCATAAAACATTTGTCCGACCTATCTTGGAATATGCATTTCAAATTTGGAGTCCCTATTTTGTGAAGGACATTGAACTACTGGAGAAGGTACAACGCAGCTTCACTAAAGTCCCACGAGCTCTAAAGCGAAAACCTTATGAAGAACGCCTTGCAACTTTGAAACTCACAACTCTAAAGGAACGCAGAGACCGTGGTGATCTAATTGAAACATATAAAATACTGAGTGGACATTATGATCTCCAAGATTTTGATAAACTCTTTACCCGAAATGACAATACACATCTTAGAGGTCACCACCTCAAGCTCCGAACTGTTCCATCAAAGAATAATCCACACAAGCATTTCCTTAGCAACCGAGTGGTGAGAGTGTGGAACAAGTTGCCCGACGACGTGATAACAGCTCAAAATGTAAACCAATTCAAGAATAGACTTGACAAACATAAAGAAAACCAAGCTAAGATCAACTAGATACAGGCAATCATCAGTTGATTCAACTGCCTGCCTGTAAATAAATAATAATAATAATAATAAAAAAATTTGTAATTTTTTTTATGCTTGTTTTCATTAGTAGCATAAATAATTAGCATTTAATTTTACAGTTTAGATTTTTTTTCATTTTTCTATGTCTGTTCTAGTACCAGTATGCACACATTGTTTTTACTCCTTTTCCTTTCTGCTTTAAGTAACCTTATATACTACGGATAATTTTATTAATATAATATTGGTCTATTTGACAAAGAATTTAATTTCATAGTATTATTCTCTCCATAACCATTTCTAGTCATTGTATTTTGGTTGGTATAACTTACACATAACAATTATTGTCAATAAACAAACAAAATTGTATGAATTATTTGAAAAGATGGTGATCATGAGTTTCTCACCAGCTTTTCTCATGATGCAATACCCATCGGAGCTGGTACTTGGATTGATTTTAATTCAAACCTCAAAGTTGAATTGAAATCAATCTAAGCTCCGGTGATTCAAATCATTTTGTTGCAATTAATATTATAATTTAATTAGCTTAAGTTTTATTTAAATTTTATTTATTTGAACGTTGATGTTTGTTTTGACGTGTTCAAGCACCTTTTAGGGCCCATGGAAATAAATGATTTGACTTTGACTTGACATAAATAAATGCTTTGTTTTGTAAAAAAAACGTTTTTTATAATTAAAAAAATGATTTCTGTACAGGTAATTTAAAATATCAATCTGACAAGTGCCAACCCTACGCCTCGAGCAAGTTTAGGTATCGTGCGCTCCTAAACGCCGGGAGTTGGCGTACTTATTTATTTTTACTATGACAATACGGACATAGTGAAAAGACTTAAACGGATAAAACCATATGAGTTAGTTAGTGTTAGTGATTAAGTGAAAAATTACAAACAGTGATAGTTCAAAAGACAACATGAACATAGTGTCTTCGCCTTAATAAAAACTAAGTGAAGTGTTATTGGACGCCTCGTAGATTTATGTTTACATATTAATTTAGGTTCAAATATAATTACTCATTAGCCTTTATGGACTAGATTGTAATAAAATAAGATATTTGTGATATCTTACAATAACAAAAAAAAAAACCTCGTGCTGGGTTATAGAGGTCTGATGGCAGTCGCTTTACGTAAAATACTGATATTACACTATATCCGTTAGAATAGAAGGCGACTTCAAAGTTATTAGGAAAAAGCTTGATTAATTGATTAAATGTTCATTCTATCAAATTCTTCTAAATTCTATCAATCTTTTCCTTGTTCTTGCTCCAGCTCTTTGTTCGTTTAGTGTAAATGGGCCTTAGTACTATCATCATAATACTCTACGACATGCAAAACATAACAAACTTGACTTTTGAATTAGCCATTGTTCTCCTGCAGTTCATAAGTATTGTCTATGCCAATATTATCAAAATATGTGTTTGTTTGATTGAGTATACTATTTTAGTTTAATGAGATAAGAGAAATGATAATAGTATTTGGAAATGAATTGTTATATATTTCATTTTAAAAGATGGTGCACATGAGTTTCTCACCAGCTCTTCTCATAATGCAATACCCATCGGAGCATTCGGAGCTGGTACTTGGATTGATTTTAATTTGATTCTAAACAGTTTGATTAAAATTAATCTAAGTCCCGGTTATTCAAATAATTGTAATTAGTATATTTTGTATTATTTATGATTTATTTTTATATATTTTTTTGTAATGTTTTGACGTGTTCAAGCGCCTCCTGGGGCCTATGAAAATAAATGATTTGAATTTGAAAACACAATGTACTGTTTCATAAAAAAAATATTAGTCTGATATTATTCGTTATTTTTTTTGTCAGACTAATATTTTCTGCCTCGATGGGCAAGTGTTTAGCGTATGCGCCTCTCACCACGAGCTCTCGGGTTCGATGCCTAGAAATTTATAATAGAAGCACGGAGCTGGATTTGTGCCCGTTGGAGCGATAGGATCATCCTTAATCCCGTGGGACCTAAACATAAGAGGTGAAGTGTGGGTGTTGTACACCTCTGACACACCTTTCTGGGGAATATAGGCGCGATGTTATATTATGTTATTTTCATAGTGTGATTTGGGCTTTTTCTATTACTATACCGCGAATTATTATGCATTGATTTTCATTTTTCTTTGATTGACTTTAGACGTGGTTCAGTCGATTTTTAAAAAGAGGAGGTTTTCATGTTAATTGTATCTTTCATAATAATTCCTAAAATTTAATTAGGAATGATGACAATTAGGTAAAATAAGTACCTAAAGGGTCACGTCATTGTTTTGTTATCGTACTACGTATACGTGATATGATATATAACTAACAATTAAAATATAAAAACTAATTAAAATATATTTTTTATTGGAATCATAATTTTAACATAATTTCATCTATTTAAAAGAAAAACTAATATAATTTTTGACCATGTATATATATATATATAAAATAAATTGATTTGAAGGTTTTCTTAAACAGTGTGTCTATAGACACAGTTTGAACCAATTTGGAAAAGATCCCGTTATGTGTGAATTTGACGGCAACAAATTATCAGTAAAAAAACAACCAAATTACCAGTATTTAATGCCATATTTTTCTAAAAAAGTAGAATAATTAATAGAACATATATCCCTTATAAGCTATTATAGGCGAAAGTTTTAATTGGATTCGAGCGTAATCAAGTAACAAAGATTTAATATGGCACGAAATTTTATACATATAATATGTAATGGAATTAAATACTCACTTGAGATCATGAATCCATTCATGTTTGAAAATATTTTAGCACTGTTGAAATACTATTTTGTATTTTTCACAAATTCAGTAGAATATATCACTGCTTCCATCTACGGTTGACAATTTGAAGTCCGTTAGGGATTTGTGCCGATTATATTAGAATATTAAAAAAGCGATTTTCAACGCCCTTTCACACTTGCCGGAGAGCGGCATGTTTGTGCGGCCGCTGAAGCTGGACATGTCGATGATGACGATATCAATTTGAATGGGGTGACAAACGACATGATGTCATAATCTCTTCGAAGGTTAGGCAACCAAAGGCCACCTGAAGGTGTAGATTGTAAGTTAGATTTTCCCCTAGATCCCCCGGCGGGCATTCTAGGCGGAACGGAAGTTGGCCGCAAATAAAAGGGCACGGGTCACGCGCTTGCTCCGATTGGTCACACTGAAGTGCGGTGCCCGTCGATTAGTCAGACAGCTATCTGCAGACAACTTCACGACTGCCTTGATTTTTGATTTACAAAAAAATGTGTTTTTGTTAATTGTCATTTTATACATTTTGAGTTGATATTACATGTCACTAGTTCTTCTTCTTCGTCGTGTCGATGGCTGAGTCAAATTTTATTTTGACTTGCCATCGTTGTGAAAGGATTAGCCAATTCACTTTAGAGAACTCGTGAATTGCCCAGGGTGCGCCGGACGTAGGGAATCGTAGTGTACGTCACTCAAGGAGGCTCCTTTCATGCACCCCATGTAACAAAGTAACAATATTTGGTCTTAGTATCGCCATACAACGTGGTAATGCTGCCAACATTTTGGGTACGAGGCCTTCCGACAGTGACTTATTAAGTTTAGATTGTTAGCTTTTACACCTAAATTATCATCTATTTATAGTTATGTAGTTAATAATATTAATATTATTTTGTAAGCTAATTTATTGTAAGTACGTGTTCGCATAATTATTAAACGTTTTGATACTTCATTCAAATTTAATGACGTTCGGAAGTTCGTTCACGAAAAACACTTCATCAAAAAAACATCAACTTAACAATGATAAAGTTGTTCTAAAGTTAAAAACTGACAACTTTAATAATGTGGTTAACGAGTAAGAAAATATGTGTTTCGATTTTCAACCTTGATGATAACAATATTAACAATATTAGTTATTAGACTAGTTTTATTTAAGATCCAACATGTATATTTTAGTAGCAGCTAGTAACAGATAGCTTTTAACAAGTCATGCTTTCAAGAATTAATTTGCATTTCAAAGTTAGAACGCCATTAAAATTGCTACTAAGTAATAATTAATTACGATAAAAACTAGGCCCTTATTTAATTCCTATCAGTTTGTCTGAACCACATTTGGACAAAAACCTAAACCAAACTTTCTCGTAAAATCTGATAACGAAGTTAGCGAATTAATGTGCTCGTCGATGGTTATAAAGGTCGATGTTTTTAACATTAAATTAAATTGGCTATTTGTCTCAAGTTTTTATACCTTCTCTCGAGATGCGTGCCTCGACTTTTATAACTTTTCAGAGAGACAGTACTAAATGATGTAATGAGGTTGTAAAATTTTCTAGAAGGGGTAAATGTATTCGTAATTCTCGACAGGTTTTGAGGTTTACTTTTGAATTTTGATTAAGTGCTTTTACGAGAGGCAATTCTTAAGTAGGAGTAAATGGTTGGTAGGGCAAGTATTTCTTGTTAATAATCTTTATCGTATTTGTGTGGGATTACAAATTAAGCCCCAATTTCACAGGTGTAAGATAAAGCTTATTGTTTGTTGGTGCTTTGGTGCAGGTTTTGCATAGCTATGTTCTTTTTTCAATTGTAACTTCTCTCACTTTTAAATTCGGAACCTCTGAAACTGGCCCTAAATATTTTAAAATATATGCCCTTATTTTTTGCCTTTGGAGGAGGTTTTATGTCATTTAAAATTTAATACTTGTAACTACTTACTTTACACCTATTATTTACATATTCTTGGATCTGATACCTGGTTTCAATAGAAGAATAAAGCGGACGAAAAAGAAAACCCTTGTCACTAAAGTAATTGTGAACCATCATTTAAAAAGATAAGGTCTGCTCGTTACTATGACAGTTAAGAAACGTGTGCCAGAAATGTATGAGTGTGATGTCACATTATCATTGCCCCTGGCACAGCTAAGTACTTATGTGCCGGATTTGGTGTACACCAAATGTACTAGTGTCGTCGTAAAATCATTGGGATTAAGGTAAAGTAAACGAAGTCCTTGTTTCATTACAGCAGCGAGCAATAAACGTTAATCTTTTAATCTTGTTTCGGTACGTCACGCATTTTTAACTACTTTTACGAACTAAGCTGATTGAATGGGACTGATTTAACTAAAGGTGAGGGTTCCCGACCAGTGTGAGCAAAGTTCTAAAAGCACCTGCTAATAGCGTCCACCTAAACTTGAATAATTTCTGTTCAACAAAGATTAGTGCTTGAAATAAAAAAATCGGTGCATAAGGCTCATTTTTGCACATTTTTAGAGATTGGAAACTCCATGTTTAAGAGATTGTTTTGTCTAAAAAAGCGATCGCTATCGCTTTCATAAGTTTCCAGTCATATTTTCTGGATTATATAGTAAAAAAATGCAGACATAATAATTTATTAATACCTAACAAATTTTTATTATTTGAAAATAAAGTACCTATAAAAACAAGGTCGAAAAGCCTTGCCTTAATTGCTCGGGCCGTTGCCTCAAAGCAATATAGTCTTTAATGGTAATTGATATACATGTTACATTGATTAGTTATCTGAAGACATAGATATTAAGAGCGTAAGCGCCATTCGCACTATATTTTTTAATTCTTATACTTATCGTCTGCGAATCAGTCAGAATTCGGTCTGGAGCTCCGGCTCTGGTCCAGCGATGAGGCCAGACAGTATCTGACTGTCTGGTCTCATCGCTGGACCAATACTGTAATCTTCTTCTTCGTCGTGTCGATGGCTGAGTCAAATTTTATTTTGACTAGCCATCGTAGTGAAAGGATTAGCCAATTCGCTTTTAAGCAAATTGGCCAGGGTGCGCCGGACGTAGGGAATCGTTGTGTACGTCACTCGGGGAGGCTTCTTTCATGCAACCCACAGTAATGCAAGCACTACTATTTGGCGGCAGGTTAAAGGTGAGCCCACGAAAGACAGTGGTGCCACCGCCCTCAAGCTCGTTCACAAGAATGTAGTTTTCTTTTTTTTTGCAGTTGACGTTACTCACCGTGTCACACATTACTTAATACATCATTCAATGGGTAATATTAAAGTGTTCTAAATTACCCACAAAGGTTTTGGTTCTATGAGATATTCGGTCTGAGACGGCCTGAGTGAGCCTGCCGCCATCTATTCACCGTTAAAAATTGTACTATGTATCATTTAATAGGTTGAAATTACTGGCACATGAGGCATAACACCGTAGTCTTCAGCTGCAGCGATATAATCTGCTTTTGTGGATTGTTGATGTCCATGGGCTGTCCTCCACTTACCATCAGGTGGACTACACGTTCGTTCGCTGTGGGCGTAGTATAGAGAAAAAAATGATAAGGTGGCAGGTAGAGGTCACCCAGGATATCCAAATTTCACCTGTAATGTTTAGATCCCATGTGGTAGAGGGTAAACATACCACCATCCATTTCTTCTAAATAATGGTATATTCGACATAGCCTTGTTCCACGTGACTCAATACATCATTCAATAGGTAAGATTAAAGTGCTCGCTTGGCAGACAATTTTTCACGTCGCGTCTGCAGACAGTTAGTCTGGCGTCAACTGGCAAATATGTGTTTGTCCATTCTTAATGTACTTGATATTTATTGAGCTGTACGTCGGCCATTAAGTTGGGTATGCAGGTCAAAAACTTCTAAGTCATAGTAAAGACTTACGACACCAGTTATGGATAACTGAGTTATATATCTAAATAGTGGGTATATTACACTTATTAAATATGAAATACAAACTTGCATATCTATTGCAGTCAGTTTTTACTATGGCGTTACCTACACCACAAAGGGAGGATCACCACATTGGTGTGTACATGTGACTTATTAGGGTTTTGTAGTACCTACAAGAAACCCTTATGGTTTCGCGATGTCCGTCTTTCCGAGGCATAGCGTTGAAACCGTTAGTGCTAAAAAGCTGAAATTTTACATAGATGGAAATGGTATCATGAAAATATTTTTTTTTCGGGTACCTCCTCTAAATGTAAAGTAGGTTTTCCCCCTTTTTCAGTCGCTTATCCCATACTGATACTGAGGGGTTGCAAATTCGTTTTAAGGATTTCGTACCTCATAAGGAAAACCTTATAAGATCACTTGTTTGTCCGTCTGTCACAACCCTTTTACTCCAAAACGCGTGAAGATACAGTGAAATTAATATCAAATACATAGATCAATTTCTTTAAGCTGTAATGAACTTAAGTTTCTAAGTTTACTTATTCAAAAGATTATCGCAATAAACCCTCACAAATGTATGGAAAAGCAAAAATAAAAAAATATTTTTTTAACTTTTTATTTTTTTTTATAAAGTATTTGGCCATGCTTAGCAATCTATTACTAAGAAACAGTCAAAAGTATTTTTGTCTTTAAGCGTGGTTTAAATCCGCGGCTTTAAAATTCCGTCCTATCGCTCTGTCGCCTGAGCTATCCAAACCACACTAATTTTTGACTATATGATGCACGTCTTGCCGGACGTATCGTCTCTTTCGTGTCACCTATTGTACTTACATATTAGTAGGTGACCAACATGATTGATGACCAAAAATCTTCGGATCTTCTGGATCGATCTTGATGAAAATTTATGTAAAATAATATAGTCTACATTTTTTCGACGTACAACAAAAGCAAAGCCGTGCACCGAAGCTAGTATTCAAATAAACAAATGATAAGAAATTGTAGAAACATTGTAACCTCGTAGCAACGAATGCTGCGGAGATGAACAGCACAATCAAATTCGTAGCCATTGTTGCTACGTCGTATAGCGCAACGAGATAGGTTGAAACTATATTGTTCTCAGTAATAAGTTACTGACACCAGAATAATGAGACTGTTTCTGAAATAACGTAAGGTTAGCTCGTTGCTACACTGTATTACATTTTAAATATATTACAATTAAAGACTTGTGTAATGGTACAATATTTTATTTAGTTTGATTATTTTTTACGGGCGACGTAGAGAAGACGTGTCCACCTCATGTTAACTGCAAGCTACAGCCCATGGACACAGATTGTAGATACGTCGTTTCATCTCAGTGAAAACAAGCACAACAATGATGTTTGTTGTATGGGGGGCTCCCATAAATATTGATTTTATTTGGTTTTTAGTATTTGTTGTTATAGCAACAACAATTTATACATGATTTGTGAAAATCTCCACTGTCTAGTTATGACGGTTATGTGATCGAGCAAAAACTAGAAAAAATAATATCACGTTTGTTGGGTGGGAACCTTTAAATATTTATATATATATATTTTTTTTTTAAACTTTCGCGATTTGAGAACATTTTTCAAAAATTAGACAACGGGTCTAATCGCGTAATTATTATAAAGGTAAATAAATACCTGAGCTTCACCAGTCGGCTCGTGACGAGAATGATGCAAGTCATTCGAAACGTCGAGCATAGGTATTTATTTACCTTTATAATAATTACGCGATTTAGACCCGTTGTCTAATTTTTGAAAAATATTTATATTATTCGGATTTTTGTATTTGATGGCTTAGCGGCAATACTACATACGTCTGTGAAAATTTTATTGTCTAGCTATCACAGTTCATGAGATTCAGTTGGTGACAGACGGACAGACGCACAGTTAAGTTAGGAGCCCTATAGAAGTATACTTTGACGTAGTACTACGCGAGCAAAGCCATGTGGGGAAGCTAGTAATATGTGTAAAGGGAATACGCAAAACCCGTCGTTTGATTACGTGTGCAATGAGCGTATACCCACAGCCTCATTACCGTGCCGGTGCTAGTGTTATTCGGGAACAATGCTCGTAATTACTATTAGTGGCCATTTTCAATTGCCACGGCTTTTGTACCGAAATTGTGTAGGTAGCGAAAATTTGCTTTTAATATATTTATCAGCTTTCACCCATTTACACTATGTAAGTTTTTCGAGGTAATTCTTTTGCCATCTGTCTTTTGAACCGCGATAAATAAATGAAGTATTAGAATTGCCTTGTCTTGTGTAAATGGGCCTTTGTCCGTATAAGATATCAACGTTACACAACTAAAATCTTTAGTAATGTGTTATTAGAGTAAGGCAGATGTGGAAATGACTAAACCTAATTGGTTATTTAACACATCTCCTTTCCTCTCCGTTTCGTTGGCAACTGGACCTGAGTCAGTTAAAGAACTCATTATTATTATTATTAATATTATTATTAATCATTTATTCATATAACTTTTACACATATAAACATAACAATTATTTCGCATATATATTTATAATTATAATATAATAATATGTATAAAAATTTAAAGTGATAGTTGTAGTACTACATAATCTATTGTTTTTATTATTTAATAATATACTTGGGTCAACGAGACGGCAAAATTTATTTGGTTTAAAAATATTCCAATGGAAATGAGATTATAATGTGACTTATTAACGATATTTTTATTCAAAATTTAGATAATTTAATGAAATGTTCCAAAACACTATAGATACTATAGGTAATCTTACATAACATAATATCACGCCTATATTACCCAGAAGGGTGTGGCAGAGGTAAATGTACCACACCTACATTAAACCTGTTATGTTTAGGGACCATAGGATAGGGGGTAAGTAAGTATCACGTTCCAACACCGTGCTGAAAATGTGATTTGCCTTAAGGAAAGTTCACAAATAACACTTTGCCCGACCGGGAATCTAACTCGAAACCTCGCGGTGAAAGTCGCATACGCTTATAACTATCGAGGTAGTAATTATAGGTATTTTTGCAGATATTTAGTTAGTTGTTGAAAACCAGCAGGCGTTTACGGAGAAGCATTATTTTTGACGTAAAGTAATTAGGTGTTCGCACTCCAAATCTGTTGGGAGACCCTTAATGCTCAGTCCGGTAGTTTATAAAACATTTTAGATGGCATTATTATGATTCCATTACATCTAAAATATTTTGTAAATGTTATTATTATTCACGTTAAGTAATTTTTAATGTTGTTTGATATTAAAGAAAGAAAGGAGGAAGAAAGGTTAATACAATATTTCGATTAACACATTAAGAATGGTATCTCCATGTCCAGTGTTTTAAACAATTCAACCATGGATTCTTCAGTTCATTTCTCAATCGTGGTATTGTATAATAATACTGCAATAAATGCAAACCAAGCCATGGCAGCGGTATTTTAGATTAGGTTTGTACATAGTTATTTACTTTAGCTTTGAAGTCATTTATTTATAGGTTAGTAGAAATTTTGTTTCTTTATTTTCATATCAAAATCAAATATTTTCAACACCAATAATCACCTTTTCGTTACTCATTCAATAGGCAAGATTGATACGAGTATGATTGCTCGGATTGCGGATGATTTCGACGACCGGATGGCGGAGTGGGTAGTGTACCTGCCTGCGACGCCGAGACAAATCTTTGTGTGAATGAACATGTGGGTTGAATCGCGTATAGGAACATTTTTGTATGGCAAACTGTCTAAATTTGATAGCATTGGAATGATATAACCATGAAGTAAGACGTATGGCTTTAGAAGTATTGTAAGGAGTCGAAAAGCTCGTTATTTGTGATTATTGATTATTACTATTGTGACGTGAATGGATGTCCCATCTCCTGTATACACGGCTACCGATCAACCTATACATTCCAGTATTAGCTGGTCTGGCATTACACGGCAAGTCTATACAACGCGATGTCATCTTATACTGGACATGCATAGCTTGATCAGTAGACATCTGTACAATAATGCTTTTGAAATATCACAAAAAGCGCTTTATCAATTTCCGCTGCTACTTTTATCAAAGTAAGTGGAATTGGAACGTGTGGTAGTTATCTTTGTAAGTAACTGTGTAGTACAATTCGTTTTGTAAGAGCAAAACTGTGATCAATAATTTTAGTCAACGAGCTGAAAACTAATTGTGATAGATAGCAGGAGATGCGCTTTTTTGCTTTTTGGTTTAACAGCATAAAAGAGGGTACCTATACTCAATTCTCAATAAAAATATATAATAAATACTAATGTTCTCTCACTAGAGCATTATGTTTAGATTATACGTTTAATATACGAACTAACGCGCACGCCACACAAACGAAATTATCGTCGTATTAGTCCGTTTATCTATAAAATAGATAAAGAATTAATAATATTCAAATTAAATCAAACGCCGCCCGTTTGTATGAACAACGCTCAATGAAACATCCTATTGAATGCGATCATCTATTAGCATATTTTAGGCAAACCAATAAATTAATTAAAAGCAAATCATTGCTACCGATGCAATTTACGTACAAAAGGCGTGGTAATTGAAAATGACCACCAATAGTAATTACAAGCCTTATTTCCGAAAAACACCGACGGTATGAAGCCGCTGCTACGCGCTCACTGCACACGTTATCATACCAGCTAGCGTTTGTTATAATTTTGCTGAAAAACGAGAAAAACAAATTTTGGTGACCATTGACGTTTAATTTTTTTCCCAATTACGGTTTTGATGGGGAGTTTGTAACATTGTTTTATAATGGTGTTCCAAACATTCATACCAATTTTCAGCTCTAGTGACTTTCTGTAACCTTGAATGTTTTCGTTTCCCGGATCATCATGCAATTTGTTTGGCAAACGTGTTTTTTTTAACACGCTTATATTAGCTTCACCTGTATGTATGTATGTATGTATGTAACCGACTCCTTTGGACTCGATTTTGACCCACTTTAAACGGACAGATTTCATTAAAATTTTGCACACCTGTCAAAGATCGATGACAATGCAATAATTCGATAAAAAAAAAAAAAAATAATAATAAAAAAAAAGAAATAAAAAAAACGCTCTTATAAATAAACCAAACTAAAAAGAAGAAAATAAATAATAGTTTAAAAAACTAAAAAACACTAAAGTACTTCTAACTAAAAAGAGAAAAATAATTCCTAATATAAGCTGAAAAAAGCGTGGGGCGCTCTGTGCCATATTTTTCGTCTATCGAGCAACCCACGCTTTTCAAAATTATTTTTCTATTTTTAGTTAGAAGTACTTTATAAGCCTGTTTTTTAGTTTTTACTATTATTTATTTCATTAAAACTTCAAACAGTGGAATCAAACACTTACCACGTCTAGAATCCGTGATTTCAACCTAAGTCACTATGCAGTATCCGCCTTATATAATACGGACACAGGAATATATCGCTTCCTTGACCGAGTACCTGCTTTGATGTATTTATTAGGTAACGCTCGTAAATCTACATAAATCTGGAGTAATCCTTCCGTCGTCGTAAATTGCTTCTCGTAGACATCTGTCACTTGCCTGTCTTCACAATCTCGTCGGGTGTTCTTTAATGTTGGACGTTTTTCTCCTACTTTTATATAAGACGATGATTTCGAGAACAAGCGTGTAGAACAAGTGATGGTTGCCAAAAATTTGTCGGCTGATACGTCTCTACATCTTAAGGACTACAATGTTATGCCGTCTTTTACTGACGACCGAATGGCGTTTTGGGTAGTGTACCTGCCTGCTACGCAGAGGTCGCGGGTTCGATTCCCGCTTAAAACAAATCTTTGTGTGTATGAACATGGAGGTTTATCGTAGTCCGGGTGTTTCTATGTATAATAAGTATGTATTTACAAAAGAAAAGTATATATGTATTAGTATCAGTTATTCTAGTACCCAGTGTACAAGCTCTGCTTAGTTTGGGACTAGATGGCGTTGTGTGTAAGTTGGGAGATATTTATTTTACCTCAAAACCAGAAAGGTTTATAGGATATGCTTATATATAATACGGATAAATATAACCTACTGATAAAAAGCTACAACAGCATACATTGTGTAGCTACTTCCTAGCTCCTCGAGCTTGTTCACGTAAACTCTACCACCAGCATCAATAAATTAAGTAGTGAATAGGACACGAGTCGCTCTTGCATTCCATTTCATGTCATGCACTCAGTAAAAATATTAAAAGTTAATAAATACAATATCACATGACACTGTGTTCCTAGCTTACATTGCAAATTCTAAAGTTAGTGTTTTGGAAACAATTTTAAACCAAAATCAGAGAGACAAAAATCGAGCTCCACAATGCCAAATTCATAAATAATTATTCGTGATTTAAATTTTTGCTTGCCGAAATTTGTCTCTCTTTCTTTTTGCGAAGTGTATTACCGTTGAGTAAAAGTCCAGTCCACTAGATAATTAAAAAACGCATTAGCTTTTAAATCGTTTTTAATGTAACAAAAAAGAATTAGTTTTTCATGTCAATTAAACATTATTAACTTGTCATATCCTATCCCTATCCCAAGGGCCCTGAACCTGACAGCAGGTGAAATGTGGGTGTTGTACACCACTGTCGCACCCTTTTGGGTAATATAGGCGTGATGTCATTTTATCTTTACTAACAACAGTTATTGTGAAACAATCTGTATGAATTGGTTCCACTTCTTACGAAAAAATAAACTACCAGCGCTACGTAAAATAGGTAACTATTCAATCTACAGTAATTTTAAGTTTCTTTGGAATAGATCCATTATACTTTGTCCATTCCTTTATTTTCTTTTTGACAGATCACGCCTATGAATTACCGTTTCTTTTTGTCAGATTAATGTACTACAATAATAATGTACTTTATTGACAAGCGGCACTTTTTAGGGCAGTTCACTGTTTGTAACAAACAACCACAGACTATAAATCAAATCGTGAAATGAAATAAATCGATCATTATGAAAAAGAATAATTTGACTTTTTTTGTGTATTGTCTGTATTTATATAAAAAAAAGAATATAATAATTGTATAATGATTCCATGAATAATTATTTGCAAGAAATTAAGTCGAAATCTTGGAATTAAAAATGAAAATGTAAACAAAGGTAACTAGGAAACCGTCATAGACTAAGTATGTGATATTATTATTATATTATTATTTTGTATATTTATTTCATCTAATAAAAACTACTAATAAACGAATAATTAATAATGAACTAAAACCATTTCGATGTAATTAATCGATTGAAAGTTCTTCTTAGACAACATCGATTATGATTTCAAATCGATTAAGTAACGTGTTAAGGCATCCCTAAATGTAATGTGTCAAAAAGCAAATAAAGAAATGGACAGAGTATAGTTCATTTGTCTTTGTCAAAGCGCTCAATGCACCTAATATTTTACGTCGAATGAGACAGGGAGCTCAATGCATTGCCGCTGCAGCAGCGTTCATTAGCAAAATGGACAGTGAAGCGAACTTAGATTGATGTACAGTATTTTTTAACGCGATGAACTTACTATTTATTTATTTTTTTACCTCGCATGTCTTTTATATCTTTGCCCGACTAACTGATTCATCGACGTAGAGCTTAACCCGAAAAACTGATATAAATTGAAAATTTATATCAGGTTTTCGCAACCCTTAAATTGCATCAATGTTTCTTACATGAAGCAATTCTTTATATTTATGGTTATATGGTTGTTTAGAATACTTAATACTTTCTCAAAATCAGAATAGGCAGAATAGTTAATCGATAAAGGTTTCTTAAATGTTAATCGATTCAAATTATCGCTTACTAACGGTAAAGGAAAACATAGTGAGGAAACCGGCATACCTTAGATTACCAAAACTTTTACTCGAGGATGTGTGAGGTCTACTAATCACATGGCCAGCGTGGAAAACTATAGCCTAACCCTTCTCCTCATGAAAAGAGGGCCGCGAACAGCAGTGAGACATGTATACATGTAGGGCTGCCTAAGCTGCTTTTATTATTGTATCCAGAAAATAAATGAAATATTATTACTTAATTACTAATTTCATTGTTGTAGCTTAATTTTATAAATAAGTAGTGGTTGCCCGCAACCTTGTCCGCGTAGAATTTTTTATCATCATGTTATCGTTTTCTTGGCAACAATATCATAAATGTCATTCATTCAACCGGTCGGTTTGACGACTCAAACGATATCTGTTAAATCATAGACAAAGCATCACTCGCTCCGCTCGACATCTATGTTCTCTGCGTTCTCTGTGTTAAATATCAAACGCTTGAACGCCAGGCAAACGGTATCGGTCGGCACCTTGTTGAACAGTCGAACGAGTAAGATCTCTTAAAAGTGAACTGTGGTTAAAGTGATAATTTTATAATCAGAAATATTATATAAAGTAGCAGATTGTGCGTGCCTTGATTTAGTGGAGTGAATTGGATAATAACTGTTAAAATGTAAATACTATTTTGAATCATTCTCAACCGTATAAAAAATAATGTGTGGGAAACGAAATCAATGTATTATCGTTCATTAGAAGTGTTGAGACTTATTTAAAACCCCTACATTCTGAAGCGTTGTTAACCGCGGTCGGCTGTTGGGTCGGTGACCATCTGAACATAGCGAGTTTTCCTCCGTGGCTCAAAGAGCATGTTAAGCCGTCAATCCCCGTTTCCATTTGAAGATCCATTGCAGCCGTAACGTGTGGTCAAAGGCCAGAAAGTTCAACTACAAATCTAACAAAGAGTATCGTATCAACTCGTATGGAAGTCTAATGACTGTCCCTCCGACACAATCTAAGATACTGATATTCAGCAGAATCCGTTAGACTAGAAACTCGGCAGTTCGCAAGTTTTATGGAAAAACAAATAAGAAAAAAACGACTTCGTTTCTTAACACAGAATCTAGAAATCAAAGTTGTTTCAACTCTTTTAAATCGTGTTCACAATAAAGAGAAAAGCAAGTGCTTGACAATAAAAATTTATTTAGCTGCTTCGCTTTATATTTTTATTTCTTATTTCTTTAGAAAGATAGAGGAAATAGGCAATGAAAATAACGAGAGATGGCATTTATTTTTCAAAATAAATTCACCTGGAATTGCTATATCCTGTCTGTACTCTGTACCTTCGTTATTGATTTGTTATCGAGACTTTCTTAAAATACAACATCACTACGCCTTCGTAGTCAAAGTTGGCCGGCCCTATCTCTTGCAATGTATGTTGGCCGTGCGTCGTAAAAACGTATCGAATACGTCCTATATTCGTAAAAGTTAAAATGTCATTTAAATGTATTTTATGGCTCGAATTACCATAAATAGGACACGGGTTTGCAAAACGATGTTTATGTTCGAACAAATTGTAGATAAAACTCTGTATGTTCTCTTACATTGAGTATCAGTTCATCTAAATAATGATATTACGTTCGCAAATCCCTTAAAGTTATTCAGAATAGGTCTTTGTCTAGACGAATAAAATAGGTCAATAGCTAAGCAAGCATTTTTGTCGTGTTTACTCGGTTGACTAAAGAGAACATTGGACATTGAATATCAAAATCCAAACTATAAGCAAACACTTCTTTATGAAACCCATTCCTGGTGCCTGGAAGTGTATTAGTGTAAATATCTTTAGTTAAGTTTCTAAAAAAAAGTCTTTTGTAAAAGACGATTTGAGTAAAAGGAAGTGTTCTTTTTCTTATACCTACTATAGTTTATTTAATAAAATTTAAAAGTGACGTTTAGGATGAGAATATAGATCCAAATAATTATGAACTATAAACGGGTTTCAATTGCGCAATTATCTTTTTGCTTTTTTACGCCAAAAGGCCTGCTTTCACCCGGGATTACAATTTATATCTCGTTCAAATATTGAATGAGATAGCAAGGTTTATAACCATTTGGGCCAGCATAATGAGCGTGTATAGGTTTTGATCAGTTTTTAAAAAAAACGGGACATAACCTATCTCGTGCTCCTTGCTTCCGGATGAAGAATTATGAATTAAGTATACGAATTACCGTCTGTGTGAGCGCATTCTTATGGTAAATATTTTTTTGAAATCGGATCAGTAGATATTGAGTTAAATCGTAACAAAAAAACAATCAAACCTATTTCACATGAGTTAAAAATATATAAACTTTGCACTCGTGAAACAAACACTGTACGAACAAAAAGCATTAGTCGCAATCCAAATGAAACTATTTAATTCGTATGACAAAACTAACTTAACCGATTTAATGGAATTAAAGTTTATTTGTTTGAATTTCATTTACGTCGAAATATTATGGTAATGCAATTAGTTTTGCGTGTGCAATTAATTAGATTTAATAATATCTAAATTTAATAAATGTTTTAGCGCTTCAGACTAATTGAATTTATATTCAAAATAACAACGTCATTATTAAAATCGGGGTGCATGAAAAGAGCCTCCACGTGTGACGTACAGAACAATTCCCTACGTCCGGCGCACCCTGGGCAATTCGCAAGTTCTTAAAAGCGAATTGGCTAATCCTTTCATCACGATGGCAAGTCAAAACCTTGACCACCTTATTGACTGTCCAAAATGCCTTACCACCTGCAGAAGAGAGGCGCTCATGAAAGCCGACGAGAGCGCCATAACAGCGGCCACTTATTGGACCAATAAAATTTGACTCAGCCATCGACACGACGAAGAAGAAGATTAAAATCGGATTCTGTTTATTATCACTACACAGATTTATGAATACTAATTTGTTTTCGCAAACAGTTATGGTAGCCTTTAATACCTATTTACAATTTTGATTTTCATGACGTATTTTGTTTTAAAGAAGCAAAAACATAAACATAATATTATGTTCAATTTTAAACATAATATGAAAACAAATCCCACTTATACTTACTCCATACTCTGGCATAATGACCTAGGAGCATTACATCAGTCTGAAAACAAAGACATTATCTTCTTACCTGAGAACCTCGCATTGTAGATATTAATGAAGATTAAAGCAACTCAAGCGTGATAAATTGTGTCTCCTAGTACACCCATTAAATAAATTGGATAAGTAGGAGAGACTGCAGTAGAGGTGGCTAGGTAATTTATAAAGAAGGGACCTTATACGTACAGAATGTTTTATTAAAAAGACGATTGTTTTATAGCTGTAGAGGAACAGGGTGTGATGTTCCTCCACCAGAAAGGGAGGATCTGTGGTATTGCCTGGCGGACAGCTGTCCAACGGTAGTGCACTGGAAGTTGCATTTATGTACACTTGCTGTGAACATTTCGTTCTTCTTCTTCTTATTTATTTAATGGCAACTGAGTCTCCTTGCGGTGACTATTTCTGCCAGTGTCAAGTGTGGAGTATAATTAAAATTGTTAGCGTCCAAAGTGGCGGGTGATATACTCGGATTCTGACGATGGCGGCACAGGCGAACACACGCACGTACACTCACCCACGCCGCCACCGCCAAAACGTTATCGAGATTCAGCGCTCTTTGACAGTTGTGACGCGTGTGTCACTTCTTGACGTTGTAAATGTCAACTGTCATTTATTATGTGCGGAGACCGCTACAATAGCCATCGATTTTCTTTTTAGTATTCAAATGTTATCACTGGGCTAATTTCCACCATAAAATAAAACTATTGGAACGAAGTTCCTTATCGCGCGTTGTGAAAGGGGGCTAGACGGAAAAATTGGGACGAAAAGTTGTAACGACACATTTCGTAGCAATTCTCGTAGCGGCGTAGTAATTACATGCTACGTTACAGCTACGGTGCTACATCATCAGACACACAGAGTGAGTATTCGGTGAATCACACTAAGATTTTTTTATAACTTAGAAAAATAAAAATTTCTTTACTAATTAATCGAAAGGAACTTCGTTCCATCCGGGTGTCCCTTGACACCTCAGTAGTTTTTTTATAAGTAATAACAATACATGTCAGACTAATACTTATCTCATTACTGAACACAGGTCTTTTCTCGCAATGAGAGGTCTGGGTTAGGCTTTAGTCCACTATGATGTCCAAGTAGGGATTAGTAGATTTCGCATACCCTTGAGAACTTTTAGGCAGTTTTCCTCACGATGTTTAACTTCACCCTAAGTGCATGATATTGATAATTTTATGATAAATACACGCATATCTTTGAAAAGTCGAATCTTCACATCATTATTGACTGTTCCAACCCGACATTCTACTCTAACCTCTCCGGTAGACTGGAGTTATCGAAGCGTGTTTGGCCGATATTAGTATTAGACTCCACCTAAAGTATTTGTTTTCAGATGACTTCTTAAATCAGGGACTACATTTTCATCACCAGACGTTGTAGCAAACAACATTATAGAATTTAGGGGTTAACTTAAATAAAATAAGTATAGACGATCACAAATTTTATTACAGATAAATGTACAAACATTAAATCACTTTTCTCATGTACATACATCGTTAGATATTATACAAGTATTAAGATGTTCATCGGATACTCACAAAGAGTTACAACTATAGTATAGTACAGTACACAATACACAGCTAGCTTAAAATTTGAAACTTATTTAACTAGAATGATAAAGCTTAACGTGCATGGATGACTCATCTTATAGGGATTTAAATAAAATTATTAGAAACAAATTGAGAATATTAATGAGCACATTGTAATAAAATATTTGTAATTTTATGATAACTTTATTTATTAAGTAAAAGGGATTTTTTTACACCTAAGATACAGGCTTGCTTAGATTAAGGGTTAATATAAACGGTAGACTAAAGTAAAACTACTTTTTTTACATAGTGTATAATCTATTAAGCATTGAATATTCAGGTAGTTTACATTAACTAAGATAGAATATAGGTTTAGATTGTATGTTAGAAACCTAAAATAAACAATTTAAGTTTAATCATAAACTATGATTCAATGTTATTCCACATACTTAAACAGTAAATTATACTTAAAGTCAATATTTTAGACATTAAAAATATTTACTGTAGCATGAATTTATTCATCAAAATTTAAAAGGGGTTTGGGATTTCTGTACATTTTATGAAATTAGTAATTTCTTGTCTATAAATAGATTCTGAACTTATTAAAGGACAAGGTATCAAGGTAATAAATAGTGCGACAGTGGCAACTTATTTACGTTTGAGTTTCACTGAACATAAGTGCTCCATGCACGTTAACCCTAAATTGTTATTACGACAACACTCACTCACAAGTTCCACACAGATGTCTCATTTGAATAGTTACGTACACAGAAAATAACGTCTTTGTATGTAAAATTTACGATATGCTATAAAATTTATGATACAAATAGCGCATTGTTTCCCAATTTTCTTCCTTATTTCTAAGTACTTAAAGGCTAGAATAATCTAAAAGCCGCTATAGCTTTGGCAACAGTTTAGACTGGCTTACATACATGATTTACGTACAAAAAATTACTTCGGACTCGTTATAAAATCGCATAGTTACACATAAATACAAAATGTCTACATCTATAAAGTAATTTCTCAGCTTCTGATACTATAATTCCTAATAAGGTTACTTTTATAATTTAAAATATATATAATGTCAATTTTTAAGTTAAAAATTCATTAGCGATTAAATCTTGAATAAGACATATATTTATGGTAACAACTTTATAATAATTTCTAGCTTATTGTTATATAAAGTATTTAATATTTTATATGCTAAGACTACGTGCATAATATGCGTTAATAATAAATAAACATTTATATTATTTTACAATAGTTACAGGAACATTAAATGCGTACTATTAATATTCAAAATATTTAGGATTTGGTGAATTTAGGGAGGGTGAATCTAGTCCGTTTGAGAGTGAGAATGGTCGGTTAGCTGTTGATGTATCGTTTGGTGTCGCGGGCATCCCGTTGTGTGTGTTTGGGGAATACTGGGGAAGAATGGAGATGGAGGGAGAAGGGTTTAAGCAGTCATGGTTGTTGATGGGGCAGAGAAGAGTCGAAGAGGCGGGAGAGGCGGGGGCAGACGCGTCGGGCGCGAAAGGTGCGTCTTCTTCGGGCAGAGTACGCAGGCGCGAAAGCCTCCCCCGCCGCTCTCCTCACACGGGGGACTGGTCGCCGCTGGCACTGCCGCTCGTGATGTAGTCCTGCGCATGATATACCTAACTTTATTAAGGCCCTAAGCCAGTTTTATCTAACGAGAATGTATAAAATAACGCCATAGTTATTATATTATCTTACTTGACTTTGTATACAAAAATGCCAAACTTTAAAGAATCCAAGGATAAAATTCAATGCTTAAATACTTTTTTTGAATTTTATTGTAGCAGTCTTTGATAAATTGTTAAAAAACGACAAAAGAATCCATAAAGATGAAAAATAATGTTTTTCTTTGGTAAGTAAGTATATAGTCGAAATATTTACTCATACACTTAATACTGTATTTATCTACACTTTATAACCCTCTGACATTTCTTTCTGCAGAGGCAAGACTAAACTTGAGAGAGAGAAACGCTAGGAAGTTGAAGCGCCGAGCCATGAGATCACTAGCACCGGCGATTCAACGCATCCACAAATGTTGATGATCAGTCTTCGAGCATACCCAACAAATTATATGAAAAGCATCTTCCACAACTCGTGGAAGCCTTTAATCACCGCTCCTAGTGGCCTAGGGCACTAAGACAGTAGCTATACTTACAGCATGCAAGTGCCTGCCGTCGTGAGGAGGTGCAAGTGAGTGGCGAGGCACCAGCAGCGTGGTGGTGGTGGTCTCCGACGCAGCAGACTCCCGTTTAGATGGGTGGCTGTACAACCTGCCCCATACGCGTCTTGTTAACATCCGTATTCAAACACTCTCTGTGCATATACGCTTATGTTAACATACATCTTAAAACTTAAAACTGTCTAAATTGTAATGTCAGCAAAATAATTGAAAGCCAGAAATATTTTATCGTTTACATGTTATAGCTAATTTTATTTTATAATTATTTACATGCAGCTAAATTATATTTCATGAAATAGTTTTATCTGTTTAAATGTGTTACATTATTGTGCGATCTAGAATGTAAAAACATAATTAAATTTGAATACAATAGTTTTGTATTGTAATGATTCTGTATCGTTCAATAATTATTAATTATTACACATCATGCAAATATTTAACATTTAAAGCCAAGGGATTTCAAAGCAAGTAGCAAAAAAGTAGTTTAACCAAGGATAAAAAAATGTATGTCTATAGAAAAAAATATTTCAAAATGTTTGTTATGACACCATGCATCTTCATTAACGAACGATGACGAATTAATAATGAAAAAAAAACAGTTGAAAAAATTATGATACCGACAGGATTTCAACTTGCGACTTCTGCACACTGGGCAACCGCTTTCTTAGTATGATTTGCTAAGTATTGCTAAATTTTATAAAACTAATCAATAAAAAGTAGAAATGTGTGCTAAATGTATGGACGTGACGTCACCTAATGACGTAACATACAGTTGAAAGATTTAGGGTCCTGGCAAAGGCAACCGTAGTTTAGTGGTATAAGCGGTTGCCCGGTATGCAGAGGTTGCAGGTTCAAATCCTGCCAGTCATTTTTTTTTAACTGTCTGTAGTATAATTTGTTAAACAAAGCTAAATGCTAAAATATTCAATAAGAAAAATAAAAAGAGACTAATTTATAATACGTTTAATTTATACAACTGTAATGAAAGTTGTTATCTCTAATATTATAAAATGAAATAACATCATTACTTTGGTAAAACAATTTAACCATTTTGAAATTATTTTCTTTTAACAAGTTCAGTTTCGCTGTATACTTGACTTCAAAATATGATTTTCATTTGCCGTCTTCAGAAATATTGCGCGACTTTACAAGTGGCGTCTTTGTTTGTCGATGCTACTTGAAATTCCACTTTGTTTTCTTATTGTATTTTAAAATTCAGACAAAGATTTATCGAGCAAACAATGCACCAAGGAAAATAAAAGAACTTTAAAATTTAAAATACAATAGTTTACGTTCTTCTCAAAATCTATTCAAAGTTACTTTTTCAGGACAGCTCTTAACTCTACGCGATCAAATATAAACTGGTAAAACTCTAAACGTATTAAAGTACCACCATTTGTTTATCAGGCAATTTAATATCAAGTAAAATCAGTACCAAAGTAGGTGACTAAGATTCAATGTATGTTTTTAAACTTTCACGATTTGAGAACATTGAAAAACATTAGACAACGTGTCTAAATCGCGTTATTATTATAAAGTTAAATAAATACTGAATAAAAATAAAATTGTGAATATCAAGTAAGGGTAGTGGACAATATCCGCGCTTCACGGAGACGACACTGAGCTTCACTAGTCGGCTAAGATTCAATGTTTATAAGGCAATATAAAAGCGAGAATTCTTTCGTAACTCCAGTTTTCAAAACCCAAGGCAAAAGTGAATTTTCGAGTATTTACAAATGAATATACAAAGTCGATTTTATCATCCTTTCTTCCTTCATTTGCACATCTTCAATAGATATGGAAATTTGGCCTTTCAAGTGATCCCTTTTCAAATGTACAGATCTCTGTGAAAGTATTATCAATGTAAATGCGGAATGTCCTGGGAAATACGGAATTTAGTGATCGGGCGATGCCATCTAATTGATTATTTTTATAGCATTTAGCTATACTTAGCACATTATACTAAGAAACAGTTGAAAAAGATATGGGACCGGCAGGATTTGAACCTGCGACCTACTGCACACCGGGCAGTCGCTTTAGCCATCCAGCTACGGTCGCCTCTTTAGAGAAATTTAGGGTTCTGGCAAAGTTTAAAACACGTTTTACACGAATTAAGCTTAGCTGGAGCGGGTTAACAAGAATACTTGTAAATTATATTTGCAAATTAATAATAAGGTTTAAAAAAAATTTCTTTGATTTCTATTCCGTTTGACATAAATATTTATAGGATATTGGATTGAGCCTTTTTGAAGCTTGTTATTGAGTCTTTCTCTAAATTTCAAGCTACTTTATAAACCATTTGTTTTACAAATGTGTCAGGCAATTTATTCGACATTAATATGGTAATTAAGTATGGTATGTACGAAATTACATTTGTACCTGATTAGACTAGGTACCCTTAAAGTAATGTAGTGCACACCTAATATCGTGCATGGTTAAATTTGTTTAATCCCATCAATACAAATAAATAAAATTGAAGTGTCTGTTTATATTGTCAAAATAACAATGTTTTTTCAGCTGGTATTGTTATTTCCCTGAAAAAAGCCTACAATACAGTTTTTTTTACTGTCTGTCTGTTTGTATCGGCTAATCTCCTAAACGGCTAGTCCGATGATGATAAAATTTTAGGGGCTAGTAACTGACCACAAGGCGCGCAACAACGGCTACTTTTTATTGATGTACCTACCACGCCGACGAAACCGCGGGCAAAAGTTAGTTTGTTTGTTTGATAGCACTAATCTCAAGAACTACTGGTTGGATTATACCTAATAATAATTTTTGTGTTTGATCGGTTCATTTTAAGAAAGGTTTTAAAAAAATTAACATTACGGTCAACTCCAAGGGAGTGGAGCAGTAAACTTTAACGCAGGTCAAAGTGTGTGTTAGTTAATATAACGAATTCCACGGGCAAAAGTTAGTATGAAATAAAATTAAAACATGAGTGTGTAACAGATCGATTATGCATGTAAAAAATGCTGTCATGGTCCAGCGTATACTTAAAATCAATGAAGATGTTAATCTCAATATTGTTTTTGGTATATGTAGCTAAAGAGGTCCAAGTGAGAGTTTTTACTGTATCAAGTAATAAAACTTATGAGACTGCTCATTTTTCGTAATGCAAAACTGCACCACTCCACATATTTCCTTTTTAATATGACATTTAACACAGCAGTAAGATAGCAGCTTAAATCTGTCACTCGGACCTCGTTATAAGGAAACGAATAAGAAGCGTGCAAAAGATTAAACACTGATTTATTGTAAAATTAATAAAATATACGTAACAAAATTAAAAACAACAAAATCCATCCAAATCCACATTGTGTCTATTATCTTCTTAAATGCATAAGTCCTTTCTGGTAAAGAAATAAGTCGTCCAGATTCGAGCCTCCGGGCCTCTTCATACCGTGAGTCTATTGGGAAATAAAAATACCAGATCAAATATGGATTTGGAAATCTGTTATTGGAAAATGCATTTAACTTTATGGCGCATGGCGGGACCACAAGCGTGCGGCGAAGCTTTGCGAGACATAACTTTGGGATTTGTATAATGCAAGCCAATTTCAGAACGAATTTACGTTTTTTTAAGGACCGTACTTATTATTTATTTTTGCCACTAAAATTATAATAAAGCCTCTAATTGAATTAAAGGACATATTAATAACTTTTTAATTCGTCATGTTTTTCGTGTTTGTATTATATTACTGATTTATGAATATTCACAAAGTATTTGATTTTTATTTTAGAATAAAAAAATATGGCTAAAGTGTGTTTTGCAGGCTAAGGAACTGGCACTTTTTTATTCATTTTCACTTAGCTTTGGGCTGAATCTTTTACAAAAGATCATTTTCAAGGCTATTTTTAAATTAATATAATCTTGAGACGTAAACAGACTTATGAAGATCTTACGGCCAAATTATATTATTTGCCTAACAAACAAAACACAAATTCCGAGAAATGCGATTGAATGAGAAAAGTGGTAGACCTGACTGTGACATTCTGTGGTTGTCTACAGTACTGGGTATGTCAACCATTGTAACAATGTTACACTCGGTGACATATGACAACAACACACGAAATTTTCACATGTTACGTTTCATTTATGGCTACAAACAGCGAGAGAAATAATTATAATTTTAAAATATTGTCGTTGACGACATGGAAAAAATTATACAAATATAATATTTATTATACCTACTTCTACTTTGGACAAAGGATCAGTATTGCCATTTGCCATACATCGTGGCAATGCCGCCACGCTGGGCACGTTAGCTGCGGTTGACATCGATGCGAACGTATTTTTTGACACCTGAGTTTTTTTACGAGTTTTGGTTTATTTCATAAGTTTATATTATTCTTTTATTTGTTGTATATAATTATAGTTAGGTTAGTAATGTACATATTTAAATAAATAAAATAAGGTTGTACTTATGTTTTATATAAATACAAAAATATTATACTGTATTTTTGTAAAGTTATGTTTCGCATAGCTTGTTTGTATAAGTAAAAACTGTTTCGCATTATTGTATTTCAAATCCATGAAAATACGGTTCGGAGCCTGGGTACTGTCAGAATTATTTGTACGGTAGTTTAACCAGTAGATCCGATTTGCTTTATCTGATTTCTTTCTGAACTATCGTCTATGGCAAATAAACGATATTTTTTTCTGTTTTTAAACTACCATACTAAGCCCCATTTTTACAGTTATTGGCTAATAATAGCAAGATAAGTATATAACAGACATAAATGAAAGTGACAGCTGTTTTCTTTATTAAAGTGTAACTTGTGTCACTTTTAAATTAGGTCAGGTTATATTTTATGGGTCTGATAAGAACTATCCAGTACCTCAGAAACTGGTCCCTATTAGATTTACAATTACCTAAGGCCGTATTGTCACGGACGGACATACTGCGAAACTGCTAAAAATACTCACAACGAGAGTGCATACAACAATAATAATTAATCAGAAACAAAATAATGTTTAAATTAAAATTATTACCTAAAATCAGTTGGCTAGTAGTGGTGCGGTTCTTTAGGTTAGGCTATAATCACCGCGCATTGTTAAAATGCGCTCAAAATATTTCTTCAGAGAATTTAAAAAAATACGTTACCCTTGAATAATTTAAATAATGTATTTTTAAAATAACCCTGAAAGTCTTTGGCCCAATTTCACAGGTCTAAGATAAACCTTATTGGTAGGATAAGCATATGACAAACATTTGTGAAAGTGATAACTGAGTTTTTTTTTCAAGAGTAACTTGTGTCACTTTTAAATTCGGATAGGTTATATTCTAATGGGTGGCGCAAAAGTAAAGACCCTATTTGGTTCAGCTATAACATTTTTTCTAAATTAGAAAACTAGATTTAGATTTTTTTAAATGTATATTTGTGCCATTAAATTTCGTACCATTAGGATTTAAAGATGATGTCTTTTAAATGGTGACCTCCAGAGTTGATACACATTTGAGCCCTATTTATGACATTTTGCATAACTTGCCGTAACACTTCCTGCGATATGTTCGTTATTTCTTGACGAATGTTTTCTTTTAGAGCTGCGAGAGTCTGTGGCTTGTTCACATACACCCGAGATTTCAAAAAACCCCAAAGAAAGAAGTCTGGACTGGTCAGATCGGGTGATCTTGCAGGCCAAGGCAAATCGCCAAAACGAGAGATAACTCGGTCTGGAAAAGCGTCCCTCACTAAGTCCATAGTGTCGCGCGCTGTGTGTGCCGTAGCGCCGTCTTGTTGAAACCAGATGTGCTCCAGCCCCAATTCGTCCAAACTGGGTATCAAAAACTCACGTAACATGGTTCTGTAGCGTTCTCCAGTGACAGTTATCGCATTGCCTCCAGCGTCTTCGAAAAAATAGGGTCCGATCACTCTGTCAACACAGATGCCACACCATACAGTAACTTTTAGTGGGTGTAGAGGTGTTTCTTGAATAATGCGCGGATTATCAGTGCCCCAGAACCGAGTATTCTGCTTAATGACATGCCCTGAGAGATGGAAATGCGCTTCGTCACTCATAACCAATTTTGAAGGAAAATCATCCTCTTCAAGGTTGAGGTTTATGACGCGCTGGCAGTAATCTAGACGAGCTCGGTGGTCAGCAGGCAGCAGCTGATGAGTCATTTGAGTTTTATACGGGAACATCTTTAAGTCTTTCACCAAAATACGCTGCAGGGTCCGTCTGGAAATGCCCAATTGCGTGGCACGTCGCCTCGTTGATGTTTCTGGACACTCTTCCACATCTTCGCGCACAGCATCGATATTTTCAGCTGAACGGCCTGTTCTTGGTCTCCCAGACTTAGGTCTATCCAATGTTGAGCCAGTTGCTTCAAGGCGTGTGGCAAAGCGTCGAATTGTGCGACCAATCGGTGCCGGACGGTGGGGAAATCGTCGACGAAATTCACGTTGTGTTCTTATCACTGATGAATTATTCCGTAAGAACATTGACACAATTATTCCACGTTCTTGGGGAGTAAAACGGTCCATGTTTATTTTCAGTGTATTTTACATTTGTTCACTACACAAGTTTCAACAACAGAATGACAGAAAATGTCATATAAAAAAAAAAAAAGTATTTTCTTTAGTGCCAGTACTTTTGCGCCACCCTATATAAGCCGGATAAGATCTATCCGGAACCTCAGAAACTGGGCCTTCATGAATGAGTGCTGCATGCATCCATTTTCATGTGGTATACCATTGATGTATGATGTATGGCCGGTCCACATACATCGTTAGATAGCTCAAGTCGATGATTGACTACTTTAAAAGCGCACTTATCCCTGCAGCGTGTGCTAGAATGGCTGGTTGTCTGATGGAAATGGAAGAGTTTTCCAAAATGTATTGCGTCAGTACTTGTTAGCAGTTAGAGAGCAATTACTGACGCAATACATTTCGAAAACTCTGCACGCTTGACTTTAAACTAGGAGGTGACCAGCCAACGAAATGTCATGCTGGCTGGTCAAAAAAAATATTTGATTTCTAAATATATATCCTATGTAGCAATTATTTATTATATGTAGCAAATATAAGCAATTATGTAGCAATTTTCGAATCTACTCTCATAGACCAACGCCACAGACAACCAGCCATTCTGACTTACACTGATGTATGGCCGGTCCGAAATCGTTAGATAGCTCAAGTCGATGATTGACTACTTTAAAAGTGCACTTAGCCCCTGCAGCGAGCCATAGTCACGAACAACACTCCCACGCTTCTATTCAGCTAAAGTACAGCGATAAATAACACACCACAAGGAAAATTTTAATGATTAGATAAGACATTACACGATAAACATTGTTTATTTGAAATCTAGCTCTGACTATTTTAATAAATATCTGTCTAAGAACTTAACATGCATAAAATCGTATTCTATTTGTCAGTTAAAAACGGTTTCGTAAACTATAAAGTTTTAGAATTATATTAAGGTTTTTTTTTCTTTAAAAAACCGAGGCCTGTACCAGGAATAACGCCTGTGTCGCCGGGATGTTCACAAACATCCATTTCACACACAAAAAACACACCCAGAGTCGGAAAAAATCTTTGCGGATCACACAAAGATTCAAATTCCGTGTGGGGATCGAACCCACAACACCAGCGTAGTTGAAAGCGCAAACCATGAAATCAGTTACTCACAACAGTTTAGATATTTATCAGAAGTTTTTTGATTGTTTCTATTTTATTTATCAAAAATGCATCATAACCAAACTTAAACATGTTTGGTTATGCTGTTCATAATTTTAATTAACCTGTTCTGTCAATCCTCATAAAATTAATCGAATTGAGAATACTTCGTCTTATGAAGTCAAAGAAAACTTGCATTCTGGTGGATTATTTACGTTGTGGCTATGTTATCTACCCTTATTAATTAACTCGCCCATGCAAAGCCTCGAGTGTTCCTTACCGTATGCTCTCAGTCCTCGACCGAGGCGACCAGTCTTTAGAATACGAGGCCCCCCTCCGCCTCCCACCTCCGATGGCCCTGCCAGTCTTCCACCTTTCCACGTGGTACCTGATCGCGTGACGCACTTCTGTGTTCATGAAACAGTAGAATAATGCTACCGTGAAACCCTGCAACAAAATAGTTTAGTTAAAATTACTTCTTCGTCGTGTCGATAGCTGAGTCAAATTTTATTTTGACTTGCGTGGTAAAAGGATTAGCCAATTCGCTTTGGAGAACTCACGAATTGCCCAGGGTGCGCCGGACGTAGGGAATCGTTGTGTACGTCACTCGCGGAGGCTAAAAATACTAAGTACTACATATCGTTTTATGTCTTAAAATTTTAGCTGTAGGTATGTCTCGTTGGTCTAGAGGTTAGCGTATGCACTTCTGACTTCAAGGTCTCAAGGTCAAGTGTTATTTGGGATTTTTACATCAGGAAATTTTCAATAGCAGCACTGAGATTGAATTGTAACCGGTGGGTAGCGATAGGCTCACCTCTACATAATAAGACCTGAACATAACGGGTGAAATGTGGATGTTATACATCTTTGCCACTTCTTTGTGATATTATATTAATTTTTGCGGTCTATAATATAAATAAGGTCTTTGAATTACTTAATTAATTTTCAATGGGTCTTTCGAGAGGCAGAAAGTGTCTTCTGAAGCCTCTGCTAGTTAGCTGTACTTACTATGGACCGAATCGACCGATAAATTAGTCTTGCTCTTAAAAATACACACCTTAAAATGGTAGGAATGTGCGTACATTACAACGATTTACAACACGCAATAATATTGACAATATAAACAGCTTTGGCTTTTAAAAATATCACAAAAACAACAATTCTATTGCGTGTGTGCGGGTAGCAAAACACCGATAACAAGTTGGTAGTCTGAGTGAGCCATTTATTATTGTCAACCTGTATTACATAATCATTCTCAAACCTAAAATATAGTGTCTAAATTAAACCCACATGCCATGCAACAGTTCAAAAGATAAACATGGCGCCAAAACAAACAAACACAGTTTCTAGTTCGAAAGTTCATTACTTGAAAACTTTACGAGGTAAGATGTGTTACGGCTTACGTTTGTTGTTGTTCAGGCAGACACTCAAAGTGAACTGTTTCTTTGATACTGTATAAGTGAACGATAAAGTGGTCTTGTGGTTACTACGGACGATTTGGCTTTGTGGAGACTTAAACTAGTTCGTGATACTCACTTGTGTATGTATTGTAGAGGACTGGAAAAGTTTTAAAGTGACTCAATAAGCTATGTTAAGCCGGAATAGCTTGTCATTTTTTTGTAGCTAACACAATTTAACATAAAATATATAGCCAAATTCAAGAAAACTGTTTAAGGCATTTATGCATGATCATTACTATAATAATTAGGTGGTTTTCATATCACCGTTATTTGGTGGTTGATAAAGCTAAGACCTTGATCCTTCTCTGCTAAATTAATTTTAAAAAGTCTTACCAGTATTAAAATATATAACTAAAATTTAATATATAAGGTTTTCATTAACCCCTGACAAGAGTTCAAAAGTTAAACATCGCCCCAAATCAAACAAAAACAGTCCCAAGTTTGAAAGTTCATTACTGGAAAACTTTACGAGGTAAGGATGTGTTACGGTTACGTTTGTTGTTGTTCAGGCAGACACACAAAGTAAACTGTTTCTTTGATACTGAACAAGACAAGTGAATGTTAATGTGATCTTGTGGTTACTACGGACGATCTGGCTTTGCAGAGACTTAAACAAGTTCAGGACAATATATTGACTCAAGCGGAATCGGCAGTATTGTTCGTCGATGCTAAGTTTTAGGGTCAAAAATCTTGGTCTTGTTTAGCCTGGATTTGTGATTTTTGCTATTTGGGTTAATGGTTTTTAGCTAAGAAAATTACACTATAGGTGAGGGTTATGAATAAATGGTTGAAATAAGACTCAAAGTGTAATTTGTGGAAATGTTGCAGATAATTCTATTTATTCTAGTTCTTCATATCGAAAGGTTATTAATTTAATTTTCAAAATCAACTCATGACTAATTGATAAGAATTTTACTGTCTGAAAACCTTCATTTTATTGGTCTTGATCGTGTAGTAGTGATTTAAAATGATTTGATGAAATAATGACTGCAAAAATACTCTTGTTAAAACTATTTAGTCTTACCTGTGTAGACAACATGAGTGCTCTAGCATAATTAAAGGCATTCGCGAACCAGGATTCATCACTGGGCCCGCACAACACCAGCAGGTTAGTGATGCCCAGCAGTGGGATGAGGACTAGCAGCGCCTTCGTCGCTTTCCGGTATTGCTCCGTTTCAAGTGTGTTCGCTGAACGAAGCTTTGTTATTAACACCTAGGGATATCAGAAAATATTAATGACAATTTTACCCGTATACTTCTTTATACACATAAGAAAAATTATAAAGTTACTGTGACATTGTATCTTGTCTGTTAAGCTTTTAAAAGGGAATGCCCAAAAACTGTATCGCCAAAACCCTTGTGTCACGAATATAAGATAGTAAATAATTTCTAGTTTTGTGTATGATGATTATCTAGTAATTAGAGATTAATAAACAAAAGAGATTTTCTATTTAAACATGAAGGATGAACTAGAATCTAATTTTGTTTTGATAGAATTATCACGTTTTTTGCACTTGTTTACTAACTTTTTTCATGACATCCCAGCTTACTATGAAAATTAAACTTTCATATTATTCTACATACAATACAGCAGTTTTTATCTTGACAAAGCCACGGAATAGATAGCACAGCAGCGATTTGGTCATACCCCTTTAACACACAAGTAATCTTGATATAGAGATCGTCGGTACGTAGTTGTTCCCATAACTATTTGGCACGACATAGCTGAAACGGTGGTTCACTGTAAACATTTTTACCAAAAGCTCTACCACCGTTTTTATATTTTCTGTGAGTCGTGGCAAGCTGATGACGTTCTTAATAACGACTGGTAAAAATGCACACACGTACAGTCGGCCAATGAGTTGGGTATGCAGGGCAAAAACTTCTAAATCATAGTAAAGACTTACGACACCAGTTATGGCTAAGTAGGTTATATATCTAAATAGTGGGTATATTACACTCATTAAATATGAAATACAAACTTGCATATCTATTGCAGTCGGTTTTTACTATGGAGTAGAAGTTTTTGCCCTGCACACCCAACTCATTGGCCGACTGTACCATTAAAATGGCATGGCAGTTTGCGTTTTACACGCAGGCTCCAATATCTCCAGTCTCCGTGAAAATAATGAATATCTCTTTTCAAAGAAGGAGGGCCATCATTTTTATACAAATGTGTTTCAGATTGTTTCAGGTTTTATAAATTCATTTTATAAGCTATAAAAGAACGTCAATAACACCAGCGGAAACGGAAAATTCCTGCTCACAACATAGGTCCATGTTAACTAACACGCAAAGTCATCAACAAAACATTATTAAGTAAACTTCACAAAGATAAAAATATATCTAGACTATCAGCAACATACTTTGCTTTTTGCTTTGACAACCTGGTTAAAAATAAATCTTTGTTGATCACACAAAACTATGGTTGCCCATTTACAAGTCAAACGGGACATTAGAATAAATTACTTACCCACATAATCCTAATTAAGAAGAAAAGATTCAATGCTAGCCCAGCCAACGCTGGGGCTTTGTGTATCCAATCCACTTGGTGTTCGTGCATCCAAATACACATCTTGGTTTCTCCGGAAAGGGTCAACTGTGAAATAAAAACTAATTTATTACGTATGAAATTCGATGGCCACATTGGGTACAGTTCGAGTCAGGTAAAAAGACCGCTGAATGACAGAATAGCGTTTGTATTCGAGCATGGATACTGTTGCGTCTAGTATAATATATGAAATCAATGATCTTGGCGAGCTTGAAGTTGGCCACCAGTAGAATGTCACGGGTCTGATAGCCATATTAGGCTATCGTTTTATATCATACCAATTAAATGAGCCCACTGACAAACCGGCAAACCATTCCCGCGTCGCTTATCCCTTAATGCTACCAATTTCTTTAATCGCCCGTTACTGCACGATATTGTTACCGCTCTGTACCCTTTTTCGCCTGATGATGATAAGGCAATAGATCCGTCTATTGCCTTATCTACATCAGGCGAAAAAGTCAACTTATGTTAAAACTAAAGTCATCATCACCTATAAATTATTTAATAAACCAGTTTTCAGTAAAACGGCGAGAAGAGTGTATAATATATTCATTTTGAATTACTTGTGAACAATATGGAAAAATAGACAAGATAGATAATCATGATGAATAAATATAATGTTGTGAGAAATCTTTACCCTTCATAAGGGCCCCCAAATATTATTCATACAGGGGCCCGCCAGGCACGCTACGCCACTGGTTACTAGACATTATAACTGTTTATTCCCACCGGCATTTTTTTCTAAGAATAAAATAAAAAAAATATAAAAATAAAATAACTCATCTTTGCCGCACAAATTGAACATTGAGATCTTACAATTTGTTAGGCAACTGCGAAAAAAAACCATCGACCGTCTAATCAGCTGGACGACTAGTTGGCCAAACCCATCTCTACTATTTAGAATTATATAAATTAAAGTATATTTTATGTCTTACCCCATCGGCTCCGTTGGAAGGCACGACATTGACGAAACACCTCGATATTACCCATATCGTTAGAAATATTGCCGGAGCACCTGTTCAAAAAATACAGTATGTATTAATACACTTTTGTAGGATGTGTGTGTCAAATCATAAAACATTTACTTCTAAACCAAGTTATAAAATGAAATTATCAGCGCAATAATTCAGTTAACGAACAAATAAAAGAGCAGATTTAAGTCCAAAAGCACGGTCTTTCTTAGATACCACATATAATATATTTTTTTATTTTATTTATTTAGAGAATTTCACACTAGCAGCTATTAAGCTGATGCGTGTGTGTTTTGCGATTTGGAGAATTTTACAAGTTGGTTTTTAAAACTGTTTAAGTTGGGTGCATTTATCACAATTTCTGGGAGTTTGTTCCACGCTGCTGCTACACGATTGCAACTATTGCAAGAAGTGTTTCAACGGGTTTACTTTGTGTGGTTCTGTACACAGTTTAAGTGAATGACCTCTGAGGTGTTTGTTCTCATTTAGACTGTAAAAATTCTGTATCCCAGGCACATTGTAACAACAGGAGAGTATCTTGTATGTTTCAATATACCTAATGATTTTGATTATTTTAAGGTCGTAACAAAATAACAATAATTTATTATAACTTTGTTTATTTCTATATCATATAATGAAAATTTAGATAAACTTACCCCAGCCAATAGTTGTGTACACTTTAAGTTTAATATTTTCAGCCGTAAACGTTTCTACAACCAGCATGTACAGATAGAGACCTGCAAAAACACACGACGATAAAATAGTAGATTATTAACCAAGGGGATAAAGCGGTGTCTTCTTTCGCGGGTGACGATTTAAATCGCGAGCGTAATGAAGGACCCGAGGCTTACTCCCGAGCGCAGCGAGGGTGTTAAAAACTTAAATCCCTCGCTTCGCTCGTGATTTAAGACGAGTCCTGAATGTAGCGAGGGATATAAGTTCACTCAAGACCAACACAGCTTTATCACCGAGGCAAATACTATACTTTTCGTACCATTTGCGAAAAAATTAACACAATGATAATATGAGATAAGTATTTATTAAAAATTATGACAAATTAAAAGTATAAGTTAACATTGGAAACATTGGTCCAATTATTGATAGAGAGAGTTATATTTTATGTATTCGAAGAAAACAAAAACGCGGCAAATTCCTAGACTAATATTTTTTGTCGGAAAAGCAAAGACATCAAGTTCATACGGCCTCGTCGGTTTTCGTAATTTAATTTCATAACTTAACTGCATAATAAATGCGTATTCATTTTTCAAAAAGATGCATAATATACAAACTCAATAGTGTAAACACAGATGTAGTTCAGTATAAATTTCGTATAAGTATTCCAAATTAAAATCACATTCTCACCCTAGAGGATGAATAAAATTCAGTAAAATTTTCTTTCCCTGTTTTTAACAGATTAAAAATGACTATTATTATGTTCGATTTTTTGTGGCATAGAATGTCAATTTTTTGAGCAAGTGGTACAAAAATAATATTTAGAGTTATTTACATGCCAGCAAATACGTACAGGGTAAAAACGGTCAGTGTTTCCATAATAGTATTCTTTTAAAATATTCTAGTTTTTTATGAAAATAAGTTGCTAAAGAAATAATATATTAAAGTGCAAAAGAAATCAGATAATGCCAAAAGCTTAGCAATACTATCGCTTTCTTGTATGATTAAGAAGTCATTTAATTACTTTTTTATTATGTCAGACAAACGTAAAGACATTATAAAGTTGTTATTTTAATGAATAGGTGTAAGTTTTTAGTAAAAACTAAGCAAATTGTAAAATTAAAGAATCGCTCACCTTCTACAAGCATCCAGAAGAAGTTAGTGAGATAAAAGTAGTGCATACATATAACCAGTATCATACACGACGTCTGATCTGGCTGGGCTTCGTCAGACCAATTCTGAAACATCAAACAGTAATAAGTTGACGCTACCGATTGATTACATATAGTACAGGATTTTATTTAAGTAATCGCATTTTAGCTGAGTCGATTCCCGGTTGAGAAGGCATAATGTTTAATAATATTTAATTGTTTTTAAAATTCAAATAAAGAACAAGCGGTCGTTTTTTTTGACGGCAGCTGTAGAGAGAGTAACTGTTTTGTAATAAAATATTTATGTATTCAGTATAGACAGTTCTCGATGCAAATAATAATAGCAGCCATGTATCTAATACACGCCCCACTGCTGGGCTCGAGGCTCTTCCCATGATGATAAGGGTTAGGCCATAGTCCTCCACGCTGGCCAAGTGCGGATTGGTAGACTTTACAAGCCTCGAGTACTTTTTAGGCATTCTCAGGCATGCAGGTTTCCTCACGATGTTTTCCTTCACCGTTCACGAGCGATAATTTTTATGACAAATACAGATATCCTCAAAAATATGAGTTCCTAACAATTTATTGACAGAGGTGTGTGCCGTGGGTTCGAACCCGAGAATTTTGACTTCGCGGTCCTACGGTCTCCCACTCGGCTATCGCTGTTACTACGTTACAATTTAAATAACGGTTGAGAGACAAAAACGTGATTAACTAACAGTCACAGATATTAAACTCAAAACGAACGCATTTTATACACTTAAACCTCATAAGAAACATCCATTCATGCTTGATAAGTAAGCGAGTAATATATTTGCTTTTAGGCAAATTATGAATGATGTTGATCATTTTAAATTAATTACCACTATCATAGAATAAATACTTCTAGTATTTAACGTAACAATTAACTTTTAAACTCGCGTTGCATGATTATTATTATAATTTTGACGGGAATTAACGCGAAACATGCATATTATTTACCTTTTGGCTATACGTTTCGGCAACGGGTTACACCGGCCGTTTTCTATAGCGTACTGATACTACTATAGCGTACTCTATAGCGTCAAAATTATAATAATTTAACGTAACAGTATCTTTTAGCATTTTGTCTGTTGATTAATAATAAGATCTGATTAATATTAAGGGTCAGGATTTATTCCAAAATCTTCTTAATATATATGTAGGAGACAAACAAAAGATTGGGATATATGCCATTATCCTTAAGAGGACATTGGACAGGGGTCGCGACACCATTAATTAGCCTTGATGAGTTTCACATGTCGACAACTAACTCTTGGCAACGTGATAGTATACATAATACTGGTACTTACCCTAATACATGTTTGAGGAAAAATATACGTTATTAATGTTGGAAATATAACTTCACTTTTGTATATTATATTTGCTCTCAAGGCTTTGAGTTTAATCTCGGATATGTATATATTTTTTTGCTGTCAACAACAAACTTAGGGATTTTCATGTTTTATATTGGCTTTACGACGAAAAAAATATGATAATCTCATAAGAAACAGGGCAAATTCCTTCAATTATCCCTTAAAACAAGTCTGCTAAGATAACAAATCATGTATAATATGATGTTTATCTGACTTAGGGGCTTTATTGCATTAGCCGAGAAATAGAACACAAAAGTTATTACTGTTTAATTTTTCAAGTAAGTTCGTTAATGTATATTTATATTTGTCAGTATTTCTCTACGTATAGCTGTACAAAATCAAAGAACCAATCTAGTTTTGGATCTGAATAGCAGAAGATCTAATGACACGACAAAGAAGTGCTCTGGTCACAATAGTTATGTCGTTTGCAAGATTTTTTTAAAATAGCGAAGTTTTGGCAGCAACTAAACAACTTTTCCTCAGAAGAATAAGCATTTAAAGTGAAAAATAGCTTGCTGGTAGTAGTTAATATCAATATAATTATACCATTTAGGGTTCCGTAGCCGAATGGCAAAAAACGGAACCCTGATTCGTCATGTCTGTCCGTCCGTATGTCACAGCCACTTTTTTCCGTAACTATAAGAGCTATACTGTAAAAACTTGGTAAGTAGATGTAATTGGTGAACCGCATTAAGATTTTCATACAAAAATAGAAAAAAATAAATTTTTGAGGTTCCCGATACTTAGAACTGAAACTCAATTTTTTTTTTCATCAACCCTATACGTGGGTATTTATGGATAGGTCTTCAAAAATTATATTGAGGTTTTTAATATATTTTTTTTCTAAACTGAACAGTTTGCGCAAGAGACACTTCCAAAGTGGAAAAATGTGTGCCCCCCCCCCGTAACTTCTAAAATAAGGGAATGATAAATGTAAAAATAATATATGATGTACATTACCTTTTTATAACATCTAATTATATTTAAAAATGTATTTACCTAATATGTTTATAGATGAATGAAGGAAATAATTATAATTTGGATTTTTACATAAAACATAACGCAAGACGCATTACACTATCCCATGGTCCTAATGACATGGCCAAATACTCACATTCACACACACAAACCCACCCTAACTCAGAAAATTTTCTTGCAAATCACACAAAGATAGATTTCTATACGATTAAACAGACACTTACTTGTAATGCTAAGTTTAACACCCAACTACAGGCAGACAGTATGTAAGTAGACATAAGGTTGGTGTGTATCGTGTTCCGTAGACATCTAAGGTCCCTGAAAAAAAAAAATTCAATTTACTTCTATTAAGATATTGATAGCTAAATAGTTAAAGACCTGAGAAAGGACATATACTATAGACTGACCGTTTAACTGAGTCCTCGCCTGTAATTGTAATTACATTCATTTTCCTATGATGTCATATATCTTAGGAAATATCTTGGTGCATTTCATCTCCTGTATATTTCATTAAGTGCCCCCACCGCCCGCACCTGTCTCAGTCCCCTTTGTCGTCATACCCCCCCCCGCACCCCTGTACCGCGCAGGCGAGGACTCAGTTAAACGGTCAGCCTATACTTATTATCGATATACTACGCGGGCGGAGCCACGCGTTGTAACTGGTTATACATAAATTAGTACTAATGCTAAAATATTCACTTAAATCTTCACATAGTATTACATAAGATGTCGCCTAAATTACCCAAGGGTGTGGCAGAGGTGTACAACCCCCACACTTCACCTGTTATGTCTAGATCCCATAGGATCGGGGGCCACAAATCTAACTACGTGCTGCTATTGTGAATTTCGTGACGTAACGTTTACAAACAACACTTTGCCCGACCCAAATCGAGCCCGAGACCTTGCATCGAGGCAGTAACTGAAATCTTAAATTATGATAAACAATATTCAAATTTTCGAGTAAATTATTTTTATGAAGCATGGTATTTTTCTTGCATTTTCCTTCACGCCCACATCGATTTAAACCAAATTGACCAAGTATTCGGGTACTACAAAGATGCTACAAAGTTTACCATTTGCATGACAAGCTGCGATCATTAAGATGTGGTCAAAGTTTGAGAACTGTTGGCAAACTTAGTTGTGAACGCCTTCCAACGTTTTGATCTGACAGCCGTTGCCACCGAATTAATTAATTTCACCTATATGGTATTGGTTTGATTATTACTGCGTGTTAAATATAATCATAAAGTTATAAATGAGAATAGAGTATGTTTAAGTATCAGAGACAATAGACACATAGTATTATGCGACTATTGTCTCGCAATTTCTACCAAAGAGCACTTAATCAATGTGGAGAGGAAATAAAAGTAACTTGCACACGTTCATGAGAGACGCTCTTTCATATTTGGCAGCAGGAAACGCCTGACAATAGCTAGTCATTTTGATTGAATTGTCTGTGATAATGGTGGTAGATTTCTTGTGAACGTGCTCGAGGGTGGCAGCACCACCGTATCACCTTTAACCTGCCGCCAAATAGCTTGCATTATTGTGTTCCGGTTCGGTGGTAAGATCAGGCCTTAAAATTATTGGCATATGAGGCATAACACCGTAGTCCTCAGCAGCAGCGACGCATCTACAATCTTTTTGTGGATTGTTGTTGTCCATGGGCTACTACACTTACCATCAGATGGACTACACATTCGTTTGCAGCAGGCGTGGTATAAAAAAAAACAAGCACATTCGTGTCATTTATGACATTTCACCACACATTAAACAAAAGAATTAAATCACAATTGCTTGGCATAAGAGTTTATAGTACAACCCCGGAGCTCGTTTAGCTATCTATCGTTTCCGAAGATAAAATACACCATGTTTGTAGTAAAATAGGGTGGGTCATTTCCTGATCTGTCAGAAAGGTCGTAAAACAAAGGGTTGAATTATATCTTGACTCATTGCTGCGAGTGAACTGTGGTATTTACAACCCAATGCTAGTAAATTTCCTATAAACAGAATAGTTATCGGATAATCATAATGTTTAGTTGTCTTAGATGTGGTAATAACCTGAGATCCCACCGCTTAATTTAGTGTCTATATATGGTATCAGTTTTTCTCATAAATTATACGTCATCGCGTTCTTTAAAAGAAAAGATTGAGCTTTTAGGAAAATTAAACTAACTAACTAATTCATTCAATTTCTCGAATTACAAATATTTTCAGATGTTATAAACATAATGAAGGTATTGTTGGTATAGTATACATTTTTGGTATTTACCAGTTAAATAACCACTTTTTGTGTGGGATCTCCATTTATAATTATGTAGTAATTTGTAGGAGTTATAAGTATGGCCTAAGATTTAACTAATGTTGTAATTGCAAATTACTAGTAAGCTTTAAAAAAAAAATCACTCCGTTATTCTACGGTTTGAATAAAATGCCGGTTGTTAGAAAAGGGACAGTGAAAATAGTTGGTCTTAATAAAATCTGCCATTGACTCGGGCAAGCAAAAATTGGCACTTAGTCCACTAGCTCCTTAAAGAATGAGAGGTCGTAGGCGGTACTACTTACATAATTTTATATAAAGCCTATGCCTCTAACACAGGTAAGAACAACCGCCAAATATCGGATATAACAAATAAAAAGGTTTTGTCATAGTATAAAGCGTGTTTTAAATTTTTATATTTTATTCAGTAGTAACCAACTCTCTCAAAGAAATTTATTTATTTTATTCAAGCTCAACTGTACGAAATTTCGTACTTATAACTTCAAACGAGTAACCTCTTTCGTACGACCGTTCAACCCTAATTTTACCCACTTTGGGTGGCATTGCCAAAAATCCCTTCTTAATGCGCCCTTAAACCATGTAAGTAAGTTGTCTTCATGCAAAATTTCAAGTTTCTAGTTCCAGTGGATTAGGCTCTGCGTTGATGAAGTAGTGAGTCGGGCGAACAATTATGTATTATTTCTTAAATTTAGTCCTTCACTATTGTACAAGATTATTATTCACATAATATGGCAGCGGTGAGGCTGAATCTTCAAGTCTAAAATATTGTAATTCATGCAATGTGATGCAAATCCTACTTTTTCGTGACAAATTACTGTGGACGGTCTCAAAATGGAAAAGGAGTCGAGTTCCTAAAATTCAAAGTTAAGTTTGCTTCATATTATATGAATGTTTATCTACGTTCATAATTATATATTATTATGATTTACCTAAATAGGAATATTACGCTGTATGTCGCAGAACTCCTTAATTAAAACCGATTAATGACAAGGTTTTTAAAACATGAACAGAAGACATATCCCACGATCTAATGGATCCTTAAAAAAAGATTGTGTTTATAAATTCTCTCAAAATCAAAAGTTTCATTCGTCATTCTATTTTGGATTTATTTCGAACATAATGAAAAAAATTTGATCCTAAAAAATATATTGTACGAATTAAATGTATAAATTAACATTTTAAAGTATTATAATTCATGTGTGTCGAATCTCATAACTTTGATTAGCTTCTTAAAATTACTTGAAAATATGTATAGACGTGCTTTGTATAATTTCATATTATTTGTGTTGCAATTAAATTTTATATTATAGGGCAAGGGGCCTCCATTTATCTAAAAGTCATCGTAGATAGTGTAATGATGGATCTTACTTTGGAACCACGAGTTATATATAATTATGATAACAATATAAGCAAAAATAGAGCAACAAGCTGCCTCTTCGGTCTTGAGGTTAGTCTATGCGACCTCACACCGCCAGGTATAGGGTTCAATTCCCGGGTTGGCTAAAAGTTTTATTTTTCAGTTAGGAAATTCTTAATAACAACACGGAGTTGGAATTGTAGGCGGTGGATGGCGATATCCATTCCTATCGCATGGGACCTAAATACAACAGATGATAAATTATGAGGGTTTTATTTATACATCTCTGCAACACTCTTCAGGATACCATAGGCGTGATGGTATGTAAATACAAAATCATTACTTGCGTTCCAATTTGATCGTCAAATGCATTCACTTTCTAAAATTGATATGCTTGCATTTATTTTAAAATATAACAATGAAACAGTTTCTGCTTGATATTTAACCATCTACCCCGTGATGTACGAAACTTACCAACAAATAAATTTAGAAGCCAATTATTAGGTTTGAGTTGAGGATGAGTTCTTAAAATATAAGATGTAATTAGAATGTAAGTAATGTTGATAATTATATTATAAAGTAAATATTTCTAGTTTGTAAGTTTATGTTTGTATGCCCTAATATTACATGGCAAATGTGTAGAACTAAATTACTGACAAATAAAGTATTTGTATTTGTATTTGTTAAGTAATAATTAATTTCAGAAAAAACCGTAAGGTAAATAAAATTAATCGCGTTAATTCCCGTTAAAAATCGTATCAATATATTCAAAAAGTCCTGATACATAACAATTATTGAAAACCCGACTAATACGACTATTTAAAAAATGGTATAAAATAAGCAAGTGCTAAATAAGGCACTCCTCAATGTTCACCCCTAATTAGGAATAAGTGCCCGTACACTCCTTGAAAAAAGAGCAGTACCCGTTCACCCCTTAATGCAGATACATTCAAAGTACAGTCAGCAGAACAATGGTATTATAAAATAAATAAAACAAACAGTACACGGAAAAAGTTTTATTTAACGAATTAGTTACGCTAATAAATATTCTAAAATAACCATTGTTAGCATTTAAAAAAATTGTTCTTTAAAAACAATAACAGTTAGATTAAAAGTCTTTTAAATAAAATAATTATTATCTATTTCTATTAAAAAATCACAGTTTTAATACAGTAACAAAGTACTACAAGTACTACAACTTAAAATATGAAATTGTTTTTATCTAAAAATAAGTTTTATTTAAACAATCACTGTTCAATATAACAATCACAGTTTGATTAATAATAAGTCTTGTAAATATTACTATTGTTATACAGTAACAAAGTACGCTAAACATTAAATTTTAGATTACATTAAAAAAAGTTTTATTACTGACAGATCACAGTGGAACTTTCATAGACTTCCACATAAAACCACAAATAGTTTAGAAGGGTGGCATTCCAAAATTAATAGGTATTTTGACAGCAAGAGAAGACCCAACATATTGATTTTTTTAGACACCCTCAGTAAAGAGTCAAAACTAAGCGAAATTAGAAATAAAAAAGTAAATGATGGTGAAAACATTAATAATATTAGAAAATATACCAAAGAAAGAGATGAAAGAATTAATTTTATACTGCAACAATTTGCAACCGGCTCTATTACCCTGGGTCACTGCTTGGAAAAATTATGTGAATATACGTAGTATTTTTGTTGATGGTTTTTATTCCTATACTATTATTAAGTACATGAATGTAAATAAATGTGATTTTTCAATAACATGGATGTGATTTGTTCTATGATTAGATCTGTTATTTCTTTTTTATTTTAACGAATCCCTATTTTAAAGTTATTATAATTAGATTTAGCCTAAATTGTGCATAATTACTTTTGTTGATTGTTTTTCGACTATTTTTTTATTTTCTAGTTAGTACTTATATTATTTACAAACAAGTGTTACCAATGAAACAACTGTGATTTTATAAATACAAATAGATAATATTATATTCATAAGACGAATACTAAGACTTTGAAAATCAAACTGTGACTGTGTAATAAAACTTTTTTAATGTTATCTAAAATTTAATGTTTAGCGTACTTTGTTACTGTAAAACAATAGTAATATTTACAAGACTTATTATTAATCAAACTGTGATTGTTATATTGAATACTGTGATTGTTTAAATAAAACTTATTTTTAGATAAAAACAATTACATATTTTAAGTTGTAGTACTTTGTTACTGTATTAAATCTGTGATTTTTTAATAGAAATAGATTATCATTATTTTATTTAAAAGACTTTTAATCTAACTGTTATTGTTATTAAAGAACTATTTTTTTAAATGCTAACTTTTTTAAGAGCGATTTAGAATTTATATTAGGTAACATTAAAAAATATTACATTTTAACATTGATTAAATGGTTTAGTATAATAAAATAATTTACTGTAGATATTGAATAAACATAATAATTATAAATATACTAGCGGCCCGTCCCGGATTGGCACGGGTAGACATTCGATTTATTTTTAAATTTCTTAGCATTTTTTGTCTAACGGTACTTTTTCATTTGTAAAATAATTCAAATAATATAAATTATACGTAAGGGGTGTACGGGCTCGTCAAAAAATATTAAATTAATTTTGTCTTGATACACCCCTTCAAAAGGGGTGTAAAGGCTCTCCAAAAAGGGGTGAATATGCAATTTTAATCTGAGGGGTGAACATTGAGGAGTGTACGGGCTCGTAGCCCTAAATAAGGCTTACGAAGTAACCAATTGTGCTAAAATCTTTAATTTTAGAATTCAGAATAGGTGCCATCTTAGACAACTTTATCAGAGCTCATAAAGCAAATCCCTTAGCAAATATTGCGTTTAGATAACATTACATTCAGAGGGTAAAGTAACAAATAGGTCAAGTTACGGGATGGCCTGAAGGCTTACCAGTTTAATGAAGGAACGGAACTATGCCTATCTACATTCACGGTCGTGTTCTGTAACAGTTTAAGCAGTTTTCGGTGATAAATTATGTGTATAATACAATTAACATCATGTTTGTTGAAAGAAAGAAAGAAAGAAAATAAATATATTTAGTTACAACAAGCGGAACACAGAGAGAACAAAAAATGGAACAAAAGAATATTTAATATTATGCCCGCAGTTGCACCAAATGATTCAGCATTATGCCAGACTCAAGTCTGACGCTGGTTTTCGATTAGGCCTAAGTGACGACACGGATATCAACATAGGTTGATTACCGGGTATTGATATAGTGTTGCAGATTCGCGTCGGCCATCTTGCAAAAAATTGCCGTCCGCACTTGACCGATTATTACACTTTTTACTAACGATGTTTTTTTTAAATTACATCTTTTTAATAATCTTTACTTCGATTATCCTTACATTAAATTTTGGGTACAATATATTTCTTGAAAATGTTATCCTGTAAAATTCGACGCCAGCAAGCTTTATTTACAGAACATTCTTGCAAAGTTAAATGATGAATCAATTATAATTAACGGACAGTTAAATACAAAAGCCCCATTGTAACGTACCCTTTTCAACTCAGTGGCTCGAAATGTGGTTCTTTGTTGTATGATAACAGTGATTACAACTCGATTTTTCTTAGGATTTTGCTCCCGCTCTAAGCAAAGTTTAGTTTTACTCACAGTTCATCTTTTCAAGCTGCTGAGGTGAAAAGTTGTGTGTGCGACTCAGGATGAAAGTTATTTTCATCTCGTGCATTTGAGTCCCTCACTACGCTCAAGATTTAAAAAAAATCTTTTGTTTATTCGGGACTCAAAATTAGCACTCAAAGAAAATACGAACTTTGCTATCTTGTTGTAAAAATAACTATTTGTACTCTGTGGTATAAAACCATAGTAAGTAAACGTTTAAATAAATGACCTTGCCGCTTTTCTTTATAGCTAACTAGCTTTCTTCCATCAAGATCGGTCCAGTAGACCATCCGTCCGTTTCACCATCGGACTACCAGACAAACGGCACTAGGCACCGCTTCACGGTAGACACTCCACTAATACGCACTAAGCGCTTCGCCTCTACATTTCTTATGCGAACTGCCAAAGAATGGAACGCCTTGCCCGAGTCTGTGTTTCCGCATGAGTACAACTTGGATCTCTTCAAAGCAAGAGTTAATAGGTATTTCATAGGTAAGCGTGCTCCACCGTATACCGCATCATCACTTACCATCAGGTGGGATCGTGGTCAAACGCGTGCCTATTCATCATAAAAAAAGAAAAGTAGATTCAGAGCCCATAAGAAGTAAAAAAAAAAAATAATTGCTTGTCCAGAAATATTATATATAATATATTATGAAATTCCTATAAAAGTTAGGTGACTAACTGGTGCTTTGTTTTAGACATTGCTGTAGCAATAACCGTCGTAGATCTTACAGCGCTTAGACCGAAATTATATATTATAATATTCCTCGTTTCTGTATTCTCAAGTACATATTGTTGGCAACTAGTTCATTAACTTTCACAATATTATACCAAGGCAAAAAAATACAGGCACATGAAGGTTAATATTGAGGCCTTAGATGTAATGACATATTTGCAATCTATAGCGAATCAAACTTATAATTATCTATAAAAATGACTAGTAAGAAACCCTCGAAGCCACAGTTTCTGAGATAAAACGATTTATGAATATTATAAAATTTTCAGCTTTTAGAAACGTTTATCTCAAGAACGGTAGGAGCTCTTGGGAAAAATCAAAAATACATTTTTTATTAATTATTACGTGATCTACAATTTTCTTTAACCTTATTTTAAGATAAGAACAAAAATTTTACTGAAAACCGCAACAAATTGACACATTTGATCAATTTGACATATCGCTTGTCCACAAGAACACTGTATTATCTAGCCTTGTAAATTTCTAACTACAAATATTGTGAAGTTTTAGTAATCTTAACAGTAGATTATTTCTATTAATCTAAATACCACATATATATTTTAGAATTATCTCCTAGAAATTACTATGTAAACTTTTTTGGATAAAACTGTATTCTTCCGGTCAAGCGATGTATGCAATGTATAGCGAGATAATACAGTGTGTATAAACTAATATATTTTTTTTTTTAGGCAACCCTTTTATGTTTCTAACTACAAATATTGTGAAGCTTTAGTAATCTTAACAGTAGATTATTTCTATTAATCTAAATACCTCATATATATATTAGAATTATCTCCTACAAACCTTGTAAACTTTTTTGGATAATACTGTATTCTTCCGGTCAAGCGATATTATGCGATGTATAGCGAAGCGAATGCCTATTCTTGCCACTTACTGAAAATACAAAAACTTTCAAGCTTTGTTAGCAACATTTGTGTCCACGGGATAAGGCGGACTTGCGATCGGTGCAGTCGTTGCCGCCTCCGTTTCCGTTTCCTACCATTTTCCTGCACATTGATATACAGTTCGAACGACTTACGGTGACAAGAATGTCTAATAAATATGTTCTAAAGTGATTTTCTATTTAGATACCAAATGTTATAACTTCAAATACTTATTTTATCAGAGTTATACATCTCAAAACACAAATATAATAAATTCTGAGAATTTCAATTAATTATGGGTAGTATTTAAACGCAAATCATAAAATATCCTTTTTCTATGCAATTAAATACCGAATTCCCATCAAAATTACTGATTGCACAACAAAATATTCAACTCAAAATATCACTAAACACACTACAATTTATTTTCACAGCGCACAGCAATTATTCCTAAAGCAAAAGCTTTTTTATCAATGCACAACTAATAATCTTAATGCACATTATACATGTTAACTCTTTTTCTTTTAAATATAGCTTCTATTTTTATAATATTTACAGCAGTTTTTCTAAATCAAACAACATTTTATTAGTCACAGTCATCTTATTATTTATTAATTATCACATAATGAGATCAGCAAAAAAAATATAAAATTAGATACAAAATTGTAATTTATTGAATTATTAAAGCGGGTATTGCTTTCGCGGGGCGTCCACGCTTCCTTTTTTGCCCAATAGGCACATTTTTAGCTTCTGCAGGTGGCGCCACGTACTGTCGTCTGTTACGATCTATGATAATAAGAAATTGGTAGGTAGTATAATATTATTTTATTTAGTGGGTGGATTCAAAAAGGGGTCGGAGTATCACACAGATTGATTCTAGCACGAGCCAAGCGAGCGAAGCGAGCGTGCCGCGGGAGCGGTCGGCGAGATGTTATGGTCGCAGTTCTAACCTAACCTAACCTACTACTTTACCCATAATTGACCTATGCCATAACTTTTTTAAAGTTTTTCAGTTAAGTTGTTCTGCTTTTAGAAATAATGCAATGTAAAAGGATTTTTTTGTTATAATAATCATTAAATTTGCCGAGCATGGCTTCTTGAAAATTAAGACAAATATGATGAACAGATTTTGTTGTACTTACTGGTTAATATGCGACTGGGATAGTTATTTTGCTATGAAATATGGTAAATTTGATGTGCAGTCAGTATTTATGCTATGCATGTAGTATTTTTGTACAAAAATAAATTTAACTGTATTGCAATATGAGGAAAAAAGGAATGTCATATTGATGTGTAATTTCGAATTATCTGCAGTTTGAGTTTTGTTAAACATTTAGTTTATCTGTAGTGAAGTAAGTTATTTGATGTAAAAAAGAATATAAATGATGAGTATGTATTGATAGGTGATTATTTATTTGATATGCAATATAAAATATCCCATTAATTATATCACAAAATTTAGTAGCTAGTCCATAATGTTAGAATGAAAAAAAAAACTGGCCAAGTGCGTGTCGGGCCACGCGCAATAGGGTTCCGTAGCTAGTCGTAACAACATAAATAAATAAATAAACGTACCGATTACCGACAAATAGCCAAAATACCAACATTTTTTCGCCAGCAAAAATTACTTTGTTTTTCATAGTGTTTTATGGAATTTGCATCAATAACAAAGTTATAATTTGCGGTTGCTGAAAAAGTGCTATATCTCAAAAACTGAAGACTGTATCTCATTCAAAACAATTTTGGTTGAAAGTTTTTATTAAGATCTATAATATATATTTTTTTTAGATTTTACACTCCTGTGGTTTAAAAGTTAGAGGGGGGAGGACACTCATTTTAGCACTTTGAAAGTGTCTATCTTTGGAACGATTGACAATGAAAAAAAATGGTTCTAGAAACCTCAAGGTAATTTTTAAAGGTAGATGAAAAAAAAAAAATTGTTTCAGTTCAATGTATGGGGAGCCCCCCTCTAATATTAATATTTTTTTTATTTTGTGTAAAAATCGTAAAGCGGTTAACAGAATACATCTACCTACTTAGTTTCAATTGCGTAGTTCTAATAGTTTCGGAATAAAGTGGCTGTGACATACGGACGGACGGACAGACAGACAGACAGACAGACATGACAAATTTATAAGGGTTCCGTTTTTTGCCATTCGGCTACGGAACCCTGAAAAAGTATAACAATAAAAATCTTAATTGATAGCAGCATACGTTTTTCAATGACGTCAAACTAAACTAAAATAGAGAAACATTGATTTGGGATATTATTATTACTTTATCACCATTGGTCTTTGGATTGTTTCGTTTGTATAGTGGTTAGCGTATGCGCCTTTAACCGTAAGGTCTTGGGTCCGATTTCTTGCTCGGGCAAAAGTGTTATCTGTGATATTTCCGTCAGGAAATTCTCAAGAGTAGCATGGAGTTGGATTTTGCCAGGTGGATGACGATAGGCTCACACCCTATCTCATGGAACTGAGACATAACAGGTGAAATCTCTCTCTCTGGGGTCGGTCCCTCATGTCTGAGGATCGTGGTCAGCATTAGGGTTGCATTTGGAGCGGATAATCTGCCTCCACCGGTTCCTGTCCAGCGCATCTCTTACGACCGTGTGGAATTTAGTCTTTAATTTGATCGGTCCATCTTGTTGGTGAACGACCGCGCGATCTTTTGCCTTCGGTGTTACCGACGACAATCAATTTTTCTACATTCTCACCGCCTCTGCGCATTGTGTGCCCAAAATAAGTGGACAAACGAGTTTTAATTTGTTGCTAGGCCAGGATCGATGCATTGGTGCGTTTCGCAGTCCAAGGTATTCTTAACATTCGCCTACAGCATCACATTTCGAATGCATCAATCCTTTGCCTTTCTCGGGACAAAATTGTCCACGTTTCAACTCCATACAGGAAGATAGGGCAAACCAACAACAGGTGAAATATGGTAGTAATAAATCTCTGTCACACTCTTGGTATTTAAGGCGTAATGTTATGTTATATAATATATCAAGATACTTACTTAAAATAAAGGAACACGAACACAGCCAGCGACAGCGCGGCTAAGCTGAGCGAGTAGCCAGCGAGGTATATGAGGCTTGTGACATCCGTCGGCGATACGTTGCCGATGCGCTCCGTGCAGTTGGCGTAGTTCGAGTAGTTGCGCCACACGCCATCCATGCACATCCTTGATGCATTTTCTGCAAGACAAATGGTAGATTAGTAACAGTTTTTAGGTGCCTTGCTTAGAAATTTATTTGGAAGTGTGAATTCAGTAACCTAATTAAGTAACAAAAAATGTATGCATGCATATGCTTTAGCTTCTGGCTCGCATAGTATGTCGATTAAATGTAATATAATAGTATATACAACCAATACGTATCCTGTTCCTAGTAAACTACTATATCAATTTTAATTTTCTACAAGATTGCTTAATTTGGCACAGAATAAATAAATATTCCACAACTCACACACAACGCCATCTAGTCCCAAACTAAGCAGTGCTTGTACTATGGGTACAAGAATAACTGATACTGATACATATATACTTTTCTTTCGTAAATACATACTTATTATACATAGAAACACCCAGACTAAGACAAACCCCCATGTTCAGGCACACAATGATTTGTCTTAAGTGGGAATCGAACCCATGACCTCGGCGTCGCAGGCAGGTACACTACCCACTCCGCCATCCGGTCGAAAGCGGCATATAGGTCATAACATAAGTAAATAAGTTAAGAATGGGGCCTAATGCAGTGTTAAGGTAAACTGTAGTACACTAATAAACAAATAAAATACTTAACGTTATGTCTCTTAAACATTACGGTATGTTATTAGGGCGCGCCTAAGAAATGGGTATACCTACATACAGTACCTACGCTAGTTAACTGTCATCCATCGGTCTAGTAATAACAATAGCAGCCCCGTATCTAATACAGTCATGTCCCACTGCTGGGTACGGGCCTCTTCTCAAGATGAGAAGGGTTAGGCAATAGTCCACCACGCTGGCCAAGTGCGGATTGGTAGACTTCTCACACCCTTGAGCGGTTTTTAGATACTCTCAGGCATGCAGGTTTCCTCACAATGTTTTCCTTCATCGTTAACCAACGATAATTTATATGATAAATACACACAAATTTTCGAAAAGACGAATCTTAACGACTTATTGACAGAGGTGACTAAAGAAATTTATTGACTAAAGAAAAACTGCCACGATATTCAGAACATATAGATTTAAATATCGTGGCAGTTTTTCTTTTATGGCTGCATCCATCTTGAATGCATTATTGCCACCATACCGTGCCTGCAAATCAGTATCCGGCTTTAAAAATATATACAAAAATACTTACTAGAACAACAAGAGTATTGAATGGCTCACCTAATTGTCCACATGTTATGAAGTATATCTTGTCTTATTTTTTTTTTTGCTTATAAATTTAATTGTTCTCGTGTTATGTCTCGAGCTCTTGATTAATATAATATAGGCTTTGAGAAGTTGTTTTTTTTTGAGATGTATCTATTTTGGGAGCACAAAACTGTAACGCTACGGATTTTACAGATAAATTTATTTTCACCGACTGTACTATTAATTGTTTCTTGGAATATTTTCCGTATTCAATGTATTCAATGTAGGTTTTGTAATTTATCACGCATAAAATACACTAGTGAAACAACATTTTCATCCAGCAGTAGGGTAAAAGGAAACAAATATTGTTTTTTTTTTCCCATCGAAACACTTAACAAAAAGTTATTTTTGTAGGATGGCTTTATGATCTTACAAAAACATGTTAAAATTAACACATAAGTGTGTATTCTAGTACCAACAGTGAGGATAGTACGATGTGAGGAATTTCCTTGTTCGCGTGTAATGTCTTGGGGCTTTTGATTAATATCCTCGTAAGCAGCACACTATTGGGACGCCACGGATGCCTGAGATTAATTTATTTTCTTTTGATTAATATCCACTTTAGCAGCACTTCTATAACGCTACAATGGATTCTTAACATTTATATAAAGTTTTCGTCGACTATAATACGGTGGATTGTTTTTTTTTATATTTTTCGTATTCAATACGAGTGTAGTGAGTTTTTAAAACACACAGGAACAAATAAAACAAACAAATAATATTATTTTAGTACAGAGAATATCTTCAAATTATCACATTAATGTTTACAAGCAGAAACAGTTAAGACGGTACGATGCGAGGAATTTACTTGTTCGCGTGTTATGTCTGGAAGCTCTTGATTAATATCCACGTTAGCAGCACACTTCTGTGATGCTACGGATCCTAGAGATTTATTTGCGTCGTCTATAGAGTAGTTGATTGTTTCTTAATGTTTATTACTTGGTTGGTTTGTGATTTCTGATCAAGAGGTCACGAGTGTGAGTTTAAGCTCCGGCTAAAGTATTATTGGGGAGGTTTCTTTCAGAATTCTAAGTAGTAGTACGGAGTTTAGTTTTGTTAACCCTTATCGCCTTAAATGTGTGTGATATATACTCTTTTGGATAATATAGGTGTGATGTTGTATGTCTTTACGTCTTATGCGTTTTGAAGCACAAGATTAAACTACAAAGTTTTTAATATTTTTATTTTTGTAATAAACAGAAATGTATTTTGTTGTGAAATAAATATTAGATTTTTTTATGAAGTTAGACTTTAAACTGAAAGTTCATATCGCGTTTATCCTTCGTTTCGGGGCTAATAAATGTAATAGTGTAAAATACAGGTATTTGAACAAAAATAACATTATATTAAGGCAAAGTTTTACCAGTTCTGGATAAGTCATCTATTCTACGTGATAACCTATTCGCAACCTTTGATTTAGACGAATATAATGTTAAACCAACCTTATCTGAAACTGCTGCAATTGAGTGTATGTCTTATAAACTATAAATACAGGTCACGGTTACTGAAATAGCAAGTCATCCCCGCAGAGCTACGTTTAAACGTAACTGCGGCGGTGACTGGCTGTTTCAATCAAGGTTCGATGGTTTTGCGGTACCCATATTACTTCCCGAAACCGCACAGCTGTCTGAATAATAACTAAGGCCCAAGAATATCCATAGGATAAGTTGTTATTCTGTATTAAATACGATAAATCCCTGATTTTACCAAACTCTTTAATCGACGGTTTTTTTTTATTTGTATTTGCATCTCTCTTCCTCAATCAGAGATAGATAGAGAGATCGAAAACTGTAGTTTAGCGTTAAACCTGAATATTGGTAAAATCGTCACTTAGTCAATTTTGTGACCTAGTGTATATCTCACCATAAAAAAATCAGATTAATTCATATTTTAAAGCAAAATTTTACCGAGTACTAATAATATATGATTTGTGAAGGTTACACCTTTTTGAAAGTAGTTTCATCTGTTTGTATATTTGTATCATCACTAACAAATAATCGTAACGAAAATTGGTTAAAAATAGTTGAAGGTCTGGAAAATTCTTAGGTAATCGACCGGTCATGCAGGAGTAGCCGTGGTCAATCGACCGATCATGTAGGAAAGCCGTTTTTTTTTTTTTATACTACGCACACAGTGAATGAACGTGTAGTCCACCTGATGATAAGTATAGTACAGCCCATGGACATCAACAATCCACGGTGTTATGCCTCGTGTGCCAGTAATTTCAGGGCCTGATCTCACCACCAAACCGGAACACGGTAATTGAAGCACTACTATTTGGCGGCAGGTTAAAGGTGAGACAGTGGTGCTGCCGCCCTCGAGCTCATTCACAAGAGCTCTACCACCAGCAAAAGTTGGAAGCTAGTGGAGATTAAAGAGCTAATTCCAAACCGTTACCATTGAAGGTTGTTATATAATAAAGCCTAATTCTGTACTTAACCACAAGCCTTAATAGATAAGCCACAGTAACACAAGCACAATTTCAAATAGTGGTTTCACTGAATACGTAATAGAGATTTTGTATTTGTAGTTATGTAGTGGAAATAACAACGGATGTAATTTATTATCCCAAATGTTTGTTGTGAGTGTATTTTGTCTGTTTATTTTAAACTCAATTCGTTAGTAAGAAAGTGGTAGAAACTTTTGCAATGTAAAAGATTTATTACGCTCGAGCGCTCCTATTTACCTATTATCGTGAACGTGTGCGTGTGTTCGTGTATGTACATTAGCTTTCTAATTAAAATTTAATTCTGAATTAGAAACAGACGAATCACTTTTCAAATAAAATAGGTTTATTAAGATTCTATATTTTAAAGAAAAAGGCCGTTTTGCTAGAAATCATTAACAAAGCCATAAACCTAATTAAAAAAAACCGTAGTAAAGCAAGCGCAATTTCGAATAGTGGTTTCACTGAATACGTAATAGAGATTTTGTATTTGTAGTTATGTAGTGGAAATAACAACGGATGTAATTTATTATCCCAAATGTTTGTTGTGCGTCTATTTTGTCTGTAAACAGACAATTTCAAAATCTTTTCGTAATTAGTAAATAAGTGGTAAGCACTTTTGGGTCCACTAGTTTTTGAGTTTCATCAAACTAAAAATATTAAGAAAATAAAAATCTTGACTCTTAACAATACTAGTTTAGATTTAGATTTACAAACATTTTTTTATTTAGTATTTTTAAGTTTAATCAAACCAAAAATATTAAGCAAATAAAAAATCTTGACTCTTAACAATACTAGTTTAGATTTACAAACATTTTTTGATTTAGTATTTCTGAGTTTAATCAAACCAAAAATATTAAAAAAATAAAATCTTGACTCTTAACAATACTAGTTTAGATTTAGATTTACAAAATCTCAATGAAATAGAAAAGCCGCAGTAACACAAACACAATTTGACTAGTGGTTATAGTGGTTTCACTGAATAGGTAATAGACATTTTGTAGTGGATAAGGATATGTAGTGGAAATAACAAGGGACGTAATTTATTATCCCAAATGTTTGTTACTTACTTTACAGCTTGTTTTATTGTTGCTGGTTCTTTGTGGTTATGGCTAAGTACATGTTTTATTTGTCTATGTCGCTTTTTAATCAACATTATTTTTTACTACATTACTGGTGGTGTGCATGAAAGGAGCCTCCCCGAGTGACGTACACAACAACTCCCTACGTCCGGCGCACCCTGGGCAATTCGCGAGTTCTTAAAAGCAAATTGGCTAATCCTTTCACCACGATGGCAAGTCAAAACCTTGACCACCTTACTGACTGTCCAAAATGCCCTACCGCCTGCACAAGAGAGGCGCTCATGAACGCCAACGAGAGCGCCATAACAGTGGCCCCTTATTGGACCAATAAAATTTGACTCAGCCATCGACACGACGAAGAAGAAGAACTACATTACTTTTAAACTGCCGCGATGGTTTAGTGGTATGCGCCTTTCACCGCAAGGTTTTGGTATTGATTCCTGGGTCGGGCAAAGTGTTATTATTGAATTTTCCGTCAGGAAATTTACAATAGCAGCACGTTGCAGTTAGTTGGAATTGTGCCCGGTGGATGGCAATAATCTCACCCCCTGTCCTATGGGATCTAAACATATCAGGTGAAGTGTGGGTGTTGTACACATCTGCCACATCCTTCTGGGTTATATAGGTGTGATGTTATGTTATGTTACATTACTTTTGTAGTATATATATAACTTTAGTTAAAGATTAAATCGTAGTAGAGGTTGAATCTTGATAATTAATATAAATATTGGAACGGGAGAGGTAAATATTTTTAACGTACCATCATTACCATAAAAGTCACAAGTTTTTGAGCGTGGCTCTACCTGTGTAATAAAAATAACCTTTGTCCTTCCTCATATCTTGAACTATCTCTATACCAATTTACATCAAGTTCGGTTCAGTATTTTAGCCGTGTAACAAACAGACAGACAGAGGTACCGTCTCATTTTTAATAATATAGATTTGAATGAATAACTTAACAGTATTTTTTTGGAAAGTAAAATTCTAATATTTTTTTCATTTATTTACAAATTTTGTAATATCTATATATTACAAAATCTATATAAATAAAAATGAATTGTTGTTCGTTAGTCTGATTAAAACTCGAGAACGGCTGGGCCGATTGAGCTGATTTTGGTTTTAAAATGTTTGTCGTAGTCCAGGGTAGGTCTAAACGGTGAGCAAATAAGGAAAAATTGCGAGTAAGATAGAGTAAGACGACAATTCCATTTTCCCATATAAAAGTTGACCACTTACTTTCTGTCAAACATTTGACGGTATTTGTACTCTCAGTTCCACTCGAATTGAAGAACGCATTAAAACAAGACATTTTAATCGACAACATAATATCAACTTTGCTCATAACATCGTGTATTTAAATTTCAAAATATAAAAATAATTAATGTGTTGACATGTTTGATGGGTGCCAACCTTACAGTGTTACCAACTCTCAAAAATATTTTTATTATAATAATCTTCTTCGTCGTGTCGATGGCTAAGTCAAATTTTATTTTGGCTTGCCATCGTGGTAAAAGGATTAGCCAATTCGCTTTGGAGAACTCGCGAATTGCCCAGGGTGCGCCGGACGTAGGAAATCGTTGTGTACGTCACTCGGGGAGGCTCCTTTCATGCAAGAAGAAGAAGAAGAAGATTATAATAATAAGTGTATCCGAACGTTCCATTGTTTTGTCATCTCATGTAAAAAAAACCCGTGTATCCGAACGTTCCATTGTTTTGTCCATAGATTTAGAGACTTTTTGCTGCGCTCCTACTTTAAAAAAAAAGAATCATTTAATTGGAGAAATACTGAAATACTGCTAAAAGTGATTTTCTTCTCGCTGCTTACAATGCCGAGGAAAAGAAAACGACCTGACATAGGTCGTCGAAGTCGTGTAAATGTGCAACGAGCTACTTTACCCTCCAACCGCACTAATGACCAGCGAGAGGCTGATAATGATAACAGTCGTACAATTATGGGAGAATTACGTTCAAGAGTAAATAACTATGAAGTGGATAGGCAGAGAATGGAACGAGTTCGTGCACATCGATCACAACAGCAGCGAGCACGGGATAATATTTTGTTTTTTATTTAACAAAATTAGTAAAGTCCTTCTCAGGTATGACGAAACCAGGGAAATAGGTATTCATTTTTATATGGAGCATATTATAGATTCCAGTTCAAATTGAATAGGTACGCATACATGAGATAGGTCAGCTATACAAAATAAAGTAGTGCATCAAATTTACGCTAAGGCAGGCGGTACGAAGTTCGCCGGGTCAGCTAGTTTGTAAATAAATGTTATTGTTAAATAGTTACATTAAAACGGTAGTCACAGTTTTTAATTTGTAGTTATGTATTGGGCAAATAGCAATGTAATTTATTACGTGTTTATTAATACACAACTTATTATATTTGTATTTGTACTTGTATTAGGTTCCAGTCCTTTGTGTGTACATAACGATTTCTTTATTTATGATATAATCATGTGATATCTCTTTGTAAATAATACCTGTACAAATAATATGTGATTATTTAAGGATGTCTAATTAAATTTATGTCTTTGGTGACATTTAAAAAACACATCTGCCGGGTAGATTTTGTTTTTAATAATAAATAATAACGTGAAGCAGCTATAGCCGAGTGGATCCGTAGGATTGCTATCTCGAAGTTCTTGGGTTCGAACCCATGGTACACAATTCTGTCAATAAATCGTTAAGATTCGTCTTTTTGAAGATATGTGTGTATTTACATGAAAATTTTGGTAACGGTGAAGGAAAACATCGCGAGAAAATCTGCGTACCTGAGGGTGCCTAAAAGTACTCGAGGGTTTGTGAAGTCTAGCAATCTGGACTTGGCCAGCGTGTTAGACTAATGCCTAACCCTTTTCATCATGAGAAAAGGCCCGTGAACAATAGTGGCACATGTATTTGTATAAAGGGCTGCTAGAATATACTTTTATTAACACGCTTATATTAGCTTCACCTGTATGTTTGTTTGTTTGTTTGTTTGTTTGTTTGTTTGTTTGTTTGTATGTAACCGACTCCTTTGGACTCGATTTTGACCCACTTTAAACGGACAGATTTCATTCAAATTTTGCACACCTGTCAAAGATCGATGACAATGCAATAATTCGATAAAAAAATTAAAAAATATATAAAAAAAAAAAAAAAAAAAAAAAACGCTCTTATAAATAAACCAAACTAAAAAGTAGAAAATAAATAATAGTTTAAAAAAACTAAAAAACACGCTTTTAAAGTACTTCTAACTAAAAAGTGAAAAATAATTCCTAATATAAGCTGAAAAAAGCGTGGGGCGCTCTGTGCCATATTTTTCGTCTATCGAGCAACCCACGCTTTTTTCAGCTTATATTAGGAATTATTTTTCACTTTTTAGTTAGAAGTACTTTAAAAGCGTGTTTTTAAGTTTTTTTATTTTTAAATAACAAATGATATCTACATACATTACATACATATAATTACAATCTAGCCTATCAAGACTAATAAGTTATATTAAGTTAACTTATTATTATACACCAACTTCAAAATAATAATAATAAAATTGTAATGGATAAAGGGTAGAATGTATTCAAAATATATTTTGCCCCAATTCACAGAATTAAAACCCGAGGCACGAGCAATGCGATGCAATAATTGCTTTGATTAAAAATTAACAGGGACGCGCGGTACATGTAAAGAGAATATTAAGGAATGAAATACGAATATTTATTTTAATAAGTTTGTATTTATTAAGTTTATTTTGTAAGGAAAATGATAATCAGGCTTACTATATAGTGGATCCGTAAATCAAACAAAGACTAATAAAAATATCTAATGCAGTGTTTTTTTTTATTTAATATATTTTATGTTCTCTGCCTCTGCCTCGATGGTCTAGTGGTTAGCGTATGGGCATCTCACCGCGAGGTCTCGGGTTCAATTCCCGGGTCGGGCAAAGTTATATTTGTGAACGTTCCGTCAGGCAATCCAAAATAGCAGCACGGAGTTTGAATTGTGCCTAAGGGACCTCAACATAGCAGGTGAAATGTGGGTGTCGTACCTCTGCCACACTCTTCTGGGTAATTTAGGCGTATTGTTATGTTATATATTATGTTTTGTATTTGATGTTCGTTTTGATGCATTCAAGCGCTCCTTCGATCATATATTATTTGAATTTAAACTCTAAATGTATTGCACAGAATGGGTTATATTTTGGTCCTAAGAATGTCCTGTATTTTCGTGTTTTGTGCCAATCTTTTAATCATTAGAAATATAGCACCAAAGCACATATTTCTGAGTAAATGAGTAAATATCATCTTAAAATATCGTGTAATATATGCAAAGTAAAGTTACAGAGAAATACAGAAACGGTTTAATATTTGTTTTTCCTGCACCACTCTTCAAAGTAAGAAAATGTTATTGAAGCCACCGGATACTATTGTATGTTATTATATGTATTACTTCGAAGTACAAATGACTACACATCAAGCTATACATATGTACTATAAGAAGGCTTCGCTGGAAATGTATAGCTTGATGTGCAGCTATGAGTACTATCACAAGTAATGCACCTTTATTTACTTTGACCCATTTATAGAATTAGATATTTCCTAATAAAAGCTAGTTCTGCTTAAGACATGAGTGATTGATATTTCAATGAATAGAAATAAATTATTAAAACCGACGTGAGGTGAAAACATTATTATTGAGAATACGGGTTACTCTCGTTATTTTCTACTACTTGACTAGTTTCGAATCTACGTACTAGATTCGAAACTAGTCGGCATATCCCGGCTAAAATAACGAGAGTAATAATAGAAATGAATTATTTACTACTGAAGTGGAATTTTTTATTGAGTTTCGTATTCAAATCAAATCAAATCATTTATTTCCATGGGCCCCAAGGGGTGCTTGAACACGTCAAAACAAACATCAAAATACAAAAAATATTAAAATAAAATAAAACTTAACTAATTAAATCATAATACTTATTGCAATAAAATGATTTGACACCGAAGCTTAGATTGACTTTAATTCAACTTAAAAAAATAAAAACAATCCAAGTACCAGCTCCGATGGGTATTGCATCATGAGAAGAGCTGGTGAGAAACTCATGTGCACCATCTTTTCAAATAATTTATACGATATTTGTTTGTGTAAGTTAGAGCAACCAAAACAACATTAAAAAGAATTGTGTTTTCTTTAAAGTTTTTTGGGTTCCATAGCCAAACGGTAAATACGGAACCCTATAACTAAGACTACGCTATCCATCTGTCTGTCTGTCACCAGGCTGTAACTCAAGAACCGTGATCAGTTGAAATTTTATAGACGATTTATAACTGTTGACACTATTACAGAAAATACTAAAAACCTATATAAGGGAGAACATATAAGACAAACGTGATTTTTTTCTAGAGTTTTTCTATTAGGACATTTGGGAGATTTCTAACCATGATATTATTACAATAATTTCTCTAACAATTTTTTTATGAAAAAAATAGGCTTAACAGATTAAAGAGTGTCTCAAATGACTTAAATGCTTTTGTAAAATTTGCACAGCTCATACAAATTAAATAAAAGCGAATGCAGTGTTATCAGTATGATAAAAAGTTAGGTAAATGACAACTAGGTATACAATCTGTGAATGAGACCGAGCATAACATATTTCTGCATTCTTATCAAAGCAATTTGTTTATAACTAAGCTACATAACTATAATATAATTATGTAATATCCGAAGTGAAAACATTTGTTTATAACTAAGCTACATAACTGTAATATAATGATGTAATATCCGATGTGAAAACCGTAGCTTTCATAGAAATTATGTTGTTGTTGATCTGCAGGCACCGACCGCATGAAACGCACCGAGCGCGTGGACGGATCGATTTAATACAAACAATTTCTTTATCTGATTCGGTTGAAACAATTAGAGCTAGTTTCTGAGGTACCGGATAGTTCTTATCCGACCCATAGAATATAACCAGACCGAATTTTAAAAAACCGGCCAAGTGCGTGTCGGGCCACGCGCAGTAGGGTTCCGTAGCTAGTCGTAACAACATATTTCGACTTAAAAGGGATTTACTATCTGTATTAAATAAGTAACATCTTCATACAAGTCATTACTTTCAAAGATTTTTGTAATTTGCACGAATTATTCTAAGTAACTGCATTTTACACTTTGGACCTCAATTACACTAGAACTAATTAAGTTAAAGTAACCGCTATAGTTTTCATGAAAAGTTTATTACATATACTACCACCGTGATTTTTTCAGATTTTTTAAGCTATCGGCTTAGCTTTTAGAGGGGGGGGGGGGACGCTCTACTCTAACAAAAATTTGCTCTTTAAAGTTAATTATCTCGCAAACGGATCTCTAAATCAAAAAACTGTCTTAGCAACCTGAACGTTTTTAAAAGTCCTATCTAACAATACCCCACACTATGGGGTAGGCGACAAAAAAAAAACATCCCTACTTTACATGTAGGGGCTACCCGAAAAAAAGATATTTTTCCAAATTTTATTCTACGACTTTCTTTGTATAGTTAACATACATGTTTATGCAAAATTTCAGTTTTCTAGCACCAACGGTTTCGTCGCTATGCCTCGGACAGACGGACGGACAGACGGTCATGGCGAAACTATAAGGGTTCCTTGTAGGTACTACGGAACCCTAATGACACAAATCACACTTGTGAAAAGAACACAGCTGTAACTTTCTTTTATGTGTGTTATATGTTTATCCTTTCAATAAGGTTTATCTATCTGTACTACTAATAATAGTGTAATCTTTGTACTTACTGCATTATTTTTTACGTAAATAAATTATTATTATTATTACTTTAGGTTATTTTTGTTTTTCTCGGCGTGGGCCGGTTTGACTGATGCACGGGCCTAAGCCAAGTGTTCATCAGTGGGATTGCTGGTTTGAATAGTAATGTGTGTGGGTGCAAGTATGATGAATGTGTGCTGCTTTGTTCAGAGTTGTGTGTGATTGAATGTGTAGTATCTGGTTCGCATTGTAAAAACACATGTAACTTATAACTGCCGTCACATACACACACACAAGCACACACACACTGTCACATACACACATACAACACACGCTCGCTAACATATACACACGCACATCCATACTTATGTACACTCAATACACCTATACTCAATGACTAACCTAGTGTGAGAAAGTTTTATAATATTTAAAAATGCATGTTTTAAATAAAATTAAATGTATTTAAAACAGGACCACTGATGTACTCAACTCCTTGAGGTGAGCGTTAATAGCTGCAGCACAGTTTATTTTTAACTATCGTAGCTATTACCGTAACCATAAAATCTGTAAAAAATGTATTTTGGTTCCAATAAATATTATTATTATTTCAAATCAAATCAAATCAAAATCAAATCAAATCATTTATTTCCATGGGCCCCAAGGGGCGCTTGAACACGTCAAAACAAACATCAAAACAAAAAAAAATATAAAATTAAAATAAAACTTAGCTAACTAAATTATAATACTTATTGTAATAAAATGATTTGACACCGGAGCTTAGATTGACTTTCATTCAACTTAGAGTACTTAAAATCAATCCAAGTATTATAACTGCCTCCATGGTCTATTGGTTAGCATATGCGCCTTTCACCGCAAGGTCATCGGTTTGATTCTAGAGTCAGACATAGTGTTTTTTGTGAACTTTCCATATGGAAATTCTCAATTGCAGCACGGAGCTGGAATTGTGCCCGGTGGATCGTGATAGGCTCATCCCCTATCTCATGGGACCTAAACATAACAGGTGAAACGTGGGTGTTGTACAACTCTGCCACACCCTTTTGGGTAATAAAGGTGTGAAGTTATGTTATGAAACCTATAGCCGGAATTAACTTATCATAGACGACCTTGACGACCGGATGGCGGAGTGGGTAGTGTACCTGCCTGCGACGCCGAGGTCGTGGGTTCGATTCCCACTTAAGACAAATCTTTTTGTGCATGAACATGGGGGTTTGTCTTAGTCTGGGTGTTTCTATGTATAATAAGTATGTATTTACAAAAAAGAAAAGTATATATGTATTAGTATCAGTTATTCTAGTACCCATAGTACAAGCTCTGCTTGGTTTGGGACTAGATGGCGTTGTGTGTGAGTTGTGGAATATTTATGTTTTATAGGGTACTTTTATGTATTTTAAATTACGCCCGCATTAGCAATAACTCCTGTGTCGCGGGCGTATTTACAAACAGTTCAGTACAGTTCACACACACAGAACACACCCAGAGTCAGAACAAATCTTTACGGATCACACAAAGATTTGTCCCGAGTGGGGATCGAACCCACAACACTGGCGCAGTTGAAAGCGGCGAGGCGACCGCTTTAACCGCTACGCCAACCGTGCACTCGACGAATAACACGGGTGGCGCAGGGCCGGCATTTTGTGTCACAGTGTTAGTTATTGAACTCATCCGAAACTGCTTGACCGATTTTTATAAAATGTTGTGTGTATATTTATTATGAGAAAAGGAGGTAAGCTATTTTTTATACCGATAGTCGAAGTTTGATATACTACGCGGGTGAAGCCTTGGACAACAGCTACTTATGGTATAAAATACTCGTAGTATACAAGTAAATGGTATAAAAACAAGAACTATTTAAATAACATAAAAAAACACTAAATAACTATTTTCAAAGAGAGTTTTCTTATTAAAGTTGAAATTAAAAATAAGACAGACCAAACCAATTGCGTTAAAAGTATTTCATAAAAATGTTTTGTACTCGAGAGCAGGCTGCTAAAGCTAAAATAGAAGTTTTAAAATTCAGCTCGCGTGAAAAATGTTTTCTCGCGTGCATTCAAGAAAACGTAATATAAGTCTATTATAGACCAGGCAAGAAACGAGAACGGCTATGCTATTCTGTAAATGTGACTAATTTCCAGTCGCTTTCGAAATCGACTAATAATTTGGCAAGTAACCGGTACATCTCGGATTTAGTACATCCTTATTTCCATACAAATACGGTTGATAACTGCTTGGCAAAAAAATTGACAGCTTGCCAGTTACTATCCTCTAGCAGATTTGACAGCTTTACAGGCAAGTAACGTAATTTCTTACGTCAAAATCGGAAACTGGTCATGGAGCAGTTTCTTAGTAATTTCTTGTACTTTGGCGAGATAAAATAATGATATTTAAAAGGTTTTTTTACTTCAGATTAACGTTATACAACAAATCAATAACTGTTTATGTCATAAAATACTAATTAAATACGTAATGCAATAGAATTTAGGTCATATTATTTTCAGTCATAGATCTCGAGATTTTTCATACGAAAACTAATAAATATGACAAGTAGTAGCACGAATTATGCCAGTCTGGGATATAAAAAGCACTAAATGAAAATAATGTATCTTCAAAATATTGAAACAATAATATTATGTAGCTAGGTTGTAGGCTTCCTCTTTTTCGCCAAACTAAACAAATTTTAATGAATTCTGGCACACGGGTAAGTGCTTTTTATCGACGTAGTTCAAATCTAGTTACATACTTTAATAAAAAATGAAAAACCTGATTCATTCCATTTCAAGGATGGTGGAGACCTTTGCCCAACAATGGGACAATACAGGTTATGCACCAGATAATGTAACTGCTTACATTCTGTATTCACGTTTATTAATTTATTTGGAGTTTACATTTATAATTTCTTATGTACGTAACGTAGTGTCTATGTTTATGATAATTATGTGAGAGAAATAATAATATATTAAAGAAAAATCAGAAGTTTTGAAAATTTTATTATTTCACAGAATTTCAGGAACATTTATTTTCTTCTAATGTTCGCTAGGCTTGCACTGATGAAACTTAAGTCTTAAAAAATATTTAGCTCTGAAATCACCCGCCGCTATCATCTTTATCATAATACTATTATAATATAGGTGTGCTGTATTCGTGTATTGCACCTGAAAGACAAAAAACATTACAACAAGTGAGAGATATTTATATGTGATTTCATCGTGTCACGGAGGACTAAGTAGAAATTATAACGCATACTCACTGTTTCTAGTACATAGCAGAAGCAAAGAGTGAAAATCACATTTATATATCGTTTTTATAGTTGTCTTAGAATCAAGAATCAAGAACTTTATTTGCATAAAACACGGTTACAATAATGTTGTTATAATTAGGTAGGTACAGCATGTTTTGCCCTTTTATGAGAGCGTGCAAATATTTTATATACATTAAATTACATTTACAATTATTATTTATATATTCTTAAAACAATTGAAATAATTAAAATAAAATAAAAATAAAAATTAAAACAAATTATAATAAATTATAGTAATTAATGAATAGCAATTTAATAAGTAAAACTATGGATTGAATAATTAATTAAGCAAATGCAAATGTCAATAAGATTATTAATTATTATAATAAATAAATTCTATAAGTCAATTGAAATAATATATTTTTTTAATGTCAGTTCTTATTATTGAGATATTCATTAATACTATAAAAACATTTGTTCGACAACCATTTAAATAATTTTCTCTTAAATAATAAAGGAGATTGTAATGATTTTAACTCGATTGACAGTTTATTATACACTTTTATTGCCATTGGATAGCTATTTCTACTGTAAATCTCCTTTCTCAGATTAGGTAATACTAATTTATCTTTATTTCTAGAATTAAAATTTGACACCTGATTAAATTTAACAAATGAGCTTGGGTGCATCTTGACAAACATACATAGTTCATAAATATACAGGGTTATTGGGTAAGTCGACCTAGATCCGTTAAGAGGTGGTAGTTCCCATCATTTCTGACTGATCTGACTATGAAACACCCCACCCTAAACCTAACCGTTTTCGAGATATTGGACTTAGAAGGTTTTTTTAAAAAATATCCCGATTTCTTAACTATAGCCTATTTTTTTTGTATCCTATGCCTTTTATTTTTTTTTAATTCTGATTTTTGTGTGCCAGATAAGTTTGTTTATAATTCTCAACCCAAAAAGTGCAAGTATCTGAACCAATGGGATCGTAGTAGACGATTGATACCGTAAAAAAGTAATTAATTTGAAAAAAAAAAATGTTTCTTTTAGTAATATTAAAAAAAAAATCTATGGCGTTAGTTCTGCAGATGTTTTAAATAATATCTACGTTCCATTAGCTATCCAACAAGGTATCACAAGCTAGGGTCTTATCACAATTCATAGAAAAAAAATCGATAAAAGGCTCCCAGGTAGTAAAAAAAAACAATGGTACTTAAGATTAAACTTCTCTTTTGGGCCAGGAAACGAAATAAAACAATACAAATAATTATTAAACAACATTTATTTAAATTTATAAATCTTGTTCTACATGGCCGCCTCTGTTTCGCACACACACTCTCATTCGGTGTCTTAGTCCGCTTTTAACTACTACAGTCGTTAAGTCTCTTCGAATTTCGTCAGCAGCCTCAATAATCTTCTGTCTTAATATGTCAATAGTTTCAATTGGATTATTCTCATTGTAGACTAATGTCTTCATGTGTCCCCACACATAAAAATCCATGGGAGTCAGGTCAGGACTTCTTGCTGGCCACGGTATGGGTCCACCTCTTCCGATCCACCTATTAGGATACTCGTTGTCTAGCCATTCCCTGACCCCTCTTCTGTAATGTGCAGGGCAACCGTCGTGTTGGAACTTCATGTTTCTAATCAGATTTAGGGGTAAATCCTCTAATAAATTTGGTAACTCTTCTCTTAGAAAATGTTCGTAAAATTCTCCGTTTAAATTATCAGGTAGAAAGAAGGGCCCAATTAATTTGTTTGCTATGATTCCCATCCAGACATTTAAACTAAATCTTCTTTGTGCGGCTTTTGTCCTCTTCTGGTTAGGATTTTTTTGCGCTTTTGGGGCCCAATAATGAGCGTTGTGGTAATTTGTAATTCCATCTTTATCAAATTTTGATTCATCTGTCCACAAGATTTGTTTTAAAAATGCTGGGTCTTCTAAATCTCCATGAAGCATAAATCTACAAAAGTCTAACCTCCTCACTGGATCTCCCTCTTCGATAACATGTACTGGCGTGTAGTGATAGGGGTAGAGGCCTGCAGTATTCACCGTAAACCACACTTTCCACTGCGAGAGTCCAAGTTCTCGGGCAACAGCATTAGTTGAAGTAGTTGGATCCGCTCTAAACCGTTGAACTATTTGATTATCTTCATCTTCATCATCAACAATGATCCGTGGTCGGCCTAGGTCTGCTCGACGCCTTAAAACAGAGCCAGTCTCTCTGAGTCGCCGGTAAGCGCCGTCAAAGACAGTGACATCCGGTATTCGGCGGCCGGGATAACGTGCAATGTATTCGTCACGAGCTCGTGCAGAAACACCATTGCAGTACCCATAACAAAGTAGAATATCCGCGTATTCCTCGTTCGTGAAGGTTGCCATCTTCAACAGTTCCAATTCAGAAGCACAATTCAAAGTCCAGTTAACAAGCACAGTCACAATTTGTAGGAAACAGTCCAGAAATACAAGCCAAGTCGGGTAAGAAATGAAGAGCACTAAATATCGCATCTACTACGGACGAATCACGGAAGCAGACTAAAACGAAACAATAACAACAAATTGGCCGGGATTATTTTATCTCGCTTGCACCTGGTCAGTTTGTCCCGCTCGCACGCACCACAGCTCCGTGGAAGAACAATAGGACCAAAGAACCCAAATTTGTACTGCTACCTGAGAGCCTTTTATCGATTTTTTTTCTATGAATTGTGATAAGACCCTAGCTTGTGATACCTTGTTGGATAGCTAATGGAACGTAGATATTATTTAAAACATCTGCAGAACTAACGCCATAGATTTTTTTTTTAATATTACTAAAAGAAACATTTTTTTTTTTCAAATTAATTACTTTTTTACGGTATCAATCGTCTACTACGATCCCATTGGTTCAGATACTTGCACTTTTTGGGTTGAGAATTATAAACAAACTTATCTGGCACACAAAAATCAGAATTAAAAAAAAATAAAAGGCATAGGATACAAAAAAAATAGGCTATAGTTAAGAAATCGGGATATTTTTTAAAAAAACCTTCTAAGTCCAATATCTCGAAAACGGTTAGGTTTAGGGTGGGGTGTTTCATAGTCAGATCAGTCAGAAATGATGGGAACTACCACCTCTTAACGGATCTAGGTCGACTTACCCAATAACCCTGTATAAACATGGCACAGTTAATATTTTTAGTTCTTTGAACAATGGTTTACAAGATGTTTGTGGCGATTTGTCGCATATCGCTCTTATGCATTGTTTCTGAGAGATGAATAGTCTATTTATATCATAGGCATTTCCCCATAATACAATGCCGTATCGAAGGTTTGAGTTGACATATCCGTGGTATGCTTGCAGAGCCACGCTTCGATTGCTGATTTTGGCTAATCGCCATAGTGCATACGAAAATCTATTGATTTTTTTACATATTTTGTCAACTTGAGGATTCCACGATAACCTATAATCTAAAACAATGCCAAGGAACATAGTTGATTCTACCTCTACTATTGTTTGTTGATTAAACCTAATATCTAATGGTTTATGCGTCGCTTGATAGGGACGAAATTGAATATATTTAGTTTTACCTATGTTAGCAGTTAGGTTATTACAATTCAGCCATTGTATTACATCCGAGACAGTATTGTTAACATCATTTTCGTGGTTATCTGTATTATTATTAGGTATTATGACAGATATGTCGTCTGCGAATAGAGTACAGCTGTGTTTTATGGCATCAGGTAAGTCGTTTATATATATTAAAAACAACAACGGCCCCAAAACACTGCCCTGAGGAACGCCAGCTTGATTGAGTCTACATAATGATTTATAAGTAAGTTGTTCTTTATCATTTATTTTCTTTATCTCAACATATTGTTCTCTATTCGTAAGATAACTATGCAACCATACTGCAGCCTGACCACGTATACCATACATTTCACATTTTTTTATTAAGATTTGATGGGAAACAAAATCAAAGGCTTTACTCATGTCGAAGAAGACTACAGATGAAGTAACACCCTTGTTTAGTGCCTCAGTAATATTTTTTACAAGCTCGAAAGAGGCTAAAACTGTCGACTTTCCCTTTTGGAAGCCGTGCTGTTCGTTTTTTATTATGTTATATTTATTTAGAAAACTTATAAGTCGTGAATAAATAACTTTTTCAAATATTTTGGATAATATTGGTATTAAGGCAATAGGGCGATAGTTTTCTAAATTAGCTTTATCGTTTTTCTTATGTATTGGCTTAATAACAGTTATCTTTAATTCAGTAGGAAACTGTCCCTGCTCAAATGACTGATTAATTAGGTGGGTTAAAACTGGGGCAAGTGAATGCGCACATAATTGAATAACATTAGTGGTTATATCATCATAGCCAAATGACTTGGTTCTCTTAAGACATTTTATATGACCTAAAACTTCCCTTTCATTGGTTGGATATAAATAAATAGTATTTGGATTAATCACTGATTGAATTTTATTAATATTGCTATTGTTTGGTTTCGATGTTAGTTCTATATTGTACTGATTAATTAAGTTAGCTATTGTTTTTGGGTCCTCATATACAATACCGTTATAATTAATTTTCTCAATTTCCGAGGCAATTTGTGCATTTGTTGTGCTGTTCTTTATGAGATTCCAGGTAGCACGGCACACATTTTTTGAGTTGTTTATGAATGTGGCATTGCTTATTCTGTGTGATTGATTAATGCAACGTTTCAGTATTTTTAAATAATTTTTGTAATGAGTTCTAGATTTTTGTGTTGGTTTTTTATAATAGTGATACCGCAATGTCCTCTTATTTGCGGTAGATTGTTTAATACCCCTTGTTAGCCACTTGGGGCGTAAACATTTGTTTTGGATTTTAACCTTAGTAAGAGGAAAACATAGATCATAAAACAATCGCAATAAGCTGTGAAAGATATTGAATGCTTTATCAAAATTAGTTTCATCATACACTTCAGTCCAAGACATATTATTCATACAATCTCTAAATTTAATTAAATTAGTATGGTGACAATCTCTTTTCTTTACGTAATAATAAGGTATACATTTTGGTTTATGACAAATTTCAAATTGAACTACTTGAGCCTTATCATGATCCGAGAGTCCAAGTGGTATGACTTCGCTGTGTGAGTCAGTCACGTTAGTGAGTATCTGATCCAGACAGCTGTTTAATCTAGTTGGTTCCCGTATCAAAATTGTGTAATTATAGCAGTCCGTTAGTCGTTCCAATTCTAGTTTGGGCTTAGTTGCTTTCAAAATATCTATATTAAAGTCGCCGGTTACGATGATATTATATTTAAATTTATGTTTTAGCTTATGTAATAAAAGATCTAGTTTTGCGAGAAATGACATAGCATTTGAGCTAGGTGTTCTATAAAGACAAATGACAATAGTTTTACTGCCTACGATTTCAATACCACATCCTTCAAAAACATATTCCGTAGCGATTTCGTTCATAATTGTGAGCTCTTTACACTCTATGTAGTTCTTAGATAAAATACATACCCCGCCTCGTTTTTCTCTAGTTCTATTATACGAGGAGATTAATTTAAAACCTTCAAGCCTAACATTACCCTGATGTCCTTCTTTGATAAAAGTTTCACTTAAACAGAGAATGTCAACATTTAATTGTCTACACTTTAATTCATCGAACGCAATGTGTAATAAATCTATTTTGCTTAGAAACCCGGCAATATTCTGATGTAGAATAGTTAATTGAGGTCTAGTTTTGGGTACGAAAAAAATGTTCTCGCATGTCATTATTTAAGGATTTTAGTTGGTCGCAAGCTGGTAGTATTTTAGGTATAGTACCCTTTCTTTGATCCCTTGTATCTGGAGACATATTATTATGTGTGATTTTGACTGCTGGTGTTTTAAAATAATAAGGTATTGTTCCCTTTTTAGGTGTACCTTTAGTCACGCATGGACTTTTTGTTGATTTCTTACAAGTCTTCGTATTTGCAATGCAGTCACTCAACTTAACAGATTTACTAGTTGCGGGTTTAACATTAGTCTGAAGAGCGTAATTTTTAACTGCTATTCTTACATTATTAATATATTTTAAATCATATTCAAATTGTTGCAAAGATAAACAAATAATGTCAATCAACTCAAATGAATTTGCGATTGGTTGATTAAAATATGAAATATTATTATGATAAGAAAATGATGTCACGTTTCTGAATAAATCTATGAATTGGCAGTTTGAAAAGTTCCTACATATAAGTTTTAACATGTTGTTTAACTTTATTTCATTTAGGTATTGATTACAGCAAACACTCATAACAAATACGGGACATGGCAATGATTTTAGTAAGACACTTAGTTCAGTCATGGTCTTTGTCGGATTTTTATCAACTTGTCCAATTGACAGCAAAATGCGATCATCTGGGGAAAATCTAAAGATATTACAAGTCTTGATGATTTCTTCAGTATCTGCGCCTGGTTTTATAAATGAGATAAACTTGTAATTTTGTAGGTTACATTTTGTGGCATTTTTTTCTAGTTGAAACGTTAGACCTTTACATTGGTCTCCGCCAAATATATATAAATTCTTTTCAGAGGAGCTTTTTGAATTGGGTCCATTTTGCGGTTTAGAACTTTGGGTTTCCGTGGAGTTCATATAGTTATGTTCTACAATTGTCGTTCTGGCAATAATATTTTCGTTGTTGGCATCTATATTTGTAGATGTTTTTTGGCTCAATGTGGGTGAACTATCAGTAGGTAGGTTTTTCTGCTTTGGTGTATCAAGATTCCCTGCTGACAGACGCATATTATCAGAAATTGATTGTCTATTTTTTTAAAAGATTGTCTTGATCTTAGATATTTGTTTTGTAATAAGGATAACTTTTTTTTCCATCACATCGCGTTCCATTCTTATTTTATTTAATTTTATGCACTCGTTTTACACTAAAGAGAAAATCTCTCCGAAAATACCTCTTACCATAATGACTTATATTGTGTTTGTTGTTATAATGTGTACAATTTTCTATTTGATATAATCAGTTAAATAATTTGAATTTTATTGTTTGAATTTGTTGCTTTCTTAATTCAGTTTAAAGCTATTTAAATGCTTTTTGTTGTAATGAAACGTTCCAATTTTCTTCAGCCAAAGACATTAGTTGCCACAGAGTAAACATGCATTTTAGTAGGTGTCAACAAGAAGGTTTTAACAATACAAATAAATAATATTGAATTGTCTGTTTTTATTTTAATGTCACAACAACAATATTTTTAATATAATGTTATAGTTATTTGCTCGATACTTATTTATAAAATCAGTTTTAATTTATTTAGCTACCACGCAGACAAATCCGCGAGCGAAAGTCAGTTCGTTTATTTTATTGTTTTATTCTCGCGAACTACTGAATATTGAACTGATATTTGAGATTACGCTAAACGTCACGGGAATGGAGCTGTAAGGTTTAATGCGGGTCAAAGCGTGGGCGTAGCTATTACTAATTTATAATGAATTCCACGCAAACGAGGTAGCAGGCAAAGTAGTTATATAATTACATATAATGGAGAATGTTCAAGTTAAATATTGAAAGCCCAAAAACTTAATTTATGATTTTGTGTTTATACTATTTATAGCTACATGGCGAAACCTCACGGTAAGCGGCCGCAAATTTTACCTCTAAGGTAATACTAAAAATATTTTTTTTTTTTCTAAGTGGCAGGCAGCAATTTTAAGGCGTCTTTTCACTTTCAAATATATTTTTAAAAATGTAGAAGTTATATTTCACTCTTTACATCAATTTAAAATGTAGTTTAAAAAGTATTATTTTATTGTTAAATAGCTTCTGCCCGTGGTTTCATCCCCGTTAAGTTCAATATTTCTGAGTTATTATATCTTTCAAAATTGAGAAACCTTCCTCATACACTTGCAACCCATAATTTACCCCCTTTGGGAGTTAAATTTCCAAAAAATCTATCCCAAATTCATCTACAAAATTTATTTTATTTACTTTACCTATAATTATGAACATATTTACAGACAGACAAAAATCCAAAAAATATGTTTCGGCTTCTACTGCTGTTCTAGTCTCCTCTTATTAATTTTTCTTAAATGTCTTTAATGAACAGGCATTTATAATTTCAAATTTTATTATATGTATGGATTAGCTAATAATCATAAAACCATTAAACCTTTTATTACGACTCAAGTTATTTCAACCACAGATAAAACATCATTAACTAATACAGTGCGCGCCACAACTCAGTAAAAAACTATAAAACAAAATAATTTTTACTTCTATTAAAACTATAACACAACAATAAAAGTGGATAAATTTGTATATTCTTCGTCCTATTAAATAAGAAATAATTTATTATCAGTTAATAATTTACAAATTGGTCATTTCCATTTAGTTTTGCCTATTGTCGTAAGCCATTAGTAATAACACGCACTCTATTTTTTTGCTATTTTGAAATGAGTTTTTAAGCGTAAGTATTAATATCAGGCAAGTAACCAGGAGAGTAATCCGTGGTTTCGTTATGTCAAAAATGCATGTTTTGAGTGAAAGAATTACTAATTGACAGAAACTATTTGTTAAGAAACCAAAATCTCAATAAGCGAATAACCCCACGGTTTGAGCAAAAAAGAACAAAACGCGTTGACAGAATATAAGAAACCCCCTTTGTTTAACGGACTCAAAATGGTAACATTCAGGCATTTTCCATTGTTTTATGATGCACAAAAGATTACTGAAAGGGATTAATGCCCAGTTACACAGTAAACCGTGTTTCATAGTCTTTTTAAAAACTACTTTGTGGTTTTAAAAAAGGACTAATCAGTACGCAAAGATCTGACACAAATTGATCTCGTAATTTGATGAGAATGTTTACATGTCCCCAATTCTGTATGAAATCTATCATAACCACGTGATGACCTTGTCGAGATATAAGAGCGGTATAAAGTGGATTAAAGCACTTACGTGTATTATCGTACTGGACGCCGTGGAACTCGCTGAAGCATTTCTGCACAGCGACCGTGTTCCACGGGGTGGGATCCCAGCAGAGAAGACCGTCGTGGTACGCCGGACAGAACCTGTCCGATAGACCGATGTTCTTCGCCTCGCATTCTTCCACCTTCGCGCTGACATTGTCTATGATGTCCGGGTTGTCCAAAGTCTGTAGGTCCTCCAGTTTGACGCCGTTCTTTTCCCACGACTAGTAAATTGAGCTGAGCAGCTTTGGTTTTGTTCTTTGGCTTGACTATTTACACTAACACTTAGGAGTCACATGAATCACTTCACTGGTTTTTTGTTTCTTGGCTATCTCTCAACTTCCATCGCGTCATGCAGGCGCCAAGTAAAGACTGCTTTACGAGAATTTTAGGTGGTTTGCATGCCACGCCTGACTGTAGCGGAATCTGCGGTGTACCTCAATGTCCCCAGTAAGAACGTTACCATGATAACGATGTTTACACGCGGCTTGTGTTCTAACTTATCAAGTGATAACGTTCCGAGAGCAAACATCGGCAGTCTGTACGAGTATTTGCGTATCGTGCAAGGAACTTTAGTTTTTAATTTAATTGCCTTCGCCCCGCTTGAGCCTTGATGTCCGTGCAACCTGCAAAGAGATGACTTAGGTCATGATATTGTTAGATAGTGTGTAAACTAAGATAAGATTTTGTTGCGTTTTTATTTGCTACGGTTGTTTCATTGTTAGTTTTCAAGAAGTAATTGATAACACTGTTTCAATGATATATTTAGTAACGTAAATGAATGTTAAATAAAGACGCTGTTATGTGTACATGTTTTTAGTATTACTTGAGTCCTGTATGCGTGATGGTGTGATTAGTCCTTTGTAATACTTGCATGATATTATATCAGTGATCAATTCAAGAGATTCTATTGACACGTCCAATCATCGTACCATATGAATGAAGACTACCTGCCACAACAGGATTGCGTAACATTGTTATTGCAAATGCAAATTCCATTCAACCATATTATGATACCAGTATTATAATTGAAGATGTTTCATTGTGTTTTTTTATTTATTTATTTAATATACAATGATCATTATATAGCTCACAGTCTTAAACCAAACGCAACATAATGGAAAAACATGAAAAAAAAAATTTTATACAGTAAGAATTAAAAATTAAACTTTCTAAAATTAAATTAAATGAAATAAAAAATGCAATTATATAAAAGTAACAAATATTATTAAAATAACACATAGATCCAATATTATATATATATTCAAATAAAGCATAATTCCAATTAAATTATATTATAATAATATTATTATTATTTAACTAAATAATAAGGTATACCGTTGCCAATGGATAATGTCTCAATATACCGCGCTGCTATATCAAGAAACCTGTTTTCGGAACAAAAAAAAATATCCAGGCTCTCGTCGTACGTCAAAATATCATTGATGTACCCGAGTGCTCGGGGCAGGGGGGCAGAACTAGCGATATGGGTTCGCTATCTGAGTAGCGATCTGGGGTTTGATCTGTTTGTCTGTTTTGGTCTCGTGACAAAAATTAATGAAACGATTTTAGTAAGATTTTGGTAGTTACCTCTTTTGGCCGAGGAAAGGATATCATTAATTTGCAAAAGAGGAAGATTGAGTTTAATTAATTGAAGTTCATGAAGTTGTGTTATTAATTTAGTTCCTAATGAGTTTTATAGCATACAAGTATATATATCTTGTCAATAACGGGATCGCAAGACGTCAGAAGAGTCACTATATCTGATGAACATGTCTCATGTGCCAGAAATCACCAAGCCTAGCCTAAGCAGAAGTAGACTTCTATTTGGCGGCAAATTAAAATGTATGATACGACTGTGGTGCTGCTGGCTGACTCGACTCGTATACCTCTAACGTTGGAGGAAAATTTAATATTTCATCTTGTGTTCATGTTTATGCGTACGGCTTATGCAAATGTACTGATGTCGGTTAGTTAATCTCGCTTAACAAAATGCTAATATGTCGCCTGTTGCTCGACACGCCGCGCTATTAATATTGTCATGTCAGATTTGTTATTAGCTTTGATAATTGTGCTGAATTGACAGTGCTCGTTATATTAGATGATTATCCAATAGAGCTGAGAATTGATTGCATTTACGAGTATGTTAATTATTTCTTGATAATTGATCGTTTTAATTTAATTTGCCTAAAATTGGTGGGTGTTAATATTTTTTTACGCCGAGAGTGGTTGTCTACGCTCAAAACACGAAATGTCTCTTACAATTCCGTCTGTGTTTCTAAAAAAATACAAGACATATTTAGGAAATCTATAGATTAAATAAAATTGTAAATTTGCCTTGTCTGTACATTGAAGATATTTAAGGAAACATAGTACGAGGAGCCTTTATAACAGCTGTAGAAGTCAAAATATAATTATTTTTTTCTTTTTTCTGTCCGTCTGTATTTTCGTACTAGCATCACGCAAAATCTACAGCATGGAATTGGATGCGGTTTAACAGTTGTGTAGCTGGAAGTCTGAACTTAAAAACTGGAATATGATTTATTATTGTATTTTATCCCAAACGGGTATAAGGTGTAAGTTTAAATTAAAGGATTGTCAATTTTAAAGTAAAATGCAAGAAATTCTGCACACAGATTTTTTATATGATGTAAATGAACTATAAGATAGTTTTTTTGTAAATATCTCTTCCCAAGAGGGTGAATGGGGTTGTAAGTTCATATGAAAAGTTTATAAATTTTGAAGGAAAAATAAACAATACGACAGACTTTTTTTTAAATTTCCTCCTCCCCACTATCCTCTTAGACTTTTTTTACATTTGTCATTAATATGAGAATTCAAAAACTGGCCAAGTGCGTTTTGAAGCACGCGCAATAGGGTTCACGGCCGTTACAACATAATTATGGACGCAAAACAAGTTTAATATCTATATTGAACATTAACAAATTCATCAATTCAAATAATTTGAATGCAATAAGTATAATAATAATTTAATAAGTTTAAATTTTGATTTTGTATTTTGATGTTTATTTTGACGTGTTCAAGCGCCCTTTGGGCCCATGGAAATAAATGATATGACTTCTTTCTTTTTTTAATGATCATAGAATCAAATCAAATTCAGTAGACAGTAAAATTATTTCACAGTACCGTCTATTACGATAGATCTAAGAAAATGGAACGACCGGACGAAGGTAGAAAGATGGGCAGTATAATTTGATTTATCACCGGCAATTGCTGCAATTAAACGTTACTTTGATAGATTAGATTGAAGCGACTTTGAAATGACTACCTTTCCGTTGATTTTGATAGAAGCTTTTGAACCATTTGTTTATACGTTTTTCATAGACTTTAGACATGGATAACGTCTTTAAAATTGCAAAATTGTTCTTTGATCCCAAAGCGTAATCAAGACTCGAACGAACGAATGTTGCAGTCAGGATATCTTAATGAACAAATCAAACATTGGTTTGATTGTGTACATGCACACACAATCGCTGGTATAAATATAACATGGATGGATTGATTGACGAGCAGTTAGTACGTTGATATATTATGTATTTCAGGCGCGTTGATATCGACAGGCTGGTGCTATTGAGTTAAATCAACAGAGTGCCCATTTTACCAGTGTGTTAAACCTACGATTATCGCTAAACAACAGCATTTGATTTCTCTGTCCCGTACAAACATTGAGAGAAGGAGATGGAAAAATAAAATGTATATAGAATAAAACCGTATATAAAATAATTGGCGAGATCTGGTTGTCTGGGCGCTGAGTCTGGTTGCAGATTGAAACGACTTGCGAGACAGGCTTCAAGTCTTTACATAATTTGTACTAAGGGTGATCGAAAAAGGTTTTATTCTAGTACAGTGAATGTTAAATTTATTCAAATATATAGGCTGCCGCGCTTTCTAATGGGTTGACCTACGTTTATCACAGTTAGTTTTAACCGTGATGGCAAGGAAGAAAGATTTGATTGAAAAAATAGGTTGTTCACAATACTTTGTTTACCACCCCAAAAACGAAGTTCAAGTATAATTATTTCTCACCAATATAAAAACTTAAATAATAAAAATAAATTTATCGTGTGAGAATTTATGGGTGAGAATTGCGGTACATAATAGGTTAAAAAAATAACCAAAAATATAAAATAAATAAAAAAAAAGTTTGTATCCTACTTAAGATAGGAACAAATGGATGAACGTGACGTCACGAAATGACGTATCATACAGTTGAGAAATTTAGGGTGCCGGTAAGAGGCGACCATAGCTGGATGGCTAAGAGCGGCTGCCCGGTGTGCAGAAAGGTCGCAGGTTCAAATCCTGCCGGTCCCATATCTTTTTCAACTGTTTCTTAGTATAATTTGCTTAGCATAGCTAAATGATATAAAAATAATCAAAATTAAATCAACATTCGATTTTAACCAACGAAATGATGCCCTCGGGACTCTTTGGGCAAAATCCGTTTAACTTGATACGGGCCTGTTACAATAATTTTCTACAGAGCTACAGGGAAACAGGAAAAAGGAGATTTTTTGCCAAATGGAAGTATTTTTTTTTGGAATCAATATAATTATATTATCCTTATATAGAACGGTTTAAAATCAAATGATTCTTTAAAGCTTACATTCTTACAATATAACATTAGATTGCCTACATTTCTGTTTGATTTTATTTACTTGTTTTAACCGACTTCAAACAAAAAAGGAGGTTCTCAATTCGATTGTATATTTTCTTTTTTTATGTTTTTCGCCGATTACTGGCAAACGTCTGGACCGATTTACATTTTTTTTTTTTTTTGTTTGAAGGAATATACTTTTCATGTGGTCCCATTTTCGTCAGGTCATTGAGAATTAAGAAATTGAGGGACCCTCAAATTTTAAAAACTTCTATATTGTTTTTCGTATTTTACCTAAAGCTACTTGCATATTTGCATCTAGCAGTCAGTTCATGTTGCTGAGCTGATACTGAAAGGTACAACTCCTCAACGGTTAGGAGTAGATAGATAGATAGATAGAATAAGCTTTATTGTACACCAAAAAATAAGACACAAAATAGAACATAATTAAACATTAAGACATGTACAATGGGCGGCCTTATCGCTAAAAAGCAATATCTTACAGGCAACCTTTGGATGGACAAATAGAATGTTAGACTGATATGGGGCAGTTTAAGGTGTAATAGATGAGATAGAAGGTTCACTATAACTAATATTTACATAAATTTACAAATTCAATAGGTACATTTACCTACAAATTAAATAAATATTATATTAACTTACATAGGTATACTAAAATAAATATGTACATATCACTATTTATATATTAAATACATACATATTATTATAAATAAATATTATACATACATAATAATATAATAAAAACAGAGGATAAAAAGAAATGTATAAACAAGTTTTACTCATGCATCTGAAAGGACTGGCAATGTGAATAAATAATAGTAAGATTTATAGAGAGGATAAGTAATGTTCTTTGACTATTTTTTTAAAGGAGTTAATAGTTTTGGCGCGTCGAATAGACACGGGCAATGCATTCCACAGACGTGTTGCTTGAACCACAAAGGATTTGTCGTAAAAGGTGGTAGAATGCATTGGCATATCCAGTTTCAGATTTTCCGACGATCTTAAGGCTCTAGAATGCGTGTCACTGACGAACTGAAAACGTTCTTTTAAGTAAGAGGGGGCAGAAGGGTTGAATAAGACCTGGTAGAGTAGAGAAAGAAGTATGGATGGAATGAAAGGAGTATGGATTTTTTTTTAAATATAGGCACCTTAAGGACGTTTACTTGTTATCTTTCAAGGTATACACATATGAGGCGAGACGTTGAATATTACTAAAGTATTTTTTACTTCTTTGAGCATTTTTTGTAATTGAAGTCGGTTTTATTGTCAAATAATGTCGTTTATTAAATAATAACGATTTAACATCAGATGTGTCAATCATAAACTAAATGTTTCAGCAAATATGCGCCTGGGCAACGATGAATAGAACATTTAGGCTATAATATAATATAAATAACAAGTCATAAACAATAAATCATCGAGCAACAAGTTTACTTCATTGCACATTTAATTTATTGAAAATACAAGAGGATTTTCTGTTTGAATCATTTCTATCTGGAGCTCGAGAAACGTCCGGCTGAACTTTCCGACAATAAGTTTGAAGTGAAACGATGCGGATATTCGATAGCTGCACTTTGTCAAAGCTTCTTCTGAATTGATAGAAATACGTGCAAACGAGAGTCTTATAAATTTTGAATAAAAGTCTAGTTTAGGTTATCCTTTTTTACTAGCTGAAATAAAAATGGTTTTGGTAATCGTTATCAGATATGCATCATATTATCTAGCGATAAAAATAAAAAATAAAATCTTTCGGTCAGATGTAACTAGTAGTTTGTTACGTCAAGCTCAACATCGAATCTGCAACTTTCCATAACAGGCATTTGTGGTCACATATCTCACCTGCTAAGTTCTAATGTGATACAGGGTGAGCCTATTGCTATCTACCGCGAGATTTCAGACTCGGAAAAAAAATCCTAGCGAAAAAGTGTCAAATAATACTTTTTCGAGCAATCCTCCCGAAGCATTTGGTTGTTTTATGTTTAGTTTTGCAACAAAAACATGTCTCCAAGCGATTTAAGTTAAGGTACATAATATGATTTTTACATCTTAAAACGCTATAACAAATCAAGCAATAAACATTTATGTAATTTCCTACAATAAATAATAAATTTTTTATAAGCCCATTTCCCTTCACCGCCTCACAAAGTCAATTGTCAACCTCAATTACGTTTATCAACAATAAACGTAACAAAGAGATAACATATTTCATTTTTATGTTGTTTCCTTCTTTCTTGACTAACTTACCTACGAATAGGTAAAAGGAAAGTAGAATTGAGACAATTAATTTGAAAAGAAAATATTGAAATTGGTACATTGATAGACAGATATTATGGCATAGTACCTAAATATGTCTTCTTCTCTAAAAAATATCTCTAATAATTTTACACATTATAAGTTAATCGCAAATTTATGACAATAATCTTGCGAAACGATTTAAGAACATGAATGTGATGGAGAATTTAACTTGAATGAAACTTGAACTTTAATCTTACCTAAAATAAAAAATAAAAGAAAGAAAAAGAATCAAAATAATCCAGTATTTTAAATAATTATAACACATATGACTTGGGCCACCGCCAAATACGATCGTTGCGCAGGCTTGCGCGCTCGCATCCTTTGTGCGAAAGAAACATTGTAAATATACCCACACCGGGTCGTTTCTTAATTTGTATTTAAGTTTTAAATTGTTTTCTCATGTAAGCGACGATTGTCTTTTGAAGTGTTTTAAACCGAAGAATTTCAAATGTATCGGGATAATCTAAGGTAATGTTACTATTCCATAATCAGTCAGAAAAACAAGATTTTTACGTAACCCTTAGTGCGTGAGTCCGACTCGCACCTGGCCGGATTTTTTTAGAAACGCCCACTAAACTACATAAAAGCAAATATTTTTTTTCAATGGTGATAGGATCAGGCAAATATGAAGCAAACGCCTTTGTACAATCTTTTAATACTTGTTAATGCTACTTAAATAGGCCTAAAAATAAATAGGCCTCGTTAAAATAGCTTCTCTAATAAATTATACTAAGAAACAGATGAAAAAGATATGGGACCGGCAGGATTGGAACCTGCGACCTTACTGCACACCGGGCAGCTGCTCTTAGCCATCCAGCTACGGTCGCCTCTTACCGGCACCCTAAATTTCTCAACTGTATGATACGTCATTTCGTGACGTCACGTTCACCCATTTGTTCCTATCTTAAGTAGGTACAACCAACATGGCGAAGCATAGCTAAATGCTATAAAAATAATCAAAGTTCTCTAATAAAATTTACCACCCGCAGTATTTATTACAAAAGAAAATCTGAACTACTAGCTGTGATCTTGCTACCGTACATCTTTGCTGCCACAGCAAATTCATAGGAGACACTAACTTGATCGTTGTAACATTTAACTTAACTTACTTAATAAACATTGATTATAGTGATCTTATCTCGTGTGTACTTCATCAACTTAACATACCTACAACTAAATAGTGTAAGAGCTAACTGGCCCTTACAAGCTGGATCATATTCCTTTTAGATTCATTTATTTAAATACGGTTATATTTGAAAGCTATAAATCGGTCCCTTTGCGAGATACCATCGATTCTCAATTACGTTTGAGGTACTCGATACCTCAATAAACATCCAATATTTACCCTATTTCCGTAAATATGACATATCCATGTCTAATCGCGATCAATGATCGTACCCCATTTGACCGAATAAACAGAATTGCAATTGGAGATAGGTAATTTCCGTTAAGTACTATTTCCTCTAAATTACTAACGATACATAACATATCGCTTAAATTTCTGAGTGATTTTTTTTAATAGATTTTAGCTATACCTGGCAAAATATACTAAAAAGTTGTAGAAAAAATATGTGACTTAAACTTGCGATCTCGGACGTAATCGTTCTGCCACTTTAACAAACTAATGATGTCAGGTAATCACCGAAGCATAAAACTAAGAAATTAGGGCTCCTCTTAAGATAAGGCCTTAGCTTAGTTGGTTGAAGTGGCAGAACGGTTCCTAGGTCGCAAGTTCAAGTCCTGTCGGTCCTATATTTTTCAACTGTTTCTTAGTATATCGCCTATATTCCCTAAAATAGTGTGGCAGAGTGCATTAACAGATACTTTTAACAAGTTATGATTATAATAGATGGTGAGCCCCACGAAAAATATTATATATATATTATTATTATATAAAATGTCTGCGTTATTTAGATTTTAGTCGAAGGAGGTTCTGAAGTCAACAAAATATATACTATATAATTGCCTTTATTTATTTTTGCCTTCTGGCCACGAGTCGCATCGATAAGTCTTTTTGATATTTCTTTAAAAAGCAGTCGGGCGCTCGGGAACTCATGGCGCATGTATATATATTATGTATATTTTTATATGCTAAACCTCGCCTAACTTTTTTCTAGAGTAGTCCGATTTTTATCGTACAGTTTTAATAACTAAGTTTAATACCCAAGATTTTATATGTTCCCTTATTTTTTACTTTTTAATTCGTTTTCGTTGGTTGAATTTTTTGTTAAAAATATTTTTAGCCGTTATCAAATCAATGTGTCTCATTAAATATACACATATCTTTTATACTCAGTATTATTTTTATATATAGTTATTGCCTATTGTGTGTCAAAAAACTTAAGGTAGTATACTAAGTTATATACAATGAGACATGCTAATTAAAAAACGACACAACGAAAACATCAGACATTGTTAAAATATTATAAAGATATCATTCGCCCGCAGCCACTTCGTCTCGATGGCAGTCTTCATCTTCTTACAAAGGGCATAGACATAACGCCGAACAATAACTAATTCTACCGAGTCGGTAGTCCAACACGAAATTCGTCTTATTTCCGCCAATTCACAAGGAAATTGCCTTTCGCGAGTCGCAAAACATTGGGTAAATGCCCAGATTTGATTACTTTATTTTTATTTGTCGCTTGTTTTAACAAAATGCTTGTAGGTCACGACTCTGGCAGCATTCAGTTAACTTTTGTTATCTTGTTTGAGTTTGATATGATTTGATTTATTGCGTGGTTATGTGTTTAAGTATATTTTGATGGTGTTGTCTCGAAAAGATGCGTGTTTACTCGAGTATTTACGTTCTAAGATGCTGTCTTATGGACCCTAAAATACATCAACTTTGACAGCTATTTTGATAAGCGCGGCAGCTGTGTACGCTGTTGGTACTATTTCTTATGTGGTTCAGACACGATTAAAATTCAGATGAAAGATAAGTTGGCGTTTGCGTAGTGGTTTAAGTGGTCGCCTCGCCGCTGTCAACTACGCTGGTTCGATCCCCATACGTGACAAATCATTGTGTGATCCGCTAAGATTTGTTCTGACTCTGGGTGTGCTTTGTGTGTGTGAAATGTATGTTTGTGAACACCCCCGTCATTTATTAAAGAAAAATGCATCAGAAAGTTCAAATATCAATAAGTATATAAGTACGAGCATTTTCAAAGGTTACAATGGTTAGGTAGAAAGGATTTTGTGTTGTTATAAATAAAAACCTTCAAATGAATGCAGTTAACTTTTAAATGTAAAGGAAAATCTTTCACTTTTAAAAAATGTTAAGAAAATAGCAGCTAATAGTAAGCTTAGCAGCAAATAAAAAATGACGTAGCTCCGATAAGTCAATAATTTTTATTCCACAGCCTGCAGAATTTTTAAGAGAAAACACGTTTTCCAGCCATTATATTTCTCATTCTATGCAGAAATTATGCTGACGAGCAAATTTGACTCGTTGCCAATATTCCTGAATATTAATTATTATTTTGTATCGCTTATTGTATAGATATACATCTAGGCTAATATTTTGCGGTCTAGTGACGAAATCAGCCATTATCCTCTTACTTTATTTCTTCTTTGGGCTCAGTATAAATATAAATTTCCAATTTTCTTGGCCAAATGACCTCTTTTTGCTTCGTAAACAACACTATTAGATCTTATATAAAGCAAGGAGTAAGAAATTTCTTAGTAGCTCTATAAATATTGAGGACTCGGCAAGAATTTAATAAGTTCTTTGTAGGTGACTTGCATAAAATGAATATTTGTTGAGGTTTATAAAACAATTATATTTGGCCACATAAACTAAATTATAAAATAGTTGTTAGAAGGTAAAAGAAAAATGCAAGTAAGGAAGTTAATTAACATGTAAGCTAATTACCGGCTTGTTATACAGATTGTCCCAGTTTACGACGTTAAGCTGGAATCGGAAATTTAGTGAGTTATGACAATCATGAAAAATAAAAATGTAATTCTAAGTTAGATATTAAATAATAGGAACACATTTATTTTTTTTAAATTTGGTTGCCAGACGAACGGCACAGAGTCATTCCCACTATTTCTAATCTGTGTGAGTAATGGGTACATTTTTTTCCATGCAAAATTCTGAGACATTATAGTATTCCAGCTTTTACTTTTACGTTTTCTCAGAAGCGTCGCATACGTTTTAATTTGCCACTCATGTCCCTCGTAAGACTTTATTGATATGTTTATGAAAATGGAAAGTGCATACGTACACACGTACGTACAGACCACTACACACGTACCACTAAGTGTTTTTTATCATACGCAATATGCTTATTGCTAACGAAAGTCATTATTTTCGTGTTAATGTCACACTTTAACTTTGAAGTACATTTATAGGAGTTTTATAAGTAAATCTTCTTCTTCGTCGTTTCGATGGCTGAGTCAAATTTAATTTTAACTTGCCATCGTGGTGAAAGGATTAGCCAATTCGCTTTTGAGAACTCGGGAATTGCCCAGGGTGCGCCGGACGTAGGGAATCGTTGTGTACGTCACTCGAGGAGGCTCTAAGTCTATAAGTAAATAAACCGATATAAACCTATTAGAGATTTGTGCTCGTGTTTGACTTTTTTAACACCCTCTTCCTTTCCCTCATTGTTAGACTAGTTGACAGACATACTGGGCTTTGACAACCCGTAACGACTGCTATAGATCTTCAAATGGCAACCGAGACCGACGGCTTCGTGTTCTCCGAGGCACGGAGAAAAACTAGTTTCTTTTGTCACACTTCTTCATACTCATTTACTGGGCGCATCAGAATATCAGCGCTGCGGTGCTTTTAGCGCTGCAGTACCTATTGTGCTGAGATGCGTACCATTTCTGGTATTATTAATAGTATTTTAAATTATTTAGTTTTAGATGTATTGTAATGTTCTATTTTTATTATGCCGGAATAAATTATTTTTCTTTTCTTTCATTCTTTATGTTAAGATGGTCACCCATCCACGGCCTATCGCGGTTGCTTAACCGGACCTGATCAGTCCGCGAAGTTTCAATTTAGCCACGAGCTCACTGATTTTTTATTATAGTATAAAATAATGCCGTAAATCGCAATTAAGGGTATATTCCCGAGCGCCATGTTTTCATTCTAACGTAATATGGGTCTAACTTTAATATTGTTAAGTTCTTATCAATTTTTAAATATCTCAAACACTAAAATACATGTATGTTCATAGCCATTTTGTTAAAAATATAAATAAGTTATAATATCAAAGTTAAACCCATATTACTTACATATGAAAATCAGCCAAGCAATTGAAATCTGCGCGATGTGGCATCACGTTTTACTCACACACGTTTACAATACAACAAAAGTGTGTTCATAAATTAAAAACAGAATTCAAACGTATTGGAAATCGATTGTTGAGGAGGAATCGAAGCGTAATCGTGTCGTTTGGTGCGCGTTTGTTTCGTCACAAGCATTTCCGAACGATTCCGAGCGATTCCGACCAATGCCGCACGGAAACGTGCGGAAACCGGAATTTGTTGCACTGTTGAATATTCATGCCGTATTGCATATGCCGAATGAATATTTGAAAAACGAATTTATTTAACAATAGTTGCCGATCGATCTATATTTTTCATTATTTATTGCAATGATGAATTTATCTTTCATTTGCATTTATAAATGACACTGTTTTTAAAAATCTGGTTAAAATTTGGTTTAGTTTAGAAGTTAGCAGAGATGGAACTCTAAGTCATAAAATACCAAAATTATACTATCTTATTACAAGATTTCTTTAGAAACGCCCCATGTGCTTTGTCAATTCAGCTGAGCATTCATTCAGCTGAATTGGCAAAGCACATGGGGCGTTTACCCAGGGGGTGCAGGTTCGAGTCCTGCTGGATTCTTAATTTTTCTACTTTAATATTATATAAAATACAAAAAGGCATAGCAATGGTATAATTTGCTTTAAAATATTATAATTCTAATTTTGTCTTAAAAAATCCTCTGTTTATAAAAGGCAAAATGATTGACTGCTAAAGTAACGCAATCCGCTGGATAAAGGAACAAAATGATAATAGTTCTCTTGTGAATTATATCGCTTAACCCTTTCTGATCGCGGTCCGAATAGAATCGAATTGGATCCTAATTGGTTCAATCCGATCAGGGCCATACAAGGTTAATACCCGCGAGAGATTAGATCAACGATGTACCTTTTTACATATGAGTAACAAAAATACTATAACTTGGCTCGGGCCTCTTCTTATGATGAGAAGGGTTAGCCCATAGTCTACCACGCTGGTCAAGTGCGGATTGGTAGACTTCTCACACCCTCAAGCACTTTATAGACACTCTCAGGCGTGCAGGTTTCCCCACGATGTTTTTCTTCACCGTTCACCGCAAAAATACTATACTAACCAAATATTTACCGCCATAACTCAGCGCGTAACATTTTTTATGGCAGCGCGTAATATCCAATTTAAAATATATACAGGGTGGATGTAAAATAGCAGCATTTATTGAAAATGCAGTACAAGACGTGGTCACTGAAAATGTTAAAAATATAAAAATTACGAAAAATAATATATTATTCACGTTTTCGAAGTCTAGTCAGCCTCTTATACAAATGCAATTATGTCTTATTTAAAATTATTTTTCACTTTAGTAATATTTTGCTCTCCAAATTCTCCAATTTGCATCTCCAAAGCATGTCTGGACTCTATAGCATTATTAAAAGTAATAATCTATTTACCAAGCCTAAATAATTAATTAAAACTATCTGAAAACACTTAACAACGGTGACGTCATAGAAAACTAGTTATAATAAAGTTCTAAATAGATAAATGATATTACTTGCCACATCAGCTCTTTTCCTGTAATGTGTTTGTGGAAAACCGTTTCAATTTATAATGCTATTAAAGTTATAATAACTATCTCGGACCCGTTTAAAACTAAAGTGGTGCTTGGCTTGAACATTAAGTGAATATAGAAGTTATCGTTATTGTATCAGCGATATCAAGAAGGCAGATTGAAAAAATATTGATCTTTTTATTAACTGGTCAACCTGTTTCATAACAAAAAAAAATCTGTTAATATTAGCAATTTACTATCCACTGGAACGTCCCAGAGAAACTAGCGGCCTATCCCTAAACGTCCCGGCCATCCCTGAGGGCCAGCGGCAAATTGCGCCTCATCATACTACTGATTCAAAGTGTATTTTCTAGCAAACTATTGCAGCTATAGCAAAATAAAAAAATAATAACGTCTATATATCATCAATAAGAAATGATAATCTTCAAGAATATTTTTGATACAGTTCAAACGTCAGTTTTTTATCATTTTTTATTCGGCCAAAGAGATTGAACAATGGTTTGCAGAATGTAACCTATCCTAATAAATGTTCCGCCATGACTAATTTCGATACATAACCTAGCACATTTCACGTAATGTGAAACCCTAACCTATATCAAATACATTTTTTAGTCTTTTTAGGGTTCCGTAGTACCTACAAGGAACCCTTATAGTTTCGCCATGTCCGTCTGTCTGTCCACGGCATAGCGACGAAACCGTTGGTGCTAGAAAACTGAAATTTTGCATAAACATGTATGTTAACTAAACAAAAAAAAGTCGTAGAGTAAAATTTGGAAAAATATTTTTTTTTCAGGTAGCTCCCCTACATGTAAAGTAGGGATGTTTTTGATTGTTACTTTGGATTGTTACTTTAACTTAATTAGTTCTAGAGTAATTGGGGTCCAAAGTGTAAAATGCAGTTACTTAGAATAATTCGTGCAAATTACAAAAACCTTTGAAAGTAATGACTTGTATGAAGATGTTACTTGTTTAATACAGATAGTAAATCCCTTTTAAGTCGAAATATGTTGTTACGACTAGCTTCGGAAGCGTGGCCCGACACGCACTTGGCCGGTTTTTTAATTCTTTCACGATTAGATTTTTCAGTCGTATATGTCGTATTTTTTTTTTAACTATATAAGGCTGATATTTTTTATGAAAAGGGCTTCTGGTTGTGAATTATATTATTAGATCCGTACCATTATTTGTATGCCGTTCAAATACTGAATAGTTTGCGCGAGGGACGCTTCCAAAGTGGCAAAATGTGTCCCCGTCCCCGTAACTTCTAAAATAAGGGAATTATAAATGTAAAAATAATATATGATGTACATTACCATGTAAACTGCCACTTAAAATTGGTTTGGACGAGATCTAATAATTAGTATTTTTAAATACGTAATAAATAGTAAACCGCATTTTACCTTTCATTCAATCAACTCCAATATAATAAAGAATAAAGAAAAACATTTATTTAGATGTATAGTGGTACGGAACCCTACGTGCGCGAGTCCGACCCGCACTTGGCTGGTTTTTTCCATACTGTTTATACACTTTCTAAGTCCACTAAACTTAAACCCTAATATCTTTTATTTATAAAACCTACATGAACCTTTCGTATACTACATAAATAAACCCAAGGTCAAACCCTGTGTGTATTTCAATAGTAGGTATACGAAAGGGCAAACGCCAGTCTGCATCACAAAGGATTTAAATGTTCCCTCAACTCTGCACTGTAAGCTTTGCCTTTACGTATATTCTAAATGTTGGGACTCGAGCCCGGAGATATTATGGCAAATAAACCATTTTAGTACCGTTTTCACACTCAGAATAGGCCTGATGACTATTTTTTTAAAATATAAAATTGAAATACCTCTCGACATTAGAAACATAAACAAAATAATAACTTTGTTAACATGTGAACTGCCTGAGATAATACAATTTTAAATTCACTTTAATAAAAGACCCGCCCAAACGCTCCAAACAAACGGCTACATAAGCGTGACGTCACATCATGCGCACGTGTTGTATTTTTTAATAATTTCGTACTTCAAAAATAGAGTTGCCCATAAAACTTGAATGATCATAATATGAGTTAGATGAATAGTATCGAACAGAATAAATTTCCGTGCATTTAGCCGTTTCTGCCATACCTATTATAGCAATAAAATTTAGGCCTCATAGTTTTGTCACTGTCCGTGGTGTCTACTCTCTTTCCATATAGACACTTTGTCTATATTTGGCATAACTCAGTCTCCCGCTTTGCTTTGGAGGGAAGTAAAGATACATACTTTCCAACTCCAACTATATACTTCTGATTAAATTCGTTGCGGGTTCCAAGACAATTTTAACTCTCCCTGGGATTGTCCGTGTGTCATGCACGGTGCCTTTTAGTTGGTTACCGCTGTAGATCCTAGCGTCACAGGAGTCACAGTGGTGGGCGTGTGGGTGGTATTATATCCCGTAAAAAAAAAAAAGATGAGTAGTATGCATCTAAAAATTCTTGGATTTGGTTTATGTTTACCTATATTTTGATAAGGTATCCTATATTTTACTCTCTATGGATCAGTCACTATGTCCATTATGTTATGTTCATACTGTATAGGGTGTAAATGACGGGACAAGCTGCTCACCAGTGATTCAGACCATAATTTTGGGTGCAATTTTATCACCGAACTATTTATAAATGATCTGCTCGAGAAAAATATCATTTAACGTTATTATTCTGACTGAGGAAGAATTACGTTACTTTATTTTATTTTTATTTTATTTTATTATATATAAAATATCTACATAAATTACAAAATAATCATCTGTTGACCATTTAAAAATTTTCGCATTTAAATATTTAGAGCTTGATAAAACAATACAAAAAAGAAACAATAACAATATTAATAACTAAAAAACCGGCCAAGTGCGTGTCGGGCCACGCGCAGTAGGCTTCCGTAGCTAGTCGTAACAACATATTTCGACTTAAAAGGGATTTACTATCTGTATTAAACAAGTAACATCTTCATACAAGTCATTACTTTCAAAGGTTTTTGTAATTTGCACGAAATATTCTAAGTAACTGCATTTTACACTTTGGACCCCAATTACTCTAGAACTAATTAAGTTAAAGTAACCAGATAAATAGCGTCCTTCAGATAGGAAATGTTTGTAGTACACGAAACCAGCTAGCACGTATGACGAGATGTATGAATGTTAAGGAAGCGAAAGAAGTATGTAAGGAGCGAAGCACATGGCGTTCCATCGTCTCTGCCTACCCCCGTGGGATAAAGGCGTGATTTTATATATGTATTAAGTATGTTTATCTATGTTTCAAGAATTTTGAACGAAATATTCTGAGTAACTGCATCTGACATTTCGGACCCCTATTCCTCTTGAACTAATGAAGTGAACTTATCCGCTATAGTTTTCCTTTAAAGTTCATTACATGTACTACCGACAAATTTTTTTTCAGATTTTAGGATCCAGTAGTTTAGCTTTTAGAGGGGGGGGGGGACGCCCTACTCGAACAAAAATTTGCTCTTTAAAGTTAATTATCTCGCAACCGGATCCCTAAATCAAAAAACTGTCTTAGCAACCCCTAAACGTTTTTAAAAGTCCTATCTAACAATACCCCACACTATGGGGTAGGCGACAAAAAAAAAACATCCCTACTTTACATGTAGGGGAGCTACCTGAAAAAAAAATATTTTCCAAATTTTACTCTACGACTTTCTTTGTTTAGTTAACATACATGTTTATGCAAAATTTCAGTTTTCTAGCACCAACGGTTTCGTCGCTATGCCGTGGACAGACAGACGGACATGGCGAAACTATAAGGGTTCCTTGTAGGTACTACGGAACCCTAAAAAGATAACACAATTTAAAGAATTAAAACAAAAATAAAAAAACTCTAAGATTAAACAAGAAAAAACTTACAATAATAATTAATTACTTTAATATTTTTATAACTTACAATTATAATATAAATTATAAATTATAAACAGTCAAGGAACCGGTTCAAACCATTGGCTAGCCATGTTGTGATTGATAGTTGATGGGCTTGTGTTAAATAAGTCGAATTCTGAAATTTTTACCTCATTTACAAACCCCCTACCCCTAGGCTATTCCAATATATTAGCAATTTCTCGGACAACCTTGGAATATTTTTTTTTATTCGTAAATATTTATTATTGGCTCTCTGTCACTAATTTACATGTAACAATTTGAATAGCATAATGCTGTTGATCTTCCTATAAATAAATAAAAAAATAATAAAAAAATAAGCCAATGAAAATTTTGTCGATTTGCCGATCGGTCCGAAAAGAATATTCGCACTTAGAGTTACAAAACCATGTGTTGTTCACTAGAATTGTTTTCGTAACATTATTCTCATACATTTACGATTTCCTTATAGCGTGTAAAATTATACCACGACAAATATTCCGTTGTTTGGAATCACTCAGAATCATTTACTGAATCACTCGTAAGCAACTTTGTCACGATGTAATTTACACACAATATATATATATATATATATTTTTTTTTTTTATACTACGCTCACAGCGAACGAACGTGTAGTCCATGGACATCAACAATCCACAAAAACAGATTGTAGATGCGTCGCTGCAGCTGAGGACTACGGTGTTATGCCTCATGTGCCAGTATTTTCAGGGCCTGATCTCACCACCAAACCGGAACATAGTAATGAATGCACTACTATTTGGCGGCAGGTTAAAGGTGAGACGGTGGTGCTTCCGCCCTCGAGCTCATTCACAAGAGCTCTACCACCAGTAAATGTAGTTTGTAGGCCACTTGCAAATAGTATAATATTTCAGCCCTGAAATATATACTGACCACTGTTTATTAAGGACGTGATATACCGCTAGTACGTGATTCACTCAAAAAGATAAAGTATTTGTGTTCCCTCTTACATAAATACTTGTTTGATTATATTATGTAAATATATACTTTGCCTTTCCTCTCATTTGTGAATCAATGACAAGTGAGTCGAATTTTAGTGCCCGATAAGAATAACTGAATTGTTATTTATGTAACAGAATAACGTACCGTTAAGATAAAAACTCTATCAAACTATATGTGCATCGTTTTTGTTCAGATCGTAATGCCTATGCAATAAAAACTATTTTGCATTGTTGTTGAGTTTCTACTACCACAAACAATTGTCAATGTAATAAATTCCTAAATCAATTGAGGAATCTCACTGCGTGAAACCAATCTACATTGTAATTGAAAACCTTTATATCTAATTAGAACAATGTCCGAATTACGAGTATCCAACTTGGATTGTATCTCGCCGAGTCGAACCCAAATTTACGACAAGATTGGAATTCAATTGTTACCAATATATTTGCAAACTGTCTGGGCACCAGTAAGGGTCAAATGTTGCAAATTCAAGAGGCCATCTGTGCACCGGAGGAGACCCGAAACGTGTTTGAATATGTAACGAGGGTTTCAACTACGCCTCAGACGGTAAATGGCTCGTACTACCTTGGGCTTAGGACAATCCCGTTTTTGGGTTAGCACTGAAACCTTATTTATTACGGAATTTGCCTTTCACTCATATTTTTTTAGCCGAAACCCAAGAATTCGCCTGATATTCCGGTGTAGGATATTCTGCACCTCAAATTCCTCGGCCAATTTTTACCGACCGATGGCTTTGGTTCTAAACGTTTTAGAACTTTTTCAATAAATTATACGCCCTCAATTTTATTTCTGGCTAATTTATACATCAGTGTAATTTATGCATAGGTTATTAACATATCTAAATAATACCTATATTACACTTATTCAATATGTAATTCACACATGCATATCTAAAGCAGTCAGTTTTCACTATGGCATTGAAGTTTGCCCCTATATTGCCCTGCATACCTAACTCGTTGGCCCACTACATAGTAAACACATAGGTGTACAGTCGGCCAATGAGTTGGGTATGCAGGGCAAAAACTTCTAAGTCATAGTAAAGACTTACGACACCAGTTATGGATAAGTGAGTTATATATCTAAATAGTGGGTATATTACATTTATTAAATATGAAATACAAACTTGCATATCTATTTCAGTCAGTTTTTACTATGGCGTAGAAGTTTTTGCCCTGCATACCGAACTCATTGGCCGACTGTACCTTGCCGGATTATTTTACTTTGCCTTTGGCGGTTGAGTACAGCATTTTGATAAGGTATAAGCATACAGTTCTCCGGTGCAGCGACGTATTTTCTACAAGATTTAGAAAAAGTACCGCACGCAATAAATTCTTAGATAATACTTTTAGTGGCCATAACTTGAATTATTATCGCAAAGGCAGTGATGCCAAAGAAGAGGCTCTCAACTACCGCAACAAACATGAACCGTACTTAAAGTTTATAAGTCGATCGACTTTAAATGTCACGTTCTGCTATCTCAACCACTGGCATTTTATGGAATCGACCAATAAGGTGATTTTAGATACTACCGTCTTCCAATCTTCCGAGCATTTTGCCCAATTACATTGGGGTCGACTTATAGTCTAACGGATATAGCTGAATGTTTTATTTACGTGATGCGACTGCCATTTACAACCTAGTTCGAGGTTATACGATACTCATAATGAGTATCGTATAACCTCGAACAATGATTGTTAGACTAGTTGTCAGACATTCTGACCTCTTACGACCTCTAACGACTGCCATAGATGTTCAAATGGTAACCGAGACCGACGGCTTAACGTGCTCTCCGAGGCACGAAGCTAAATTCGTAATGTTAGGCTGGTCATCCATCCACGGCCGATCGCGTTTAGCATTGTTTAACCTGCAAGATCGATTGGATCGCGCGCCTTCGACTTCGTCACAAGCTCCTCATATACTACCTTATTAATGTTACCTTAATGTTATTTATTATTTAACTTGGTATTTATTATGTTATAAAAAAAAAAATCTCATATGTAACATTAAGTTATCTATTGATAACTTAATGTTACATATCAGATTTTTTTTTTACACATATTAAGTATTTTTTTTACACAACATATTGTATTGTATTGTATTATTTTTTTTTTTACATTAGATAGAACGCCAGGAGCAATTACACTATCCAATGGTCCCAATGACAAAGCCAAATACAACACATTCACTCACACAAGCACACCCAGTCTCAGAACAAATCTTTGCGAATCACACAAAGATACAAGGGCTGTATTATCATTTTCTTTGCAACTCAAACGCGTTTCAAAATTAAAATAATTTGTTACAAACACTTAGCAGACTTAATGCGATGTCCTTATTCAGAACAGTTTTAACGTTTTCTGATTAAGAAAAATCTATAATATTGAAAAAAGTACTTTCCACAATAAATCCTTAGATAATACTTGGTAGCCATAAAGTGAATTATTATCGTAAAGCGGCACTCAACTACCGCAAGTAACATAAAACGTACTTCAAGTTTATAAGTCGATCCATTTTAAAAGTCACGTCCTGTTATCTCTACTACGCGGAGACTGCTGACATTTTTATGAAATCGCTCAATAAGGTATTTGAGATACCACTGTTCTATACTATAATGTGTACTGGGATATTATAGGTACTAGGAAAACAGCTACTTTTGTATCTAAAAGTGCATTTTGAAGAACTTAACTTAAACATATAAAAAAGCTAATATTTTTGTTACAATGACATCACTTATTGCAAATTACTTATTATGTGATTATATTTCGCGCAATACATATTTGTTAAAAAGTAATATTAACAAAAGAGGACTCTCAAAGATACTTATAAAAATGTATGGTATCAAGCAAACACACTCAAACCTTGGTCTTGTTAAATTTACCCGTTCCGCTTCCTCATGCCTCAACTCTTCTAAACATCTTGTAATTATTTTTTAAGCTTACAAGAGGCGAGATATGGCAAAGCAGGATAGACAAACTTGGCCTTCTTAAAGCAAACTGATAGTAGCCTTCTTAAAGCAAACTGATAGTAATGTTCATAGCTACACTATAATTCGAACATCCGGACAGAATTAAAACCTTTTTACGTCAGAACTCCTGGAAGTAATAAAGTTTCAAGTCCGTAGATTCAAATTCAATAGTTTGAAGTGATTGGAACGGGAATAAGTTATCGGTATTAGATCTCGATATTGAATGAATCGTTCCTCCATTTTGCGTTCATTTCTTATAAAATTGAAAAGTATGTAGAATAAAATCAATCCTTTACTGCCTCTTTCATTTGCAATTAGTATGAAGTTTAATAAAGTAAGAAATAAACTTAAAAATATTGACTCAATATTGTTGCATGGATTGGGTTTTATAGTGCAAATATTTCATTCAAGATCGTTTGAAATTGAAGTTTGATCCAATAGCCTTTACTGCTTCTTTAATTTGCATTATTTTATAAAGTTTAATTTATTAAGAAATGAACTTTAACATATTGAGCTAATATTGTTGCAAGTGCGAGATCATTTGTTATCAAGTTCTATCCAATCAAGAAATTCACATCGGTGAGTTTGAGAAAATAATCAAAAGAGGTAAACTAAACTCAAGTAGAATGGTTAACATAAATGTGACAAAGACAATATCTATAAATAAACGATTTTTTCAGATAATTAACTTGTCTAGTAATTACTCGCAATACATTTCCTATAGTCATTGCCTCTCAAATCTTCGTTGATAAATCAAACATAAAACTTTTTTACATTACAAAACTAGATGCAGATGATGAAGATATTTGCACGGCAATTATAATTTATTATTATTATTTTTTTATTATTATTATAACCAGTCTAAGTCAAACCTCCATGTTCACGCACAAAATTTGTCTTGCGCTGGAATCGAACCCGTGACTTCGGCGTAAGCTGATGCACTACCAACTCTATTACAAAAAGCACCAGGAGGTTAAAAAAACCTATGAATTTAACAGTAAATTACATTTTTAGTGAAGGTACTCAAAGATATACTTTTGGAGCCAGAAACCGTCAATTCACTTAACAAAACAGTTATATTGTATAGCTACACCATAAATAGTTAACCTGAATAGTTAAATATTATCTGCTTCTGTATAACAACAGTCCGGGGATCATTAATTCAGTTGTCAAGATTATTACGGTAATAACCTCCGTAGGCGGTTCGTAGCAGTCGTAGCGGGCACCGTAGTGGTTTCATTTTACTATCGTAGCATAGCGTGCTACGAAAAGCCAATGTTTTGTTTATCCTTCACAAAAATATTTATGTATTAAGTTTTTCTCCAAGTTATTTTTGTTTTCATTCTGAACAAAGTAAAAGTATAAGTTATACTCTCCATTTATATGAATAATGCCAAATTGCTGAAATATTTTTTTTGTGGTTCATCTACTAAATTATGTATTTATTGATTGAATTGAATCTTTGAATCTTTCAATCTTTGAATTGTAAATATTTTAGAAGAAAACAGCTGCTACAAAAAACAAAACAATATAAACAATAAGCAGTGAATCACAAATAAACGGTGCGTTTATACATTACATTAGACATTGCTACGTTCGATGAATTAAAGTGTAGACAATTAAATGTTGACATTCTCTGTTTAAGTGAAACTTTTATCAAAGAAGGACATCAGGGTAATGTTAGGCTTGAAGGTTTTAAATTAATCTCCTCGTATAATAGAACTAGAGAAAAACGAGGCGGGGTATGTATTTTATCTAAGAACTACATAGAGTGTAAAGAGCTCACAATTATGAACGAAATTGCTACGGAATATGTTTTTGAAGGATGTGGTATTGAAATCGTAGGCAGTAAAACTATTGTCATTTGTCTTTATAGAACACCTAGCTCAAATGCTATGTCATTTCTCGCAAAGCTAGATCTTTTATTACATAAGCTAAAACATAAATTTAAATATAATATCGTCGTAACCGGCGACTTTAATATAGATATTTTGAAAGCAACTAAGCCCAAACTAGAATTGGAACGACTAACGGACTGCTATAATTACAAAATTTTGATACGGGAACCAACTAGATTAAACAGCTGTCTGGATCAGATACTCACTAACGTGACTGACTCACACAGCGAAGTCATACCACTTGGACTCTCGGATCATGATAAGGCTCAAGTAGTTCAATTTGAAATTTGTCATAAACCAAAATGTATACCTTATTATTACGTAAAGAAAAGAGATTGTCACCATACTAATTTAATTAAATTTAGAGATTGTATGAATAATATGTCTTGGACTGAAGTGTATGATGAAACTAATTTTGATAAAGCATTCAATAACTTTCACAGCTTATTGCGATTGTTTTATGATCTATGTTTTCCTCTTACTAAGGTTAAAATCCAAAACAAATGTTTACGCCCCAAGTGGCTAACAAGGGGTATTAAACAATCTACCGCAAATAAGAGAACATTGCGGTATCACTATTATAAAAAACCAACACAAAAATCTAGAACTCATTACAAAAATTATTTAAAAATACTGAAACGTTGCATTAATCAATCACACAGAATAAGCAATGCCACATTCATAAACAACTCAAAAAATGTGTGCCGTGCTACCTGGAATCTCATAAAGGACAGCACAATAAATGCACAAATTGCCTCGGAAATTGAGAAAATTAATTATAACGGTATTGTATATGAGGACCCAAAAACAATAGCTAACTTAATTAATCAGTACAATATAGAAATAACATCGAAACCAAACAATAGCAATATTAATAAAATTCAATCAGTGATTAATCCAAATACTATTTATTTATATCCAACCAATGAAAGGGAAGTTTTAGGTCATATAAAATGTCTTAAGAGAACCAAGTCATTTGGCTATGATGATATAACCACTAATGTTATTCAATTATGTGCGCATTCACTTGCCCCAGTTTTAACCTAATTAATCAGTCATTTGAGCAGGGACAATTTCCTACTGAACTAAAGATAACTGTTATTAAGCCAATACATAAGAAAAACGATAAAGCTAATTTAGAAAACTATCGCCCTATTGCCTTAATACCAATATTATCCAAAATATTTGAAAAAGTTATTTATTCACGACTCATAAGTTTTCTAAATAAATATAACATAATAAAAAACGAACAGCACGGCTTCCAGAAGGGAAAGTCGACAGTTTTAGCCTCTTTCGAGCTTGTTAAAAATATTACTGAGGCACTAAACAAGGGTGTTACTTCAACTGTAGTCTTCTTCGACATGAGTAAAGCCTTTGATTTTGTTTCCCCTCAAATCTTAATAAAAAAATGTGAAATGTATGGTATACGTGGTCAGGCTGCAGTATGGTTGCATAGTTATCTTACGAACAGAGAACAATATGTTGAGATAAAGAAAATAAATGATAAAGAACAACTTACTTACAAATCATTATGTAGACTCAATCAAGCTGGCGTTCCTCAGGGCAGTGTTTTGGGGCCGTTGTTGTTTTTAATATATATAAACGACTTACATGATGCCATAAAGCACAGCTGTACTCTATTCGCAGACGACATATCTGTCATAATACCTAATAGTAATACAGATAACCACGAAAATGATGTTAACAATACTGTCTCGGATGTAATACAATGGCTGAATTGTAATAACCTAACTGCTAACATAAGTAAAACTAAATATATTCAATTTCGTCCCTATCAAGCGACGCATAAACCATTAGATATAAGGTTTAATCAACAAACTATAGTAGAGGTAGAATCAACTATGTTCCTTGGCATTGTTTTAGATTATAGGTTATCGTGGAATTCTCATGTTGACAAAATATGTAAAAAAATCAATAGATTTTCGTATGCACTATGGCGATTAGCCAAAATAAGCAATCGAAGCGTGGCTCTGCAAGCATACCACGGATATGTAAACTCAAACCTTCGATACGGCATTGTATTATGGGGAAATTCCTATGATATAAATAGACTATTTATCTCTCAAAAACAATGCATAAGAGCGATATGCGACAAATTGCCACAAACTTCATGTAAACCATTGTTCAAGGAACTAAAAATATTAACTGTGCCATGTTTATATATTTATGAATTGTGTATATTTGTCAAGACGCACCCAAACTTGTTGGTAAAATTTAGTCAAGTGTCAAATTTTAACTCTAGACATAAAGATAAATTAGTAATACCTAATCTGAGGAAGGAGATTTTCAGTAGACATAGTTATCCAATGGCAATTAAAGTGTACAATAAACTATCAAACGATATAAAATCATTGCAATCTCCTTTATTATTTAAGAGAAAATTATTTGATTGGTTGGTGAACAAATGTTTTTATAGTATTATAGACATTATATATAACAAATATATAATATATATAGACATTAACAAATTCATTATTTCAATTGACACAAACAATTTATTTATTATAATAATCCTATTGACATTTTCATTTTCTTTATTAATAATTCAATTCAATACTTATTAAATTGCTATTCATTAATTACTATAGTACTTAATTTATTTAAATTGTTTTTAGAATATTAATTATGATTGTAAATTTAATTTAATCTACTAAATTTTTGCACGCTCTCAACTAAAGGGCAAAACATGCTGTACCTGCCCGATAATTATAACAACATTTTGTAACCATGTTTTATGCAAATAAAGTTCTTGATTCTTGATTCTTGCGTTTGGTTTAATAGAACATGAAAATAATTTTATCGACACAAAAATAGTATATTGGACCAATGGATCAAGAAGTCAATTTGATTGAGGGTGTAGTTTGAGTTAGACTTAATACACCCGAAAGAAATTGAACTTTCTACCGAGTGATACATAGTGCTTTATACTACACCACAAAAAAAATAAATGCTACAAAAAAACAACAAAATCTACCAAAAATTACCAACATTTTCCAAAACTACCAAATTAAAAATATCACCAAATACAACCATAATTTACCGAAAACAACAAAAAAAAAGAAAACCATAAACTGAGATATAAAGTTTTTTCTACTTTTCGTCCCTCTGCAGAGCGCAGCGGGCGGCAAAGTAAAGAAAAGTCCCGCTATTCAGGACTCGCCCAAAACACCAACATTCTTTGATAGATATTCTCCGTATGAAATACTGCTATGAGGTACTTTATACGTAGGTGTAGTATAAACATTTTACGAATCAAAACCTTTTGTTACAAAACATTTATTGAATGCAATTGAAAATTCAAAACACGCATTTATTCTCTCAATACAGACTATGAATGTTCGCTAACGAGATTTAAATCTGTGTTTCTCTTTTATATGCGGTTTAATTATTTGTTGTCCTCTAACCTTTTATTTTAAATTGCTTGGTTGTTCTTGTAGACTGTTTGTGCCACTGCTCGTCATGAGGATTAGGGTTTGATACTCGGGTCAGCTAAAAATATTATTTGGGTTTATTTCGATCCAAAATTCTCAGAAATTGTAAAGAATATGGAAATGTACCCGGTAGATTGTATATAGCATGGGACATGTAAAGATAACTGGTAAATTATGATAACTTACATTTCAGGTGCGTATCAATAAGCAGTCCTGTCTCTAATACATGACTCACTGCTGGGCTCGGTCCTCTTCTCATGATGAGAAGGGTAAGGCCATGTCCAAATCCACCACGCTCGCCAAGTGCGGATTGGTAGACTTCACACACCCTCGAGCACTTTTTAGGCACTCTCAGGCATGCAGGTTTCCTCACGATGGTTTCCTTCACCTAATTTTTATGTGACATGATAATTTATATGACAAATACACACATAACTTCGAAAAGACGAACTTAACGATTTATTGACAGAGGTGTGTGCCGCGGGTTTGTACCCGAGACTTTCGACTTCGCAGTCTTACGGTCTCCCACTCGGCTATTGCTGCTTGGTGCGTGTTTAGTGGTAATTTAAATTTAAAAATAATTATTTTTGAATCGTAAAATTGTATTACAGAAAATTTGCCATCTATACTAATATAAAGATTTTTCATTTAATTGTTTGTACCCATAAACTGCGAATTTAATATACGCTCTTGGTGAATATTGGTATGGATATAGTTTAAGACTGTAGGAATAACAAAGGCTTTTTATCGACGTACCAAGCGGCCGGAGGCTATGAACTCCAGCTAGTTAACCCTTATTTAAATACTGGGAAATTATTGCCCACTTGACACTACTGTAATATTTTTTTATTATTTCTTTGTTGGCATCTCTAATCAGTACCAATCTCTTTAAAAAAAACCCCATTTCCCCCTTTTTATAAAAATAAGGAGTTTTTTTTCGAAATCTATAAAACCCTCTTACCTAAAAACCGTGACAAAATTTATGTAATTTTATTGAAAAAAATGTCCATTTGATTAAGGGAACTAAACTTGAATAATTGTAAGGGAGCCTAGTCTTTAACACTTGGTCGCAAAAACTTCTCTAAACCTCTGAATGTTTATCCAACCTTTATTACAGTCCGCAGCATAGAAAGCGTTTTATAATTAAATACCTTTGCTTCTTAGCGAAGCCGTCAATCCACCTCGCTATTCAACTCTTCAAAAGTTTAAATTATGCAAATTACCGTTGCACGTCAACTAGAACGCAGCGAGGAATATACAGCTCAGTTCTAAGAGTCTGACCTTTAAAATTTAACTACTAAAATATACATAGCTTCTGGAATTTCTATAGTGCACAACCCTAGGGTATGCTTTATTATGCACAGGGTTGGCACAAAGCGCAGTTGTTGAGAAAACTTGAAGGCGTTGTTGGTTTTAGGAAAATTAATAGTTGCATTTTAAATCTTTGAAGTTGAAGTTATTATATTTAGCTTTAAGATTTAATACGTTAAGTATTATGGAGAAAAAGAGACTATGCTGAATAAAGTTTCATTGTAGCTAGTTTGTAGAAGCATTTTTAGATAGCTGTTTGTTAAGTGTTTTGAAAATTGCATACAAAACGAATCTATTTATCTAACTGACACACATACTTTATGGTAAGTTTTAAATGCTAGTAAAACATAAAATTCACCATTTTTTTTTCTTTTTCTTTTTATTTTTTTTATTTTATATATATATTATATTTTTTAATTTTATTGTAATACAAATACTATAACTTTATTAATTAAGGTAATAATTAACATAAATCTTTTATTTTACCATGAGTAATAAAAAATAAAATATGAATTATTTGATGTACATAATAATATAATTATAAGTTTTGTCGCAAAAGTATTAAAATGTATTGCCAAGATCGAAATTATTTGCCATAAAAAAGGCAATCTTAAATTCATGGCAACCCTAGTATAGGGCTACTCTAAGATGCTTTAAACAGTGAAATATAATTACGACGATCAATAGGTTGATAAGGTTTGCCGCTGTATCAATGTTATGATTGAGTTTGCTCAGTTAAATGTATAAAAGATATATATCACTATGTTATATTTTGGTTTGAGTTAGAGAAGCTCTTTGTATTGAGATAAATTAATCAATCAAAGTATTTATTTGACAAACATAGGTAATAAATGTAATCCTATAGATAGTATTTTATTGTAAATTAGATATTTAAATCTAAAGCATCTAAGTGCAAATTTCGTTTCATTTGACGAACAGATGGCGAACTGGGTCGTGTACCTGCAACCCTGAGGTCGCGTGTTCAATTCCCACTTAAGACAAACCTTTTTGTGTAAGTATGTATATAGAAAAGTATATTATGTATTAGTATCAGTTGTTCTTGTACCCATAGTGCAAACTCTGCATAGTTTGGGACTTGATGGCGTTGTGTGTAAGTTATGAGATATAAATTTATATTTTTTCAAAGGACTAATTTCGGTTTTCGAGATTTTTTCCGACTGATTGTGGCAGACTAACGTTACCCTAGACGATTCTAATACATATATCTTATTATCTTATATATATATTATTATCTATAGAGTAGTAATGTAAGATATTGTATTAGATAATGTACGCCCGAAACTGAAACTACCAACTTAATTAACGATTTAAATATAGTATCTTTAGTTCTCGTTCGAAAATAATTTTACTGTGAATCTACCCTCGTCAATAGTTATAATATAATAGTTTGTTTTATAAATTGTTTTTCGGCAATCGAATTAGTCGAGTTAGTGAATATTTTATTAAGTTAAAACAAAAAAATACGGCAAGGCTTAAGTTGGTAAGATATAAATATAATATAATCTGTACGTGTGAAAACTGCATCACAATCCGTGACGTAATTAAAAAGATCTAATCGCACGAGCATAGGGAGCGACTTCATTTTATACTTTGTAAAGGCACTATTTTATAGTCTATACGTGCGTCTGTCGACTCGCTCATCGAATCAGCGCATTCATTAGAGGAAGAGATTTCCAGTGAAGCGAATAATTGACCGTCTGTACACTCGTCGGCGTTGTAGCCATCCATGTTGCAGTCTGAGAGATTTTCCACTGACTTGTTTTCATTTATAATGATCGCTATAACGGTAAAAAGTCATTTTAGCACAAAATTATTGCACCAAAATCTTCATTTATCCTATAAGTACACAGTATCATAACCAATACAAATTGACAATAATATATATTATTATGTATATTTTAAAGCAACCAATGTTTCTGAATCGCAGCTGCTGAAATACTCACTAATTCAAGCCAATTTTTTCATTGGCCAGTTTCTGACTTCCATTAGCAATATAAAACAGTACCTACGTGCAACACAATTTGGCCATCTATTCAACCAACCAACAATCGCGAGCAGTTCTTTCATTACCACACTTTACAATAGTCCACTAGCCAGCGCCTGGCTTTGATGCCGTCCGGGGCGTCCTAGTAATTTGGTGGATGAATCATGTTGTTTGGACTTTTTGCTGATCGAGTTTCTTGTGTGCGGAGACCTTTTCAGTTTGATTGATTGGGTGTAAAAATTCGTGCGATATTAATAAAACTACATTTATGTAAAGGTTGCAATTTTCTGCGACCGATTTAAATTGTCGTTTTTTTATTGAATGATAGATTTATATTATTTCAATATCTGACTTATAGTTTGTGGTATTTTGTTATGACACACAGTCTTCTCTAAATAGTGTTGCCTGTCAATGAAGTACGGCATTACTGTAAAATATTAATCCGAAAAGAAAACTGATAATTCATAGGCGTCAGCTGTCAAAATCATAAAATAATTTTTAACAAAAAAAAAAAACCGACTTCAAAAAGTAGGTAAATTAAAAAGCAACAAATAAATTTACTTCGCTCAAAATAATACGTTTTTTCATTTAGTTAAATAGAAATTATTAAATAATTATTTTATAATTCTGAAGTCGGTGCCAAGTAAAAGCTATAACAACCTTTCTACAATATCAAATTACAGTACAGACAATAAAGGGAGGCGTAGTTGTGCTAGTGCGCGGTCGCCCAGTATTGGTACTTACCACAGAAATATAACTAATATTCAGTCAGAAAATAGTTGTTAGAAAGATTTATATTATCAATACAGAGTTATTGTTTACTTGGCACCGACTTCAGAATTATAAAATAATTATTTAATAATTTCTATTTAACTAAATGAAAAAACGTATTATTTTGTGCGAAGTAAATTTATTTGTTGCTTTTTAGTTTACCTACTTTTTGAAGTCGGTTTTTTTTTTGTTAAAAATTATTTTATTTTATGATTTTAAGTGATGGGTAGACCGAACAAGAATGTTTCTCGAATGAGAAGACGACGGTTACTTGAGACGGAAAACTTATTTAAGATCCCTATATTAAAAGAATTATCCCCGTACTCCTAACCGTTGAGGAGTTGTACCTCCCAGCATCAGCTCAGCAACATAAAATGCTGACTACTAGATGCAAATATCCGAGTAGCTTTAGATAATATACAAAAAACAATATAGAAGCCTTTTAAATTTGAGGGTTGCCCTCGATTTCTCTAGGATCCCATCATCAGAACGTGACTTGAAAAAAATGGGACCACATGACAAGTATATTCTTTCAAACCAAAAAAGAATTTCTCAAATCGGTCCAGGCGTCTTCGAGTAATCGGTGAACAAACATAAAAAAAAAAATACAACCGAATTGAGAACCTCCTCCTTTTTTTGAAGTCGGTTAAAAATAAACGAATAGACGAGGTATAGTCATTACGTGGTTTAGGTGGAGACATTTACATTTAGGTATAAAAATAAATAAACCAAAAACAAGAAACAGACACAACTGGAGTTTTCAAGTTAAGAGAGAAAGAAAGAGTTTTATAAGTTTTTCTTAAGTTGACAGCTACTTTGAGCAAACAAATCTAAATCTTCATCTTTATCAACACACCAGCATGGCCCGCATTGAACGTACGACTAGCTCGAATCAAGAATGAGTTTTGCCTACATTTTTTATTGACTGTGGGTGTGTGAAGCAAGTATGACCTACGTAAGAATGCAGATGCAGATGCAGCCCTATTTTGCTTTCTATCTCACTCACGTCTATCGACCCTTACGATACAGTTGTTGGGGTGCATGAAAGGAGCCTCCCCGAGTGACGTACACAACGGTTCCCTACGTCCGGCGCACCCTGGGCAATTCGCGAGTTCTTATAAGCGAATTGGCTAATCCTTTCACCACGATGGCCAGTCAAAACCTTGACCACCTTACTGACTGTCCAAAATGCCTTACTACCTGCGCAAGAGAGGCGCTCGTGAACACCGATGAGAGCGCCATAACAGCAGTGGCCACTTATTGGACCAATGAATTTTACTCAGCCATCGACACGACGAAGAAGAAGACTGCAAGGACAGATCCGAAATCTTCTTACTTTCATCTAACGGTAGATGATAGAATTTTTGCATCGGCTATAAAAATGTGATGAATACCTAATCTCATAAAATAAATGAAATTCATATTAATTATTTTCAAGAAATAAAATCTAACAATTAATTACACAAATAGCAAACGTAACATAAAAGTTTAGTGTATAACGATTGTCATGCTGCGATTGCTTATAATGTTATTTTTATTCTCTTGGACAATTATTGTTATGGACGCTTTTAAATTAAAAGCATAATTTTCTTAATCGTAACACCGCCACAAAACAATAAAACTGTCATTGTTATAAGATTTAAGACCCCATTTAAAAGTTTCCTTCGCAATAAGAAAGGAAAAATGTCTTTAAAGGTAAGATTACAATGGCGAATGTAAATATTTTCATGCTTGGACTTAAGTATTTTTTTAATTGTTTGTAGTAAACCTAAAACTGTACGAGCTATCTTTTCCTCGATCGATAGACCTAAACAGTCTTAGAGTCTGGTGAAATATAATTAAAAAATATCAAAAAGTTATGTTACATTGTTTTGGTATTCCATGTCACATGGGTTATTATAGTATGACCGTCGAAAGAACCATTTATTACGTGTCATTTGGACCAATAAGATAAGACAAAAGATAAAATGTGACACATTTTATTCGTTAGCGGTCAACCTGAAGGCCTTTTAGACTTATAAAAGCACTCATTTTATACAATGAGAGAAATAAATAAAAATCTTATCAATTATTAAGTTAGCTCAGCTGAAGGGCGAAAAGTTATTAATTAAGTAATTTGTATTTGCATATTATTAGGCTTTTTTTAAGAACATACCCAATGTCATATACGCATTGTTTAGGTGTCTATACTATAAAAATAAAGGAAGCGTTCGTTAATATCAGAATCCTCAACATCAATAAATTGTGGTTCAGTGAAGTCACCTTATCTAAATTAAGAAACTCAAATAGGAATCGCATTGTTGAGTTTTCTAACTTCAAGCCCATTTAAGTTGCTCGTCGCTTCTCTTTGAAACCAAACACGGAACCAACTTCTGTTTTTCTAATTAAAGATCTATTTGTCATTCGAAAAGATAAACGAGTCTCAAAGAAACTCTATTAAGCTTTTATTTTTTAGTGTGGCAATGTTTTACGATAAAATTATACCTTTTAATTTATAATATAGGAGAATCGCAGCATATATTAAAAAAATATAATTAAATATTACACAACCCCTTAAATTCTCAAACTATGCAAACTTGTACTTTTGATTATTAGATAAGTGATAAAGCAAAAATAGAAAACACTAAAAGACAATTTTTTTCTTAGCTTTTATTGTATTCCTACCTAAAAAGCTTCAATAAATCCTAAAAAATCGATGAAAATTCACCTAAAAAATAATAAATCTACATTCATTCAGATTGGTGCGGTGCTTATTTCTGAATGCAAATGGCGGCTAATTGTTTCCGACCGTTGCTCTGCAGTTAAATAAAACTAAAATCCAAATAAGCTGAGCTCTTAAGTGGGACTACACTGTAATTAGCTTTTAAGTCGACGAAGACTTTTGCTCTGACAGACATCTAAGGTGTGCAGTGCAGTGGATTTCATTTATAGCGTTTATAAAAGTCTTGCGTCATTGTAATAATGTTTAAATTGAGCGCTTCGTGTCAGCTCCTTGAGTACGTTGGATGCCTTATGTAAAAAATAAACTTTATATCAGCAACGCTCACTTTTAAAAGCTTTAAAACCTACATGCCAAAGGACCCTTTAGATAAATCTGTATACTTTATAATATGAACTTAAGTACCGCAAGGTGACTCTTTGAAAACGTTGACGTAAGCTTTTAATGTTTAAGTTTGTTTGTTTTAGAGATTTTAGAAAGAAAACTTACCTACTTAAACTATCAACTTCAGAAGAACCTCCTTTGCGTGAAGCAGTCTTAGTTAGCTAAATAGACATACAAACTCTGTTGAAGAAGAAATATCTTTTTCTTTTTTTTTTTTTTTGTTTGTTACGATTACTAGAGCAATTTCTAGAAAAATTAGAATGCTAGGTTTGTTGTGTAACAAAGGTAACATTTCATTAAAATATTACGCGGGCGAAACGGTGTACGGATACCTGTCTAGAATTTAATTAACTGTAGTACTAAAACCACAAAAGGTCAGTTTTATTATTGACATGCAACGTTTTATTTTCGGACATATTCACATTTTTTATAATTCTGTTCTGCTTTTTTTATCACGAAGTTTTACATGGTGAAAAGTAATAAAAGTTTATAAAAAATCAATATGATTTCTTCTTTACTTTAATATTTGATTTATTAATTAAGTATGCTCCAGTTTTTTTTGATCTTTTTTCCTACTAATGAATTAATTTCTCATCACTATCATTTAATAAAGCGCTCTGGGGATCTAAGGATAAAGAAAGGTAGATGGTAGAAATACGACATCCATGATAGATATCCGTACTGATATTGTAAATTCGAAAGTAACTCTGTCCGTGTGTTACAATTTCATAGCTGAACCATTTGACCAATCTGGTAAAAAATGCCATGGATTCCCGTAGTTGTAGACCCCAGTAAGGACAAAGGCTCCTTTTTATCGACCAATCAAGAGGACGCACGGGGCAGTGCCATGCGAATGTAAATGCGAATTATTTTCAAAACAATCTTTTATCCGTTTTATGACTAATAAAATTCGAGGTAAGACAACTTATAGCTAACGCAAAAACGTTCAGCATTTAAAATAAGTAAATATTTTCGTGGTGAAAATCCGCATAATGACATCAGCATCTCTGAAGCACTTGTAAAATTTAATCTGGACCTCTCGACGAAATTCGTCAAGTTGTCTTCTGCATTAATGTTTTTTCCGCAAAAACTTTTACAAACTCCTCTTTGATTTGGTTAATCGGAAAGAGGGACACTCAAGTTTTTCACAACTGGAGGTTGTTAAGACGTTATTTGCCTGTTTTATTTTTACATGGCATTAAGACCGTGAAAATATAATAAAAATTATAAGACCGGCATATCTTATTCAAGAAACTTTTAATTTGAAAATCAAGACGGACATCTCGTTCACCATGTTTTGAAATATGATTTTGTGTTGTTTGACGCTAGTAAGACACAGGTCTTAATAGCGTTAATATTTTTAAAGGCATAAATACCTTTTTACTAGACAGTTTCGATCAAATCACAATTATCGTGATCGAATATATAATTATGTGTACAAATCGCGAAAGTTTAAAATCAATGAATTGTTCTTTTTTGTCCTTTACCTCTGAAAAGTTCGTTTTATAAGCTGTGTAATTTTATTCTTGATTGAAAAACATTACTAGATGGAATCGACAAGCATCTCAATTCCCAAAGAGAACATAAATTACGCTTTCAGTAATCACTACATTTGATCTCACTGTGAGTCACTTTACTTCACAGATCGATATTATCAATCAGGCAGAACCTGCCCAAGCTTAAGGTATCTACGTTTAATCTTCTTTACTTGATTAAGTATACAGCCTTTACCTGAAATAGTTGGATGACAAAATCTTTTTTATAGATCTGTTTCTAGTGGAAAACAGTTTGATTTACTAGGTAGGTATTACTTGGTGCCTTTTTTATTTTACGATCATTGTATTGGGCCATTTTGATCGGCTTGTCACTACTATGAGTAACTAAAAAGCTGGATATACAACGTAGTGCTTTATATATATGCACTTCTGATACTCGACAAATAGAACTTATGATGCAAAATATATACATCTTTCTTTGTAACCGAGGGCGTACCCCTAAACTGATAATGCAGTAAGTATGTTATGTCTATAAGAGTGTACTGCTTGATTGTAAAATGGGCTTTCAGTCATTATAAACACTATAGAGTATTGATATTTTTGTTCTGCACATACAGGGGCGGCCGATCCACTGCAATATCCGTGTGTGGCCTGTTTAATGCTCCGAACCGATCCCATAGGACTTGAAGCTCTTATTGCCTGTAGTTGGTTGTAACCGCAGGGCATTGTACTGTAGAACGAATCAGCATGGGAATGTTTCATTTCCACTGGTGTAATATTCAGCTGTTATTACTGCAGCCTCGTTGCTAGTACATGAGTAAATAAATAAAAAAAATGAGATTACCGAGAGCAGTAAAAGAGTTATTTCTATTTTTTTCGTAATTGGATGTTTGATATTGTGCCGGGAGATGGCGATAGGCTCATTAGACAGAATTAAATGTCGGTGTGTTATTATATTACCCAGAAAGGGGTGGCCCTTTCTGGGTAATATAGTCATGATGTAATGTGATGTTATATCTAGAAACATAGAATTAAATCGAGTACCTAACCACACGTTGTTGCAATGTTACTCAATCCAATAGCAAAGTGTAGTTATGCGGTTTTGCACGATCACCGGCGATGTATTGCGTATTGTTCTATCTAGGAAAGACAAACCTAACCATGTAGAGTGTGACAGTGATAGATTGCCTTGCCACAGGTGTTGTTACCGCATTTACCTACAAGATCGTGGGTAGGCTGTTTTATTGATGGTGGAACATTTCTGAACGAGCTCGTCGGAGCGAGCACCACCGTCTCACCTTTAACCTACCATCAAACAGTATTGCTTGCTCTATTGTGTTTTGGTTTAGTGGTGAAATTAAACCCTGAAAACATTGCATCACATAATCACATTAGGTATAACATCTTAGATAGTTCTTATTGATTATTTTTATAGCATATAGCTATGCTCAGCAAATTGTACTAAGTAACTGCGACCTTGTGCAGCCGATTTGACCAACCAAAGTGATAAAATAATTTGACTTAAAACGTTTTAAAATTTAAAACGTTTACGATTTTTTAATAACAATTATAATATAATTAAAAAAAATATTGTGAGGGCGAGTAGGACAGGTGTTTTGTTTGTTTGTTTGATAACGCTAATCTCGGGAATGACTAGTAGGATTTCAATATTTTTTATTGCAATTGATAATCTAATTAGTAAGAAAGGTTAAAAGATATCTAACATCACGCAAAACTTAATGGGAGTGGAGCAGTAAGTAATAGGGTTCATCCAACGAATTGCATGCCGGAAACGTCGCGGCCAACAGTTAGTTTTTAGATAATTGTATGACCTGCAATGTTGTTTTACATACTTTTACGATAAAAAAAAACGAGCGAAATCAATTTTAGAGACTGTTGACGATATTTTTTTTTCCAATTACGGTATCGATGGGCAGTTTTTATTTTATTTTATTCATTAATAATGGTCTTCTAAACATTCATACCAATTTTGAGCTCTATATCTTCTGTACCCTTGTTTGTCTTCATTTTCCGAATTAAAAGTGTACTTGGATATTTGATTCTTAGCAACAACCAGTTCAAGGCTCGGCCAACTTTGTTCGGGAATTAATTAGCTTATTGCTTTTCCATGGGATCCATTACGGAAGGTGGCTAATTTATTATCTTTCATGGCTTTTGTTGGCTAATTCATTATCTTTTATGCAAACAATGCTTAATGAAGTTAAATCTATGCGTCATGATTAAATGGAATTGTATTTTTTTTCTTTTTAAGTTAATTAATCTTATTACAATTGTTTTCATTATCAATTTACTTTTGACATTCTTGATTTAATTACGCTATGACGGATTATTGGTGATATTTTTCATCGGATATTTAGGAAACGAAAAGCCTTTGTTGTAGCCAAGCGCGAGTATTATTGATAGAAGCGTGAAATCAATATTGGTTCCGTGGTTCAACTATGAAAGCTTAACAGATAGATAGATATCTGTTATCCACGGCTTCATCTGCGCGGCATTTCGTATATTATCCACGGTTTATCTGCGTCATACGTAGAAGCTCCGCTCCCATCGCGTTTTACGTTAAAAAAAACTTATTTCATTGCCGCTCCGCTGCTATTAGTTGTTGATATTCTTCAATTCGAAACAGTTGTTTCTGATATTAGCGCGTTTAACAAACCAACCGAACAAACTCTTCAGCTATATAATATTAGATATTAGAACAGATTAGTAAGGATTTCATAACACAAGATATAATTGCAATCTGAATCAGTACAGCAGACATTTCATTGTGTTGTACAATATTGTACAATTAACGTCAGTTAAGCTTCTGGCACGTAGCATGGGTAAATTCATTCTCAATCAGAGTTTAGTGCCAAATTCTAAGCATTCGCTTTAGATCTCTCTGTGCCGTACAAAGAATGAATGAGAGAGGGAAATGTAATAAAGGGAGGAATTAAACTGTAGATTAGAGGTTTGGCCATAACGGCACTTAGTAATGCTTACTTGGTACTTATGTTGTAATATGCTATTGCTATTAAGTGTTATAATTGAATTTATTTGAGGAGCTTTACTAATATTAAGTTGTGCATGAATATTGATTCAGAGGATGATATCGGATCCAAGTGTTTAAGTTATGAGATGGGATTTATTTTATTTTAAATATTTATTTAATATTATTTCAAAAAATCACCTGGATGCAAAGAAATCTCATCGCGCTTTGCAGTTTTGTACTCTCTTAAGCGGTGATTATAGGAACTGAAATAAGATTTAAAAAAAATCTAATCAACGAACAACATTGTTTGAATTTTCTCGCTGAATATATTTCGATCGCTATACCTCGAAGTCGCGGTCTATTACATTCATAATAACATTTATTTTCCAGTTCCAAGAATATCAGCTATCTTCTAGATATTTTAATATCGCTACTTGTAATTGAGTCAAAGTAAACGTCGGGAGAGATGTGATGTTATATTTCATATTGTTTATTAACCGTTGTACCGATATTTTTGTACACACGGCTATACATCCAGTTATAGATTTAATTTTTATTTTTCTCATTAATTTAATCTCTCTCATTTTTTATATGTTTAAATACAAATTATAAAAATAAAGTACATTTAAAAATATAAAACTACAAAATTCTAGATTTTTAAATATAAAGTACGAAAAAATATTTAAAAATATATAAAACAGTACCCCACCGGCATCGGATACAGGGACCAAGCTACCGGTGCGGTGGTTAGAGCTCCAGAGAGAGGAACCTCCTCACAATGCATGCCAATTATTTTAATTATTATTATATTATTCTAGTATCGTCTTACACTGGAAATGTGTACGTTACTGACGGATACCGATCAACCGATACATTAATTCAATCGATAATCGGTAGCCGTTTGTTCAAGGTTATGGCTGTCGAATATGCATGAGTCATATATAACGTAAAAGGTATGTAATACATTTCGTAATACTTAATATGCTAGAGTATTTGGTCCTAGAATTAGTTTTGACCGAATTTGTAAGAACAGATTATAATTTGGCAATGATACGATGTATTGAATGTGTGGCAGATCTCTTGAATTGATAGCATAATAGTCTATTGTTTTAATTTTTTGGTTACCTGGGCCTTATTAGCTAGAACTGTAGTTGTACCTGAAACATAAAAGCAAATTGTTAGTACTTATGATTGCTTCCTGTGTGTAATTTTCGGCTCAAAGAGCTCGGTACTATGGATGATTATATGCATTTTTATGAGGCAACGTCTGGATACCGCATTGAGATGTTTTAATGGACGTTACAATATTTTATTATCTGAATATAATAATATGGAACTAAGTGTTGCCCGCGACTTCGTCTGTGTAAATTCGATATTTCCACAGCTAAGTTCTCACTCTACTCTTTCCATTTAGACACTGTCTATATTTGGCATTACTCAGTCTCCCGCTTTGCTTTGGTGGGAAGTAAAGATACATACTTTCCAACTCCAACTATATACTTCTGATTAAATTCGTTGCGGGTTCCAAGACAATTTTAACTCTCCCTGGAATTGCCCGTGTGTCATGCACGGTGCCTTTCAGTTGGTTACCGCTGTAGATCCTAGTGTCACAGGAGTCACAGTGGTGGGCGTGTGGGTGGGATTATATCACGTAAAAAAAGCTAAGTTCTTACATTGTGATATTTCCATGCTTATTTCCTACGAAATTCAGTAACTTCCCTCTTACATTATCAGACACTCATATTGAGTTAGGGAGACGAATTACCAAAAAACTCATTTTTAATTTATGTCGTATTGACATTCCGCACGTAATTCAATACATTTTCCATTAAATTGACAAAACTTTTAAAATTACCTTATTTATCCCTAAGGGACCAAATTCAAAGATAAAACATAAACCAGTTTTTTAATTATACCTTTAGCTACACAACTGTGAAAACTACATTTAATTCCATACAGTCAATTTTACGTGATGCGCGTACAAAAATACAGACAGACATATAGATAAAAAAATGAAAAAATATGTTTTAAGGCTTCAACTGCTGTTAAATAAATACCCCTCGTATCATTTTTCCTAAAAACTCCAATGTACAGACAAGGCAAATTTTCAATTTTATTATACGTATAAATGTATACATTTTAAAACGTACTAGAAGTGCGTTTTTGACTGCTGCAATATCATTTGGAAAAAGTGAGACAGTAATTCCCACGAGTTCGTATGTATTAAATATTTTGCCTTCATAATTTATAATAATGTTCTCACGCAGATTTATCCTAATATTTTAATATATGCAAATCTCGTTTTAAAGTACTTTTTTCGAACTCCGGTTTTTGCGTATATTTGGTAGGCCTGCGAATAGGTGTACTCAAATGAACTGAGAGCCGTTATCATATTCCAATCGTGGTTTTTTAACATTTACTCAAGTTAAGATTCGCCCCGCGGTGTGACCGGACCCATTCAAAAAAAGTCCTTGGGCGATTCATTCCGCGGTGCGAACCCCTTGTGGTATGAACAGCGCCAGTACCCGTTATAATGTACTTGACCAATAAGCACTTGACGATAATGAGTGAATAAAAAATGTGTTTGTGAATAAAAAGTTTACGTCATAAATATTTTAATTCAAATGAAGTAGTAAGTTTTAAGTCTGTCTGTTTTGTCATGTATTTTATGATTTATATATTTTTTTGTAATTTCTGTACTTATTAATGTAGACGCTGTGGTCTCCTCTAATTAAGGAAACACATTAAATAAATTAATATCACACAAAATACACGCTATGCCATCCCAAACTAAGCAGAACTTGTACTATGGGTACTAGAATAACTGATACTAATACATATATACTTTTCTTTTGTATATACATACTTTTTATACATAGAAATACCCAAACCAAGACTAACCCCCAATTTCATGCACACAAAGATTTGTCTTGAGCGGGAATCGAACCCGCGACCTCAGCGTAGCAGGCATGTACACTACTGTGTACATGCCTGCTAAGCTGCTTTTGTGAATGTAATTATTATAAATGTCTAGTGTATTACTTGTTGGAGATCCCATAAACAAATTGCATTGCAATAAATATATTGTACTAGCGAGGCAATAAACAAACCATACAATTGATTGCAATCGCCTGACTAGCGCACAGGTAGCCACCATAAGTCATGCTATAACCATAACATAATATAGCTACGTGCAGCCAAGCACGTAACTTGTAAGACGATTAAACAATAAACTCTTATGAATACAAATGATATAATTTATGCTTTGATTTCTGACATTAATTAGCCACTTCCTAGCATAATAAAGAACATAAATACACACTTATCTTTAAAAAGCCAAATCTTTACTATTTATTCTTTTTTTTATTTATTTAAAAAACGACGCCTGCACTAGGAACTCCTGTATCATTAGGGTGATCACTAACATACATTTCACACACACAAAGCACACCCAGAGTCAGAACAAATTTTTGCGAATCACACAAAGCTTTGTCTCGTGTGGGGATCGAACCCACAAACACAAGGGCAGTTGAAAGCGGCTAGGCGGCAGCTTTAACCACTACGCTAACCACTATCTAACAAAGGTGTGTTATGGGTTAGGTTCTGAGATCTTTGATTTAACAGTCCTACGGTCTCCCACTCTGTTATCGCTGCTTTCATAAATTATCGCTATAGGTTATGGAAAATAGAGTGCCTCAAGTGCTCGAGGGTATGTGAAGTCTACCAACCCGCTCTGGCCCCGCGTGGAGGACTATGGCCCAACCCTTCTTATTTCGTCTAAGTCAGTCTCAGTTAAGTTACTTAATTTTAGTTATACACCAAAAATGTACCTATCTATAATGCGAATAAATCATTCATTCATTTATGAATAGAGGCCCGGGCCCCGCAGCAAGGCATGTGTTAGATACAGGACTGCTATTATTGTTATCTAATACATGTTAATGTTACTTAACATGTGTTAGCTATTAGTGCAAAAGATTACTAAATAAAAACAATTAAATTCTTATACAGTATGTGGACAGCCACATCGTGTTTCAAGCAACTGTCTTCTTAAAACTACGAAACGTCAACGGTCAGAGTACTGGTAAATCTTTATACTGTGCTTAAGCTGTGTCTCCACTGAGTAATAAAACTTTCTACTAAGTTTTAACTATATCTGAACAGTCTGAACACGGGTTCTTTGCTATATATTAATTATTCATATACGCCCGTATTCACATCGAGACCGCCCGAGTTAATTCAAATATTAATACGTAGCTCTAACAGTTGTGGTTTTTAGTACGAATAACTAAAATGTTTGCCTTTTTGCTTCTTATATTTATTTAGTCAAAGTTTCCTCGGTTTTATTAAAAAGAAAGTTATATTATTTAGGACATCAGTTTTGGATTTGAGTATTTACTTTTAAATTTACTAAGTCCTAATAATGCGATGTCAATATTTTAATTAAATATTTTCACAATGTTCTAAATATCATCATGTCATTATAGTACGGCAATTATAACAGTTAATTTAAATAAGAAAATGTGAGGTAAAATATTTCAATACTGTTGTGATAAAGTAATTAATTTAGAGAAAAGGGGGTAATAGACCGTGGTCAATAATTTCCTCCCAAGCGATACTTTGTCGAATGATTAAGGGCATTTTATTTTCTTCATGATAATGAATTATCTACAATTTAACCTAGTTCTTAGTTCAAAGAAAATTACTGCTTTTTTACGTGTTTTGGCTCCACCTGGCTTCTGATGCCACCAATGGTACCGCAGCTGACTTTTACAAAAAATAATTGTACAAGTCCCTTAATTATTCCTCAAAGTTTCGCTTGAGAGGAAGTAGGTGAAGTCGATGACTGTCACGGGCTCGCCGTGTATAATAGTCTGAGATCCGACCGTATAATTATGTACCTATTATATTTTTTTAAAGTATCGTTAAACATATATACAACAAAGCCACTCGTACTAGACCACTTAAAAATATTGGCCCATCACCTGGTGTAAACAAGTAAATTACATATTTTCTAGAATATGATACGTTATTAGTGTCTAAACTGTAAAGTGTGTAAAGTGAGGGTGCATGAAAGGAGCCTCCCCGAGTGACGTACACAACCATTCCCTACGTCCGGCGCATCCTGGGCAATTCGCGAGTTCTTCAAAGCGAATTGGCTAATCCTTTCACCACGATGGCAAGTCAAAATAAAATTTGACTCAGCCATCGACACGACGAAGAAGAAGAAGTGTCTAAAAGATTTTTATATGTTTGTAGTCTGGTACTTAACATAATATCAGATTATACTAAGAAACAGTTGAAAAAGATATGGGACCGGCAGGATTTGAACCTGCGACCTTACTGCACACCGGGCAGTCGCTCTTAGCCATCCAGCTACGGTCGCCTCTTACCGGCACCCTAAATTTCTCAACTGTATGATACGTCATTTCGTGACGTCATTTTCATCCATTTGTTCCTATCTATGGCTAAGAGCGACTGCCCGGTGTGCAGTAAGGTCGCAGATTCAAATCCTGCCGGTCCCATATCTTTTTCAACTGTTTCTTAGTATAATTTTCTAAGCATAGCTAAATGCTATAAAAATAATCAAAGTTAAAATATCATACATAGAAGATATAAAGGAAAAAGCTTTTAAAAATAGATTCACTGACTGAGAGCTTGGAGCCCTTGGTAGTTGTATTGTTCTCATCAATGTTTTCCTTTCCTGTTCCTTTCAAATTACTTAACATTTAACAAAAAATATAAATCTTCAAATTTTTGCGGTGGGATCTTAGGCTAAAAGAACTTATTCCCAGAACGGGAATAAGTTTTAGCTCTTTTTCTCGTAGAATTATATTTTCTTTTTCAAGGAATGGAATTGGTTTTCTACACTGTTAAAGCAATTTTCTTTTTATCAAAAGAACTTTCGGGCTTTTCACGGATACAACGTTACAGCTTAAAACGCTATATTATTCGATTTTAGTATGATTCGATTTCAAGTTACCTTCGTAAAACCTTTTAAACAACTTCAAAATTCATCAAATTCTCAATTCTATAGTATTTCTTTTTTGGATGTTTGTTCGCCGATTACTCGATAACGCCGAATATACTTGTCATGTGGTTTTATTTTTATCAGATTACGATCTGATGATGGGATCCCAGAGAACCCACATTTTAAAGGCTTCTAAATTGTTTTTCGTACATTACCTAAAGCTACTTGGGTATTTGCATCTAGCAATCAGATGGAAGCTTGAACTCCTCAAAGTTAAGGAGTACGAGGATCAGTCTCTAAATATAGGCACCTTAAGGCCTTTAAATATAAGTAATGCATTTTCCAAGTAATACATAGATGAGGCGAGACGTAGATAGTGCATTTTTTGTAGTTGGAATATATTGTAAATGTATTATTTTTGGAAATATGTTTTTCTTTACAATAAAATTTTCTTATTATAAAATAATTGCGATATGTTTTGCAATGTTATGTCAGTATATTAAAATGTAAAATAAATAACAGTGAAATTGAATAAAAATAGTATGTCTAAGATTTTGCGTTCTTTTTCCCACATAAGGTTAAACATTTTCTCTACACGCGCAGCCACGTAACAGCAATTCAATAACCTTACGTAGCGATAAAATCTTCAGTCACGTATAAGGACCCCTTTCACCAAATTTCTTAATCTTTGCATCTCACTCTCTCATTCAATGTTTGTACGTGACAGAGAGATTGAAAGCTGTAGCTTAGCATTAAACTTTAGTTTAACACAATGGTGAAATCGACACTTAAGAGGAAACAATTGCTTGGCTGTTTTCCATACAAAAGTAATAAGATTTAATACAAAAGTAATATTATTATAAACAAATTATGTCTAAAACACTAAAATGCATGTTTGCAAGCGCATACTTTTTAGGGTTCCGTAGTACCTACAAGGAACCCTTATAGTTTCGCCATGTCCGTCTGTCTGTCCACGGCATAGCGACGAAACCGTTGGTGCTAGAAAACTGAAATTTTGCATAAACATGTATGTTAACTAAACAAAGAAAGTCGTAGAGTAAAATTTGGAAAAATATTTTTTTTCAGGTAGCTCCCCTACATGTAAAGTAGGGATGTTTTTTTTTTTGTCGCCTACCCCATAGTGTGGGGTATTGTTAGATAGGACTTTTAAAAACGTTTAGGGGTTGCTAAGACAGTTTTTTGATTTAGGGATCCGTTTGCGAGATAATTAACTTTAAAGAGCAAATTTTTGTTCGAGTAGGGCGTCCCCCCCCCTCTAAAAGCTAAACTACTGGATCCTAAAATCTGAAAAAAATTGTGTCGGTAGTACATGTAATGAACTTTAAAGGAAAACTATAGCGGATAAGTTCACTTCATTAGTTCAAGAGGAATAGGGGTCCGAAATGTCAGATGCAGTTACTCAGAATATTTCGTTGAAAATTCTTGAAACATAAATAAACATACATAATACATATATAAAATCACGCCTTTATCCCACGGGGGTAGGCAGAGACGATAAAACGCCATGTGCTTCGCTCCTTACATACTTCTTTCGCTTCCTTAACATTCATACATCTCGTCATACGTGCTAGCTGGTTTCGTGTACTACAAACATTTCCTATCTGAAGGACGCTATTTATCTGGTTACTTTAACTTAATTAGTTCTAGAGTAATTGGGGTCCAAAGTGTAAAATGCAGTTACTTAGAATAATTCGTGCAAATTACAAAAACCTTTGAAAGTAATGACTTGTATGAAGATGTTACTTGTTTAATACAGATAGTAAATCCCTTTTAAGTCGAAATATGTTGTTACGACTAGCTACGGAAGCCTACTGCGCGTGGCCCGACACGCACTTGGCCGGTTTTAATTTATCAGTTTGGTTGTAACAATTAATGACTAAAACAATATTGTACGAGCCTCGGACATCATGTCATTGCCCGACATACATATTTCTGCGGTGTCAGCAAATTACTTATTAATTAAATTACTCATATTTGTCATCAGTTCGCGTTCACGCTTTGTTATCCATCAACGTATCGCGTCTCACTTCATATCATATATCTTATATCATTTTATCGATCAATATAGTCAGTCAAAATTTATAACTGAGTTTTACTGTGCTATATTCCTATCATTTCCAGGTGTATGGACCGCACAAATATTGACAAAAGGGCCACGAACAAACATGCATTTTAGTGTTTTAGATATGATTTGTCTATAAAAATAGATAAAACTTTATAATATTAAAATTAAACCCATATTACATTAGTATGAAAACACGGCGCTCGGGAGTCTACCGTTAATAAGCTAGCAAAAATTATGGGATCATTCTCCAAATACATGTTATGTTCAGAGGTATTCAATTTTGCTGCAGAGGGTTATACTAAGGTGTGTTTGCAGCGGTGTCTAATATTAAATTCCAGTACGAAGGTTTATTAAAGGGAGCTCGTCTGAAGGCTACTCAGGTAAATACCTATCTTTGGGCAATGGTGATGAAATTCCTTAATGCTATGTAGGTAGTTTAAAGCGGATGCTAATTAAACTGATTACTTTTTAATAGCTTTATTATCTCTTAAAGTTTTGCCTTCTTAATCACTAATTCAGGCAATTTCTCTAACCTGTGGTAGACTAAGTAATTTTGATGGTAAAGCCTCACTTATTATAACCGTTGTCTTAACTTCTTTAAATTGCTGAAAAAAATATAAGTGATAGCGCATAGGATCCTGAAAAGTGTCTTGAAAACGATGGTTAATGGACTAGTGGTTAGCGTAAGCTCATCGCAAGGTCTCGGGTTCGATTCCCAGCTCGGGCAAAGTGTTATATGTGAACTTTTCGTCAGGCAATTCACAATGGCAGCACGGAGTTGGAATTGTGCCCAGTGGATGGCGATAGACTCATCCCCTATCCCATGTGACCTACACATAACAGGTGTTGTATCCCTCTGCCACGCCCTTCTGGGTAATATTGGCGTGATGTAATGTTATGTTAAAATAATAATTATACAGCGAATTAGTTGTATTTTTTTTAAACGCATGTATATTGTAGTTTGATAATTAAAATTTTACAATAAATAATCTTAAAAGCGCTTAGTGGCAACCATTTTCTTTTATGACAGCCATTAAAATTATATTAGTGCTGCAATAAAGAAGTTTATAGTTAAGTTAAGACATAGAAAGGACATAGTTGCATTAGGTACTAAGCAATTATACTTCTAATCGAATAAAAATTAACTCTAACTGCGACTTTCCTACTCTATTTATAAAAAAGTTTATAGTGTATTGAAGAAATGTAAGAAAGTACACACACAGTTGCCTTAGGTACTAAGCACTTATACTTTGTGGTTTTGAACTTTAAAATCGATTTACTCTAACTTCGACCTCTACCTCAAGAGAATTACCTACTAGTAGTTTAAGAAATTGAATAATTTCATCGTTTCATTCATCATTTATCCTATGGTATCAAATTATTGTAATGTCATCAGTTTAAAGTGGGTACGCTTGAAAAGTGCCAATTCGATAAGACCATTAAGAGTAGACGGTAGAGCGCCGTGTTTTATATATTGTACTTAGGTAATATAGGTTTAATTTGATATTGAGCCTCCCCGAGTGACGTACACAACGATTCCCGAAATAAAAGCGAATTGGCTAATCCTTTCACCACGATAGCAAGTCAAAATAAAATTTGACTCAGCCATCGACACGACGAAGAAGGTTATAATCCTTACTAATATTATAAATGCGAAAGTTTGTGAGTATGTATGGATGGATGTTTGTTACTCTTTCACGCCAAAACTACCGGGTCGATTTCGATGAAATTTTGCACACATGTAGCTTATAGTCTGGATTAACATATAGGCTACTTTTAATTGACATACCACGCGGGCGGAGCCGCGGGCGGAAGCTTGTATGATATAAAACTGATAAAAACTTAAAAATATCAAAGTTAAACCCATATTACTTTTGTATAGGAAATAGTCAACCGATTGTTTCTCCTTAAGTTTGAACCAGTGAATCTTTTAATGTGTACCAGATCATCATTTTCCATTGCAAGAGCTAGTAAAAATACAATAGAGTGAAAATTCAAAAGATAAGAAGTGTTACTATCTATAAAATAGTCTTCATATTTTATCAAAGAGTGCATGAAATTGTTGACATAAATGCATAAATTTCAAACTCCAATATGATATTCAAACTGAAATGCAAAGGAATGTGTAACAAATGCAGATACGTAAACTTCATATCGGATATCTTCTTCATATTGAATTCTGAATATATGAAAGTGAAACTTATGTGAACTGCTTGTCGCATATTATTAGATCAGACGGGATGTGATTTAATATAAAACTTTATTTTAATTACCTAAAAACCGCAGTTACCAAATAATCTAGTTTAAGGAGAAAATACGAAAAGAAAAACACGTTTTCCATACATATACAATACATATAAATTTGGGAAGAAGGTAAATGGAAGATTCTTTAAAAGGGGGCTGCAAATTTTTTTTTTAACAAAAATCATAATGTTTAATGTAAATTCAACTTTTAAGTCTAAACAGATTTAATCAATGTTTATCATAAAAGTACAAGATTGTTGTTACTGGTAGAAAAATAGTTAATTACACGCGAAGTTCACCAGACTCAAGAAAAAAATAGGTAGGAAATGTAAATAGGTCGGCAATGTAAATAGATATTATACGCATAATATATTATGTTGTGTGGTTTATACCAGTGATTCCCAAAGTGTGCTTCGAGGAGTTCTGGGGTTCTGCAAAGCCTCTGTAGGGGCTCCGCGAGAAGTAAGGAAAGTATACCAACCCCTGCCAACACTACTGAATCACGTTTTATAAAAAAATATTCATCTGATAGTATTAGATATATAAATTCTAATATAACCAGACTAAATTTTTTTACGAGACAGGGCCCTGGGTCTGTTGTCGAAAACCAACCCTTCCGCTAGTATTTAGAGCTCCGTGCTTAGCAAAAAGGTTCCTTTATTATAAAAGTTTGGGAACGTTGCCTTATACTAAAGCCTTATCCTCAGCTCTTCATGCAGCTAACGATCTAGATAAGTTATTATCCTTAAATGTCTTATCAACAAGGCATTCAGTTGCTTTCATTAAATCTAGTTGACGGTATATCGAACAAACTTGTAAGTTGGATTACGTGCCTGAGAACGACAAATCAACGCAGAGCGGTTCTTCGTAGAATAGTCAAGTAAAAACTAACAAGACGACTTGTCGTTTGTATTTCTTTAGACTGTCTTGTCTTAAATAGGCGTCTTTGTCGTATTTTGGCTACTATTATCTCTAACTTAACATTAAGGCGTAACAATCAGACAAACAGAGTTATTATCGAATTTATAATATACTAGTTTCCTTCTTATTGATTATTTTTATAGCATTTAGCTTAGCAAACCATACTAAGAAACGGTTGAAAAATTTAGCAACATTCCTGTATTTGTACAAATAGATGAACATAACTACGCTCAAATGTATGGGCGCCAGCCGACTTGAACACGATTTTTCAGCTGACGCTTTTATATTGCTCTCATCATCTCTCTACTCCACACCAATTTCTATCAAAATCGTCCAGTAGTTTTAGATCCGATTGTTTTCTTTTTAAAATTTACAATCTTTTGATGTGGAATTATTCCATTCTTACCATCAATACCTGTAGGTATAATATTGTTCGTAACGCATAATTATATCGTTAATAAAAAATCAGAAAAAAAAATGTGCTGAGCAGATTTTGATTCTGATAGCTTCAATTAACAATAGGCAAGAGATAGAAGGCCTGGCCCCATTTCTGTTTTACATAGCAACAGCACTTATTGAATTGTGGATCTAGTGAGGTCGCATTATATTTATATTGTCAATTTACCCTCAAAGTTTCTGACACGCTCCAGCCGTGTATACGACACGAAGTTGTAAAGTGAATTACGCGCTCGAGATCTTACTAATCAACGTGTTGGCAAATACAAGGCAGTGGGCAGTGGCCTTATGCTACTATATACGTCATGTGTATTGTCAAATAAGATGCTTTGATATCTAGTGAATATTGTGCTGATATACCAGATTGTACAGCTGCTACTGTTCTCGGAATATTCTGCAAATCTGTTTAGTTAGAATTTCCTTCTTGTTATATTGGTATAGTAAATAACTGTACGTCCCCGTAGTTAGTTGCAAATACCTACCTTAACAGAAATGTGACCTAAAACTATAGTATAGGTACCCTTGATTGTCATACACTTATAAACACTTTCGCATTTATCATATTAACAGGATTTGTCATATTAGAATAATGACGATTTTCGACAAAATCTATCCCCAAAACTACAAGAAATGTATTTTCTAACAAAAAGTTTTATCAATATTACGTCACATTATTCACATACTGTTATCTGATATGCACATTTCAGATCAAGTGAAGTGTTGAATAGTGTAGCGTAAGGACTTTATAACTTATCCTTTCCGTGAAGTTTTAAGCGAGTTGTCGTATTATGTTTGACTTTCTGAGAGGGTTAGCGTGGATCGTTAGAAACTTTAATTGTTTTCTTTGCTTAGCCTCGTTAAGAGTTTATCTCAACCTTTAAACAGGATTAGTATTACTTCGGAAAGGAAGATACTAGTCACTATTTATAGCTTCGTCGGCATGGAACATTAATTAACTACGTTTTTCTATTGCCTGCACTATTGTAAATTGTAGAAGGATTTTTATAAAACTTGCAAACTTCCAGCTTTTGCCTGTCGCTCTACCTGCGTGGGATATCGATAAAAATTCAGTCAATTGTTATTTCAGGCTAAACATAAGTTACATGGTGAGCAAAATTTCATCATAATTGCATCCATCGTTTTTGCAAGAGAAAAAACTTATACATACAAACATCCTAACAAAATTTCGCATTTATAATATTAATAAAAATAATATGATAAGACAGCGAACAGGCGTGACACCCACAACCCATGAACACCCACAATCAGCTTCTAGATGCGTCGCTATATTTGATTATAGCTATAACGTGCCACATGTGCCAGTAATTTCAGGGCAGACGGCGAAACTTCATCTCGCAACATCATTCAGGGCTTTTTCTCTATCTCTATTTTTTTATTAATTTTCATATCATTTTTTTTAACAGAGGTTAACAGTAGACAGAAATACAGAGTTGCATTTGCATTAAATGGGCTTTTATGCTTATTGGATGTATATTTCACTCCATTTTTATGCAATCAGACAATTTAAAAAGAAAAAAAAATGTCAAAACATTTTAAATACAGATTTCCAAACGACAATGCTTCCGTTAATTTTAAATAAAATTTTACATCGTTGTTAGTTTTTCATTTTTTAATTATAAGCGGCCCAGTTACATTCACATTTTTGTAGCATCCACGGCCAGTCTCGGTTCGGAAAACATTTTTACAATAGGAAACAATGAGGCTATTCACACTACTCATCTCAGTCATGGATTAACTGAAAGAGCCACTGGATGAAAATTATTCCGATTTGTACGGACAATAGCAGTAAGGCGTTTTACGAGGTTTTTTTTCGGGTATAAAATTATTTTATTCTAGCTGAATAATAGGTGAAATGTGAAATAAGCAGCGATAGCCGAGTGGGAAACCATAGGACTGCGAAGTAAAAGGTCTAGGGTTCGAACCCACGGCACACACCTTTATCAATAAATTGTTAAGATTCGTCTTTTCGAAGATAGTGTGTATTTATCATGAAAATTGTCGCTTGTTAACGGTAAAGGAAAACATCGTGAGGAAATCTGCATGCCTGAGAGTGACTAAAAAGTGCTCAAGGTCGTGTGAAGTCTACCAATCCGCACTTGGCCAGCGTGGTGGACTATGGCCTAACCCTTCTCATCATAAGAAGAGGCCCGAGCCCAGCAGTGGGACATTTGTATTAGATTCAGGGCTGCTATTATTTTATTTCTATATTATAGGTGAACAATAGAAGTAGTAGGCGATTAATACATACTGAAATATACCAAATGATTGGATACTTCGCGATACCTACTACTAAGATGCGATGCTTCCACAATTACATTGTTTTGTTTATCTTTGCTATGTTGATGGCAGAGTCAAATTTTGTTGGGTGTAAAAGCGTTCTCATCGACATTATAGCGCCTCTCTTGTGCAAGTGGTAGGGCATTTTGGGCACTCAGTATGGTTGTATAGCTTGTATTGCTCTATAATCATATTTTATGTTAGAGACATCCATTGTTTTTGCTTAAATTGTTTTGTTTAAATTACAGGCAAGTTTGTGCCTATAATTTAAACGCAGGCTTAATCACACTGCCGAGCTAGAAAAAGAAATGTAATATATACTATTTGACGGCGCAGAGGATAAAAGTCTGATCATAAAAGCTGTACCAAGACTTAAAAGGACTAAACCCTTTCAGTTACTGTAATGAAGTGAGAACAATGTAGTACATTGCAACCTATCTTCGAAGAACACAACAACAAAGTGTCTTTCCGGTAATAGAGACTATAAGCAAAGTGGTAATGGACGTATTCTTAGTTTTATTCAAATAACAAAGTAGTTTAAGTTTTAATCAAAATATTTAGTTGCTTTTCAGGCTAGGTTGTGATATTTTATAGTGTTCTACCCACGTGGTGGGTTCATCGTTCAATGAAATATATGTATACTTATATATATATATATGAATTTATGCCTCATTGGCATACAGGCGTTGTTATAGGTTAAATATTAAAATACTTCAGAGTACAAGAGAAGGAGACTTACCTCTGTACTAAATTAAATATAAACCATATTGTAATAAACTTCTCGGTCGTGCAGGAAAGTTAAGAACAGCCTGAAGCAAAGCTTGGTTACCGTAAACTTTATATATTTATGTTGTTACGTAGATTATAATATACAGTTACTCAGTTTGTGTAATAAAACAATTCAGGTTTAAATTTCTTAAATAAACTGTTATGGTTTACATCTAAGATTCATGTAAAAAGTTAAAAGTTATAATTATATAATGTAGTAAAACATGCGGGTGTTTTGAACTAAGCTTGTACAATATACCCGCACTTTATTTTGTTTATGGTGGAAAAAAATTGTTTTAGGTAATTTCTAAGATTAATTAATTGATAAGATTCACTATTTATCGTGTTATTTGCGTACTATTACATCTATATACAACAAAACCATATTTTTTTTAGTCAAGAGCTCTCAAAATGATTGAAATCCAGTCCTTTATAAAATTAAAATATTTTTTATGTATTCATGAGGGCTCGTTATAATTCCATAACATTAATGAGTAATGACTCAAACAATTGATGCTAAAACTTAGCCTTTTCTAAAATCATCGATAAAAATTGTGAATATCTTTTCAAAAATTGTGAATATCACATTGGTTTTCTCGCAATAAGTCGCAATGCACTTAAAGAATACAATTTCTTCAGTGGAACTCGTGAACAGTTTACTTTTTGTATCTGCAATACGAAACATTACTAAGATAAGAACTGGGAATATCATTCATTCAAAATATAATGAAAAAGACCTCCAAAGGCTTTAAGACAGTGATGTATTTAAATGTTGCAGAGTTGAAAGTATCGTGTTTCTTAAGCAGGATTAAATTGTCTTGTAATTAAAACAGTTGTTACTCAAAAGATAGTCAGTAACATAATTATCAAGATTATAACTGGTATGGAAGATAGCGAACGATATTTCGTATAATTCTGAAAGCACGAAATTGCGTACAAATAAGCAATTCTCGAACTTTTTTTTTTATTGTTAATCCTTTAGTTCTACCAGTCGTTATGAATTTTAAAATAGGTTTTTTTTTGCTGTATGAGGCCGGCCTTAATGATTGAAATCCATGTTAATGCACTTAAAAAATAATCAAAACAGCAAATTACAGAAGAATAGCAATTTCTATAGTGGGACTAGTAAATCGTTTACTGTTTATATCTGCGGTACAAAATATTACTGAAATAAGAAACAAGAATTTTATTTGGTCGAAAAATACCTCCAAAAGGCTTTAAACGACTGTATAGTTTTTTTCAACAGGATTAAAACGTCTCGAGATGAAAGCAGTTGTAACTCAAAAGATTACCAGTAACAAAGATAATAACACTTCCAACTGGTACGAAAGATAGCGAGCGATATTTCTTTATACTTACATATTTTTTCCTTTTACTGCAGCTCTGTAGGAAATGACGTTGTATTCAATGGACTAAGATGCTTATAATAGTGTGAAAAATGTCGTAATCTTGCGCTATTTAGCTTTGAAGCTCAGCAATTGCTTTGTGACTGGTGTTCTGGATCATTGTAAAGAATCTTGAACTTTTTTATTTATTTTATCTGTAGCAATTGAGAAAATAAGCACAATTGAAGTATTATTGTTGGGGCGAGGCTTTGGGTGTTTACGTCGACCTCCGTGGGTCTATTGTGATCATAATTGAAGTTAAAGCACTCAAAATCCAGAATAAACAAATACATATTTAATAAACATTACTAAGATAAGAACTGGGAATATCATTAGTATGATATTTTTATTATATTTATATATTTCACAAATGAAGTAACTTGTTCTACAGATATTTTGATATTGAATTCTTTTTTTAAAAAAATGCGTCCCTAAAGCTTCAAAATCACGCTATTAACAACTGTTAAAAAGTGTTTTCGCAAGATTACTTTCATATATTTGCGATTTTTCCCAAATTGACTTTCCGATTTGTTGAAATTTCTGATGTTTTTTAACACGCTTATATTAGCTTCACCTGTATGTATGTATGTATGTATGTATGTATGTAACCGACTCCTTTGGACTCGATTTTGACCCACTTTACACGGACAGATTTCATGAAAATTATGCACACCTGTCAAAGATCGATGACAATGCAATAATTCTATTAAAAAAATAAAAAAAATAAAAGAAAAACTAAAAATACGCTCTTATGAATTAACCAAACTAAAAAGTAGAAAATAAATAATAGTTTAAAAAACTAAAAAACACGCTTTTAAAGTACTTCTAACTAAAAAGTGAAAAATAATTCCTAATATAAGCTGAAAAAAGCGTGGGGCGCTCTGTGCCATATTTTTCGTCTATCGAGCAACCCACGCTTTTTTCAGCTTATATTAGGAATTATTTTTCACTTTTTAGTTAGAAGTACTTTAAAAGCGTGTTTTTTAGTTTTTTAAACTATTATTTATTTTGCACCTAAGATAGTAAGTAAGCGTCTTAGTAAGGATGTTATTTGTACTTAGTATAAGTAAAACGATTTCCATGAATGAGATATATTATGTTGCATCAAGGTTTCTCAGTGAATATTCTCGGTAACTAACGGTTTATCCGAAGAACCGTTAACTTTGCCGAAGCTCCAGGCATTGTAACAAGATACCTGAAGTCTAACAAGACGTTGCTCTAAGCTGATTAATTTATTGTTCCTAATATAGGAATATGTATAGTATTCACCAGCAGTTCAATTGTATTACTTTGTTAATCTAGTGGTATAATTTGTATATCGCTGCTACTGCGAGGTCTTGGGTTGTATTGAATAATGATAATAGTTCAAGTAAATATTATGATCTGAGACGATTATGGAAAACAAAATCTTATATATATAATTCTCGTGTCACAATGTTAGTTACCTTACTCCTCCGAAACGGCATTACTGATTTTTACCAAATTTTATATGGTCTGAGAATCGGCTACTATCTATTTTTCATACCTCTAAGTGAAAAGGTTTGTTCACCCTTAACATTTTTTTTTTAATTTTTGGACAAAATTTTTGTTTAAAATTTTCTATAATCTGGCATTAAAAATACATACAAGCCAAAATTTTTACTCTTTTATCACCAACACCTATTTTTTAATAGCCATTTTAGTAACCTTAGCGCTTTTGACCACATGAACTTTATGGGGTTTGACATAACATTCACATAATGCCAAATATAGTCACAGAGAATGTATGCATAGTTAAGACAGGACAACGTCTGGCGGGTCAGCTTGTAGTATATAATAGTACTAGCTGACCCGTGCCCACTTCGTTGGGCTTAATGTTCAAAAATATATATCTTTCATAGTTAAGGCAGCGTTCGTAAGAAACGTTTTCATTTGAATGTTTTTTCGCCGATTCACTTTGCAAAACGGACTACCATGAAAAGCCTTTTTATTTTTCGGTTTTTATATGTATAACATATGACACTCAGCAATAATGTGTCTTTCTATTTGTGAAAGAAGATTCCCGATTATTTTTTTTTTAATGTACCGAAAATAAAATTAATGAATGTCGAAAGTGTGTTACGAAAAATTCAATTTTGGGGACGTCCGCTGCGTAAAGAGCCGACCGCGCGAATGAGCCGCGCGGGTACCTACCTCTCAGATGTAAAAGGAAGGTCACGCCTCCTTCTTCCGAAGTGAGCACGAACGCGAACCGAAATAAGCCGAAACCATCGCGCGCCGCTGCCGCGCTGCTGTGGCCTTCACGTATAACGATGAGTTTTTCTCCGATTCTCTTTACAAAACGGACTACCACGTAAAAACCTTTTAATTTTTCGGTTTTTTATATAGCCTATGACACTCAGCGATAATGTGGCTTTCTATTAGTGAAAGAATTTTTAAAATCGGTGCAGTAGATTCCGAGATTACCCCTGACAATTTAACAAACACACAAACTTTACCTCTTTATAATATTAGTATAGATAAAGTAATAACAAAAACATAACTGGTGAAATGTGGGTGTTGTACAACTCTACCATACCCTTCTGGATAATAATGGCATGCTGTTATGTTATGTTGATCAACTGCAAAGGTATCCGTATTATAACTACGGGGACGTACAGAGATTTTGTGACTACTATGGCAATATTTATATATATTATATTCAATTCCCCACTAACAGTCTAGTCGAAACACTCGCGCATAAGATACTTTAGTAATTTAGACTTCGCAGAAACGTAAATTATTTGATTAAGTTATTCTTGTGAGGTGGCAGTTACATTAATATAGTATATCACAAATTAAACCACACTATGAAACGAATGTGCTACTTGGAATTATAATCATCTGTAGCTTCGTAAAGAGTATGTTAATACATATATGTTAATACAGATCTCCTTGGAAATATGGAAATTAATTCATGAAAAGCCAAACGAGGGTTATAATAGGGTACTCTATGGGTTATCCTGGAAGTGTTATAATTATCTACTGCTTTAGTAAGCAGAATATGGAGAAAGGCAATGTCAGCGGTTAAGGGGATCACTTTTGCCAAATCACCGTGTCGTTTACATAATCAACATTTGTGAACATTCAAAATCTCTGAATATGGTTTTGTTGATTCTAAAATTGTCTACCTAGCTTTTTAGAAGTTTTTTGTTCTCTAAAATAATGAAGCAAGTAGCATAATAAAGAATAAGCATTGCCATACAACGTGGAAACACGATGTCGCTTTTTGACATAGATGCGGAGGAGTTATTTAATGCTGTAAAGTTTTGAATATCTTTTTTTTTTCGTGTATATTGTATATAAATATTTATCTTTTTATATTATTAGGTATAATTGTAAATATCTTATTATCAGTAGTGATTATAGTTCATTGTTAATAAAATATAATTTCTTTTTTTTATTTAGATAAGTTTATATAATTCAGCTTTTAAGCCTTAAAAATACTTTAACGGCATTAATCATTCATTTTAGAACAGAGTAGGCAAATAAACTTTGAAAGGGAAGTACGAATAGTTTTTAGTTCACAGAGGATTTAATAGTAGTCTGAAAAGGATTATTTTCTGAGTTATCCCTAGTGGCCTTGTCATAATCTGACGGAGGACAATCCCTAGGTTCAACAACTGAACAAAAAGAATTTGTTATGTCAACTTCAAAGAATTTTAATTTTGCATCAGTTCGTCGCTGAGGAATTTCGCCTGTGACGGCAAATGACAGAAAGTTGTATGATTAATATCTTTTGTTCAAGGTAAGTGTTATTAAATAACACTTCCAATTTTGAATTTGGGAAATGAATACCGTTGTTTTTGTGGCAAGTTTTCAAACGGTTCTTGGCTAAAGAGGGAACAATTGATTGGCTGTTTTCTTTACAAATGTAATATGCTATGCTATTCAATGTAGATTTTTAATATTATTAAGTTTTTATCTATTTTTATAGACCAATCATATCTAAAACACTAAAATGTATGTTAGTTGGCGCCCATCTTTTAAAATTATTATTATAATTTGCATGTTACTCAATGAACGATTAAAACAATTTTAAACAAAATATCCACAAAAGAACTTGCGTTTTAGTGTGTTAGATATGTTTATATCTAAAAAATACATATAATCTTAATAATATTAAAGTTTTGTTATAAAGTAAGTTAAGTTAAGTTTTACCCATATTACGTTAGTATGAAAACACGGTGCTCGGGACTCTACTCTTAATGATATTATATTTACGCGATTAAGACACGTGTCTATTTTATAAAATTACTCTTAATTAGTCTAATAAAAGCTAATTTCGAAAATAACCATAAATTGTAACCAAGATTGCAAGAATAAAGTTTATCAAGCAAACAAGATAACAAAACATAATATATAGAGGAAATATGTTTTGTATGTTTGTACCGAATTTGTACCGGCTCTAAAACTACAGCACCGATCCGACCGAAAACAACGGTGGCTTGTGTACCGAAGTAGGGCAACAGCTAACCTGCGACCTCTATGAGCGTTAGCCTGCGGGTGACAGATTTAAGGCAATCTGCTCCCTGAGCAGAAGCTGGCCCGAGAAGGTTGTGCGACGTGTTCCTCGCGCGCCTTTTACAAGGAGGGAGGACTACCCTGCAGCACTACGACGAGACCGCCAGTTTGCACGGCAGTCGAGATTCCTGGGTGCTACCGTCCATGTGCGAGCGATACCTGGCACCCCGGTCATATCACGTTGACGGAACACACTGGGTTTTAGTCCGTGCAACTCGGACAAAACCAGCGACTCTATACCCGGGTCGATGGTATACATCAGGCATTTTCAAGAATAAAAATAATGAAAGGAAAACATTGGCTATTAATTATAATCGAGGTACCACGTGGGTGGAGGCGCGCACGGAAGCTTTTCTATTATATAAAGTATATTGTTTCAGTAGATTAGTACCAATTTTGGTTATGTCTTTGTGATAAAAGCTGATCTACTTCTATGGGATACATTTCACTCTGTTGCTCTAGAAAAAAACTCGAAAATATATCCCAAGTAACATTTTACTTATTTAAACATAGTATGAAATACAGATTCAGAAAAAAATAACATCGTTAGTCTAGTTTGCCTAACAAACACAGCATCCAATATCATGATTTCTGTTCGTTCAATTTTCGGGAAACCAATCGTTATAAAAAGTTTGTCCAATTTATGAACTAGCTGTAGTTTGAATGTGTAGTTACATGACATGAGTAAATTTACCCAAAAACGTGTTCCGGTAGGACATAACTTTTGTTAACGATGCCTGCTGTCAATTGATATTCTAACCTTTATGCAAAACTACTCTAGGGTTCCGTAGTACCTACAAGGCACCCTTATAGTTTCACCATGTCCGTGTGTATCTCTGTCCGGGGTATAGCGTCGAAATCGATAGTGCTAGAGTGCTGAAATTTTGTATGAATATGTATATTAATTATGTTAAAATAGTGGCAGAATAAAATCTTGAAAAATTATTTCTTTTTTGTATTTTCCGTAGATGTTAATGAGATGTTACTTTTTAGTCGCGTACCGCATAGTGTGAGGTATCGTTAGATGGCTCTCATAAATTATAAATAAATTAAATAATATATTTGGATTTTTTACATTAGATAGAACGCCAGAAGCAATTGCACTATCCAATGGTCCCAATGACAAGGCCAAATACACACATTCACTCACACAAGCACACCCAGTCTCAGAACAATCTTTGCGAATTACACAAAGATTTGTCCCATGCGGGGATCGAACCCACAACACCAGTGCAGTGGAGAGCGGCGAGGCGACCGCTTAAACCACTACACCACACGTGCAGATAAAAAAAAAGAGTAGCAACAAATAGTCTTTGCAACTCATATAACACTTATGAGTTGCAAAGACGTTTTCTCATCACGTTTTTGTCATATTTTTAATATGACAAGAACGTGACAAAATCTTTCTCGTTCTTGTATGCTTGCCGCTCAGAAGTTGAACATGAAAGAGTAGAAACCATACAACACTGTTTAATTGAAACAGGCAAAACACAAATATCGAAAACAGACGACAAACAATTGTATTACACAGGAACTATAAAACTTCATATGTAAATAAGTAGTTACTAAACTTCTACCCGCTTATTGACAATCTCTGCTCACCGAAAGTTTGCAACCACTAGTCATGAAAGTTTGTTACCCCTGACTGTATTGTAGTTAGCATTTCATATGTTTCGCTGCACTTTGTACTGTGGCTTTGCCAACTACTCTTTGAATACTAAATTCGTATTGTTTTTGTGGCTTTTTGCCACTGGCGTTCTCTTCCTTTCAAAGGAGAGCCAAAAAATTAAAATTAACGAGTATTTATTTATTTATTTATTTAATAATACAATTAATATACAAAGAATGACATGCTTAACAGTGTAATATAAAGCTAACTAGGTTTTTCTATACACCTTTGGATTCGTCGACGGTAGTTTAAAAAAGAATCCGGGTTAGTTAGAACACAGTATAAATATGTACAAACAGTACGGAAACTGCCTACAAACGTGCGAAACGGCACGCACACATAAACATGCACACCGACGAGACCCCTAAGCGGCACTCGCTACTGAGAGCACCGCGACAACCACTTAGGGGTCTTGTCGGTGTGCATGTTTATGTGTGCGTGCCGTTTCGCACGTTTGTAGGCAGTTTCCGTACTGTTTGTACATATTTATAGTGTGGTTAGAACATCACATATCTAACGCTCACTTACACTTTTATTGTTTACCCTCAATAATTTTTATGCAGATACAGTATGCTCCTTTTTTGTAAGTATATTTTTTAATGCTTTTGACTAAAAGTTAACATCACAAGTACCTAATTATTATAAGTGCTATAGGCTTATTTGTTAATATTCTCAATAAAATGCTGTTTTAGTTTATATTTTATGTTTCTATGTGTAAGATTAGTAGATAACAGTAAATGTATTTTTTTTATATTTAGTTGTCCTGTTAAAAGATTATGACTGACGATTAAATGACCTAAAGGAAGCAAGAACTATAGTATATTTCGACCCATCGATCGACGGGCATGACTTTTTGCTTGAGCATAACTTAATAGTCTTAATACCAACATTAGAAAAGCACCTTCGTTTTTTTTAATAATAGCAGCTCGGGCCTTTCCTCGTGATGAAAAGGGTTAGGCAATAGCTCACCACGCTGGCCAAGTGCGGATTAGTAGACTACACACGACCTCGAGTACTTTTTAGGCACTCTCAGGCATGCAGGTTTCTTCACGATGTTTTCCTTCACCGTTAATGAGCGATAATTTATGTGATAAATACACACATATCTTCGAAAAGACGAATCTTAACGATTTATTGACAGAGATGTGTGCAGTGGGTTCGAACTCGAGACCTTTGACTTCGCAGTACTACGGTCTCCCACTCGGCTATCGCTACTCTATTTTTTATTTACGCCAATTTAAAAAAATTTTAATGACATCATATTACAAACTGCATCTATAAAGCGTTCAGTACAAATGCTACTTGATAAAATGTTGAAGATACCATACGGTCTCACAATCAGGTTATCGGTTATGGAAGAACCACCACATACCGTACCATCGATCGATTCCATAACTTAGTAACCGGACATGACGCTGACACCGTTCGCAATCATGACGCCAGGAACCTCACTTCCTGTTTAACTCCGATGGATATTTCCTGGAGGCTCAGGTAGTCATTATGCTGGATAACCTTGTTTAAAACCGGAGATCGATAGCCTTAAGTAAGAAGTTAGTCGGTAAGAGCACAATGTCGTTGATAAAAACTTTGCAGACGTGTGTGTGATTTATGAACATTCGTTTTTGCATGATATTCATAGTAAACTTATTCTTAATTTTTTTTCCATCAAGACAGCAAATATTTAAAACTTATCTTTTTGCTCTGATATATATATATATTTTCTAATTGTGGCTCAAAATTGCGTAAAAGTAAAAATACTTACTTACACAGAATATACAGATTAAACAGTCTCGGTCAAATAATTAAGAACGATTGGTAAATTCCTAGAATATTTCACAAAATTGTAACTTAGATATAAGTTTGATTATTTTTACTGTATCTATGCTATTTTTCTTTTTGTATAAAACAGACTTACACATAATATATATTATATAAAGTAGCCATGTATAAATCATTGTTGTTCATTGAACATATATGTGTCCAGCTTCATTGGTGTTAGATTGCTACTATTGAGTAGCAATCTTACACCAATGAAGCTGGACACATAATTGAGAACGATAATTTGTTCGAGATTTTACTAAAATAAGAGTTTTCAACATAAAAATGGCACGTGACCTATGATCTAACATAGAAACGTTTATTTGTCAAAAACATGGTAACAAAAAGATGGTACAATTCAAAATGAGGACACAACATGTTTCACAGGATGTATGCAAAATATATAATGTTATAATTTATGTACTAACATTATATTAAAGTTCGAACCATCGAATTTACGGCCTCAAGTATAATGTTCTTAATATTATAAATGGGGTGCATGAAAGGAGCCTCCCCGAGTGACGTACACAACGATTCCCTACGTCCGGCGCACCCTGGGCAATTCGCTAGTTCTCCAAAGCGAATTGGCTAATCCTTTCACCACGATGGCAAGTTTATAAAATTTGACTCAGCCATCGACACGACGAAGAAGAATATTATAAATAGCGATATGCAATATCTGACTACCACGTGAATGGGGTCAATTTACGTACAATGTCTGATTGCGAATAATTGCTTGCTAAAGCTAAGAGGGGTCAGTGATCAATCAAATATTGAACCGGTCGATTGCTCAATTGGTACAAATGCAACCGTTTTATTGAATCTCGTCCGGGATATGCTTTACTATTTGATTTCATTTCAGTATTTACGCTCGGTCGTGGACCGGCTAAATGTGTCTTCCTAACCTAACCCGTGGCTGACTTAATATTTTAATGATGAAGTATATTAATGTACTTAAAACCAATGTGAGATAAAAGCATTGAATATATATTTTTATAATTATGTATATGTTTTGCAGCTTTAATTATTATGTCTCTTTTAAAATTACCTTTTATGGGTTCCCTAACCAGAAGATAGACCTTACAACTTAGATTCCATACTCTCCAACAACACAGCCACTGACACCTTCATGGTACATCTCACACACATAGTAGACACGCTCAAAAAATTCAACAACACCTAATATTCACCACATGCAACACTGTACACTTACATATTGACACACACAATATATATTACACATACATAAATATTTATACATAAATAACCGAATAGATTAAGAAATCAATAATGCACCAATAACTTTGTAAACATTGTATCAACTGTAACTTAAACTGTAAAAAACTCTGTATCAAATAGCAGAGCACAATAAACTGCTCCTCGGGGTGGTTTTACCCTCGGGGAGACAATACAAAAAACCAGAAAACAGAAAAGTTATCCTCCAGCTATTTCACAAACTGCACCATCAAACGAGAAAAGAGTGATAACAATTCGCGAATTACTGCCCAGGTATTTGCTTCGTTTTTTTTAAAGCTTAGACTGTCTTTATGGAAATCCTTATTCCATTTGTATATTAGACCTTTCATAACATCAAGTCGATATTGCCCAGAAGGATACCTATAGCAGAGGTGTACCTGTATTCTCAACTTCACCGGGTATGTATTGTCACATTGTGTAAATGGTGATTGATTAGGAGAAGCCTATCACCATACATTTGGAATAGCTAAAGACTCCCTGCTACTACTAAGAATTCACTCACGAATGACTCTGAAATTAGTACTAATGTAAAGGAACAGGGTGTGATGTTCCTCCACCACAAAGGGAGGACCCTCCGACCAGGCTCGGTGGTATTGCCTGGCGGACAGCTGTCCAACGGTAGCGTATTGGAAGTGGTATATATATTCACTTGCTGTGAACATTTTGTTATCGCGATTCAGCACTCGTTGACATATGTCACGTGATTATGAGCGGATACCGCCACACTAATTTTGCGCCAGCATAAGAATATTTTTTTTTCACTTGTCGCTTACTTTTAGCTAGACCAAAGTGGTAATATTTCATAAAATAGAAGTAGATTATTTTCTATGAGGTGACTAGTGATATCATAAAAACGAGGCCAAATTGATGTAAACAAATAAATTCCAACATAAAATGTCATCCCAGTCTATTATCATGATTAGATCTTATGCCTCGCACTCTCATTTTTTTATTAAATTTACATATTAATGAAGATTGATTGGATTTTCTTTGAGACAATTTGTTTTGTTCCTTTCTTATTAGATTTTTGAGTTTCCCCATGAAGTATCCTGACGTGAATGAAATATTATCTTTTATAAGTTAAGAAACACGTAAAGTCCGTATGCGGCACTAAATGAATTTTCGTGTTGATAGAATTTGGTTTTTTATATTTGATTAGGTTCCTTTAGGATGTTTAGGTTTTTCTTCTGTAATAGATAAATTATGTAGTCCATACAAAAATCTCTTTATTTAAGCTTAATTCAGCACATCCGTGGTGTTATGGCCAGGATTCGAACCGACGAACTCTCGATCGCAAGCCCGACGCTTTATCCATAGCGCCACGGTCGCTTACATTGGTAATATAATAGTAGATAGTGTTTAAAACTTCAACAAAGGTCATTAAGTTAATTGCGTAATGGTTAGAATAAAATTAAAACTATTTTGTATAATTTAAACAAATAACTATAAGAAGCTTAGATAACATTTACCCAGTGACTCGGAAAAGCACTCCATCCCGTAATTGGAGCTAAATGAAAATAAAATGTTGTCTATTCACTTTGTTGAAGTCTTGTAAACAAACTTAATGAATAGCTCAGTAAAATTCAACGTGAACTCATTTCAGACTCGCATCAAACATTGTATTTTAATACTGAAGTTTTTATTATGTTGCTATACGGAAGGCTAGCGATACAGCCCGTGGGTGGCCGATTACGTCATTTAATAAAAACTGAAAGTGTTCCTGTGTGTGCCTCTAAAATTGAAAATTGGAAAAAAAAACCACCAAATGTGGAATTTGGATCGTAATAGCCAGAGAAAAGATGAAGTAGATAGAACGGCTAAGATAAAACGTCAGCCTGTCTTCACCCACACATATAAATACAGAAATTATTGATGCATTTTTGACTTTTATAGGTGCAAAATTATAGTATAGTAAAAGTATAGTATTTAGGCCCGGGACAAGCGATAATATATAGCGCAACGCAGCGTAGTGGCAGGTCATTTAACGGCGTGCAAGAGAGAAGGAGTTAGAGCCTCTTGCTCACACCCAGCGTTGCGTTATCTATTCGAGCTAAACCGCTGCCGTTTGTCTAATGAGGCGGATTGCAAAGCCTCAGGTTCAATTTGCCTTGTCGGGCAATAATTTTATTTTGGCGTTTTGTATGGTAGTTCTGACTAGTGGAACAGGGTCTGCAATTAGTAGATGGTTGATACATAGGACCTACATTTATCTTATGAAATGTCGTTTTAAGGAATCTTAGTGCTCAGTTGTTTCCTGTCATACCGTCTTGATAATAAAAGCACGATGTTATGTTCAATACCGATATAAATTTCTGCCCAAACAAAATAGAAGCTCATAAATTACAGAAATCCAAAACTAATACAACAACGACTGTTTGACAATAAAAGATCAAAGAAAACAATCCGTCTATTTATTTTGTCTGACAAAACAAGCCTCTACGTTTACTCAGTTCGGTAGACATTGTATGTATGTCCTTATACATATATGTATGAGATAAGGAACACCTGTTGCTATCTCATATTAGAATAATGCGGCAGATATTGTTTTGAGTTGACTCTTATTATGCATCTACATTTAAAAAGGGTTTGCTTTTTAGAATAACATTATTGCAAGTGTGTTGGATTGTTGCATCATATAAATTATCGCTTGCTAACGGTGAAGGAAAACATCGTGAGAAAACCTACATGTTTGAGAGTGCCTAAAAAGTGCTCGAGGTTGTGTGAAGTCTACCAATCCGCACTTGACCAGCGTGGTGGACTATGGCCTTACCTTTCTCACAATGAGAAGATGCCCGAGCCCAGCAATAGGACATTTATTAGATATTAGCTGACCCGGCGAACTTCGTACCGCCTTAGCGTAAATTTGATGCACTACTTTATTTTGTATAGCTGACCTATCTTATGTATGCTTACTATTCAATTTGAACTGGAATCCATAATATCCTTCATATAAAAATGAATACCTATTTCCCTGGTCTCGTCATACCTGAGAAGGACTTTACAAATTTTAATAAATAAAAAACAAAATATATATTTTCATAATAGTGTTTATTCCGTAGGGTTCAATAATTTCACTTATATTTTTACAGAAAATTCATTTAATATATATTTAATTTATTTATTTTTTTACCTTTTTTTTTCGCGACAACGGAAAACGGGTTTCATTTATTGATATATAGACAGGGCTGCTAATATGCTTGTTGGACTAGCCTTCTTACGGTATCGTGTTTTTTACAGTGTTATCTGTTTTATCGTATAACATAGAATCATGTCAATGTTACCGGCACAGTATCACAAAGGTATATAACACCCACGTTTATGTTTTGGTCTCATATGATTGGGGCTGAAGCAATCGCGATTTGTGCAAATCCAAACTACATGCTACTTAATTTTTGTAACGGATAGAGCTTTATTTACACTTATACCCAACTTGGGGATCGAACCCGATATCTGTGGGTAAGAGGTGCATACGCTAACTGCTAAACCAACGAGGCAGTTAGTTCTTTCGGTTTTATATAACAAAGCGATCCATTGTTATTTCTTTTATATATATAAAATCTCTGTATAAAACGAGGTCTTCCATTCAAGTTTCAAATGAATTCACGTCATAATAAACTGCTTTTATTTATTCGCTTTGTTCGGTGAATTCCAGCATTTTATTTTCATTTGCTTGAGTTACGATTTGAAGCGTTTCGCCGTTGTTTGATAAACGCTATTTGTGTTTATTACGACATTTGTTTAGACCTAAAATAGAGCTTAGTATCAACTTGTCAACTTTCTATGTATAACATTAAAGATATTTAAGAAAAAAATATACGAGGGATCATTTTAAGAGTAGTAGAAGCCAAAACATTTTTTTTTAGAATTTTTGTCTGTCTGTGTGTTTGTACGCGCATTACACAAGAACTACAAACGCAGGCTCTCCGTTTGCTGCGGTTGGTGTAGTTTGGCAAAGACGTGCCACATAATAACATATAGGTAAATGTTCAACTGCATCTGGTTAAAGTGAAAGCCGAATACATAAACTAAAGAACTGGGCGATGGTCTTGTTGGAACTCATAGTACCTGAAATAATAATTAATCAATTAATATTAATATTCATTAAAACATAAAAAAAAATCTTCATTGGATATAATAACTGCGGGTTAGTTCTAACAAAAATAAATTTTCATGTTTCTAAGCTTTTATAAAGTTAATGGACTCAGAACCAAAAGTATGGTGCAAAATTTGAAATTAATTTTATAGACTAAGAATTTTTTTTTAATAACCTAAAATATAACAAGTTTTTTTATTGGCGATTTGATATATTTCAGCATTATTTCTGATGACACAAACAATACACAAAATGAATGACAGAATAGTTTTAAACACGTATCGATAATTTCTTTAAACTACCTTCAGTTTGTCAAAATTTAATTATGTCCATCTAAAAGATCAAAATTTAACCAGTCTGCGGCGACTGAAACTATGCCGATAGTTACCATTAAAACATAGAAACTAAATTTCAATGTTGAAACGTACATAACATACCTACATCTATGCCATATTTATATTTGGTAACTTCATAAAGATCTTGTTAATAAAAATGGCTCCAAAGTCTTGTTTTATTTCTTTCTTTGAAGGTTGGATTACATAGATAAATCTATCGATCTTTTTATATCCCTTCACAAATAGCACCGTGATGGCTTCAGGCAAGTATCCATAAAGCGTGTTATGAGCTTTTTCATGGTTCACGCACCATAAAGCCAATGAAACATGCCTATTCTCTACATAGCACCTTTAAATTTTCCCTTGTTACTAAGATGGTGGGCGTTCAAAAGATTTTCCAGATGGTGTATATTTGAAAGGTGCTCCCAGACCGCGAGCATTGGTTTGTGATGTAAACCTTACCTTTATACTATTCAGAATTTGAAATTTTATTCGATAACATTACGGGCAAATGTTCGCAGTCTGAGAGTATCCTAAAACGACTAGATTGCCTGAGTTTAAGCTTTAAGATTAAAAAAAAACATTTTAATGTCACTATCACGGTCCGTTCTTTCTTGAAAATAATTGTCAAATAGAGTCAACGACAATTTTTTCATTAGATTAAGTGAGGTGAAAATTTTAATCGCAACAGGTAGCACGACTGGATGACGGAGTGGGTAGAGTACCTGCCTGCGACACCGAGGTCGCAGCTTTAATTCCCGTACAAGACAAATCTTTATGTACATGACCATGGAGGTCTGTCTTGGTTTCGGTGTTTCTATGTATTATAAGCATATATTTATAAAAGAAAAGTAAATATATAGTATTAGTTATTTTAGTACCCATAGTACAAGCTGTGCTTAGCTTGGAGTGTGATAAAAGAAACAAATAGGTAGCTACTTTTTTAACCAAAACATTGGTAAAAGCTCTCATTTTACCAAACATTACCTTCAAAGCACGTACAACGAAATCAATGCTCAGATAATAAAATTCGTAACCTCATTATTACTTTATCCATTCAACGGCAAATTTTCCACGATGTTCGAGCATATTCAAATTCCAAGAAGAAAGTAGGGTATTGTTAAGACGTGAACCTATACAATACGTGATGCGGAAACTCAAGGGCTCATTAGCTCTCTACTAAATCAAACTTTTTGAAGATATCTTGCGAATGACACTTCAATTTTCTCTGCTTGTTCAATATTGGAAAAGTAATGCAAACATTTTTTTTGTATATATGAGTGGTTTGCTAGTAAGGTCAGAAAGTTCTAATAGCTTTTTATGTATTTGATTCAGTTCAGTTTTTAAAGATCTTTATTGCATAAAAATAAACACCAAACGTAACAAATCCAGTGTAAATTAATCCTAACAAATTATAAAGTAGATTGCATTATACAAAGCTAGTGCGCATTTTTCCGAACTTTTAGACATAAACATAACACATTACACACATTATAAAAATATTGTGAGAACATACATATTTCATGCAAGCTTTAGTAAAGCATTACATTTATTTGCATACTTAAATAGATACAATTTGATTAGATGTCGGTTTAGGTTTAATTGGTATAAAAAAAATAAATGAGTCATAGTTTGATTGACCGCAAACTGTCATCTACCTTGAACTGCCTCGATGGTCTAGTGGTTAGCGTATATGCCTCTCACCACGAGGGTTCAATTCCCGGGTTGGACAAGTAATATTTGGGTTATTATTTTAAATATACCTAAAAATACCAGGTGCACCTCCTTCTGGTTAATAACCGGTGTAGTTAGTTTTCACTCGTGGTGAGGTGCATGAAAGGAGCCTCCCCGAGTGACGTACACAACGATTCCCTACGTCCGGCGCACCCTGGGCAGTTCGTGAATTCTTCAAAGCGAATTGTCTAATCCTTTCACCACGATGGCAAGTCAAAACCTTGACCAAGAAGCTCATGAACGCCGATGAGAGCGCCATAACAGTGACCACTTATTGGGCCAATTAAATTTGACTCAGCCATCGACACGACGAAGAAGACTCGTGGTGAAAACTGACTACACGAGTAGAAGATTTTTCCCTCATTCGTAATTACTTTGCTCTCTGTACAAAGCCGAGTTAGTTAAAAATCGAAATGATAGCTCACAAAACCAATATCAAATGAAATTCTCAGCTTCATTCAGTAATTGTGTTTAATTCCTCGAGGTAACACTTCAGACTATTTATTTATCTAAAAAATCAAAGAGCACTTAATCAATATGGAGAGGAAACGAAAGCAAATATCTATGCTAATAGTCTGCCAAAACTCGCGGGGAGCAGGAAGGTACGTTGTTCCGCGCATCTATAATTTGACAATAAGATTTAAAAGACGTGCAAGAGCGGCGCTCTTCCACATTTGGCAGTGAAAGACGTCTGACAATGACTATTCCTTTTGGTTTAATTGTCTAAGTTATAAACTTTTCATCTGCCATTTCTGGATGAACAAATAAGAGGCCTCAAAGGAAATAAAATTTAATAAAGAGTAGTTACATTTCGAAGTGTATTGACGTACCCTTTCTCTGTATTTGTCTTGGAAGTGGAAAGGGTAAGGGGTAGGGGAGGTAGACAAACAAAAGGACGCGAACAGGCCTTTTAAACAAACCACCGTACTACCTTCGCCATTAAATTCAAAAGATTTTAGTTCGAGTCGCTATACACAGAGGCCGGCACATTATATATTCCATTGCAGCGTCCATCTGAGTCAACTGTCACTTGTCCGAGATGTCACTTGAACGGGTCGGCGCACCTATGTGTATAGTGAACCCTGAATATCACAATACCGGTGGACTATGTAGGTTCACTCTCTATCACTGAGTCCTAAACTTTGTGAAATTTTAATGATAAAGGCTAAGGATATGTTTTCTAGATGTATAAACAATATAAAATATAATAATAATAGGAGCCCTGTATCTAATACATGTCCCACTGCTGGGCTCGGGCCTCTTCTCATAATGAGAAGGGTTAGGCCATAGTCCACCACGCTGGCCAAGTGCGGATTGGTAGACTTCACACGACCTCGAGTACTTTTTAGGCACTCTCAGGCGTGCAGGTTTCCTCACGATGATTTTCCTTCACCGTTAGCAAGCGATAATTAATATGATAAATACACACATATCTTCGAAAAGACGAATCTTAACGATTTATTGACAGAGGTGTGTGCCGTGGGTTCGAACCCGAGACCTTTGACTTCGCAGTCCTACGGTCTCCCACACGGCTATCGCTACTTAAACAATATATTCCATTAAAATCCAATTCTAAGTGCGTCTGTTTCTGACGAAACCGCGTTCTGGCTAAACCGAAGAGTATTGATTTTCTCTAATTAATAGTGAATTGTAACACGAGCGTCTCTTTAGCGGTTGCCAATAGTTGTTTGATCACAGTGTTCAAACAAACATCGGACTAGCCTCTAAAGCTTCGGTTTCCTAGGCAAGCGGTGTGGAATAATACAACCGTAAAGATAATGGTAGAATGACGTCACTAGATCGTTTCCTATGTAAAGTAAATGTAGTGGTTTCCTAGAGAGCGGTGATTGACATAACGTAACACGTACTAATCGTGTTACGGCCATAATATTACGGCCGCATTATTCCACACCGCTTTCCTAGAAAACTAAAGCTTTACAGAGCATATTAAACTACAACGTATAATACAGCTACAGTCAGCAACATAAGCCGTTGTACACTTAAAAATTTTCAAAGTACCATACAACACACATATTTGTCATAAAAAATATCACTAATATAAAATAATACTCGCATAATCAATTACTCTTACTTAGTTTTTTCATCAAATCATGAAATTATGTCAACTTCAATAAATAAAAAAAAAAAAACGTTAAAATTTTTTAAGAGTTTAACGACTTATGGTGCCGACTGCACCTATAAAACATTTGCGTGGTATACGTGGTAGCTTTAAACACCAGCACAGTATTATCATCCACCACTTGTGGTACCACTAGTGTCATAAGTGGCCAGAAGGGCTAACATAATGACCCCGAGATAGATTTTCGCAGGTACCCATTCAAAAATATGTCGAAAAACGGTTTTGTGTTGTGTGCAGGCGCTTTAATGATAAAACAATATTGTGGTCTGTAGTATGTTATTGTCACATCAAAGGTTCTATTGAGTCTAAAGTTTGAATGCTAACTACGTAGATGAAATACCGTTTGATAGACCAATAAAATAATTGGGTGGATTTATTGAGCCGTGACGTGACCATGTGGAGTGAAACATTCATACTCGAATGAGTCGTACGAACAAAACAAACAGAAAACGAATATTTTAAGAACAAGCGCCCAAGAAAAGAAAGAAAGTAGAAAATTGTACTTGTTGACAAAATATATTATCACTTATCCCCGAGTGACGTACACAACAATTCTTTACGTCCGGCGCACCCTGGGCAATTCGCGAGTTCTTAAAAGCGAATTGGCTAATCCTTTTACCACGATGGCAAGTCAAAACCTTGAACGCCTTACTGACTGTCCAAAATGCCCTACCACCTGCACAAGAGAGGCGCTCATGAATGCCGACGAGAGCGCTATAACAGTGGCCACTTATTGGACCAATAGAATAGACTCAGCCATCGACACGACGAAGAAGAATTATCACTTAAAGAGAGAATAATATTTTTCTAGTACTCTCCCTCTCATTAATTATTTTAATGTTAAAGGACAAAAATTATATTATCCAATACCCATTACTATTAAATTTTAGGTATTATTATTATTATTGGGAAGAGGCTTTGGGTGTTCACGTCGACCTCCGTGGGTCTATTGTGATTGGTAAGGTTACGGTTACAAAAAAATAAAGCTTTGATGTGTACAATGATTAAATATTTTATCCCATTTATGATTATTTTGATACCAAGTATAATATAATATAATCATAGAAATCTTAATAACTAGTCAATAGAAATGCTATCGACTATCTTTTAACACTGGGACGCATGTCGCCGTTTTTCAAATACCACTTTTTGTATTCCTGCAAACAAAATTATTCTTTTTGCGATGACATTAAGACGACAATTCCTCAACTCGCACTTGTGTTTGACTAGACAGATGCGCGGCGACAAGGTCACGCGTCTTTGACATTTCTATTGCCTTATTATTAAGATTTCTATGAATATAATAATATAAAAAGTAAATTATATTATACAGATACCTACCGAATCCTAACCATGGCCATTTCAGAGGCACAACACAAAAAACTGTAATTATATTAAAGTCTTTCGGGATCAGGACATTCAGAATTCAAAATTCTTAATCAGGACTTTGAGGTACAGTTTTTTTGTATTTATACTGTTTAGTATTATTAAAAAAAACTGTCCCTCGAAGTCCTGATTGACTTAAATACTATCCGCATCAGATGAGTATAATAATAATAATAATAATTGCTTTATTTTTCAAGTAACAAGACTCATAGGTGTTAGTTACAATATTCCTTATACCTATATTAGTATTCTTATTCTAACTACTTGACCTAAGTCATGAATTTATGTGAATCATCGCCACACATCTATCACCGAGGTGGTGGTATAACTTAATTGTTTTTTTATAACAATAAAGAACGGCACACATTGACGCAATTCTCGTCATTCTACTTCCAAGGTTTTACAGCTTGGATTACGGGACCACCGGCGTTAGTGCAAGCCCGGATTTATTTAATTGCACGACGTTAAACTTGATACTCTGTCTTTGTAGTTGATTGTTTCTATTCTATGTAGCTCAGAATGTGATTGTATACTAAGATAAAAAAAAAAGTATTTAGAGGGAAGTCGTGCTAAATATATAGTCTACTCGATAAGTTGAAAATGGTACAAAATAGAGATACTGGTCTTAAAATTATGTGCGATACCTCATTGGATTCGGAATGACGCCTAGAAAAATGTGCCAAAAGAGTGTATTAGCACATAAAAAATTGCAAAAGTTATAAACAATTAAAGATGAAAAAAAAATGGCATTTTGTTTTTGCCAATATTTCATTAACGATTAATATTTAAGAAATTTCAAAATAAGATTCTGAAAGAAGAGGAAATTTCCAACGAAAAATTCATAACTCCCGGATCTCTATCTCCATTATTTATAATTTTAATTTAACGCTGAAAATAGGTCTGCACGCGACATTTTTAGGTTGCACGCGTGGCGTCAAAAGCGAGTACGGCACATGAATTAATTTATTTAAGGTATTGAATATATTTCTTTTAATTTGAAAAAATTATGGTATGTTTTGAATACTATAAATAATTTATTCCCGTTGGAAATTCTACTTAAAGTTAATTTTTCAACAAGTTAAACAATTATTAACTAACGAAATTTTCTCGAACTACTGTCTTAATTGTAAGTGAAAAAAAATGATTAAATTATGATCGTAAAAAAATTTCGCTTCGTAGAGCCTTTCTTACATATATAATTAACAAGATCGTGCCATAAAAGTTAAAAAAATATTTATACTTTGTTTATAACAGTTTTTGTACTTCAACAACATTACTAGGATTTTTAAGTTTTTGTTAAAGTAGAAAAATTTAAGTGAATATTGACGACCGGATGGCGGAGTGGATAGTGTACCTGCCTGCGACGCCGAGGTCGCGGGTTCAATTCCCGCTTAAGACAAATCTTTGTGTGCATGAACATGGGGATTTGTCTTACTTTGGGTGTTTCTATCACTACATAGTATAAAACAAAGTCGCCTTTTCTGTCCCTATAATAATAATAATAATAATAAACATTTATTTCAGGCATAACTACCCATATTAAAGTAACAAACTATTAACTTAAATTCTAACATCTTAACTCTAAAATTTCACAAATTGCATAAAATGAGATCATAATATAGGCGGTCTTAATAAATACACAGAATGGAACACGGTAGCCACTACAGTGTTGCCGCTCTTACTAATTCTTTCATAGAAAGAAGCCCTGAGTTTCCTCATTAGCCCATGAAAATCTGTAACTCTGTTCTCAGCAAACATCCCAGACGCACTACACCGCCAGGGCAAGTTGTGCATAGCCCGGAATGCGTTATTATACTGTACACGAAGAGTGTTATAAGCACTCTTAGTGTACTTGTACCATAATTGAGCGGTGTAGAACGACTGACAGTATGCCTGGAACAGAGTTACTTTTACTTGCTTAGTGCAGTGATGGAATCTCCTTGCCAACATATTGCTCCTACAGGCTATACTGCGCCTCTGTCTCTCTAAATCCTCATTGTCGGACATATTTTCTGTAAGTATGTGCCCTAGGTACTTAAATTTACTAACAACTTTTAGTTGTGTCCCACATAACATAATCGGCAGTAAATTATCCGGACCCTTTCCATGTCGGAACACCATGACTTCAGTTTTGTTAACATTGTAATGTAATTCGTTTTGAGCTGCATATTTTTCACAAATTCCAACAAGTTTTCTTAGTCCCATGGCTGATGCCTATTGCGTATGTGCGCCTTACTATGGCCTATGTGCGCTTAAATCTTTAAAACTACGCAACGGATTTTGATGCGGTTTTTTCCAATAGATAGAGTGATTCAAGAGGAAGGTTTTTATGTATCACTACATAGTATAATACAAAGTCGCCTTTTCTGTCCCTATATCCCTATGTGCGCTTAAATCTTTAAAACTACGCAACGGATTTTAATGCGGTTTTTTTCAATAGATAGAGTGATTCAAGAGGAAGGTTTTTATGTATAATACATGCATATTATAGTAGAGAAAAGCCGAGAAATTTAAAGATTTGCAATGTGATGTCGTAACAAACATATTTTTCTGCGCTTACATTGCAAACGCTGGCTTAACCTTACGAGATAGATCAAATTTATGTACTACGGAATTGCATATCTTAAAAAGATGAATAAAAAAGTCCGTGACAGCATATGTTTATCTCCTAAGGATAACCCAGAGTAACCATTTTTATCTTTTACATATTACAAAAAAAATATGGGTTATTTACCAAGCTATTTTAAACGATACAGTATCATTCCTTATCCAATGAAATTACATTAGATACGTTGTGCATTTCATGTAGATCAAAATTGCCCTTTACAGCATGTTATTTAAATGAATATTTTCGAAGATATTACAGATTTAAAAATTGCGGGACGTAGCGTTTGCGGCGCGGCGGTATCGGCCGGTCGGGGCGGCGGGAGCGAGCCTGTTCAGAGGGACAGAGAATCGTCAGTAGTGCGTTAGGCTCGACTCAGTCAGCTTCGGGATAGATATAAAGCTGAGAAATGTAAAAAGTAAATAAGTAAAAATGTTGTGTATATTCCAAAGATAGCAGGAAATCTTCATGGTATAGAGAAAGGGGGAATTGTTTTACTCCAAATTTAACGCGTGTGGGCCACGGGCAGTAATGAATAAATCAAACTACTGGATCGATTTTAATCATTTTTTCAGTGAGTGACATAGGCTATATATTATATACCCGTGCGAATCCGGAGCGGGCCGCTGTGTTTTTATATACAACGTTCACAGTTTTTCTGTAGTGTATTTAGTATCAGCATTGTACTCGTGCGAAGCCGGGGCGGGTCGCTAGTGTATAATAAGTATGTATTTACAAAAGAAAAGCATATATGTATTAGTATCAGTTATTCTAGTACCCACAGTACAAGCTCCGCTTAGTTTGGGACTAGATGGCGTTGTGTGTAAGTTGTGAGATATTTATATTTATAACGGGTGGCGCAAAAGTAAAGACCCTATTTGGTTCAGCTATAACATTTTTTCTAAATTAGAAAACTAGATTTAGATTTTTTTAAATGTATATTTGTGCCATTAAATTTCGTACCATTAGGATTTAAAGATGATGTCTTTTAAATGGTGACCTCCAGAGTTGATACACCTTGAAGAGGATGATTTTCCTTCAAAATTGGTTATGAGTGACGAAGCGCATTTCCATCTCTCAGGGCATGTCAATAAGCAGAATACTTGGTTCTGGGGCACTGATAATCCGCGCATTATTCAAGAAACACCTCTACACCCACTAAAAGTTACTGTATGGTGTGGCATCTGTGTTGACAGAGTGATCGGACCCTATTTTTTCGAAGACGCTGGAGGCAATGCGATAACTGTCACTGGAGAACGCTACAGAACCATGTTACGTGAGTTTTTGATACCCAGTTTGGACGAATTGGGGCTGGAGCACATCTGGTTTCAACAAGACGGCGCTACGGCACACACAGCGCGCGACACTATGGACTTAGTGAGGGACGCTTTTCCAGACCGAGTTATCTCTCGTTTTGGCGATTTGCCTTGGCCTGCAAGATCACCCGATCTGACCAGTCCAGACTTCTTTCTTTGGGGTTTTTTGAAATCTCGGGTGTATGTGAACAAGCCACAGACTCTCGCAGCTCTAAAAGAAAACATTCGTCAAGAAATAACGAACATATCGCAGGAAGTGTTACGGCAAGTTATGCAAAATGTCATAAATAGGGCTCAAATGTGTATCAACTCTGGAGGTCACCATTTAAAAGACATCATCTTTAAATCCTAATGGTACGAAATTTAATGGCACAAATATACATTTAAAAAAATCTAAATCTAGTTTTCTAATTTAGAAAAAATGTTATAGCTGAACCAAATAGGGTCTTTACTTTTGCGCCACCCGTTATATTGTGAGATATTTGTGAGATATTTAATGATACCCAGGGGTTCATAACCGGTCAATGTCCTTTTATCCTTACATAATTAAGCCTGTAGATTAGCTATTAAGATAGTCTTTAGTCTATTAAAATAGGGACATAAGGGACTCAACTGGTATTCCTTTGTACAGAAAATAGCGCATCTCTGCCATGCAATCAGAAGTCTTATTCAAGTTACGGAACTAGTTACCGGGAAGCCGCCGGCACTTTGTAAATAGTGCCAATTAGTTGCAACAGGTGAACGCCCCTGTATATCTCCCCGGCTAATGTCTAGATTGCAAAGTGAACAAGACAGACTTTGACTGTAGTCTTGTATGAGTTGGATTATGAGATTAGATTTGTTGAACTTCGAATTTATCATTTACGCATACAATGTTTGATCGTGATCTCATACTTTAGAATAAAATCATTGTTTTGTCTCTGAAATAAAAGAATAATAACTTTTATTAGGCTAGATTTATGTCTTATGTCTTTATCTGGGTAACAGCTTTTAGCCACATTAATTGCCATCAAAATCAATCCGGTTGTTGAGCGATTAAAGCGATACATTAATTGTTCGTCTATCTACCACAGCTAAAAGAAAAAGATGTTAATGGTTGATAGACAGAATACTCAAAGTAATTATTGTAAACTTTTGTACTCGAAGTAACAAAGCCCTACAAAAGATATCCCACCACCAAAGGTAGGTAGTGCCTAGTCACCATTTGGAATTTAATCGTTAATATGTTTTTCACAGACAACTTTTTAACAAAAGACAAGTAATTTGCCTCTATTTGCCTTTATTTTCATTGATCAGAAAATAATATAATAAAAAGTAAGGTGTGTAAGAGCTCATTATGTCGTTTGGGCTTAACGTTTACTGAGCGGAAAGACGTTTGGCCGCGCCTGCGTAATTTTGTGGATGTTGTTATTTTAATCTTCTACCGCTTTTATAGCGCCTACATTATTGGACGCTGAGTAGGCCTTTTAGTATTTTAAAAAAAGAATACGATCAAAAAATTTAGTGTGTGTGGTGATTGTAATATTTACTAAGAATCAACTCTTCAGTTGTCTATAAAAATATTGGTTTCCACTTTTCATATACTAGATTTCTCTTTCAACACGTAATAATAAATCTGTTATGAAGTTAAAAAATAAACATGATAAAAAATAAGCATGAAAGTAATAAGCTTTCACCCAACGATCCTGAAATTATAAACCTTATTTGTGTGGGAAAGTTTCTGAAACAAAAACACAATACGCAAAAGTTGTGTTACACGTGGTATCGCGTTCAACAAAAAACGTTTCATTCCCTATTAATAAAACAGCGGCAGGCCAAAGGTACGCTGTTCACCTTTTTTTTTAGTTGGTACAAAATTCACCTTGTTTTACTTACAGTTGTTAAATGGCTGGCAGAGAATGAATATTTAAGAAGCTCGAGGCCGCCAAGTCACATTCCTCCAAAACTTAAGGGTAGACTACCACCCACATACAAAGGTATTGCTGTCTCTATCGGTCTAATATATAGATGTGTGAGTGAAAATACATGTTGATGTTCAGTTGTTACTCAACGGTGCAATACCTAGGATTTGTTGTTTGATAAGTCTGCCGATTTTCAACAAAATGTAAAAGATACAACCATACTCATTTTGTATGAGAATTCCATACCGGTTGTTCCCTCTTAAGGAGAATATAAATAAAATAAAATATCTCATTAGATTAAAAACTCACATAATAGTCGAGCAAAATGACCCATCGTCATAAGGAAAATAAAAGATTTCACGACTCGTCATATGCCTGAATACTGATGGTCTTATATAAAGTTATCTTACCAATAAATTAAACCAGACTTAAAATAACTCGATTAAACTTTGTAGCTTTGGAATAAACAACATCGAATAAGACAGTAAATATATCGATAAATCATATCATTTTTATCGATTAAGCAAGTTTAACTTCGTTTTATCTGGTTCACAAACATGAAACAGCGTTTTAATTCATGTTATATGTTTCGTTCTGAGCGTGAATCGTCTCCGTCTTGGCACTAAAATAAATTTAGGACCAATAAACCGTACAATGGCTTTGATTTCCTTTTATTATGTGTACCACGCGCGTCATCCGAGTCTCTTAAGGCGTGAATATCCCGATTGCGATCTGCAAACGAGAGCGCTTTCATTTCTGAAATACGCCCTGTTTGTGTATGCCGCATCGGTTTTTACGAGCGACTGACTCGTTCGGTTGAATATTATTCAAATGTTTTGTTTGGATGCAGATTCGTGTCTAGCGTAAAAACGTGATCACCCACACAAGAGTTCTATAGAGGGATATTTTAGGGAGATCCCTAGAATCTCCCTCTATAGAACTCTGTAAATTAACCCTCTAAGATAATAATCTAAGATATAGAGGGTCGTTCAACTCATAATATTATATAGATTCAATTTCTTCACTTTGTACGATGATATTGCCCTCAGAAGCCTTATTTATGTATATAACATTGAATGATTTATTGAAGTTATGTTCGTCTGGTAAAATTATCAAAAATATAATTAGAATTTTAGATTTTTTTTTAATATACCTACTACATTATAAGTGGCTTTTTCAAAAACTTCAGTCAGGTTTTCCTGTGTTTAGTAAACAAAAAGAAAATGAAATAGAAAATCTCTAATTGTGTCTACTACTCTTTATGAAGTCCGTAACTAATGCATATTTAATTTTCATTGTACAAATTCTCTTTGTCCTGAATATTAAGGCTAGCGACTTAAAGTTAGCATTTCTTAATAAGTTCCTTCAGACGTTTACTAAGAATAATTAGTTTGCTTAGTATCAAAGCCTGTTTTTCTAAAAAAAAATCTTACTAGTAAATTGCAGATAAAAATTACTAGTATTCTTGTTAACCCACCCCTGCTAAGCTTATTTCGTTTGTATTAGGAGGAAGTATACGTCCGTGGTGTAATAGCCAGGATCCGAACCCACGACCTCTTGGTCGTAAATGTGAATTCTTAGGTCAGCATTTTAAATATTCATTCACTGCCAGCCATTAAACACTGCTAAGTACAACCGACGTAAACTTTGTACCTACTAAAGAAAAGTTGAAATTCGTCCCTTTGGCTCACCGTAACCGCTGTTTTATTAATAGAGCGTGAAATGTTTTGTGTTGAGCGTAATATTGAGTGTTACACAACTTTCCCTTGTTTTGTTTTTCTTTTCGAAACTTTTCCCAACAAATTAGCTGAACATTTTTGGGTCGTTAGGTCAATCTTTTTATGGTTCACGGTGTTAGCGTGTTTTTATTGAAATCAGATGCTGAATAACACACTGTGCGATGTTATTTCCGTTTTATTTTTTTACTGTCAAATTTTACTCTGAGTAAAATATGATAAAACGACCATCAATCCAAAAGTCGTTATGAATAGTCACCTACATAAATGTTGAGTAAAGAGAACTAAAACTAAGTTATAGATAATTTTAAAGATTTCACACTATTTTTAAAACATGCTTTTGTTCCCATTTCTGACCAAAAACGAGTAACTATAGATTAAAGATATTTAAGAAAAAATAATACAAGGTGTCTTTATTAGAGCAGTAGTAGCCAAAACATTTTATTTTTTATTTTTCGTCTGTCTGTAGGTTTGTACGCACTTCACGTAAAAACTACTGCATCGAATTGGATGTAATTTCACAGTTGTGTAGCTAGAGGTCTAACTTAATAACTGGTATAAGTTTTATATTTATTTTTATATACATATCTAAGGGGGTCAATTTTAAGTTTATATGAGAGGTTCGTCAATTATAAAGGAAAATACATGAAAATCTTCATATTGGTTCTTAACATGATGTTAATTAACGCTAAAATAGATTTTTAGAAATAATCCTCCCCAAGGAGGTGAATTAGAGCTTGTAAATTGGGGTTAAAAGTGTATAAGGAAAGTTCCTCGATTTTGCATAAAATAGTAAGGAATATCGAATTTCACGCTGACAAAATCGCAGGCCAAAGCCAGTCAAAGATAAATACAGAACAAAAAAAAAGTATGTCAGTTTTTGGTCTGCATTCGTTCATATGTATTGTATATCCAAATGACTTTGAACACAGCAGTTGCAAATAGGAAAATAACAAAAGGTTCACAGCAGTATTTTGTCATGGCCTACAACAAGTTGCTTTGAATGCGTCAGTATTTTTAACAATGAACCCGAAAATAAAGCTGACATAAATATTTGTTGTTAAAAAATGCAGTTTTCATCAGTATTGTATTCATATTATCTGATTATTAATATTCAGTGAAACTTTTGTTGGTGCTATATACAGGGTGGATGCGACATAGCGACATTTATTGAAACCACAGCTTCTATACATGGCCAGTATGCATTTCCACCGGATAAAAAATTCTCTGGCGAAAAAAAAATCCACTTCTTACGAACAAATTGCACGATCGCAATGTTCAAATTAAGTTGTTCTATAAAAGTTAAGTTGGCATACCAACCCCACGGCTTTAACTGTTTTTTTTATAAGTTTAGGGGCATGTCTTATACAAACTTATTTAAGTTCGAATCAAAAAGGATTCTCGCACATAACAAAACCTTGGCTGCATTGTACATTATTTAAGTCTGAGAAGAATAATACCCGAAAAAATGAGCCCGAAGCAGTGAAACAGTGAGCAAATGAAAAGAACCTAAATAATTAAAACTGTTTAAATAAAACATAAAAAAAATACGATCCGATTTATGTTAGATTCAAAGGGCATTTTTGTTTACGAAAACGTCCCGAGGTATTTGCACGTATATTTCAATTTTACGACCAACGCCCGCATATTTTTTTCAAAAGTTCACAATGTGCCAGAACAATCCATGATAGCCATTCATTTCGCAAATTTGATACTGTTTTCTTTTTAATTAAACGCGGTATATTTCGTATCATTAAATTCGAAACGTTATTGCTAGCATTGTGATGAGGGTTTTTGGGTGGTATTTATTTAATTAACTTCACAAATTGATTGGTATCTGAAAAGTCACGTAGCTATCTGTTTGAATAAATTAATTGCATTTTATCAGAGTCATTCGTCCTATAAATAACATTACCAAATAGGTTAATAATTATATGCTAAAAGCCGAAGATATTTTCTGTAATGTCCATATTTGAAAGAACCAAATTTGCAAATTATTTTCACATCATTTACGATGTGTCTTGGCAGCTCAAAAGATACGCTTTTTGTCTGGACTTTTTAGGGTTCCGTAGCCTCGTCGTAGATTCGTCATGTCTGTCCGTCCGTATATCACAGCCACTTTTTTCTGTAACTATAAGAGCTATACTGTGGAAACTTGGTAAGTAGATGTATTCGGTGAACCGTATTAAGATTTTCATACAAAAATAGAAAAAAAACAATAATTTTTTTGGGGTCATACTTAGAACTGAAACTCAATTTTTTTTTCATCAAACCCATACGTGTGGGTTATTTATGGATAGGTCTTCAAAAATGATATTGAGGTTCCTAATATTTTTTTTCCTAAACTGAATAGTTTGCGCGAGAGACGCTTCCAAAGTGGAAAAATGTGTCCCCCTAGATGTGTAGTGGTACAGAACCCTACATGCACGAGTCCGACTTGCACTTGGCCTGTTTTATGTAAATCAATAGATCTAACCTTTGTGCATGCGGCATTACAAATAGGCATGAAATTACTTTCTAGATTAGCTTTGAACTAACTGGCATTTTTGCTATGCATGATGTGACTCTGAATACTAGAACTAATCTTCCATGACAAATATTTTTTATTTAAAACCTTGTGAGATGAATAAAATTTAAAAATACTGTATAATTTTTTACTGTGCTTTAAATAATATGCCATAATTACAAAAATGTTTTCATTTTTATTTTTTGTATTATTGCTATGCAGATTTAAAATTAGGTATTATTCTTCTCAGACTTAAATAATGTACAATGCAGCCAAGGTTTTGTTATGTGCGAGAATCCTTTTTGATTCGAACTTAAATAAGTTTGTATAAGACATGCCCCTAAACTTATAAAAAAAACAGTTAAAGCCGTGGGGTTGGTATGCCAACTTAACTTTTATAGAACAACTTAATTTTCGAATCCTGTCCTAAAGCCCACACAAATTGTATGGTTCAGTTATTCTTATGTTGAATATTTATGTTCAATGTCAAACCAGTAGGCGTTTGAACTTCATTTGCCTTTTGATGTAAAACTTGATAAATTGTTGCGTGTGTTGATATGAGAAGAAGTTAGACAATATATTTAGTTTTAAACTCAGTTTGATAAAATCAAGTTTGAGGCTTGAAAAACCGGGTTTATCCAAGCTATGGTTTTTATTGATTGTCGGAATGCAAACACCGTGTCATCAAAGCATAACTATACAGGGTGGATGCGACATAGCGACATTCATTGAAACCACAGCTTCTATACATGGTAAGTATCAATTTCCACCGGATAAAAATTCTCTGGCGAAAAAAAAAAATCACGTTCTCCGAACAATTTGAACATTGCGATCGTGCAATTTGTTCGTAAGACGTGGATTTTTTTTTCGCCGTATGGGTTTGATGAAAAAAAAATTGAGTTTCAGTTCTAAGTATGACCCCAAAAAAATTATTGTTTTTTTTCTATTTTTGTATGAAAATCTTAATACGGTTCATCGAATACATCTACTTACCAAGTTTCCACAGTATAGCTCTTATAGTTACAGAAAAAAGTGGCTGTGATATACGGACGGACAGACATGACGAATCTACGACGAGGCTACGGAACCCTAAAAAGTCCAGACAAAAAGCGTATCTTTTGAGCTGCCAAGACACATCGTAAATTATGTGAAAATAATTTGCAAATTTGGTTCTTTCAAATATGGACATTACAGAAAATATCTTCGGCTTTTGGCATATAATTATTAACCTATTTGGTAATGTTATTTATAGGACGAATGACTCTGATAAAATGCAATTAATTTATTCAAACAGATAGCTACGTGACTTTTCAGATACCAATCAATTTGTGAAGTTAATTAAATAAATACCACCCAAAAACCCTCATCACAATGCTAGCAATAACGTTTCGAATTTAATGATACGAAATATACCGCGTTTAATTAAAAAGAAAACAGTATCAAATTTGCGAAATGAATGGCTATCATGGATTGTTCTGGCACATTGTGAACTTTTGAAAAAAATATGCGGGCGTTGGTCGTAAAATTGAAATATACGTGCAAATACCTCGGGACGTTTTCGTAAACAAAAATGCCCTTTGAATCTAACATAAATCGGATCGTATTTTTTTTTTATGTTTTATTTAAACAGTTTTAATTATTTAGGTTCTTTTCATTTGCTCACTGTTACACTGCTTCGGGCTCATTTTTTCATTCATTTCGTGAATATTTGGACTGTGACTGAATATCATATTAATATTTTATGCAGTGTTTCATTTGAGCTCACGTGGCATTTCAAATGGTATACTTAGTTTTTCAACGGCAGACTGCATTCTTTAAAACGTGCCAAGCCATATTTACAGTTCAATTAATAATAAATACGTAATGTTTCACCTAAAATAAGAAATTTGCTTAAGAAAAAGTATACCTGTCGCAAAAAAATATAGTAATTTAATGCAATTTAGTCTTCACTGTAGGTTTTTGTGACTATAAATAACTTCAACCATAACTTTGTTAGCATTTTCTAACACAGTTTTAAACAACGAATAATTAATAACAACAGTGCGGCAGTGAGAAATCATTAGAGTTTTTGACTAAAAAGCACTTTCATAAAGTCGTCAATAGAAACTTCACCGTACTACTCCCCAATTCAATCTTGGTGGCTGCAAGTTGACGATAATCAGATAAAAACACAAAAGTAACTAAACAAAGGGACATGTCAAACAAAATAATTCAAGCCAAAATAAAGAGACTGTTTTGAAAGTCCCCAAACAGACGTTGCTCATACACTGGACACTCACGCATGAAAATAGAATGGTAATTAAGAACAACATAGCTCAAATTTATACAAACTCTCAAGGGAAATCATAACATCCGTACAGGAAAAGATAAAATTAAATTCGTCTTTGTATATTTTAGCACTGAAATAAAACACGGAACGGATTTATGAATATTGAAACTATGCTTTATTATCTAATGGTATCATGAGAGATGTTATTTTAACTTACCACCTGCTACTAAATTGTAGTAAGTGTGTATTAGAAAAAAGATAATTCAATCTGTTATTTCGTTTTGATAGCCTTGCTGAAAGAGATATTTATTATATTATTAATTTATGTAAACATGAAAAGCGGATACATTGATAGTAATCCTATTAATATTTAAAATGCAAAAGTTTATATACATGTTTGTTATTCATTTCGCAAAAAACTGCTGGATGGACTTTGATGAATTTGGTACACAGGTTGCATAATTATAGCCTAGCATAATATATATAATACAAGAGCAGCGATAGTCGAGTGGGAGACCGTAGGACTGCTAAGTCAAAGGTCTTGGGTTCGAATCCACGGCACACAACTCTGACAATAAATCGTTAAGATTCGTCTTTTCAAAGATATGTGTGTATTTATCATATAAATTATCGCTTGCTAACGGTTAAGGAACATCGTGATGCCTGAGAGTGTCTTAAAGTTGTCGAGGGTGTGTGAAGTCTACCAATCCGCACTTGGCCAGTGTGGTTGACTATGGCCTAGCCGAGCCCAGCAGTGGGACATGTATTATATACAGGCCTGCTATCATTTATTATTATAAAAATCTAATCAGATTTTAGGACATCAATGACAATAACTTGATGAATGATCAAATATCGTGCAATATCCAATCAACTAATTGGAGAGAGATTGAAAGGCTTTCACGCTGACATTTAATTAATGGTTCCAATTAACTTGCGTAGACCACTCTATAGCTCTTTTGCCAATAAAGTGAACTCTTATTTTTATCACGTGAACAGCACGCATAATATAATTGTAATTACATCTCTATATTATGATGGTTGATACCACGTAACCCATCATAAATTTGGCGAGTAATAGACTATACTTTGTTACAATTATAATATATAATGTCACATAATGTTTGTGAACACCCCCGCGACACAGGAGTTATTCCTAGTGCGGACGTCGTTTTTTAAAAAAAAATGTAAAAAAAAAAAAAAAAAAATATGTTCTTGGTTTCCTCCGCGTCTAATATTGCAGTTTGTGTACCATCAGTAAAGTTCCCGCTAGCTCACTTTTTAAAATATGCTAGTAAAGCGTATATCTATATATCTCAACTGTATGATACGTCACGAAATGACGTATCATACAGTTGAGAAATTTAGGGTGCCGGTAAGAGGCGACCGTAGCTGGATGGCTAAGAGCGACTGCCCGGTGTGCAGTAAGGTCGCAGGTTCAAATCCTGCCGGTCCCATATCTTTTTCAACTGTTTCTTAGTATAAAGCGTATATGTAACTAGGAACATTATATATCGCGCCACCGTGCAACTTTGAACATTATAGATATACGAAAACGATGCTACGCAATTATCACTTTATTTATAGTGGGCATGCGTCAACTTTTAGTCCCTATGGTGTCAATGATTACTTCAAACAGGTTTCAAATGCTTTTACATAATGCTTTGGAGTTAAAAAAATCAAATTACACACGTATACTGTGTTAGATTAAATGCCATTTAAAGATTTTTCATTTTTAAACGACTTCAAAATAAGGAGGAGTTTCTCAACTCGATTGTATTTTTTTTTATTACGAGTCATTTTTATATGATGCTTTAGAGTTAAAAAATCTGAATTACACACGTATACTAACTTAAGTGTGTTAGATTGAATTTAATTTAAAGCTTTGCCATTTTTTACCGACTTCAAAAAAAGGAGGTTCCCAATTCGAATGTATTTTTTTTTTGGCAATAGATTTTTTATAATTTCCAGTGGTAACTATGGATGAAATCTTGTTACTAAGAAAAGTGTTCCACCATAATAAATATGGTTACACTTTAGCTAAGTGCCTCGATACAAACAGTGAGTGCACGGTTGGCGTAGCGGTTAAAGCGGTCGCCTCGCCGCTTTCAACTACGCTGGTGTTGTGGGTTCGATCCCCACATGGGACAAATCTTTGTGTGATTCGCAATGATTTGTTCTGACTCTGGGTGTGCTTTGAGTGTGTGAAATGTATATTTGTGAACACCCCCGCGACACAGGAGTTATTCCTAGTGCAGGCGTCGTTTAAAAAAAAAAAATATATATATTTATATATATATTAAACCAACAATTGATTTAACAATTCCAACTCAATCACTCACTCGCTGTCTGATGCTATTTTATCCCAGACATCAAACTTTTTGTCAGGTACACTGCTACACCTCAAGCCAACATTGCCAGTATAAACTGATCTCGCATCGTAAAGGCTTTCCTTGCTATGCGGGATCAGCATATACTGGATAATTGTAGTTCGATGGGTAGCAGTGTGTGCATTTGCAAAATAAAGTTGAGTCGTTCCCAGCTGGCCGTTTCACGTGGTTCGTTCATTTGTTTTGTCCGTTCGTATATCCGTAAATAAACTCCTCACTATTCCTGGAGATATTTGGATCCGTGCTCGACAGTTGAATTGAGTAAAAGCATTGTGTTTGATGCTTGTGTTTGTAAGGACAGAACCCAGGTATTTTGGTAAATGTTGCTCTTGATTTTTTAGAAGATGCTGACTGTTGACTACTTATGTATTTCATTCAAGATTCAAATTGACATAGTGCAAAACATAAGTATGAAATATATTTAGTATAATAATATATCTACATGGCTTCAAGTGCCAGTTGTTACTGTGAAATAAATCAGTGGTTCTGTAATGAAAACTGTCGGTTTCGAAAATTTTGTGCATCCTTATTTTCATAAAAATACGATCTATATTTAACTGACAGAAATTCAATTATAGTGTAAGTCCATTTATGGAATACGCATGCGGGTCACAGAATGAAGTAAAACTAAATGTAGGTACATGTTATTGCTCAATTTGTATATGTTTCATAAAAAATATTGATTATGCTGTTCCTGTTACCATTGAATTATACATTAGTATTTTAAATATAAACGAATGAAATGAGTTTAATAGATAATTGTAAAAAAGTGGATGCAATATATTACTGGAACAAAGACTGACAAAAATACAGTCATTGTAATAAATTCGTAATTCAAACAAAAACTCCAATTGCAAATCCAATTTCACATCCAAAATACTCATTCTAATTTCATTAGAAGTGGAATAAACTTATAACGTAGAAGTTGCAGGTGTCGTCTGCATTTGCAGATTCAAGTTCCAACCGAGTTCCCTAATGCTAACGACGGCTTTCATACCTTTTATGTGCACCAACCGTGCAAATAATCCTGCCCCCTAGACAACTGGCAGCGCTTTCGGTCGAATAGATAACACAACACTGGGGGTAAGCGAGAGATTCTTACTCCATCTCTCCCGCACGCCTGAAAGAGCTATCACCATGCTCGTACCTAACGCTGCATTATCTATTCGTACTTAACGCTGACGTTTGTCTAGAGCTCCTACTAACACTGGCTCCATTTCATATTAAAACTTTGAGAACGAAATTATAAAACCACAGAGGAAAGGCTGGCTTCGCTGGGATTATTAATTTTGTCTTTGTGACGTCTGTGCCGTTTTGAACATAAGTTATGTTTAGTTTTACATACATAACATAACATAATTCATCACGCCTATGTTACCCAGAAGGGTGTGGCAGAGATGTGGAACACCCACATTTCACCTGTTATGTTAAGGTTTAGGGAATGTGCCTATCGCCATCCACCAGGCACAATTCCAACTCCGTGCTGCTATTGTGAATTGTCTGACGGAAAGTTCACAAACAACACTTTGCCCGAACTTGGAAGCGAACCCGGGACCTCACAGTGAGAGGCGGCAAATGCGTTAACCATCGAGGCAGTCAGTTAATTCGTTGTTTTAACCTAAATTCTGTTTAAACTTGCACAAACTCTTTTCTTTCTAAAACAATTTTATGTATAGTATACCGAAACTTAAGATCATGCGTTCACAACATTATTCAATTGCGATTCGAACTAAGTGCCTAAGCACACTGCGTAATATTAACGCGCCGTCGACGTATATGCGCTTCAAACGAGGCTTGAACGCATCTTGTTAGTTTTGTTAACTATCTATGGCATCCACGGCGCCAAAACGCAGTGTGCTTAGGCTCTTATAATAATAGCTACCCTGTGTCCAATGGGTTGAGGTTTTTAGGTTTGGACACAGGAAGAAAGACTGGGTTTTATTTTATATTAAAGTAAAACATTTCTTATATTATATAAACGTCAGCCATCACATCTGACATTGAGAAGATTCTCATCATAGACAAACAGAAAACATTTTATAATCTTCTATACTCCAACTAAGTAGTTATTATACCACAGACATATAATATGTTAACACAATGCACGTCCCACTGCTAGACTCGGGCCTCTTCTCATGATGTGAAGGGTTAGGCCATAGTCCACCACGCTGGCCAAGTTACCTAAGCTCTTAACCACCATAAAAAGCCAAGTCTTACTTTGTTTGAAACATTGCTCACGCCAATAACTTTGAAACTACTTCAGACAAAACACAGCTAGCTGTCAAAAAAAAAAATAAACGAATAGACTAAGTAAAAGTTTTTTTTTAAACGGACATCGAAAAATTTATTAGTTTTGGCAGTTAAAGCTTTGTAGTTAAAATTGTTCATGTTGTAAATTAAATTAACTGTTCATTGAACGAAGCCTTAAAATTTTCAATTCTTTCTTAGGCTTGTTACATCCACTGTAATATAAAACATTAATTGCCACGTTCAATTAAGTAAAAAAAGTCATGTTTAAGGACGCAAAGTACCTAACTAGCTATAAAGTGAATCGTAATTGTAAGTGGCCGTGTAATTTGCTACAGAAACGTTTCGTGACGCCAGAGAAAGTAAACGAAATAAAAAAGAAATTATTCAAACATCTCCTTACGTTTTTATTACGAGAAGGGACACGGTTTTACGACCGTTCGTAGTAAGGGTGCGTTTGCACTGCGCGTTGTGTCACCGCAGCGTGCTTCAATAACGCCACAGACAAATTACACACAAATATCCATAGTGTTTGCCCAGTATGTTGCGTCAAAAAAATATGCATGACGCAAGAACTGTTATACCCCGGAACGAAATGAGAGGAATATGGAGATAATCATGCCTTGTGGCATTATCGCGGCGCAGGATTACCATTAATCCGTCTATTTAGATTTGAATCAAATGTAATGATACAAATCAGTGTCACAGTATAAATATTAGGAAACTGCCCAGTACGAAACATGCACACCGACGAGACCCCTAAGCGGCACTCGCTACTGAGAGCACCACGACAATCGCTTAGGGGTCTCGTCGGTGTGCATGTTTATGTGTGCGTGCCGTTTCGCACGTTTGTAGGCAGTTTCCGTACTGTTTGTACATATTTATACTGTGTCAGTGTGAAGACGTCGTTAATGTTGTGTAAAAATACCGACAATTTGGACAAAAATAAAAATAGTGACGACCAAGTGAGGGTAGTGGACAAAGCTCTCGCTTCTCGAAGACGACGCTGAGCCTTCACCAGTCGCCGCGTGACCACGATCGGTGTGATTCGATCGAAACTGTCGAGCAAAATAGGTATTTATGCCTTCAAAAATATCTACGCGATTAAGACCCGTGTCTACAATAGATCATTATATGTAGATTTGTTTTGTACAACGCATTAGCTGCATATGCGTTGTCGTCACGCCCATGGCTGCAATACCACATGTCTATGCATGCAGAAATGAAGTGAAATGAAATCAAAATATCTTTATACTTCACAAAGCACTTAGAATCGTCTTACAAAAATAATCCTACTCTAAATTCGCGCAGCTTAAGCTCACTTTTATGTATCATATCATCACAATATATTGAATGTGAAAGTGAATTTAAGAGAAAATTGGTTATAATACTGACGCAACACACCTTGTGAGCGCTACCTTAGGTACTGTTTGCCTCCATGACTGACGAATTTTGTTAGGATTATCCGAGGTAATTTTATAGTACCGAGATTCAATTTTCATAAATTTTCTCTATCGCGTTAAGTTATAATAAAATGACATTCTGTATCAATAAAGAGATTTATATCCTGTAGGGTTTATAGGTTATTACTTCGATAATATGTCTTTATAATTTATTAGGGTTGATACCGAGGTTCGTGTTTCTGACGCGGCTAACAAAATGGTAACAAAAATGTTAGATGAACTTTGCTTTAGCAAGTTTTTGCTTAGGTTTTGATATAAAATTGTTATTTTGTTAGTTGAAATTGAATGTCTTCACTTCTTCTTCTTTTCGTGTCAATGGCTTGTTTAATTATACTGTCTTAGACCAGTAGGTGGCAACTTCAAGCCCTTCTTTGTTTGCCTGCATGAGGTCATAGCGGGTACAAGTGGTGGGTAGTAGAGGGCAAGACATCAGATGGGCCATACTCTGGCTAGGGGATCCACATTCGCAACTAGTATTGGATGAGTTGATAAATCCCTACTTGGTCAGATTGTCTTCACTTGTTAATTGTTTATACACACATTAAAAAGTCGTTAGGTGGGTTTTATGGTTATTAAAAGATTGTACATGTACCTACTGTCCTGTCTGACCTAAGAATCAAACCAAAATGTTATGGTGTGCCGTTGCATAACTTAATAGACTTTATTAGCAGTCTAGTGGACATATAGCTTCGTAAAATACTCAAATAAAGTATGATAAGTTATTTTACAGCATAATAAAGTAGTCTAAGTCCACGCCCTGGCCATTGTCGATAGTTATGGAGTATTATGAAAGTAATGGAAAAGTGCTCGAACGATCGGACGTTACTTCTTTATGTAAGAGATTCATACTAAAGATAAGAAAGGAGAAATGATGGAAAACCGCAAAAGAGGAAGTGTAACAGTAAAAATAAAAAAGGTTTGAACTTTCACTAAGATAATAGGCAAACTTACTACCCAATAATCTTCCGACTTCAACTTAAAAAATGCACTAAAAATATGAAATACTTTAATCATATTCAATGTCTCGCCTCATTTGTGTATAACCTGAAAGAATACAGTGAACGGTCTTAAGGTGCCTATATTTAAAAAAATATCTCCATACTACCAACCGTTGAGGAGTTGTACCTTCCAGGATCAGTGCAGCAACATGAAATGCTGACTGCTAGATGCTAATAACCGAGTAGCTTTAGGTAATGTACAAACCACAATATAGAAGCCTTTAAAATTTGAGGGTTGTCTTTGATTTCGTTAAGAGCCCATCATCAGATCGTGACCTGATAAAAATGGGTCCACATGACAAGTAAAAGAAAGAGAAATATTATTTTTCAAATCGATGGTCTCGGGGAACAAACATACAATACAATCGAATTGAAAATCTCCTCTTTTTTTAAGTTGGTTAATGAATACCTAGGTATGAACTTTTCCTTCTCTATTGTTTGTGATCGAAAGAGAACTATAAATTCTCTAAGCACATAGCGATTGGGGCCATAAGGTTTTACAGTAATCAATAAAAGCTTGTAAAATGACTAAAGATGTCAATACGCATACGCCAAACAATGTTACAATGCAAGCCTCAGAGAACGACACAAGTGGCGCACCCTATCGCCCTGCCCTGACTTATGGCAAATAAATGATTTCTATTTCTATTTCATGCACGCTTAGTTTAATATCAATTACAATTTGTTTTATTTCATAACAATATTAACATTGTGTGGAAAATAACTAATCACTAAGATTATAATTGATTACATTAACTTGATTATAATATTTAATAATAAACATTGTAATGTCAGCTAAAAGTGTCTAAGAAGCAGTTGAAAAATATATGGGACCGGCAGGATTTGAACCTGCGACCTTACTGCACACCGGGCAGCCGCTTTAGCCATCCAGCTACGGTCGCCTCTTGCCAGAACCCTAAATTTGTCAAGGTTCAAATCCTGCCGGCCCCGGTGTGAAGAAGATCGCAGGTTCATATCCTGCTGCGCCTGTAATTTTCTCAACTGTTACTTAGTATAATTACACTACACACTACTCATATTCACACTACACACACACACACACACACACACATACATTTGTAGACATCAGCTACAAACATGTACTTTATACCAATACCACACTTTCTACACGACACGTCTATATTTTTAGTCATTTACTTTTTTTTATCTTATATTGTACGCATGGTGAGGAATCACTTGACTGACTAACTCAAAATACTGGTACGTAAATCAATCTAAATATTATTAAAGTGAAATTGTTTGCTTTTGTAATTTATAAACCTATGTTTTGTATGATTGGTTTGGTAAATATTTTTTTTTAATTATTCGCTAAGCAACAAAAGCATTAAGCTATTAAATGCTATAAAAATAATCAAAAAGAAGATGATTAATAAAGATTGAACACAGACAAATTTATCTTCTTTTGTTATAATTTCTTGTAATTACTGACGGGATCTCAAGACCTACTCGTATCTTTTATTTGATCAGGTTAGTTGAGTTTTTAGGACACCTTCCTGTAATAACTTCTCTTTCATAAAGTGATGGATGGCTTCAACATACAAGGGTGTCTTCTTCTTCGTCGTGTCGATGGCTGAGTCAAATTTTATTTTGACTTGCCATCGTGGTGAAAGGATTAGCCAATTCACTTTGGAGAACTCGCGAATTGCCCAGGGTGCGCCGGACGTAGGAAATCGTTGTGAACGTCAATCGGGGAGGCTCCTTTCATGCACCCAAAAAAAAAAAAAGGGTGCCATCTTAATATAATAAATAAATAAATAAATATCTCCCAACTTACACACAACGCCATCTAGTCTAAAACTAAGCAGAGCTTGTACTATGGGTACTAGAATAACTAATACTAATACATATATACTTTTCTTTTGTAAATACATACTTATTAATTTATTATACATAGAAACACCCAGACTAAGACAAACCCCCATGTTCATGCACACAAAGATTCGTCTTAAGCGGGAATCGAACCCGCGACCTCGGCGTAGCAGGCAGGTATTTATTAAAACCACAGTTTCCAGATATGATCATTGTTCATTTCCACCAGGTAACTATAAAAAAAAATAAACATTCGAGTAGTTCAGAAATCATGTCATTTATTTTCGTTAAAAAAATATACCGCCAATGAACACTAACTACGTCTATAAAAAAACTGTAGTTTCAATAAATCTGGAGTGACTTATCCACCCTGTATATACTTTCTGAGCCATTATGTTTTGACAAGGGACTTTTAAAGGTCAACAAAGGCTCGGATGCTTTTATGAAAAATGTCCGAATTAATTTGTCTACTGCGATGATTTATTTTATACGTGTATGTGAAAAGGTTGTTTTAAAAATTTAATTTCAGTGTCATTTTATATTTGACAGCCTCGATGGCCTAGTGGTTAGCGTATCTCTCGCCGTGAGGTCTCCGGTTCGATTCTCGGGCAAAGTGTTATTTGTGATTTTTCCGTCAGGAAATTCACAATAGCAGCACGGAGTTGGAATTGTGCCCGGTGGATGGCGATAGGCTTACTCCTTATCCCATGGGACCTAAACATAACAGGTGAAGTGTGGGTGTTGTACACCACTGCCACACCATTCTGGATAATATAGGCGTGATGATATGTTTATATTTTAATGTCATGAATGTAACTGACATCTAACCTTGTTATGTTATAATACAGTACACCGTTCATTATCTTGTTCATAGAAATGGAAGGCGTTGGTACCTGTGATACAGTGGTTTTCACTAGTACAGGTGCCAACGTTACAACCTTTTGTAATATTTGGATTATTCTAATATGTACTTGCTTTGTATTGCTCCATGTATTCTTATTGAAATAAATGATTATTATTATTCTTCTTCTTCTTCATGGCTAAGTTAATTTTTATTTTGACTTGCCATCGTGTTGAAAGGATTAGCCAATTCGCTTTGGAGAACTCGTGAATTGCCCAGGGTGCGCCGGACGTAGGGAATCGTTGTGTACTTCACTCGGGGAGGCTCCTTACCTGTGTGGGGTGCATGAAAGGAGCCTTCCCGAGTGACGTACACAACGATTCCGTACGTCCGGCGCACCCTGGGCAATTCGCGAGTTCTCCAAAGCGAATTGGCTAATCCTTTCACCACGATGGCAAGTCAAAATAAAATTTGACTCAGCCATCGACACGAAGAAGAAGAAGATTAACCTGTGTTAGCTTATGGTTCATGGAAATTCACAAATATCGATGAAGCTGCTTTTAAATAAAAACATATTTATTTAGCTACATGATACTTTAGGTATTTTTATGGTGATGGTTGTGCATGCTTTTGGCCTAATAAAAAAAAAGAATACACTCAAATTGAGAACCTCCTCTTTTTCGGAAGTCGGTTAATAATCGATATAAATTTTGACAATTATTGGCAGCACACTTAGTGCTTAAAATATAGAAAAGTACTTCGCTCCCATCGCGTTTAAATAAATTGTATTTGTTATTGCAACATTTTTATGTTTTAATAAGCCTTTAGTTTTTCTGAATATTAGTCTAAGATTTGTGAAAATAATTAAAATACATACATTTGTTCTTTTTTCAAATGCAATATTGAATTTTATGAAAGTAAAACAAAATGCAAATAATTCTGAAGCAAATACTGAAGTGATTAAATTATAATCAAAAAGATCAGTCAGTTGAAAGTTAACTTTGGGTCTAATTTGTTTAACATTTTCAATGTCAGTTTGCGAATCAGAACTCAATTTGAAGTCTCCGCAAACACTGAAGTTCGAGCGAGGTTGTTACGAACGGGAAAACAGGATATAATTAGTGTTTGATTGCTACTAATCAAATAAGAAGGAAGTAAGTTGGTAAGTTTATTTCTGTATTAATTATATTTTATAATTACAATGGTAATTATAAAATATAATTAATACATTATCATGACGTTTCATTTTACTTTATTATATTTTTTCTTTGATTAACGCAACAACAACTGCCCGTAACTTTGCTCATTATTTACTTTTTTCAAAAATTAGACAACGGGTCTGAATCGCGTAATTATTATAAAGGTAAGGTTTCGAATGACTTGCATCATTCTTGGTCACGAGCCGACTGAAGAATGATGCAAGTCATTCAAAACGTCGAGCATAGGTATTTATTTACCTTTATAATAATTACGCGATTCAGACCCGTTGTCTAATTTTTGAAAAATGTTCTTAAATCGCGAAAGTTTAAAAACATACATTATTTACTTGTCCATCCTAAGGTTGCCTGTAAGTAATTGCTTATAGCGATAAGGCCGCCCATTGTGCAACATAATTTTTAAGTGCATTTGTTTACAAAATTACCTTTGTTAATATTGGTGTACAATAAAGATTACTCTATCTAAGTTTTGTTGTACAGTTATAAGTGTATCAAATGCTATCTATAAAAAATTGTGCATGTAATTTTTTTCCTACTACCTACCATATGTACCGAATTATTTTATTTTTATTTCATATATTATATCAGTGCCAAGTTTTTGAGAGGCGTTTTTAAGCCTGGTAAAAACACTGTGTATAATTGTATGTACTTATACTCTGTCCATTCCTTTATTTTTTTTTTGTCAGATTACATTTAGGGATGCCTTCACACGTTACTGATTCGATTTGAAATCATAATCGATGTTGTCTAAGAAGAACTTTCAATCAAATTACATCGAAATGGTTTTAGTTCATTATTAATTATTCGTTTATTAGTAGTTTTTATTATATGAAATAAATATACAAAATAATAATATAATAATAATGTCACATACTTAGTCAATGACGGTTTCCTAGTTACCTTTGTTTACATTTTGATATTGTTAGATATGTAGGTAGGAAAGGACGACCATCAAACACGCTAGTCAATGACACACTGCTTTATTGCACTAAACAGGTTATTGTACCGGGTCACAGCCACGGTATGCGTACTTATGTATAGTTATATATATAAAAGATGTCATTCCAAGATTTCGACTTAATTTCTTGCAAATAATTATTCATGGAATCATGATACTATTATTCTTATATTCTTTTTTATAAAAAATACAGGCAATACACAAAAAAAGTCAAATTATTCTTTTTCATAATGATCGATTTATTTCATTTCACGATTTGATTTATAGTCTGTGGTTGTTTGTTACAAACAGTGAACTTCCCTAAAAAGTGTCGCTTGTCAATAAAGTACATTATTATTGTAGTACATTAATCTGACAAATAAAAAACGGTGATTCATAGGCGTGATCTGTCAAAAAGAAAATAAAGGAATGGTCAAAGTATAGTGTAACAACAGTTATTAGGTACTAGCTCAATGTTATTTATGCCAATAAAGAAATTTTAAAACTCAAACTCAACTCTATCTAAGCTGAGTTAGGGACATAATACTTTTACGATATGGATTTAGCTGCCTCGTTGGTTGAAAAGTTAGCGTATTTGTTCTCTTGCCGCGAGGTCTCGGGGTCAATTCCCGGGTCGGGCAAAGTGTAATTAATAATATAATAGCAGCATGGAGTAGGAATTGTGCCCGGTGGATGGCGATAGGTTCATCCCCTATCGAATGGGATCTAGACATGAAAGATGAAATGTAACCTTCTAAACAGTCGAACCGATTTTAATAAAATGGGCTCTTTGATAGGTTTTTAAAATATATTTTATATTATTTAGTAGCGGTTGAGGAACACAGTAAAAGTTGTATTTTTTAATTCTGGTATGTACATATTTGCTGAAAAATATCAAATTCAAAATTCAATAAAAAAACAGCGCACCAAAACGGAACTTTGACAATATGGCGGTGCAATGGGCTCGGTGACGTCACATGCCTGTAAATATTGTGATCTGTCAGTCTACGGTAGTATTACATTATCTTTGATGTTTACAGGCTGATGACGTCGTCATAAACTCGACCAATCAGGAGCGTTTTGTGTCACGTGACAATCGTTCATAAATATGCATTTTTATTTACGGAATTAAAAATATAATAAATAATATTTTCAACTTACGTTAATAAATAACCATTTTTAAACACAATCTATACTGATTACAGTAATTGATACTTTATTTTTCGGATTGTCAAAAAGCCCATTGTAGATGTTAGTAGCTGACATAGAAATCTTAAACTAGTCAATAGAAATGCTATCGACTATCTTTTAACACTGGGACGCATGTCGCCGGTTTTCAAATACCACTTTTTGTATTCCTGCAAACAAAATTATTCTTTTTGGCGATGACATTAAGACGACAATTCCTCAACTCGCACTTGTGTTCGATTAGACAAATGCGCTTGTATTCCTGCAAACAAAATTATTCTTTTTGCGATGACATTAAGACGACAATTCCTCAACTCGCACTTGTGTTTGACTTGACAGATGCGCGGCGACAAGGTCACGCGTCTTTGACATTTCTATTGCCTTATTATTAAGATTTCTATGGTAGCTGACTATAAGGCGCTTAACAAAGGCTACTTTTTATCGATCTTACACCTACCAAGCAGACGAAACCGCGGACAAAAGCTAGTTACTGATATCCATTATTGATATTTGTAATGATAAGCATAATCGAGGCTATTATAAGATTGCAGATGATTTGCTGCTTCTAAGGACTTACGTCTCACGTGTCAGTAATTTGAGGGCCTTACTTTTTCTTTTTTTTTTTATACTACGCCCACAGCGAACGAACGTGTAGTCCACCTGATGGTAAGTGGAGTACAGTACAGCCCATGGACATCAACAATCCACAAAAGCAGATTGTAGATGCGTCGCTCGCTGCAGCTGAGGACAACGGTGTTATGCCTCATGTGCCTGTAATTTCAGGGCCTGATCTCACCACCAAACCGGAACACAGTAATGGAAGCACTACTATTTGGCGGCAGGTTAAAGGTGAGACGGTGGTGCTGCCGCCCTCGAGCTCATTCACAAGAGCTCTACCACCAGTAAATTGGGCACGTCACCATAAAGCTGGATCCCAGTAGTGTAAACACAGTTATTTGGGCGGCAGGTAAAAGTAGTATTTACCTGGCGCCAAATAACTATGTTTCGCTTTCAAAAAGTTTTACTACCATTAAAGTACTAAAGTCCACCTCTGCCACATCCTTATAGGTAATATAGGCGTGATGTTATGTTATTTAGCTGCCTCGTTGCCCTATCACCGCTGGTCGCGGGTTCAAGCAACAATCTAATTTGGTTTTTTTCCGTCAGTGAATGCCCAATAGCGGCATGGAGGTGGAATTGTACTCGATGCATGACGATAAGATCCATCACATGGGACTTAGACATAACATATGAAGTGTAGGTTTACACCTCTGCTATGCTCTTTTAAGTAATATTGGCGCTATGTTAAAATTCCATCGGTAGTATGTGATATTATTCTTCCCCGTTACTTTGTTATAATGATAAACGAATGAATAGTAAGTAGGATACGCATATGGTTGTAGATTTAAATTTCAAATGGTTTTAGCTACATTTTAGCTAAAAAGGTTAGATAAATTTGTTAAGCCCAAAATATCACAGACACATTTCACACAAATTTGGTTACTGGTTAAATTTAATATAAAAGGTATCCATTTTAATTGATTTAGCAATATAGTGCATTGAAAGAAGACATTAATAGTAAAAGGTCGAGCCTTACATTTGTATAGTTATTTGAATTCTTACACTAAATTTAATAATAATGAAAGCAAATATTTTAATAAGGTACTTTAAGCTCTTTCACGAAGCCAGCAATAATATTTTATTTTCTTTCTTTGAGTTATTATTTTATATCCTCTTGCTTGTTATAATATGTACAATCATGCAATAAAGTTTTAGTACTTTCATTACTGTAGTCTTTATTAGCTCTTATTTGAAACAATAAGAAACACTAAAACTAGAAAGTGTTTGATTTTTTTCTTTTGTTATAATAAATGCTAATAAATATGCATTTCAACTCCGTGCTGCTATTCGGAAGCTGGTAAATGGAAAGTTCACAAATAAAATTTTGTCCAACCCGGGAATCGAACCCGAGACCATGCGACAAGAGGCGTATACGCTTACCACTAGACCATCGAGGCAGTAATATTTTTTAAAATACTACAGGTACTATACTATTTTGTTTATTAAATACATACTTATTATAACATTATACTATTATAATCGTTAAAACTAAATAAATACCTAACGTTATATACATCAAATAAAATAATAATACAAACTAAAAAAATAAATAGATCTCGTAAAAAGTTCAGGTGTCAAAAAATACGTCTGCATCGATGTCGACCGCGGGTAACGTGCCTAGAAGGCTGGCGGCATTGCCACGTTGTATGTACGTAGAAGCCAGCCTTCTGGCCACGTGAAGAGTCAACTAATCTTGTAGTAAATTCATAAAAAAAAATACCTTTACCATTTATTTCGAGTGAATTTTCTCCACAATTTCTTTCGAAGAAACCATTACACAAACTCCAGAACCTTCTTAAGTACGATGTGATTCAAAACTTTCCGGATCTGTCGTTGACAGGTCCTGTTGGATATCGTATTAACGAATTCGCTGTTGCGTGAGCCACGATATTTATAATCATGTCGACAACATACATTTCTAACCACGCTGATCAGAATTGGAAGGATTGATTGAAAATAAAATATTATTATAACTTTATTAGAAGAATTTCCTATTCGTTTACAATAAGACATCCGAATATCCTGATTGGTCAGTATATGGTAACATTAGTGTGTGGTAAGTGTTTATATTGATACTTACAAATTTAACTTTAGCTTTATTTTGTTATGGCTTTTTACTGTTTACGTTTGTTTTTATTCAGTTTTATATAAGCGGAGACTTGTTATTGGCTGCTAGATTCCTTTACTACTACATACAATTCTGTTAATTTAGCTGTGAGTCTTCCATGTATCTTAACTAAATAAATATTCAACATGGTGGGATGTCGTAATCATTAGAACTTGGTCCATTTTGATAAAACTTTGCATAGATATAGCGTATACCTAGTTTTAATGAACGTAATATAGACTACATTGCATGAAATGCTACATAGCTGGAGCCGCAGGAGAATGCTAATTTTGTTTAAACATTACGTCAAAATCTTCCGAGCCTTCCTTAGCTGAATATCAGGATTATCAGGAGCAAATGCCATTAGATCTCCATCTAAAATAATAACTCAAAGAAAGAAAATAAAATATTATTGCTGGCTTCGTGAAAGAGCTTAAAGTACCTTATTAAAATATTTGCTTTCATTATTATTAAATTTAGTGTAAGAATTCAAATAACTATACAAATGTAAGGCTCGACCTTTTACTATTAATGTCTTCTTTCAATGCACTATATTGCTAAATCAATTAAAATGGATACCTTTTATATTAAATTTAACCAGTAACCAAATTTGTGTGAAATGTGTCTGTGATATTTTGGGCTTAACAAATTTATCTAACCTTTTTAGCTAAAATGTAGCTAAAACCATTTGAAATTTAAATCTACAACCATATGCGTATCCTACTTACTATTCATTCGTTTATCATTATAACAAAGTAACGGGGAAGAATAATATCACATACTACCGATGGAATTTTAACATAGCGCCAATATTACTTAAAAGAGCATAGCAGAGGTGTAAACCTACACTTCATATGTTATGTCTAAGTCCCATGTGATGGATCTTATCGTCATGCATCGAGTACAATTCCACCTCCATGCCGCTATTGGGCATTCACTGACGGAAAAAAACCAAATTAGATTGTTGCTTGAACCCGCGACCAGCGGTGATAGGGCAACGAGGCAGCTAAATAACATAACATCACGCCTATATTACCTATAAGGATGTGGCAGAGGTGGACTTTAGTACTTTAATGGTAGTAAAACTTTTTGAAAGCGAAACATAGTTATTTGGCGCCAGGTAAATACTACTTTTACCTGCCGCCCAAATAACTGTGTTTACACTACTGGGATCCAGCTTTATGGTGACGTGCCCAATTTACTGGTGGTAGAGCTCTTGTGAATGAGCTCGAGGGCGGCAGCACCACCGTCTCACCTTTAACCTGCCGCCAAATAGTAGTGCTTCCATTACTGTGTTCCGGTTTGGTGGTGAGATCAGGCCCTGAAATTACAGGCACATGAGGCATAACACCGTTGTCCTCAGCTGCAGCGAGCGACGCATCTACAATCTGCTTTTGTGGATTGTTGATGTCCATGGGCTGTACTGTACTCCACTTACCATCAGGTGGACTACACGTTCGTTCGCTGTGGGCGTAGTATAAAAAAAAAAAGAAAAAGTAAGGCCCTCAAATTACTGACACGTGAGACGTAAGTCCTTAGAAGCAGCAAATCATCTGCAATCTTATAATAGCCTCGATTATGCTTATCATTACAAATATCAATAATGGATATCAGTAACTAGCTTTTGTCCGCGGTTTCGTCTGCTTGGTAGGTGTAAGATCGATAAAAAGTAGCCTTTGTTAAGCGCCTTATAGTCAGCTACCATAGAAATCTTAATAATAAGGCAATAGAAATGTCAAAGACGCGTGACCTTGTCGCCGCGCATCTGTCAAGTCAAACACAAGTGCGAGTTGAGGAATTGTCGTCTTAATGTCATCGCAAAAAGAATAATTTTGTTTGCAGGAATACAAGCGCATTTGTCTAATCGAACACAAGTGCGAGTTGAGGAATTGTCGTCTTAATGTCATCGCCAAAAAGAATAATTTTGTTTGCAGGAATACAAAAAGTGGTATTTGAAAACCGGCGACATGCGTCCCAGTGTTAAAAGATAGTCGATAGCATTTCTATTGACTAGTTTAAGATTTCTATGTCAGCTACTAACATCTACAATGGGCTATTTGACAATCCGAAAAATAAAGTATCAATTACTGTAATCAGTATAGATTGTGTTTAAAAATGGTTATTTATTAACGTAAGTTGAAAATATTATTTATTATTAATGATTTTAAACTATCACGATTTGTACACATAATTATATATTAAAGACACGGGTCTTAATCGCGTAAATATTTTTAAGGTATAAATACCTCCTTGCTCGACTGTTTCGATCGAGTCACACCGATCGTGGTCACGAGCTAACTGGTGAAGGCTCAGCGTCGTCTCCGTGAAGCGAGGGTTTTGTTCACTACCCTCACTTGGTCGTCACAATTTTTATTTTTGTCCACATTGTCGGTATTTCTGCACACAACACTGACGACGTCTTTAGACTGATGCGTATCATTACGGCAACGATTGCATTTGGCGATGACAGGGTTCCAGGCTGTGGAGAGTCGGTATCCATCTTCGCGGTTGAAATTTTTGTATTTTTTGATTTCAACCGCTTCACGTACTATTCTGGAGTAATAGTGACGCTCAGTAGATAGAACCTGTGGTTTATGTAGTTCGATCCAGTGGTTGGTCCCTGACTCCAACAAGTGTTCCGCAATAGCCGACTTGTGGATCTGACGGTTTTTAACAGCCGTGATATGCTCCTTGACCCGTTCTGCGATTGTTCTTTTGGTCTGTCCGATATAGGAGCTACCACAACTGCAATCCACTTTATACACACCGGGTGTCTGTAGAGGAATGACATCTTTCGGGGTTCGCAGGTGATTCGCTACTTTGGAGAGCGGACTATATACAGTCTTGATGGAGTACCTGTTAAGTACTGTTCCAATTTTGTCCGTCACTCCTTTTAGGTATGGCATGAAAGCTGGCGCTCTGTTTACCCCGGGCTGACGTTCTTTCCTCTTTGGACGTTTCACGACGCTCCTGAATCCGTTGCGCTCGAGTACCTCCTGAACATGTGTGAGCTCACATTCCAAATGTTCAGGGTCACAAAGGTCATAGGCTCTGTTAGTTAGTGACGCAACAACGGATTGTAGCTCACGCGGGTGGTGGTGCGACTGGGCGTTTAGATACCTGTCTGTGTGCGTGGGTTTTCGATACACAGTGTGGCCCAAGGTACCATCTTCTCTCACCATAATTTTCACGATGACCACGATCGGTGTGACTCGATCGAAACAGTCGAGCAAGGAGGTATTTATACCTTAAAAATATTTACGCGATTAAGACCCGTGTCATGAAAGCTGGCGCTCTGTTTACCCCGGGCTGACGTTCTTTCCTCTTTGGACGTTTCACGACGCTCCTGAATCCGTTGCGCTCGAGTACCTCCTGAACATGTGTGAGCTCACATTCCAAATGTTCAGGGTCACAAAGGTCATAGGCTCTGTTAGTTAGTGACGCAACAACGGATTGTAGCTCACGCGGGTGGTGGTGCGACTGGGCGTTTAGATACCTGTCTGTGTGCGTGGGTTTTCGATACACAGTGTGGCCCAAGGTACCATCTTCTCTCACCATAATTTTCACGATGACCACGATCGGTGTGACTCGATCGAAACAGTCGAGCAAGGAGGTATTTATACCTTAAAAATATTTACGCGATTAAGACCCGTGTCTTTAATATATAATTATTATTTATTATATTTTTAATTCCGTAAATATAAATGCATATATTTATGAACGATTGTCACGTGACACAAAACGCTCCTGATTGGTCGAGTTTATGACGACGTCATCAGCCTGTAAACATCAAAGATAATGTAATACTACCGTAGACTGACAGATCACAATATTTACAGGCATGTGACGTCACCGAGCCCATTGCACCGCCATATTGTCAAAGTTCCGTTTTGGTGCGCTGTTTTTTTATTGAATTTTGAATTTGATATTTTTCAGCAAATATGTACATACCAGAATGAAAAAATACAACTTTTACTGTGTTCCTCAACCGCTACTAAATAATATAAAATATAGTTTAAAAACCTATCAAAGAGCCCATTTTATTAAAATCGGTTCGACTGTTTAGAAGGTTACATTTCATCTTTCATGTCTAGATCCCATTCGATAGGGGATGAACCTATCGCCATCCACCGGGCACAATTCCTACTCCATGCTGCTATTATATTATTAATTACACTTTGCCCGACCCGGGAATTGACCCCGAGACCTCGCGGCAAGAGAGCGAATACGCTAACATTTTTAACCAACGAGGCAGCTAAATCCATATCGTAAAAGTATTATGTCCCTAACTCAGCTTAGATAGAGTTGAGTTTGAGTTTTAAAATTTCTTTATTGGCATAAATAACATTGAGCTAGTACCTAATAACTGTTGTTACACTATACTTTGACCATTCCTTTATTTTCTTTTTGACAGATCACGCCTATGAATCACCGTTTTTTATTTGTCAGATTAATGTACTACAATAATAATGTACTTTATTGACAAGCGACACTTTTTAGGGAAGTTCACTGTTTGTAACAAACAACCACAGACTATAAATCAAATCGTGAAATGAAATAAATCGATCATTATGATAAAGAATAATTTGACTTTTTTTGTGTATTGCCTGTATTTTTTATAAAAAAGAATATAAGAATAATAGTATCATGATTCCATGAATAATTATTTGCAAGAAATTAAGTCGAAATCTTGGAATGACATCTTTTATATATATAACTATACATAAGTACGCATACCGTGGCTGTGACCCGGTACAATAACCTGTTTAGTGCAATAAAGCAGTGTGTCATTGACTAGCGTGTTTGATGGTCGTCCTTTCCTACCTACATATCTAACAATATCAAAATGTAAACAAAGGTAACTAGGAAACCGTCATTGACTAAGTATGTGACATTATTATTATATTATTATTTTGTATATTTATTTCATATAATAAAAACTACTAATAAACGAATAATTAATAATGAACTAAAACCATTTCGATGTAATTAATCGATTGAAAGTTCTTCTTAGACAACATCGATTATGATTTCAAATCGAATCAGTAACGTGTGAAGGCATCCCTAAATGTAATCTGACAAAAAAAAAATAAAGGAATGGACAGAGTATAAGTACATACAATTATACACAGTGTTTTTACCAGGCTTAAAAACGCCTCTCAAAAACTTGGCACTGATAATATAATATATGAAATAAAAATAAAATAATTCGGTACATATGGTAGGTAGTAGGAAAAAAATTACATGCACAATTTTTTATAGATAGCATTTGATACACTTATAACTGTACAACAAAACTTAAACTCTCGTGCAGCAAACGAACGTGTAGTCTACCTGATGGTAAGTGGAGTAGATAGATAGATAGAATAAGCTTTATTGCACACCAAAAAATAAGACACAAAATAGAACATAATTAATCATTAAGACATGTACAATGGGCGGCCTTATCGCTTAAAAGCAATATCTTACAGGCAACCTTTGGATGGACAAATAGAAAGTTAGACTGATATGGGGCAGTTTAAGGTGTAATAGATGAGATAGAAGGTTCACTATAACTAATATTTACATAAATTTACAAATTCAATTGGTACATTTACCTACAATTTAAATATATATTATATTAACTTACATAGGTATACTTAAAATAAATATGTACATATCACTATTTATATATTAAATACATACAATATGTATGTATTTATAAATAAATATTATACAAAAACAGAGGATAAAAAGAAATGTATAAACAAGTTTTACTCATGCATCTGAAAGGTACAGTACAGCCCATTGAGATCAACAATCCACAAATTCAGATTGTAGATTCGTCGCTGCAGCTGAGGACTACGGTGTTATGCCTCATATGCCAGTAATTTCAAGGCCTGATCTAACAAACGAACCAGATCAAAGAAATTCAAGCACTACTATTTGGCGGCAGATTAAAGGTTATTTTTTACCTTTAACCTGCCGCCAAATAGTACTTCTTTGTGAGATGTAGGTAACTCTCAAGGGAATGTAATGCCAGGAATTTGTGTAAGCTAGTCATTAGATGAGATAAACTATCATATTAATTCCCTACACAGATAATTTCAGACAAGGGAAGGTTATTATTATATTTTATCGTAATATTTGGACTACAAAACACACATTATAATACTCGTATTTTAACGATAAGAATTAAGTGTTTACAATCTTAACATACCATTCAAATAGTTGCTAATGTAAATCTTGAATCCCACAGAATTAAAACTTATACAAAGATCGATAATTATACCAATCAAAAACTGAGATCATAAAAGTTCGAAAAAGAAACCGTAGTGAAATAACTTCTGGAAATTAACACTTACCACGTCTAGGATCTAGCGTTTCAATAGATGTCGCTATGCCGCATCCACCCTGTATATTAATAAAATACTAGTTGCTGCCCTCGATTTTGTCTGCGTGGGATTTGTCAATCCCCGCGGTTTCATTCCCAGCAAACGTTACTGCCCGTACATGAGTGCTTTCCGCGATTAAAAAAATATTTATTACAATTCTATCGTCATACAATCTATTGATTTTTTTGCGTAAACTTGCTACTGACTTCAATCCCTAAATTTACCCTCTTGGAAATAAAATTTAGAAAAACTCCGAACCAGCAATTCATATCTTTTTATTTAAGATGTATACGAAATTTCGTGTTTTAAAATTTAAAAATGACGGAGTTACATACAACTCCACCCTTAGTTTACCCCCTAAGGGGTTGAATACCCAAAAATGCCTTCTTAGTACGCGCATTCGTCATAAAGGAACCTTCGAGCAAAATTTCAAGATTATAAGCCCAGCGGCTTAGGCTTTACGTTGATGAATCATTCAGGCAGACGGGCGAACAATTATTTATTTATATAATTATGCTTTAGGAAAACCAAACTTTAATTATTTTGTATTACTCTGTTATTTTAAAACAAATTAATTTTAAACACTGACGTGCTTGGATGACTTTTGAATATTTTCATAATAACCTCCTACTCACTGAAAAGTATTTTGAGTTCATCCGTAATTCTGTTTAAAAGGGAAACATTTAAAATCATGATGGTCGAAGTCGTTTGTGACGTCATAATGGCATGACATGCAACGCTCCCTTATTAAAACGAATTCCGTTCTCGTTTCGAGCAAATACAAAGCCTCGCTTGAAAAATGTTGTTCGAGAATATGAACGTTATATGTTGTTCTTTTCATACTGTAGGTAATATGACGAATATATAATATATACTTGGCCAGCAATGAGTTAAAAAAAATCCATCATTTGGTTTTTTCTGAATTACTGAGTAGTGTGAGTGTTTAGGTAGCTTGCATGTTTGTAAGACAACATTCTGAACACTCTAATCTGCAATCTGAGGTAACTAAAAGAAATGTAACAATCCCTAAAAATAAATACAAACTTCATCTTCCTCAGTGTAGACTAGAGATATTTTAAAGGAACTCCTACATTAATGCCATTCAAATATAATAAATTACTGTCTGTATTTAAGTACTTGCCTTTTCTAATGTTTAAAAATAAATTAATAATTGTTTAATTACAGGTGCGCCCTGTAACGCTCGGATTGCCTCCCACACTGGTGTAACTGTAACCTTACACTACAAGCAAATTCTCGCTTAACAATAACTGAACCCCATCTTGTGAGAGTATGGCGTGCGATGCATCCATGTAATCTAATCATGGTCCTGCCATTTAAGCATAGTAGTTACCATTTTTCTGGTGGTAGAGCTCTTGTGATCGAGCCTAGATAACCCAGAAGGGTGTTGAAAGGAGGCAGTACCACCACACTACTATTTGGCGGCAGGTTAAAGGTAAAAAATAACCTTTAATCTGCCGCCAAATAGTAGTGCTTGAATTTCTTTGATCTGGTTCGTTTGTTAGATCAGGCCTTGAAATTACTGGCATATGAGGCATAACACCGTAGTCCTCAGCTGCAGCGACGAATCTACAATCTGAATTTGTGGATTGTTGATCTCAATGGGCTGTACTGTACCTTTCAGATGCATGAGTAAAACTTGTTTATACATTTCTTTTTATCCTCTGTTTTTGTATAATATTTATTTATAAATACATACATATTGTATGTATTTAATATATAAATAGTGATATGTACATATTTATTTTAAGTATACCTATGTAAGTTAATATAATATATATTTAAATTGTAGGTAAATGTACCAATTGAATTTGTAAATTTATGTAAATATTAGTTATAGTGAACCTTCTATCTCATCTATTACACCTTAAACTGCCCCATATCAGTCTAACTTTCTATTTGTCCATCCAAAGGTTGCCTGTAAGATATTGCTTTTAAGCGATAAGGCCGCCCATTGTACATGTCTTAATGATTAATTATGTTCTATTTTGTGTCTTATTTTTTGGTGTGCAATAAAGCTTATTCTATCTATCTATCTACTCCACTTACCATCAGGTAGACTACACGTTCGTTTGCTGCACGAGAAGTAATTCTAGCAGGTGGACCGAGCTCGATATCTACATAAAACATAAGTTTAAACCAGCCAGTGCTGACGTCATTATCAGTAAAGTTCAGCGTTATACTACGCCCATGCTAATCGACCTGTACAATCTGTGATGATCCGCTTATAAACTTGGCGATTATAACATAATACACGGGGATTATTCAATACTACTATCTATGTGTGGCCGTCCTCCCCTCTCTGCCCGTTCGTTTATTATCTACAGGTACTTGCTAGTTATTTATGACCTGATATGGAAGAAGTAAGTACCTTTGTTTATGCAGTAATTACTGGTGGTCTTTGTTAACAGGCGAAAGAGAGGTATCACCACAATCTCGCCTTTGAAGTGTTACTAAAAAGTAGTGTTGGCACTACCTACTGTGTTGCAATTTTGTGGTGAGAGCTCCTATTTTTTTATCTTTTACATTTGTACGTACAATAAGAGGTAGGCTCTTTGCGTAACTCAGAAGGTAGCGGCAATGATGCATAACATTCACAATTCATCTGTTATGTTTTCCTAAACATAACATTCCTATGTATTAGGGTGAGCTTATCGCCAATCACCGGGTACAAATCCAACTTCATGCTGCCATTGAATATTTCCTGACGGAAAACCCCAAATATCGCTTTTGTCTGACCTGAGAATAACAATCAACGAGCTAGTTTATGTGCTTTAACGCAAAATATTTGCGTAGGTAAATGGCGGCAAAACCGCATGTTTAAAATACACTTCCTCGTTACCCCTGTATAATTTCATTAGTAACGGATACCTAAGTTATTCATTTGAAATCACATCATTTCATTTGAATATTATTCCAATTTTGCTCTCGCATGTAAGGACTATCGTATATTTTTGTAGATTAAGACTCAATTTCTACCAAAATTGAGCAGAAAGGAGCGGAGTGAAGCGAAGAAGTGCACCGAAACTGTCAGGTAATTTTCACCAAAGTGTTGAGAAGAGGAGAAGAGAAGGTGAAGTGATGCGTAGCGGCGTACGGCGCGGCGGTGAGAGACGCTGATGTGTGCAGCCGCGCGCCACTACACAACCCTCTCTGCTTTGCTACGCTAACCTACACTTTGTCGCCGGGCGCAAACAGAATTTTATACAAAAATGAGTCTTCTTCGCCTTTCTGGTAGTAGAGGGAATAAACTTTGCAGAGGGGAGAGGAGATGTGAAAATAACGAAATCTGATTAGTTACATAAGACTTAGCTCCTCTCCGCTCTGCTTTGGTGGATACGGCATTTAGTTTCAGGAAATTTTCTTACTAAGGGTACCCCTCACATTACGGGTATGTTTATATGTAACTACCGTTTTGTAAGTATCTACTAGCTATATGATACTCGTTAATCGAAATAGCTCACCGATCTACGCATTTTTTTATAATTATAGCTGAAAATACAAAAAATAAATCATAAAAAACATTTTTCAAAAAATACTTGTTTTATGTGCCTCCGCTGCACCGCTGTACAGGTTTTTGAGCACTTCAGCAATAATAATTATATTATTACAGAATACAGAGAAGGTTTTATATAATATAGTTGTATTATAAGTACTGTTTATGTATGTTGAGTAAATGATTTAGGTTACATTAGGTATATTATTCCAGTATCTTTTTTTAACACTCTTATTGTTCGTACTGTTCACTCTCACATTTCACGAGTTCCTTCTTCCTCTGGCTCTCAAAGTTTTGCTGACAGAAAACGCATCATAAATTTTTGTTTTTTTGTTAATGTTATCTATGTGTACAATAAAGTATTAAACTAAACTAAACTTTTATCCAACACCTTGGCTTGTGAACTATTGAACCCTTTGTCTATGGTAGGTTTCAATATTGATTTAAATCTACATACTGGTTGAGTAAAAGCAATACGTGGGTCCAGTACGATAAGCGGTATATGTTCATTATACTCAGCAGTGTGTGTTAGTTTAGGATTCAATTTTAATGCAATGCAAACATAGACATTTTAAGGCAAAGTTTAACTTAAGCTGAGTGAGAATATATAAGGTATAAATGGCCATTGTTAACATTAGGGTAGGCGTGACTTTAAAATAAAGCTTCTTTATAATATATCCTTACTAGTACCTTTCTATTATTTGCAGGTGAAGCCGCGGGTTGCAGTTTATGATAATTATATAATTTTAAATATAATATTCAGTCTGAAAACGATAGCTGGACGACTAGTATTAGCACTAAACAGCACAACAATTCAGATTGGAGAGAAGATTAGTAAATAACGAAATCTGATTGGTTATTAAATACTGTTTTACTCCGCTCCTGTTCACTCCGCTTTGGTGGATATTGGACCTTACATAACCCTTCCTATATTAAAAATGCAATATTTTGGGTGAACGGTATTAATGTTTGAATCTTTCATTCAAAACACTGAACGGCGCGCGTGAGTATTCAAGAAATGTAATCGCTCAAAATTTGAATTTCTGATAATCAAATATCGACCGTATTTATACAGGGATAAGGTTGCATGATATTTTTGACACCGACAGTTTCCCTTACAGAATCGCACCACTGGTTTTGATGAAATGATATATCACATCTTTACTAGGTAAAAAGTAGCTAGCGGAGATAGCTATTATAATACTAACTGCTTGAATAGACTCATAAACTTATTGCCCGAGCCTGAAGTGGACATTTATAACACGATAATATAGACAAAAGAATCTCCTTATTAAACTTTCATAAGAGCAACACTCCATTAGAAGGTTTTGCTGAATCAGCCAGTACGAGAGCCTCTTAACCTCGAGGGGATGCGAACAGGCAAAAGAGCAAAAGTTTCGCGTTACATTTTTGTATGATAACATTCATTTTAAAAATGCTGATTTAAGTGCCTATTTCGCCCCTCTCGTAACTTGTTAATGTACTGCTGAATTAAAATTATGAAATGAAGGTTTGTGAAAATATTGTACTCGTTTTTTAACTAAAAAATATCTACTAAAATAAAGTCTGCATTGTTTATGACCTCGTAAATATAAGAAGCGTAATATTATTTTATTAAAGTAAAAAAAAAGATACAATACTCGTAATGTCACATGAGTGCAAGGTTGTCGTAGTGGTTAAAACGGTCGCCTCACCGCTTTCAACTGCGCTGGTGTTGTGGGTTCGATCCCCACATGGGACAAATCTTTGTGTGATTCGCAAAGATTTTTTCTGACTCTGGGTGTGCTTTGTGTATGTGAAATGTATGTTTGTGAATATCCCCGCAACACAGGAGTAATTCCTAGTGCGGGCGTCGTTCTTTTAAAAAAATAATAAAAAAAAGCAAATGTCAGAATTTGAATTTTCTTTAACACTTTATCCGTGTTAAAATGCTTGTACTGTAGTTCCATAGACCGAACTAATTGAGCTCGGCCTAGGATACCTCTAATTGTTCATTTTTTGTCTGCTCCTGGTAAGATCAACATTACATCTTATAACACAACCGTTATAATCAACGGTAATTATACCTTCGAACTAATCAGTATCAAAGCAGTCGAAATAACAACTAGATACAATCAATATATGTCGGCAGTTGGGAACTTTGTTATCTCTTTACATATTAATGATCTTGACTGTACAAATTGATTCCAATCGTGTTGAAATAAGGAATATAAGATTTTAAATATCTCGATTAGGTGCAGTTTTAAAAGCACTGTTAAAAAATCATAAAGATGAACTTTACTTACATAAAGTCACGCCTATATTATTTCATTTTTCATTTATTTATTTCAGAACAAAAATACAATTGTGTCGAAAATTTGAGGTACACAAGAAATAATATAAAAAAACACATAATAATAGATAACAAATAATAGAATAAATTAATAAATGCCATTAAAATAAAATAAAAATAAAAACTAAAACAAATTATAACATTCAATCAAATTACATGTCAGAAGAATACAAACAAACAACAGATTACTCAGAAAGGTGCGGCGGCGATGTACAACACCCAAATTTCTTATGTTATGCTTAGGTCCCATGGGATAGGGTGTAAGCCTATCGCCATCCACCGGGCACAGTTCCAACTCTATGCTGCTTTTGTGATTTGCCGGAAGGAAAGCACACAAAATAATCGGGAAGCGAACCATCTAGGCAGTTTGAACTTTACTTATGGTAAAATAATTAATGTTCGATAATGCGATAACCTTAATTGCACTTTAATAATTGAAATTGTTAAGAGATTTAAGCTGTTGCCTCGTTACTGAATTTTAACAAGAATCACACAACATTTCTCGTTAGTAATTTAAACATAAATTCACATAGCAAATAGCCTTAAATATATAAAATTGTTATTCATAGCACGCACCAAGGTTTTTGGATTGATAGCGGAAGATTTTTGCTTTTATTAAATAATAAATGCTATGTAAAGATGTCGTCAACTGAGAGGTATGGTACTGAATAATGTTTAAAAATTAATTTAAGACAGGTTGTTAATGACTCTAGAACATGATTTAAGAACCTTGGCTGATTTTTTTTTATCGGAAATTGCCATACATTTACATTTCTTATGCAAACTGCCAAAGAATGGAACGCCTTGCCCGAGTCTGTGTTTTCGCATCAAACAACTTGGATCTCTTCAAAGCAAGAGTTAATAGGTATCTCACAGGAAAGCGTGCTCCACCGTAGACCGCATCATCACTTACCATCAGGTGAGATCGTGGTCAAACGCGTGCCTATCCACCATAAAAAAATACATTGGAAAATTGTACGGCCACGTGCACGACTCTACAAGTTTAAGTTGAGATTGTAATTACATGAAATTACAATCTTAACATTAATTTTACATCGTAATCAACTCAAAAATATTTAACTGATGGTTTATTAACTAATTTTAGGACAATCAAATTATTAATCTTAATTATTATCGACGAACAGTTGTATTTGCGCCGATATATATAAAACACTGAGTGAGTCTAGCGCGTGCTAGACGTCGCGCGGAGGCGACAACACGCGAATAATAGCCCAGTTGATGAATCTACGTACTAGATTCGAAACTAGTCGGCATATCCCGGCTAAAGTAACGTGAGTAACCCGTATTCTCAATAATAATGTCTTCACCTCACGTCGGTTTTAATAATATTATAAAACAACATGCTAATATTTTTACGATACCTAATTCAAAAGCCGGTTACATCACGGCGCTACAAAATTATTTACCAAGCAATCTAGTTAAAACAAAACTTAATCATTACTTGTTTTTACAACTAAAGTTTTAAGTCAATAGAGTTGGCTTTTTTACATCGAGCTTCATTGTCTCCTTGTTGTCAAAATTAATTACAAGTTTTCTTAGAAACTGGGGTAATTGCTAAAACAAAGGTTATTTAAACTTTCTGGTGACATCCCTAAATAGCAACTCTGTATGTCTCAAGCTTTCACAACTTAACCACGGGAGCTATCATGATTATAATAAGTATGTAGATAACTGTAAGCCAGAGAAAGAACTTTTTTGTTATCAATATACTGCGTGACAGATCAAAACAGGTCGTTCAAGAAAGACATGTAGAGGACCAGATAAATGGCGTCCTTCAGAAAGGATATGTACATACATAGTATACGAAACAATAAAATAAAAATATTGAAGTTTGAAACCGACGAACATGTATGACGAGATGTATTAATGTTGAGGACGCGAAAGAAAATGTATTATTGACTATTGACTCGTAAGAAGAAGAAGAACCGACTTCGAAAAAGGATTTTTTTATAATTAATTTGGATGTATGTAATTAAAATTGACAAATACTATGCAATAATACAATTACATATGTGGATATGGGAAAAATGACGTGTAAATTGACTTTATGAAATGAATATGAATATGAATATGAATATGAATATGAATATGAAGATTAATGTATTTGGGGCATATTAGTTTAGAAAAACTCTACTGTCTTTGGAGTTTGCCAGAAAAAACAGTTTCACCATCCAGAAATTCCACAATTAACCCGTAGCCCGCAGTTTCAAAGCCTGTGATAACCAAAGCGTAAAGATAAACCTTACGTAGAGGGAATAAAACGGTGAATCTACAATGACCGGGTTCCGTCGCTTAAAAGGGATTAATGGGATGAAAAACGGCAAACCGGCTATTTCCGTGACGGTCAAGCGGTCACCTGAGGTGAACAAAAAATGTAACTTCGTGACGTGTTTGGTTATAGGCTAGGATTACTGGATAAACAATGCTTGTGTAATATTTTCATGCATAAATTGTTCTTCAAAACAGTAAACTTAATAAATAATAATAATAATAAAAACTCTTTATTGTTCACCAAACACAAAACAATAGAAAATAATAACTTAAGATATTTACACAAAAAGGTATGGTAATACAAGTGGCGGCCTTATCGCCTTGTGGCAATTTCTTCCAGGCAAACTTCATTATTTTTACAGCATTTAGTCATGCTTAGCAGATTATAATTTTTGTAACTGTTTCTTCGTAGTTTATCTATGGTCACTCTTCTAATAAATATAGTCATCATCATTCAGTGTCTCGTAATCCATTTTATTGTTTCGAATTTTAGTTAGAGAAATAACTTTATTTATTTCTTTTTTTAACTAATTGAATTATGAAGTTTTAAGGCATGTATTTGCTAGTAAAATTAAAATCCAATATCACAGAAACTACGAACGAGATATATTTTTTTCTGTTTTGAGCTTATCCGTGGTTCCGGTATGCAAATATTACTGTATGTAAGTCGGATGACGAAAGAGTATTTTTGCATAAGCCTCTGCTTTTTATGCATTGTTTGTTTTGGCATGGATTGTGCACGGATATTCTTGTATCAGATTCTGTGTTGAGAAATAGTTGAACTACTTATTTGTATAGATTTTTTTTGTTAAATAAATCTAAGTAGTTGGTGCTATGGTTAAAGTATGTTTTATGGAATTTACGGTGTATTATATAATATTAAAGTTAGAAGCTGCTAGAATTGAAATTTCTCAATTCTTTTTGAGCCTACGCCTGCTAAATTCCTAAATTTTCAACTTTAATATTATATAAAATACAAAAAGGCATAGCAAAGCTATAATTTGCTTTAAAATATTACAAGAATATACTGTGGCTGGAATTTGACTATAATTTATGATTAATAAGAGCTATTTACACCTCTCATATTCTACGTAGTTATAAAATATCAATATTTATGACTAAAAAAGTAACTCATTCTGTATCGAAAAATTGTGGATATTTTACGTAAACATCGTTTGAATTTAAACAAGCAACCGTAATTAATTCCAAAATGTTTTGAACCAACTCTTTGATGAAAACATTGTGCTTGTTTAGTAAACTGAACTCAACTTGTTGTTAGCTAACTAAATTATTAGTTAGAAAGATGTTCGTATAGACTAACTTCTCGTTACTAGCCAGTGCTATTTTGTATTTTCTTAAATATTATAAAACAACGCTTTATCAAACCTAGTCTTTTTTTTTATTACTATCGCCACGTACAGGGTCGTGAAAGTCTAATGGTAGACGCTCTACGTAAAATACTGATATTTAGCCAAATGTAAGACTAGAACCCGACTTCACTGTTATCTGGTAAAAGTTCGGCGAATGATGGAAATGTTGATAATTTAAGACAATTATCGAAAAATGATTGTCAAACCAAATATTATTTTAACTTTTAAAAATAGTTTTTTTGGAAAACTAATATATTTGAGCTAAAAATAAATAGTCTTCTATCTTCAAACTTGATTTATAAAATAAAAAAGAGTGACAAAACTCTTTTTAAATTAAACTTTTTCTTAGTTTCTATGAGTGAGACCACTATCCTTGACACATGAAATAAATAGCGTTTATGTATCAAGAGTGTATTGCGAAGCTTTTGATACTCGTAGGATAAATAGGATCGACTACAAAGTACACAGCTCAGACTGCTAACTTGAATGTGCAAACGTGTGACGTATAACCATGTCTAACTGTAGTTGTTTGTGTCAATATACAATGTTGAAAGTGGCAGCTTGCTGCACACTTTAGAAATAATTTTTTAAACTAAAACAAGGTAAAGAAAAAGATATGCGTTTTTTTAAACCGGTTGTGGTAAAAAAAGAAATTACATCTGATTTATGTAGCAGGTTAAAAAGTTAAGGCCATGTAGTTCAAAACCTGTCAAAGAAACAGATGTTTGAACTTCCAGTGTGAAGAAACCATGGAGGATGTTACTTCCCAAAAAATAATGTAAACAGAAGAAGTATATGTGTAACAAAGAAACAAAAATCGAACAAATTTGTTTTTTTTTGTTTTCGAACTTCATCTTCTTTATCTTTTCTTTATCCAGTATTTCAACTAAAAAAATAATTTCTGATTGAATTTTATATAGCTTTAAGCCATGCTTATAATAAACAGTCGAACAAATTATATAATAGCTCAGATGGGAGAGCGATAGGACTGCATCCTAAGGTTGCGGGTTCAAGCCCCGCTTCAAAGCCAAAAAATATGTCGACTGTTTTGACTGACGATTTTGCTCGTAAACCGAGGTCGTGATAATCAACCTTATTAACGGAGCAGCAAGAGTTAGAATTGAATAATATCACAGATAATATACATAATATTCATTTTACGATTAAAATATTGAACAAATATTGATATACTCATTTGAGAAATCGTGAAGATGTGTGCACAAATAACTTAGAAAATAAACAAAGAGCTTAAACCACTCCAACGCTCACACAAATGTAATATAGTAGTCAATCCTGACGAGGGTATACGGCAGCTTTCGAGCAGTTAAAAGCTTTGCACCGATTTGCCAATATCCATAACTATAAGTGTATTATTTAGGCTTAATTCATATCTAAAATTCAGATCTGTCTGCAACAACGTCGACTCTTGGTCAAAATTCGGTTAATATTAATCAGTTTAGCATTGTAATGTATGTAAGGCTAAAATTGTGCTGTTCGTGCCCACAGTAACAATGTGTGGGCTAAAATAGTTATTTTATGGTCGGGCTCCATAAGCCCCATCGTTTTGCACAAATGTGAAATATTTTCGTGAATAAAATTGCCGGATCTTTAGACATAATGTTAGCCTAAATTGAGTGCACGGTTGGCATAGTGGTCAAAGCGGTGGCCTCGCTGCTTTTAAATGCGCTAGTGTTATGGGTTCAATCCCCACATTTGCGGGTTACACAAAGATTTGTCATCTTTGTGTAACCCGCAAAGATTTGTTCTGACTCTTGGTGTGCTTTGTATGTGTGAAAACATGTTTGTAAATACCCTTGCGACACAGAAGTTATTTCTAGTGCGGGCATCGCATAAAAAAAAACTTATTTACGCAACTTCTTTAAGTGTTAAGTGATTTTATGTTTTGTAATAATTGTTAAAGTACTAACATACAAACAGATCTTGACGTGCCGTTTTGTTGTGAATCGACCCTTAAAGGTCTTTTCCGTCAAATAGGAAATAAATCACGTCGGGTATAAGGCTGTAGGATCGCATAAAAGGCTTATTGTGTTATCAGGGTCGGCCCGGAGGCACACTTGTATCACAAATAGCATACATTCACATCAATAACGAGTAAATTCTGTTATATAATTCTAAGTTATCAGTGGTGTTATAGTAAGTGATTTATGCTTTATATTTAAGTGTTGATAAACCGTTTGCATTGATATAACCATATATTCGACGATCACATTTTCTGACAAATTGTTATGACCAGATTGACGGTGATATTGCAAAAATCGATGGTCAAGAAATAAAACATATCCACCTCATGAAATAAGATGTATTTTGTTGAAATTCTGCCAAAAAATATTCAAACACGCGAAAAAAACGAGTATCAAAAGACGTACAAACCATAAATCCAAAAAACTAGCTTACGTACAAAAGCAGCTTAGGGAATTGCAACTGAATTAATCCCGCAGTCAAAGTTGCCGGATATGCCAATAGATTGTGTGAGCTGTCATCGCACCCCTCAGAGGCTAATCTCATTCCTATCGCAATCCTATGAACAACTGGCTCAGCAAATTTCAATTTGTTATGCACCAATAAAACAATCCCAACGTAAACATTTCAGATTTGTCGCCAATAAATTGCTTAAATTCTCCGCCGCATTTTTGTTTATTTTTAATAAAATATTTTCCCTCAATCTCACTTTTACCTTTAATACAAAATGTGACATGAAGTTGCTTAATGAAATCGAGGCGTCTACATAAAAAATGTGAGCGATGCGAAGGGATCAAAAGATTCTCTCGAGTGTGCAGAACTTAGACGGTTAGCGATGAACATTAATCTGACCAGTTAGGCAAGACCTTAGGTCGGCATATGAGATGTGGATTTAGAGGATCTGTGTATAATGGTTGATTTATGAAGCTCTTCGGACACGGAGCAGCCCTCGACACAATGCATCGTCGTTATTCAGTATCGAAAGCGAGCTCTGAAGTGACTTTGCCACTTGAATGGTTATTAAATGTGTCTCAATCTCTCGCTGAGAAGTTTTCAATGCTAACAAAACTTAGATTTGCTTTGAATAGTTTGAAATATGAAATCAAAATGGCATTTTTAATGGATGGAATTTATCGGTGTTTATTGTTTATTAATTTATCAAGCTGAGTTTTATGTTGGTCTTGTAGTTTTGGAAGAAAGAATTTCAAAAGAATATCGTAAGGACTCAATTATACAATTTTAAAAGAGCATTTAGACGTGTGTAGAAATTGACGTCATTAGTAGCCTTATACAGTTTTGATCTGTTAAATTACGAGGCACTAAGATTAAGAGGCATCAACACTTAAAAGATCTACGCATACAAACTGAAAAAAAAAATAATATCTACAGATCGCTCTGGTAAATAAATATCAATATCTTTTAAATCAAACGAATTTAAGTATGTTTTTTACTAAATTGTATTGTGCCTAACATTTCGGACGAGTTCATAAGTATGTACCAAGTTTATATTGAACGTGAACCTGATTAATACTTTTCAACGAGATCTGAAGAAGGTTGGAAAATTAAATGAAATCTTCTAATATACTACAAAGGGAATTGATAGAGGCTCCTCTATCGATTCCCTTTCAGTTGACTGTAATTTGATTGGCAATGTAAGAAGTCATGTTCTCTTTGACAGCGTCCCTGGAAGCTCTTTGCATTTTAATTAAATTTTAATAAAAGCCTTTTTGCTCAGTAAAAGGAAATATATTAATTATTCCTTCTGTTTGCTCTGATGGATTGGAATTAATTTGGTGAGCTGTTAATGTATTTTTTAATTAATAGAATCAAATTATAATTGGGTGTTTTGCTTTTTACCCGACTGCGTTTGTAATGTTTTTAGGGTTCCGTAGCCGAATGGCAAAAAACGGAACCCTTATGGACTCGTTATGACGTCTGTCCTTCCGTCTGTCCGTCCGGGAACGGGAACGGGTGGCTGTGACATATCACAGCCACCCGTTCCCGTAACTATAAGAGCTATACTGTGGAAACTAGGTAAGTAGATGTATTCGGTGAACCGCATTAAGATTTTCATCAAAAGCAATATCTTTTTGGGGTTCCCCATACTTAGAACCGAAACTAAATTTTTTCATCAAATACAATACGTGTGGGGTGAGATCTATGGATAGGTCTTCAAAAATGATATTGAGATTTCTAATATTTTTTTTCTCTAAAATGAATAGTTTGCGCGAGAGACGCTTCCAAAGTGGAAAAATGTGTGTGCCCTCGTAACTTCTAAAATAAGGGAATGATAAATGTAAAAATAATATATGATGTACATTACCATGCAAACTGCTACCGAAAATAATAATATAATAATTAGTTTTTTTCTAATACGTTGTAAATCGTAAAACGCATTTTACCTTTCATTCAATCAACTCCAATATAATAAGGAATAAAGAAAAACATTTATTTAGATGTATAGTGGTACGGAACCCTACGTGCGCGAGTCCGACTCTCACTTGGCCGGTTTTTATTCACTGCTCCGCACCGTCGGCGTCGCTTATAGCATCATGTTCCAGTTGCTTCTGAGATTAACGCGATTAACCAAACAAATTAAACTCTTCAGTTTTATTATGCTACTATGAATTGCTTTTTAGTCAACATCTGTGTGTGTTTGTGTACTGTTTAAACTTTTTATGCCTGAAAATAAAACCTAAAGGTACAAAATGTAGTACTAGTACATTCCGGCTGAACAAAGACTTTTTCTAAATATTTTAGCCTCTTAACTGAAATAACTCCCTGTCTACTTGTACACACAGTGGACAACTGTTACGTGGCTATGTGGGATTCTGCAGCATTATTTCTATTTTAACATTGTCAAAGAAACAATAAAATGAAAATTAAAATTGGATCTCAATACTGTAATTCAACCAGCATTCATATTAAAATGGATGTTACATCAAACATTTAAAAATAGTGACTTAAAATATTTTTTTTTATGATCTGTCATAATATATATTTCATATTATAAAATATTGATTATCCGCTACTCCGCTCGCTTAGGACTTATGTCCATAAAAACCTATTATTTGAACTATCAATAGACCAATTATCGTCAAGATCGCCACAGTAGTTTCGGATCCTATTGTGTACTACAAAACAAATATATTTTCATTTTATGATATTAGCAGTATAAATAAGCCAGATTATTAAATAAATAGAACAATAAATCTGCTGACATTTAAGTTGTCTTCCTGTGAAATTGTACGAGACTTCATAGTTGACGGAAAGCGGCTAAAAGCTACTTAAAAGATTATCTCGGCAAATAGCTGTTTGAGTTGCCAGTTCCAACATTGCCACTTTATGTGGAGGTGGCACGATGTTTTGTTTTGCGGCGAGGCGTGGGCAGCTTAATAACATTTTTCTAATTTACGGGAATGTTACGTGTGTTGTGTTTGTTTATAAATACAAAATGTCACTTTTCATCTCGATTCGTGAAGTATATACGATACTGTCTCAAATTATGGGCTATTATAAAAATAAATAAGTAAAATACTGACATTTAACTAAGTCTGTAAGACATAATCCAAACCACATGTCCTTGGGCAAAGGCTCGGCAAATTGAATAATTTTGAATAAGTGGATATCACTTTGCAACCATTCCAAAGCCAAAGAAAATGATTTTCAATACAAACTTAATTTATGAATCTTGATTTTCCAGTAATTGTTCATAACGTGAAGCCATAAATTCTGTAGGGGTTAGATAAAAAATAAACAAGGGAAGTTTTACCTTTTTGATAAAAAAGCGTGTGTGGTAAAATGGTTACATGTTCTTAAACATAACCAAAACCTGTTGTAAAAGTATTGTATCTATCTTAGGATAAGTACAAATGAACGTGACATCAAGTAATGACGTAACATACAGTTGAGAAATTTAGGGTCCTGGCAAGAGGCGACCGTAGCTTAGTTGTTAATGTGACTGCCCGGTATGTAGAGGTCGCAGGTTCAAATTCTGCCAGTCTCATATTTTTTTCAACTGTTTCTTAGTATAATTGTAAAATAAAGCCATATACTATACATTTATTTAATAACGTCGAAGCTTACGTTTTTAAATAAATGTATAGGTTAACAAGGTACAAGTTATTTCTACAGTTTAACAAACACGGGCTATTCAAGCTATTTTTAACTTAGCCTCAGAAGCTCTTAGAGGTCTTATTATAAAAATTATAAAACATCAACCTAATTTCAAAAGCGCTTTTCTACCTCAAAGAGTTCATTATTTTTTTCCTTGCTCTTTAAGAAATAAAATTAGCTCACTTAATTTTGAACGAAAATATAAATTAGCAAAATATTGTACGGCGTGAAAAATTAGCGTCCAGTTTATTTAAGAGAGTTGTGTAAAGGGAAGTGCAGATTTTGCAATTTATTTGAATAATGATGATCTTCGAAACATTTTTTTTAGGTTTTGGAGACTTTATAAAAAACTGAGTGCGGAATCGTTTCCTTGCATAATGGTTTTATTTTATATGTAATGTAAATTGTGTTTTATCATTATTAAAATCGAATATATACAGTTATAGCACCATGAAATGATGTATAAGGACGTGCTTGACTCGCGCTACAAAAAGGCTATCCGCACGCCTACAATATTATTGTTAATTTTATCCACTTTGACTAGAAAAAGCATCACAAAAACCAGTGAATGTGTGTAATGTCGTGGGACCAAAGAGGTTTCATACAAAATATACAGATGAAATATATAATTTATATGTATTTATATATAGTGATTAATTGTTCAATAGTATTATTGAACAATAATCACTGAATACCATTGGCATAAATATAAAATATATTTTTTTTATATTGAATTCAAACCTTTATTTTATTATATATCTTTAATTCTTTATTTAACTTCAGCACAAAAGTATGTACAAGGCGGATTTTATGCCTTAGGCATTGTCTGACAGACAACTAGTAAATCTTTGTTTGACGTGTACGTCCTACGCGGAGTGGGAGGAAAATCATATTATATAAAATATTCTTCTATAGGTATAATATTAAAATAATAGCATTAAACATTTTAAACAGGCATGATAACATAACATCACGCCTAAATTGCTCAGGAGGGAGTGGCAGAGGTGTACCTACACCACCCACATTTCACCTGTTATATTTAGGTGCCATGGGATAGGTGGTGAGCCTTTCGCCATCCACTGGACGCAATTCCAACTCCATGCTGCTATTGTGAATTTCCTGACGAAAAGTTTACAAATTACACTTTGTCCGACCCGGGTATCGAACTCGAGAGCTCGCCGTGATAGGCGCATACGCTAACCACTAGACCATCGAGGTAATCATGATTATTGGGCCAGCTTAAAATAAAAGTACATTATGAAGTCAACTTCTTGTAGTGATTATACATAACGGCTATTTACATAATGACGTTAGCGTTCATTTTCCATTCTCATGTATAAGTTTTTTAGCAGTCTCTTTGGACTAGTGGTTAGCATATGCGACATCTCACAGTTACGTCTCTGGTTCGATTCCCGGGCCAAGCAAAATTGTTATTCGAGACGTTTCGTCCGGAAATTCTCAGTCGCAGCATGAAGCTGGAATTAATAAATAATAAATATAAATAAATAAATATTTCACAACTCACACACAACGCCATCTAGTCCTAAACTAAGCAGAGCTTGTACTATGAGTACTAGAATAACTGATACTAATACATATATACTTTGCTTTTGTAAATACATACATATTATACATAGAAACACCCAGACTAAGACAAACCCCCATGTTCATGCACACAAAGATTTGTCTTAAGTGGGAATCGAACCCACGACCTCGGCGTCGCAGGTAGGTACACTACCCACTCCGCCATCCGGTCGATGACGATAAGTGTACCCTTATAACGTAAAACATAAATAAAATGGGTAAAAATTGATGTTATATTTAATTCGCTAACTTTTAAATAAGAAAGGGTACATTGTAATCTAAATTAATTTGTCGGAATTTAAATAATTTTGTTATCAAAGGAAATGTGAACGTAACATGAACTTTATTCATGAAACTGAAAACTCTAGGCAATTGTTCATGACGTTGAAGTGTGTAAAGTCTTATAGGGGTTGACAACAATTGTTTGAGTTTTATAAAGAGAAAAGTTCTGCTTATAAGATTCGAAAATGTATGAAATATTTTAATTAAGCAAGTTGTGAAAAGCAAAGTTACGGAAAATATAACGGCTCAAGTTACCTGCACCTTTAAATTAGAAAAACCGGCCAAGTGCGTGTCGGGCCACGCGCAGTAGGGTTCCATAGAAAAATATTTTTAATTTTACTTTATAACTAAATGGCGTCCTTCAGAAAGGAAATGTTTGTAGTACACGAAACCAGCTAGCACGTATGACGAGATGTATGAATGTTGAGGAAGCGAAAGAAGTATGTAAGGAGCGAAGCACATGGCGTTCCATCGTCTCTGCCTACCTCCGTGGGATAAAGGCGTGATTTTATATATGTATTATGTATGTTTATTTATGTTTCAAGAATTTTGAACGAAATATTCTGAGTAACTGCATCTGACATTTCGGACCCCTATTCCTCTTGAACTAATGAAGTGAACTTATCCGCTATAGTTTTCCTTTAAAGTTCTTTACATGTACTACCGACACAATTTTTTTCAGATTTTAGGATCCAGTAGTTTAGCTTTTAGAGGGGGGGGGGGGACGCCCTACTCGAACAAAAATTTGGTCTTTAAAGTTAATTATCTCGCAAACGGATCCCTAAATCAAAAAACTGTCTTAGCAACCCCTAAACGTTTTTAAAAGTCCTATCTAACAATACCCCACACTATGGGGTAGGCGACAAAAAAAAAAACATCCCTACTTTACATGTAGGGGAGCTACCTGAAAAAAAAATATTTTTCCAAATTTTACTCTACGAATTTCTTTGTATAGTTAACATACATGTTTATGCAAAATTTCAGTTTTCTAGCACCAACGGTTTCGTCACTATGCCGTGGACAGACGGACAGACGGACATGGCGAAACTATAAGGGTTCCTTGTAGGTACTACGGAACCCTAAAAAGCAAAACGCTGGCCTCAGTAGAATTCAGGGATTCAGGGAATTTCAAAAACATAAATTGTACACACTTAGAGTTATGACAAATTTTCGCGGATCACATGAAAATTTTCGTGTATGGGAATTAAACCCACGTCAGCGCAGTGGAGAGCGACGAGGCTACCATATAAACCTACTCTGTTCAAGCCAAGAACATGTTTTTGTATAATTATTTACTGATGTGACTTTTATAATATTATTTGGTTTAGTCGATTAACATAGTCACATCACTAAGTTATTCGAGGTGGCAATAATTAATTTTGTCTCTTCCCCTTTCTAACGTACCTATGTGCGTGGGCACAACATGCGTAGTGATCCGGCTCGAAGGACCACTATGCATGTTTGCAATTGAAACAGCGTGAATATTTGAAATGTGAAATTATAAAAACACTAACGTGTGCCCATGCACATAGGGACGTTAGAAAGGGAAAGAGACAAAATTAAGTGATGCCACCTCAAATAACTTAGTGATGTGACTATGTTAATCGACTAAACCAAATAATATTATGAAAGTCACATTAGTAAATAATTATACAAAAACTATATGTTCTTGGCTTGAACATACTCCATCCGTCCACTTAAGGGGAATAATTCTTTGACTGTTTTCCATTCACTAGACATATGGGATAAGCTTTAATATAAATATTACCTATTTTCATAGACAAAACATATCGAAAAATGCCTCATATTAAAAATGGTTTGAACTTAAAATAACTTCACGCCTATATTACACCGAAGGGTGTGTCAGAAGTGTTCCTCCACACTTCACCTGCTATGTTTACGTCTCATGGGATAGGGTGAGCCCATCGCCATCCACCGGGCACAATACATAGTTTTTGAAAGAAATACATATTGCATAAGTTGTCTATTGAAATAATTTTACAAAAAAAGAACAGTCTTCGACGACCGAGGCGAGACGTTGAATATTAACTTATGTATTTTTTACTTTTTAGTGTATTTTTTGTAATTGAAGACGCTTTATAAGGAACAAGTGACACCCATTTCTGGAGAACCTTACTTAATTCCTCCACTTCAGAACGGCTTATTCTAGTATTTGTTAAACATTAATCATATAAATATATCAACGTACTAGCTGACCCGGCGAACTTCGTACCGCCTTAGCGTAAATTTGATGCACTACTTTATTTTGTATAGCTGACCAATCTTATGTATGCGTACCTATTCAATTTGAACTGGAATCTATAATATCCCCCATATAAAAATGAATACTTTTTTATTTTTTTTAATTTTTTTTGCTTTAACAACCTTGTACATTGTATTAGAAAACTACAAAAATAATTATCAGCCAAATCGGTCAAGCCGTTTTCATGCCAAGTCGTGACAACGGAAAATGGGTTTCATTTTTATAATATACATATAGATACAAAGGCTTGTGACGATAACAGCGTATTGGGAATGAAATAAAAGCCATTTCTTCTCGCTATCTTTATGCCCGAATGTGTTTTCAAACACGTGAGCGACAGTTTTACGAGCCAACCAGAGTTGTAAATAAAATGAAATAAATAGAATGCTACCTTCGTAATCTGAGAGCTTGGGTTCAAAGAAAGGGTTAACTCTGCTTGTCAAAGTCATGTAACATTTCATTGTGAAGTTTACTTTAGTCTAGTTATGTAGCTTTGATTATTTTTATAGCATTTAGCTATGCTTAGCAAATTATACTAAGAAACAGTTGAAAAAGATATGGGACCGGCAGGATTTGAACCTGCGACCTTACTGCACACCGGGCAGCCGCTCTTAGCCATCCAGCTACGGTCGCCTCTTACCGGCACCCTAAATTTCTTAACTGTAAGATACGTCATTTCGTGACGTCACGTTCATCCATTTGTTCCTATCTTAAGTAGGATACAATGGATGGATGGCTAAGAGCGGCTGCCCGGTGTGCAGTAAGGTCGCAGGTTCAAATCCTGCCGGTCCCATATCTTTTTCAACTGTTTCTTAGTATAGTTATGTAGCGTTTAATTACAGAGCAGAAACAATAATATAATTATGTTTTAATGAGGCTATTTAGTCAGCCATATCGCATGTAGGTAGGTAGTAGGTGTATTGTGCTCTTTATACAATGCTTACAGACCTCCACACTCTAGTACACTACAGTACAATTCTTCTTGCAAGTTTAGATTGTCATTGATCTTCAAATGACAAATGGGGTCGTGTCCTATCAGAGGAATGAAGAAAAACTATTTATGTTCTGATGAGCACCCATCCGCAGCCATCTGAGATAATCATCGTTTATCCCGACAATCGATTGCAAAGAGCTGCTCACAAACAAAAACGTTTAATTATGTAAGAATTATCAAGATTAATGAAAACATAAGTCTTCCTGCCACCAAGCACACATGACTACCTATACATTTGCAGTATAAGCTGGTCTTTCCGTAGCTATCCGTACCTCCAATATTCGACATTCTTTCAGGCTTCAGATTGCCTTTCAAAAATTTAAATAGCATGTTAAGCGAAGTACGCCAAAGTGTTTGGATTACATTTTGCATAATGTATTGATGAACTTGTTAATGGTTTCAAATGTTGCTCTAAAGAATAATAACCTTACTTCCTTATTTAAAAAAGTAAATGAATACTTTCCTTATTTCACTTACGAATAATTTGGGACGGAAAAAATATTGGAATTGACAATTGGTAGGTAAAGAGAATAGAGAATATTTATAATATTCACAAAAAAATCTCATAGCACTTGGTACCTCTAGGTCCTGGTATGTACCATCAAAAAAGTTGCCGCAAATTATATTCGTGATACAACGTTATATAAATATAGTTTTTCGACATTTCTGTTGTATACAGAGTGTGGACATTTATTGATTGCAAAGTTTCCATACATGGTTAGTTTACATATTAAAAAAATTAACGAAAAATATTTTTTTATTCTCTCGGACGTGTTTTTTTCGTAAAAAAATGTATAACGGAATAAAAAACTATATCAAAAAAAACATTTTAAATTATATCATAATTTTAAAAATAGTATAAAACAAACTAAAAATAGTAATTTTGTGTCAGGTTACCGTTTAGTCGTTGGTTTTTCTTTACTTCAAGCTCGTTCACTAAGGTTCTGCCAACATTTGTACGGAAATAATATATCCTTTTGAAAAATATAGCTATGAATAAAATCACGGTTTCAGGAAATGAATCATGTCAGATGATAATTTATTTTCTTTTATCTATACAACGGAATAGACTTCTTTTTTAATATTATTAAAACCGACGGCGACGTGAGGTGAAGACATTATTATTGAGAAAACGGGTTACTCACGTTACTTTAGCCGGGATATGCCGACTAGTTTCGAATCTAGTACTTAGATTCATCAACTGGGCTATTAATCGCGTGTCGTCGCCTCCGTGCGACGTCTCGCACAAATCTACGTACTAGATTCGAAACTAGTCGGCATATCCCGGCTAAAGTAACGTGAGTAACCCGTTTTCTTAATAATAATGACTTCTTTTTTGTTACAAAAATACCTTTGATCCTTATATCTTTATTGTGTAGTAAAGTTTCAGTAAAATAATTTTAGTATTGTAAAAAGTAAAATTATATTGGTTTTCTATCCGAGAAAGTTTTTCGGCGTTGAACGAAATAATTGCAGTCCTGTATACATATCCCACTGCTAGGCTCATGATGAAATGGGTTAGGCTATACTCCACCACACTGACATAAAGCAACATATAGACAGACAAAACTTAAAAAAATATATATTTTGGCTTTTACTGCTAAAATAAAAACACCTCGTTTTAATTTATCTTCAATATCTTCAATGTACAGAGATGGAACATTTTCAATTTTATTATATCGACACCAGAAGTATCAATTACTGTAAGGGACATTTTGGCGAAAATGAGTTGTATATACTGTTAGTTTAAAAATTTTACGCTCTATCGATTGGTATATATTTGAAATATTGCTATCGTGTAAAATAAAAACATAGTGTTTCTTACAGTATACATTTTAAACGGTCTAGACAGATTTTCTTATTAAGAAATTGGTATAACATACTTCAATATTTTTAACGTCAAACAACATTAATGTATATAGATCTAAAATATGATTCAATCCCTTAGATCTACTGTAGTAACTGTAGTATAGAGTATCATCCAATTGAGGAAAATATTAGAAACGAGCTGCCTTAATAAATACAGCTTATTTGGAATGGATCGTTTATACGATTCTCTCTGTCTGCGAAAGGCTACTTTATGTGCCTACCCTTTGATAAAATCCTTTGTGAGAAATATGAAATAGACAAGACCTTGTTAAATATTTCTCGGGTAATTTACATCATGTAGGCGTCATTGTGAGTTTAACAGTATAATTGCACTACTTTGCCTTATTATTGGACTAGTGGTTATCGTGTACGGCCTTCAACGTCGAGGTTTTGGGTTCTTTTTTCGGGTTGGGCAATTGTTGGAAAATACTTAATAGCAGCACGAGTTAGTATTAGGCTCGATGGATGGCTATAGGCTCTCCACCTATAACAAGTGACCAGTAACAGTATAGGTAACGTGTGTCATCATGTGACGTCATGTAAGTCGGCTATTTCTGAACAGGACGGCACTGTCCCAAAAAGTAATGCAAATGTGCATGCGAATACAGCCTCCATCAATTAATAAGGGGTTTTAAGTTTTTTAACCTTCCTTTTGTGATTTATTGCATAAACTGAACATAAGTTTATGAGTGATGATATTTATAACGAAAGAATATGGACAGAAAATTAAACAATTCATGCACAGCAGTTTTTTTTTGTCCAACGAGCTGATTCAACGGATTTTTTTAAATGACGGACCTTTATTCCATTGCCGCGATTCACAAATTTTGTTATTTATTACAGTGTTATTGTTTCGATGTATAAGAATAATGACAAGAGTCTAAGAGCCATCGATCACTTCTTATTTAACCGTAAGAAGTGATTTATAGCTCTAAAAAGAAATAGCTGACAAAAATAACGCAACATAAAATTACGACTATGTTACCCAGAAGGGTGTGGCAGAGGTGTACAATACCCACATTTTACCTGTTACGTGTAGGGATAGGGGATGAGCCTATCACCATCCATCGGGTGCAATTACAACTCCGTGTCCGTTACGTCAATACCTTTTCAATAACCAGATAGTCGAAATTGCTTTGTACGCAGACAAACGGAGGCCTAATTGGCGGGGATATCGATGTTACGTTGTTTTAATTGCCTTTTACTCGATTAAATTGGGACCGTGACACTTCAATGTTTCAGCTGTTTTAACTTAATTGCATGGATATAATTATTAACTTACACGTAAGAGTTTCATAGAAACAGAAGTTATAGGCTATTTTCGGCTTGTAGTAGAGTTTTTGTGAGCAAGCTTCAGGGATAAAGCATCCGTTAATTATTATGTGCAGGTACCGAATATAATAAATGACGGATAACATTGACAGCGTCAAGAAGTGACGCATAATACAAGACAGAAATTACACACTTGAAATAAAGTCAAAGAACTCTGAATCGCGATAAGGAAGTTTTCACAGCGAGTGTACATGAATACAACTTCCAAGAAGCTATCGTTAGACAGCTGCCCGCCAAGCCATACCACCGAGCCTGGTCGGAGCATCGTCCCTTTGTGGTGGAGAAACATCACACACCGTTCCTTTTCAATCACCACCATCTGCGACCCGCGGTAAAATAATGGTACTTGTATTGCTGGTTTTAGCTTTTAATTACTGGGACGTGAGTTGAGACATAATTATCTTAGTTCTAGATGCAGCGACGTCTCTTCAATCATTTGTAGATTGAAGATGTTCATAAGCTAAATGTGCCACTTACCATCAAGTGGACCACACGCCCGTATGGTTTGAAAAATAAGCACCAACTTCGACGGGACGATAAAACAAAACATAACATCACAGAAGGGTGTGGCAGAGGTGTAAAACACCCACATTTCACCTGTAGGTCCCATGGGTTAGAGGGTGAGCCTATCGCCATCCACTGGGCACAATCCCAACTTCGTGCTGCTATTGTGAATTGCCTGACGGAAAGTTCGCAAATAACACTTTGCCCGACTTCAAAATCGAACCCATTAAGGCAAAGACGATTTATTGACGAGTATTTAAATTCATAAACTATAACGAACTATGGAATTAACTCTCACATTTTATTTTTCGAATAACTTTTATTGAATGCGTGACAAATTGGGTAATAAAATGAAATGCTATTTAAAAAGTATTCCGTTTAACACAATTGGTAGTGAATAATTTAAATAACATGTATTTTTAGCACTTGAATTTCGCATAAAATATATAAACCGTTTATTTAGTGGTAACGACCGCAAAACACGGGCGTTTGTAATTAATTTAGGACATGTTCTGACTAGTTTAATTTTGCGGTTAAATGTTTTGGAAATAATTTAGCTAAGCCATAATATTTGGTAAGGTATAACTTAATTGCTTTCGCTTTAAAAACCGTTTTTAGCTATCACAACTTTTATTGATGAATGTTATGATTGTTTTTTTTGTTACAAAAAATATAAAGTCATGTGATAGAATATAATCAAACAAACTCATCGAAACAATGTGTTTAGCTTAAGAATAGAAGAAAAATATTTCACTCAGTAAAAAATAAAACTTTGTTTAGGAGGCCTATCAAGAAATAGTTGAGGATAATATTATAACTTAATATAAAGAAAGTTATTCTTGAAAAGGTCAATAATATACGAGTACCTTTAAAAACAAACAGAAAGAGTAATGAGGCTTTTCTAAGAAAATTTAAATAATCTTTATTATATCGTTGTTATTTTCGTTATATAGAGGGTGGAAACAGAAACAAGATACCTTTTGTCCTTTGATTTATAATGCAAAAATCCTTTTATATTTCTCATTCAAAGATACGAACGAATAATAACTGGATCAGTGAGAACTGTATGATTTGTTTTTACTTGCTCGATGTTCTTACAAATCACCATTATATCTGAATAATATGATTATACGGTTTTGGCAATACCTATTATAGAATTAATTACAGTATTTTATGATATAATTTTCAATAATAGTTATTTGTAAACTTTCCGCTAGAAAATTCAAAACGTAAAAGGTGAAGTGTGAGTGCTCAGAGTTATATAATCAAAGTGTGAGTGTTACCACTGCTCTGCCACCTTTTGGGTAACAAAAGACTAATGTAATGTATGACACCTTACCTGTAAATTTTTAAATAGTTATTAGTTACTTTTTATTTTTATTAACTTAGATATATATATTAATTTAATATTAATTAGAAATTTTATTTTATTGTTAGTAATTGTTAAATAAAGTGTATTATATAATAAATATTTAAAAAAAAGACTAATGTTTTGTGTGGTTTGTAATTCGATTTTAGGATATAACTACGAAAAGTTTTTTTTTATATAATAATGAACTCACACTTCATAAAATAAATGATTAGTAGAATAAATCAGACTCGTAGCTCACAGAATAACATTTCAGAACTTTGAAGGGTACGATTTTGCTGCGAAATGGCGTCTCACTTAACAGATTTTATTTTATTCCGAAAACGGAGTTGTTAATTAAAAGTTTACAGAGGTTTTTGGATGTTAATTGAAGCAGACACTAAGTCAAATGGTTTGGTAATTAAATGTTCAACCATTTTAAATATACTTTCCATGTGCAACTACGCCCGCATGGAATGTTAATAAAAAGATTTTTTGGGGCTTATCTTTGCTTTATCAAGATTGCTCGAGTAGATTCGAATCCTATTTGGTACAAACAAACAAAAAAACCTTTTCAATTTATAATTTTAGTATAGAGTATAAATATGTAGGTAGATAAATAATAACGACGTCATTTTTTTATCTCCTGCATAGGCATTTAGTTAGACTTTATTTAGATTTGTCTATCTTGTTGGTCTAGTGGTTGATGTATGCGACTGCCGATAAGGAAGTCTCCGCTTCAATTCTCGGGGCGTAAGAAGTGTTATTTGTTTAATTTTTCTATAGAGTTTTTTAGTAACAGTGCGAAGTCTGAAACGGAATCCAAACGATGTAGTATCTTACTTTTATAGACATGTGATATTGTTTGCAGTAACTTAATATTTACTCACGAGTTAGGTTACACCAAACTTTTTTGTGTATAAATAAAGTTATATTGTTGGCAGTTGGCAGTCCAAGTATCAAGTCCATGGGGACTTGATACTAGATTTATTGATACTGATATTATATGTCTGATAGTGTCCTAGAAACTAGTATCAGTGTCTGAGAAATACCGTATTTACTGCTTTACTGTTCGTTTGTGTTGTAATATAGATGGTTAGAGATGTTAACCATCTCCTTACAGCGTATAAACCATTTTTTGAGATATTTTATTGATAAATTGGTTAAAACTGTATTTACCCAAAGTATTAATCTAACCGCACAACCAAAGCAGTTTTTTTTTAATGGTGAGTGAGGTTTCGATTTTTTTCCTATTTTTTATTTCTAGAAAGGATTCTTAAAGGGTTCTAAAGGGTTTTAAATACTTGAAATTATTTTCTTTCTTATTATCTATTCAAAAGTGAGACTGAAAAAGTTAAACTATCTTCACACTTATTTACATGTAAATCGGTCGAGTAGTTTAGAAGCTTAATTAACTGCTGCAGACAAACAAACAAAAAAAATCCTCTAATAATAAAATTGTATAGTCCCAATACCGCTCTTATTTGTATAATAATAATAATAATAATAAATTATTTATTGCAACAAAATACATTTAACAATATAAATATAAGCCCTGATTCCCAAACTAGCGTGACCTGTGTGTTGAGAACCAGTTCCTTCCCAAATAAAGTTAACATAGTTAAGGTATGTTTGTTACAAATGATAATAAAATAAAACAAAAAAAGAAATCCTTACAGTAAAATTATTAACAATGTAAGCAATTTTTGTATAAAATGGTGTCTTTATATCGTCTGTGTGCGTGTGTGTGTGTGTGTGTGTGTGTGTGTGTGTGTGTGTGTGTGTGTGTGTATGTGTGTGTGTGTGTGTGTGTGTGTGTGTGTGTGTATGTGTGTGTGTGTGTGTGTGTGTGTGTGTTCTATTTAATGATTACTAACAAATTTTCGACCTCAATGTAATCCAAATCTTTAAGCCATAGTTTAATAGTGTTTTTTATTTGATAATTTGATAGGTGTTTCGTTTTAAATACCAGATTGAGTTTGTTGTACAATCGAGGTGCAATATTATAATAGTGTTGTTGGGCAAATGTGCTTCGAACTCTGGGTACCGGACACTTATCCACTCTTTTACCTGAGTCATGCAAAATAGGTACAGTTTTTTTATGATATTTACGTATACACTGGTATATAAATAATTTGCGGACTGTTAGAACGTCAACTTTTTTATATAATAAATATGTAGGATACCGGAACCGTAAATGTAGTAGTACCTTGAGCACTCCTCTCTGTGCTCTTTCGACTTGAAGGAAATGTGTTTTAGCCGATGAGCCCCATGAACATAAATATGCAATAGGTGACTACACATTCAGTCAGAGCTTTGTATATTTGAATCAGCAGAGTAGTGTCTTGTATTAGCCGTAATTCTTTGAAGATATAAATAAGTTTCCTTCATCGGTTGCTAACGGTAGTTATATGTTTTTTCCAGTCATGTTTGTCATCAATAGTGACTCCTAAATATTTGATTTCTGATGTTCTTATTAAGGTAGGACAATTACAACTGGAAAGAAACTTATCATTAGTTCGATTACAGGGGTAACAATGTGTGCGTGTGTATGTAAGTACATATTAGAGAAAAATAAAGGTAAAGATACATTATTACAAATATATTCTACACTCCTACAATGCATGTTTAAAACAATGTTTGTATCTAATATGAATTTGGGCAGATTCCAGATATTGCAAGTCGGGATGTATATTTGTATTCATGATTTGTAACAACGGAAGGAAGATTTGCAACGCTATTGGAATCGACAGCTATAATATTTAATTTAAATCAACTCGTAGTATATAATCTTATTTGGTAGATATGATGAAAAGCAAATAGTTTTAGGGGGAACAATTGGTTGGCTGCTTTTCATACAAATGTAATATGGGTTTAACTATGATATTGTTAGGTTTTGTATATTTTTTTATTGACAAATAATTTCTAACACACTACAATGCATGATTATCTTTTAAACGTTAGCGTTGTATGATTACCAAAAATCTAATGGGAATTAACGCGATCATGAATTATATACCTCTTAGGCTTAACGTTTGATAATGAAAAAAGTCAACAATTGAGAGTAGATGGAGAATTGTCGGCCTCACAAACGGAGACGGCGTGCCGCTAGGACTAATTTGCTTGCGACCACGACAACTGTACTGTCTACCGAAACGTCAAGTTTATTTTTACGTTTATTCCCATTAGATTTCAACTAATATGCGTGTTTGTTGGCAGTAATTTTTTCAAAAATATTATTTTAAATTTTTTGGTTTGTATGTAACTTAGTTAATGATTATAAATTTTGTCTATTTTGTCTTTTGTCTACTACTAGACTATTTTGTCAAACTAACATGCATTTTAGTGTTTTATATATCATTTGTCTATAAAAAATAAATAAAATATTAATAATATTAAAGTTGAACCCATATTACGTTGGTATGAAAATATGGCCATCGGGAGTCTAGTCTTAAGTAGTTGTCGCCAACCAGTTTCGTAGAAATAGAAATTAAACAAAACATTGTTTGTTCTAAAAAGGCTTAGTAATTAAAAAAAATACCTCCATTCTTCTTTTGGAAGAGGGTAAAAATAAATTCTTACATATTTTCCGTTTCTTGGTCCCAGTTTTATAGATATGACCTGATAATAATCGGAAGTCGATTTGAAGACATGTTTTGAATATTTTTAATTTTGAAACTTTGTCATTAAAATGCAAGCCACTCAAATTCAGTTGACACAAAATACTTGTAATAATCTTATCTGACCTTGAAAATGTAAACAGAATAAATAATTACAACATCGCCCACAAGACTAATAACCCTATTGAATAAGTTTTAATATATAATAATTACATGTTAAATTATACCCGCTACGATAAATTCAACTCGACACATACGATGAGGCTTTTAATTAATTTTTAATTAATAAATTGCTTGCTGAGCCAGTGGTAGGCGCCATTCATCCTGTAATCAGCCTCTCATGTAGACACTAATTAAACTACAAGGGCGTAATCATCCAATTTTTTTATTTTATGAATATCTTTTAATGTTAATAGAATATTTTGAATTAGAATATTGTAAGATTATTTGCTTGTAAACTGTGGTACGTTTTTAAGTCATTATGTTAGTGTTTTTTTTTCGCCCATCTTTTGTACCCTTCAAAACTACTGGACAGAACTAGATAAAATATTGCGTGGTGATGGTTCAAGATCCGCGAAAAAACAAAGATTTCTTTAAATTGACGTGACTGAGCCGCAGATGGAAGCAAGTATGTTTAGTTTCTATTAAAAATAAAGTAAACCAATAGTGGAATACATTACAAACTTCCAAATAACAATATTTTGCCTAACAGCACAGTGATCTTCTTTGAAACTGGATAATCTAAATCATAATAATGGTAAACCATTGACTAAAGGAGATGAGAAAGGATAACGTGAGCCCGTCGACTGAACAAAAAAATATTCAACGTCACAGCTTCTAAGATCAAACGAGCAAAAAGAACAATCGCTTACAAACTTCCACAGTAAGCTTTTTACGTCAGAATCGAATTACAAGATTGAAAATATTTTTCGCATTTTCTTTTGTCACCAAATGTCTCATATTTCTTTGTTACTGCTTCAAAAATATACAAATTCTGTTCTCATTCATTGAACAGCAAGATATCGAATTAGGCATTGGGTAGAAAACAACTTTGTTGTCGGGATTTTTATCATTTCTTTATTTTTCTATTGCTATTTGTCGTTTCAAGACGTAAAAATGGTGGCTGGGACACTATGATATCAAAGTTTCGTGTCTTGGTAAATAGGATTTGGTTAGCCTAAAAAAAGGAGACAAAACAAGTTCATAGTTTCCATCATTTAGGGACCTACTATATCATTCTTTATTATATTGTTTGTGACGTGGAAAGCAAATCATATAAGGTCAACACGCAACTTAACTTGATCTAGTTGAGAGTGCAAGTAATAACAGCTTAGTTTAGTATTAATATTTATAAGTATCTAGTATTAATGAAAAAAGATCATAATACATTACACCTTCATTGAAAAGAATACAATAACTCAATTTTAAAATGGCAATTGAAAGTTGAAATAATACAGCTTATAATTGCACCCAAAGTGGTATGAATGAACTTATATAAAAACACACGCATCCAAAAGCCAATAAAAACCGTTTGTTCAATTTATTGTAACAGTAATATTATCATTTGAAAGTGGCTATTCAATATCGGAGCAATCGAAACGACTCCCACTTGCTGTGAAACTATGTGTACTTACTTATACTGATATACATGTATTTTCTCCAATCGCAGTGTCTGTAAAATGAACCCAGAAAATGGTATACTTCGCGAAAAATATTTAAAGAAAACTTTTTTAAAAGCGTTTCTTTCAATTCGGAATGTATAATACTTGCGATAACTTCATCTAATCAATAGTTATAACTAATTTAACAATTAAAAGCTTGCGGTTTTGCCAAATTAGTAGGTAGGCTAATAATAGGTATATGAATTAATAATAATACATTTTATTTCTCTCATCACAAATATTCACAAACAAGGCTTTTACTTAAGAGATAACGTGACAAAATGCTAGTGACATTTTATTGTTCCTATATGATAGACTGGAGCCTGTTCTAAAGAAAACCCTGTGTGACAGATTACCAGGCTCTCACCCGGAATTGACAAGCGTTAATCAAAGCATTTATTTACATGAATTAGAGCTGTTTGTGCGGAATATTACCAAAGCTGAGCGAATGTATGTGTCTGTGTGTGCGTGTGTGTGTATTGTAGCGTGTGTATGTGCATGTGAGTGAGTGTGTGTGTTGGTTTGTTGTTGTTGTTGGTAAATAAAACGTCCTTTTCAAATCTTAATCTATCACTATGCTAATTTACATATATTGTTTCAATAGTTTAGCTATGATGTGTGAAGCGTAACTAACTGATAAACAGACACTTTTCATCTATAGTAATGTTATCTTTACAAATGAAGAGTTTGTTTATTTATTTATTTATATTTAAATACGCTAATCTCAGGAAATACTGGGTTTTTCGATCCGAATATTGTTTTGTGTTGGATATTAAACTACCCATTTAGTACGCATAATTCAAGCACGAACAATAGAAGCGGCAAAGTAATGAGATATGAGGCAAAACGAGGGATTCTTTTCAATTTGTGAGCTGTTCTTCTTCTTCGTCGTGATGGCTGAGTCAAATTTTATTTTGACTTGCCATCGTGGTGAAAAGATTAGCAAATTCGCTTTGGAGAACTCGCAAATTGCCCAGGGTGCGCCGGACGTAGGGAATCGTGTGTACATCACTCGGGGAGGCTCATTTCTTGCACCACTTCTTGTGAGCTGTTGACATTACGCTTAACACGACGGGAGCGGAGCAATAACAGGTAGATAGGGGATATAGTAATAACTCGAGCGAAGTCGTGGGCAACAGTAAGCTATTATATATAATATTATATAATATTAGAAAGTATACATTTCGATGTAGTATTCATGTGAGCAAATAGCTATCTCACGCTAATGTAATTTCCTGAATGCAGTCCGGCACTTGGTGTCCTATCGACCTTTAGCTGAGTCTCAGCGTTATTAAATTATATATCCATCTACGTGTCGCGTGCAGATAGCCTGGGTCTTACTCAATTAAGAACGAGGTTGGCTGTTCATTTGCCTAGTGTCTGCGTTAATGGGGCACTATCCCATATTGCACTTACTTATAATGAAATAACGTCTTTTTTACCCAGAAGAGTGTGGCAGAGGTTTAATAACACCATATGCTAGGGAGTAAGCCTATCACTATCCACCGGGCTCTCACATACTACATACACACACACACACACATACTTACTCACAGACACACAAACATAAACCCACAAACACACATTCAAACTTTTAATTTTTACCATTAAAGTATAAAATATGTAATAAGAAAAATACAAGGTAGTAATTGTTCGCCCACTGCACGTACCAATATTGTTGTAACCGTAATAAGACATCAAAAATGGATACCCTTTCCTAAGATACAGACAGGTTTCCTGCCTAGTTTAGGAAAGGGAGTCCTATGATTCCTTTTATTAAAGCTGTACTGGTTTTCTTTATAACTATAATTATAATAAGACAACTCTGTATGCCATGTACAATCTACTTTTTGGAAATATATTATTATTATTATAATTGTACCTCCACGTTGCTATTGAAAATATTGTGACGGCGAATCCCAAATAACCGTTTTGCCCGATCCGGGAATCACGTCTTGCTGTGAGAGACCGCATACGCTAACCACTAGACCAAAGAGGCAGTCACTAGTTTTATTTAATAAAAATTATAATATCATTTTTACTTTTCGATTAATAGACGGGGTCGATGCTACATAGTGACATTTATTCAAACCACAGTATTCAGATAATAATATGGTCAGTGTCAGTGTTTATTACAGATAAAAATGTACTGGTGCGGTGGATAAACACTAACTGTAATAATTTCAATAATAATTAAATTATTTAGAACCTGTTATTTATTTTGAGTGTGTAAGTTTTGAACTTAGCCATGTATATAAGCGGCAGCGGTCAATTGGCTTACGTTATATTTTTGTAAGTTACTTTATTGTTTGAGTTAAAAGCTGTTTGTTTCCCAAATAATAAATAAATAAATGTATTGTCACTTTATCACATCCACCCTGTATATCTGTCGTTAAACCCACAAAAGAGTATAATATAAACTTAAAATACTTCTACACAGAATGAAATAAAAAGAAAGATACTTGAATTATGAGTGATTTAAATTGGCACCCAACATTAATCACAGAGGAACGGAGAACAAATTCAATTTAGCTCGCGCTTTATTCATAAATTGGCCTCGCCTTCCTAATAAATTGATTGGGAAGATGTATTTTTTGTCTCTCAGGAATAGTGTCGGACTAGTCTAACAAAGAGAAGCGTGTTACCTCGTACTGGGTTGTGGAGGTCTGGCAGTTACTTCACGTAAAATACTGATATGTAATAGGGGAAATAATAATAATTTAATTAACACTTCCAATAACTGAAAAATAGTAAAAACAAACGGTTATTTTTCTTTTAAAGCCTAAAAATCATTATATTCCTTAGTTTTTAACTTCATTTTCTAGATCGAATTAAGCCAAAGAGATTTGTTATAAGTCTTTTATTTATTATATGTCGTGTTCTTACATGTAATGTGGCCCCTAAAAACTGTTACAGGACATGTCAATAAACTACAGAGACAAATGTAGCTATAATAAGTATGTATTAATTAACAAAAGAAAAAGTATAATCTGTATTAGTATCAGTTATTCTAAAAGTAAAAGCTCTGCTTAGTTTGACACTAGATGACTATGTGTTAAAGTTGTGTGATATTTATTATTTATTAAATAAATATCTTTATTTGCTGAATTTTAATGCTTATACTTCTCAATACGTTCAAGTAAGGTTTTCAACTTCGTTCTAGAAAATACTTTTTGTAATGCGTTTCATTCAGTCACGTACCTCAGCCGCCATATTGCCGCATAATATCGAGAGGTAGCACCTGAAAGAACAAAAGAATAAAATTAAATGAAGGCTTTAAGACCGTAGGGACGTTGCATAAATAAATAAAGAAAATAAAGTAATTAATTACCTGCTTTTTTTCAGGATAAGATTTTCTCCGGACGTTTACTTATTCAGTAAGTGAATATTGAAGCGAATGAATGTTTTTAATGTTTTACTTTTTTTTTCTGTGTGTATTCATGGTAGTTGAAGGTTTTATTACAAGAAAATCTAGCTAGTTACCTGTGAATACAGGTACTTGCCTTAGGACAAAGTAATGTCAATCAAAAGCAGCCGTGGCGCAAGAAGACCCTGAGTGAGTAATCATGAAGACAACAATTGTGACGTCAGCAATACTGACGTCACAGTTTTTAAAAACACTCTGGAGATACCTTCTCCGTCATATATCATTAACTATGAATGTACTATTTGTATTATTAAACTATGCTTAATGAAAATATGGCCACAACTTTGATCGTACGTACACAACAAGTTATAAATATCCAGTATAAGCAGGTCTCATATTGCAAGGGAAGCCTATTGTATACTGGAAATAAGTGGAAATTAATAGCTCAATGTGCACCTGTATGTATATTACGGAACGCTCAGATGTAACATGCGAGTACGATTGTTTTGATTGATTGATAACCTTGGAATATATTTTGATATTGAACGAGAATATTTTTTTTGCACACCTGCGCCGTTGTTTGACTTCTATTTGTTTGTTTTAGGACCAATTGCACGAGATCAATTTCTCAAATTTTATCAAGAATAAATTTTTGGATAAGTGTTTGTTCATTTTATGAATTTCTATACAAATTAGACATTTGGCATACAAATTTGGCTACCCGTGACTAATTTAGAACAAAAAATGTTACAGCACATTTAATTTTTAGCAATTTATTTTGCAAAACTGAAGCTTGTAAAAAGATACCTCTGATCCCCAATATTTTTTTTAAGTAGTTCAAGTATGAACGTAATTATAAATATTCCATTATTATAATACATAAAAGGAAGCAAAGCTTTCTCTATTATAATCATGTTTACACATAAAACGTTTGCATGTTCCGATCGCCTTTGGTAAAACATGTTAGGATCCACTGACCCAAAAACTAATATTAGTGAAGGAAAACCAAAATATTTGAACATTGTTATCTGTGGTATTAGCAGATTTTTATATCAAAATTGAATTCAACTTATAGTTTCTCCAGGTACTCGTTAAGACAAGTATGAAAATAAGCGGTATGTAGACGGACAGATGGACTGCATTCAATATTTATTTGGAAGTTGTAACGCAGTTTCATTGCATTTAGCGCAGTTTCATTGCATTTAGCGCGACTAGAATGTAACTACTAACCAATCCAGCAACTCGTTTGCAGTCGGTTTGAAGTTCTTATTCATAGAGCTAAGCGGCCGCTTGCAGATATATTGCAGTCGTACTAAACTTAAAGAAACTGCATCGCAACTACCAAAATCTAAATTCACTTGAATCCTCCGTCAGTCATATTCCTCATATCTGAGGGTCGTGACCTCCTCCATCCATAAGGTTTGTTTTTATGATCTTACGCCATCTCAAACTTGAATACAAGTTTAAATGTTAACGTGACAAGTTTAACAAATAAAGCTACTTTATAAAATATTTGACAAGTTAAATGGATCTTGAATCTATCGATCTGATAGTACATTGTTTACAAACTACGTTCAAAATATATTATTTACCGGCACAGCCATTTTATATAATGGTAGATCAGATCATACACGTAACAGCTGTGGTGTTCCTTTAAATGACAAAACCACAGCATACTGCTGCCAACGCTGAGCTCGCTGCCAATATAAATAAAGCGAAGTGTACTATATTAAATATGTATATGTGCTAGGTAAACCGTCTGGAATATTTCCATTCTAGGTATATGGGGGTATCTGATAACCATTTCACGTGGTCCTCGCGTTGGTCAAGGTTCACTGTATGTCTTAGTTAGACATAAACCGGGAGGGGCAGCAATGAACGTCCGCAGCGGGTTCGTGGAAGAGTGCGAAAGCGTTTCTGTCATTATGCGGGCGAAGGACATCGTGCTGGCTTTAGTCGCAAGGCCATATACATAACTTCTTCAGTGCCCTTTTTCCAAGAGGTATGCTTAAGCATTTTCTTACGTAAAAAAAAGGTAGACTGATAAAAACATTATAATATATAATTTGAGGATCATTGTCATTATGACCATCGTCATATTATTAAGAAAAGATTAAGTTGGATTCTAACTTGACAAAAAATTTGCTAATAATAAATAAATTTATTCTAAGAGGAATTAACCACTAACCTATACTTGTGTAATTAACACAAGAGTGTCGGTTAATATTAATTTAAATTAAAAATAATAAGCGTACTTATCAATTAAATAACTAAAATTCAACCGATATGGATTCATGTATTAATAATTTTGAAATAATGTTAAAGAGGAAATATTTGTTGTGTGTGTTTGTTTGTACTGAATACTCTCCGAACCTATCAGCGTACCATACGGGCAAAACCACGAACGGAAAATAGTAATGTTAATATAGAGATGATAAATATAAGTAGTTTGCTGCCTCTTAACTCATAAACAAAGCACACGCTTTCAACTTTTATAATATAAATTGCAGTTTTGTTTTACTAACCATAGCTGTTAAGGTTTTACTTTCTTGTTTGCTTACAACCACCACAATATTTCTACTTCCACACCTAGAAAATATTTTTTTCACGAATAGGATCCTTGGAGGAATCACTCGATTAATTCCAATGACAGTCTTCTTGTTTTTTGTTTTGATAGTTTGTATTCTGTAACTTTATTTAATTTTAATTCTTCTCATTTTCTCATCTTTTTAAGCTTTTTTTTTCTAAAGTTTTTCCTAACTTTTTTTTTCCTTAAGACGGTGAGAATTGAGCCTTTATAGCCGTTGTTTCTGACAATCATACTTAATTATAAATGTTATGTACGCCGGAATTGTTATGTACATCGGAAATTGTGTCTCTAAGTATAATTTGTATGGTGATGTTTGATGTATGTGATGTGGCTGTACTTTATAAATAAATAAATAAATAGGATAATATTAGATATATTTATGATATTTTCTTAGCAGGAGTAACTAGAAAATGGAACACAATGGAAAAACTTCTTATTGATTATTTTAATAGCATTAAGCTATGCTTAGCAAATTATACTAGAAATAGTAAAAAAAATTATAGGGCCGGCAGGATTTTTATCCTACTAAAGATAGGAACAGATGGATGAACGTGACGTCACGAAATGATGTAACATACGGTTGAGAAATTTGGGGTCCTGGCAAGAGGCAACCGTAGCTGGTTATTTAAAAGCGGCTGCCTGGTGAGCAGAAGGTCGCATGTTCCATAATTTTTTTAACTGTTTCTTAGTACAATGGGAAAAATCAAATAAAATAAAACTGATAATATTGCGTTTTCCATCCGTTCAGCTTGATGTGAAATTTTGCCATGATGATGTAACAAGATTTAATTGCAAAAATCTTAACCCTTTCTTGGTCAGTCATGTGAAAATAATGTGTAGTACCCCATTAAGGGCTACAACTCCTAGAAACCTTTTTACTCTTATGTATTCTTTGTGCAACACTACAGACTTGAGAGGGTTCAAACCCCTTGCATTATGTCGGGTGAATGAAGGTTTGTATTTTATTATCGATACAATCTTACAGTCGGACCTCTCAGATTGCAAAATTCAGTGACTAAGATTTCTGTTTCGAAATAAGAAAATCACTTTCTTTATATATTTTTTTTTTAGGTGTTGCGACTATAATATCTTCATTTATTAACATTTAAAATACATTATTTTTAAGGTTAACTTACAATTAGTTCTTTAACTAATAAAAAAACAAAATCATACCTAACTGTTTACAGCTGGAAGAGATTTTTTTTTTTTTTTAACCTATATTGTCCCACTGTTGGGCAAAGGTCTCCCCCAAAGACTTCCATTCTTCCCTCTCAAGAGCTTTATCCTGCCAGTCTTAGGAAGAGAAATAGAACTACAAAAACATTTATATTATACTTTTGCAAAATATTGTTTTGTTACCTTAGTTTTTCATCTTAAAGATGTAAAGAGATATTTTGTAAGAAAAAAAAATAGCAGCCTTTAAATTCAAATTCAAATCATTTATTTTCATAGGCCCCAGGAGGCGCTTGAACATGTCAAAACATTACAAACAATGATATAAAAATTAAATTGTGCTAATAAGGATTCTACGGGTATCTTGCAGTTAACTTTTATAAATGGTGTGCAGCAACTAGCTGATTTAATAACATATATTTTTTTGTTTTTTTATTTAATGGTAAGTTACATTTACACAGTTTGAAGGTTTTTATCGCCAAACAGAGTTGTTTATGTCTGTAGCAAATCTTTATCTTATATAAATTGAAAAGTTTTTTTAGAATCTCACCTTACGCAACAACCTGATTTCGCGACTAGTAAGAACGTAAGTACGTTCTTAAAGCAAAATTGTTTTTACTACATTGAGATTATTATATTCTACCACGCTTTAGGTCCGTCCCTCCAAGCATGTAACCGCCAAAATATTTAATTAACAAAATTATTTGAACAAATTGTTTGCGCAAGTAAGATGGATCGTGTTGCCGGAGCATCAAATATGTGGTGGTGTAAAGTGGCTAAACGATTTTATTCCAAATCTTTCACCGTAACTCAAAATGAATAAACTTTTAAGAACATATTACTTAAATAAATCTGTTTACACTCAATTTACATCATATTACTGAGTGTGCTAAACGTCACGGAGCTTTTAACTAAAAATACATTAAGTCCTTAAGAACAGTGAAGGACGTATTGTTATTGAAGTGAGCGATAGATTAATTTATGTGAGAGATGAGATGTTAAAACGTTTAATGAAATGTAGTAGGCGCAACATATTTATAAAATATGCTGCAAATCAGTCTGGTGTAAGTTAACAAGCTCTCTACAAGAAGTGTTAGTTTTTGAGATGACGTTAAGCCTTGCTATAGAGAGATTTATGATCCTGAAATAATAATAAGCCAGAATTGACTTGGAAAATTGTGAGTGAAATTAAACAAATCTGGCTAATTCCTACGATTTTAGATTGGCTTATGTTGATAACACACACATGAAGTTTTTTGTTCAGTATCGCCTATTCCAAATAATATTGAAGAATGTGGTCGCTTAAGACCCGTAAAACGACTGTCTAAAGAAACAAAATGGTAATAGTATTAAAGAGAGAGACCTTTATTTTTACTTTATAAAAACAACCCAACATCGTCGACTAATCAATTCTACCCTCGATTTATGCTTTCGATCGAAGATCAATCGTTTGGTGTGATAATACCCTTAAAGGTATTATTTTACTCCCAAAGTAACTGTAAAAAAATCACTCAATGAAATTATTCAGCACGCTCGAACGGGAAGGGGAATTTGATTTTGAGAAGCACAAATTTATGAAAATGTATAGTGTGTTTTTCCACTGCATGGGCAGGGTAAATTCACCGTGGTCGTCACAGTTCTGTGCAGTGCAAAAATGTGTAATCTCTTTTGCTACTAATATATTAATGTTGTTGATCGGATCACGATAATACGGTGTGCTGTTGATTTACCCATTCGAGAGATCATGAACACAATGCTTCTTGGCAACCTTCCAGAAGCTAGTCGTTGTTTGGATTGGTTCGATAGCTTATTTCACATCAAAAATTATATTTTTCTTATCTTTCCAGCCAGAATATCAGGAAAAAACACCATTTATTACTTACGTATCGCATTCAGAATCATGTATTGTCATTGTTTTGAACAAATAAAACCAGATCTTGACTTGTTTTTAGTATTTAAGGTTTGACTGATGAAAAAAGATAACGGGAAGACTATTAAAGTAAAGATAAGTAGTAAACTTTTATATCGCACTTTTTTTTTTAAACTGGGAAATGCCTGACGCATACCATCGACCCGGGTATAGAGTCGCTGGTTACGTCCGAGTTGCACGGACTAAATCCTAGTGTGTTCCGTCAACGTGATATGACCGGGGTGCCAGGTATCGCTCGCGCATGGACGCTAGCATCATATTATTATCATATACACTAAGACTTAATTTGGATTAGTGACCCAGTGTCAGCCAATTGAAAAGTACTAAAATGATTACAATTGAAATTCATAAAAAACTGTTGTTCATTTTGTTGTGCTTTTACAACAATTTTACCGTACACTTAAAATTCAGATCCTAGCACCGGACTAACACAATCTACTCTGTATCACCAATACAAGTAAATAAAATTGAAGTGTCTGTATTTAATGTCAAAATAACAATAGTTTTTCAAGCTGGTACAGTTGTTTACACGATACCTTTGCGTAAAATACAGATATTAAAATGTTTGTCTGTCTGTCTGTCTTTTTGTCTGTTTGTATCGGCTAATCTGCTAAACGGCTGGACCGATTTAAATTAAACTTTAGATGCAGGTAACTGACTTTTTATCAATTTACCCACCACGCAGACGACACCGTGGGAGAAAGTTAGTTTGTTTGATTGATAGCGCTAATTTTGATAACTACTCGTCGAAATTTGATATATTTTTTTGATAGTCTTAACTTTTAATAAAGGTCTTTAGATATTTAACATTACGTTTAACTTCACAGGAGCGGAGCAGTAAGGTTGAACGCGGGGCAAAGCGCTGAAGCAGCTACTACTTAATACAACGTATTTCACGCGCACGAAGTCGCAAGCAAAAGCTATCCATAATAATGTAGTTTATTGATGTGGGATAACCAATCCAATATTTGTTGGCGTAATACCAGGAAACTAGATCATATTTAGATCTGTCCGAAAGTTCGGTTCATATCTGATATTGTAAACTATTTACCCTATGATGATACATAGGTTGCTATGATTAGCACGAAACTCATTTGTTTTAGTGAATCTATACAGGTTATATGACTTGAATAATTATTGTTAGAGTAATTAATTAAGAATACATGAAATAGATAGATAGATAAAACTTTATTTGCATACCATTCCATTACAAACTAAAGATAACTATTGAAAGATAATAACAATATGTAAAGGGCGGCCTTATCGCTTGACGCAATTTCTGGCAGGCAACCTTTGGATGGACAGATTGAAAAGAGAAAGCGTTTTAGTTTCAGGGTGTGTGGAACTTAAAAACAGAAAAAAGAGAAATATTGAAAGATACAGAAAAAATCACGATTTACGCGAGTGAAGGATGCATTTATACAAGTTTTCTACATCATTCAGAAAATTTTACGTTTTTCTAAAAACTGAAGTAGAGTTAAATTTTCAAATATACCAATCGGTATTTCATTTAGGTACGTACTTACGTTGTTAAATTCCAGATAGCTATATGAAAACTCCGTTTTATAAATACGACTGATAAACAATTTATGTCAAAAGATCAATCCTGAAAAATAATATTCATAATGCAGTCTGCCTTTGTTGGATTTATTCTATTAGCAGACGAACTTACATTTATTAAAACGACATAATTATGTTTATTGAAATTATGGCAATATCCTTGATCGTTCATTGTGGAGAAGTATTACGTAGCGCTCAGATGTTACATGCGTGTAAGACTGTTTTGATTGATTGATATTGACCGTGGAATAAATTGTTTCATATTCAACTAGGATATTTTTGTACCACACCTGCGCTTCATGTTATAACTTTAAATGCTCACAAATACAATTATTCATAATCGAAAAACATCACTTTAATTTACAAATATATTTATACTTTTTAACCGACTGGCCAAAAAGGAGGAGGTGCTCAATTCGGCCGGTATGTTATTTTTTCTATGTATGTACATCGATTACGTCGCGGTTAATGGACCGATTCGCGTGAATTTTATTCGACGCGAAATAGCTGCCAGGTGGTCCCATAAAAAAATATTTTAGTTTGGTCTAGTTGTTTTTATTTTATAAGCATTATTAGTAATTGAAGTCGGTTTTTTTATTGGAAAATTGCTATTAATATACTACGCAAGTAACCGAAAGCTAATATTTCATAAACATTACATTATATATCGTCACGGTTATATAACCCAAAAGAACTTGGCAGTGGTGTACAACAACCACATTTCACCTGTTATGTTTAGGTCCCATGTTTAGTACAATTTCAACGCCGTGCTACTATTGAGAATTTTCTCACGAAATGTTCACAAATTACACTTTGCACGACCCGGGAATCAAACCCGAGACCTCACAGTAAGAGGCGCATAAGCTAACCATGAGACCAATGAGGCAAGCAGTAAATAAATAAATAAATATTACACACAACGCCATCTAGTCCCAAACTAAGCAGAGCTTGTACTATGGGTACTAGAATAACTGATACTAATACATATATACTTTTTCTTTTGTAAATACATACATATTATACATAGAAACACCCAGACTAAGACAAACCCCCATGTTCATGCACACAAATAGTTGTCTTAAGTGGGAATCGAACCCACGACCTCGGCGTCGCAGGCAGGTACATTACCCATTCCGCCATCCGGTCGTCAAATAGACCTTTTAATAATATTTACCGCAGATATCTTCATCGATAATGTTATAACATAAAACTTTTGCATGTTACTTTGTTCTTTGATATAACATTCTTAAATTCATTGAACCAAATACTGATATTACTTCAAGAAAACAAAAACTTTGAATACAGTAATTTTTACTAAGCCAAACAAATTTTGACTGTAATAACATGAGACTAAGAAATAATTTCCCTTGGCGCTCATTAGATCGCTGAAAGCTGTAAAGCTCTTTCAGACACAATCGTAACATTGTCTTTTTATTCTTTTTGATCAGTAATATTAAAGACAAATTTTACCCGCGACTTCGTCCGCGTTTAGTTTGTTTTCTATTATCTATCTTGTCTGCACGTGTGGTGTAGTGGTATAAGCGGTCGCCTCACCGCTCTCCACTGCACTGGTGTTGTGGGTTCGATCCCCACATGGGACAAATCTGTGTGTGATTAGCAAAGATTTGTTCTGAGACGGGGTGTGCTTGTGTGAGTGAATGTGTGAATTTGGCCTTGTCATTGGGACCATTGGATAGTGTAATTGCTTCTGGCGTTCTATCTAATGTAAAAAATCCAAATTTATCTTATCTTTATCTTATCTTTATCTATTAAGTTACTACTTATACTACAGCTACTGTTGCTCCTGCGCTTTGATCCGCGTTAAACGTAACTGCCCCGTTTCCATAGAATGTAGCGTAATGTTAAATATCAAAAAATCTTAATGGATAGTTAAGCAATCATATTCAAAAATAATTATTTAAGTCCAATCATTAGTTGCCGAGATTAGCGCTAACAAACAAACAAAATAAGTTTCTCCCGCGGTTTTGTCTGTGTAGAAGGTATATCAATAAAAAGTAGCCTATGTTACGCGCTTTGTTGTCAGTTACCTGCATATATTTTTTTATTAAAATCGGTATAGCCGTTTAGAATATTAGCCGATACAAACAAACAGACAGACAACAATTTTCAAAACTGTATTTTAGGTATCATGCAAATAACTATATCAACTGAAAAAAAACATTCTTATTTAGACATTAAAAACAGATACTACAATTATTGATAGCTTTGTTAAAAAAAGAAAGAACACTGTGTAACAGAAAGCCGAGAACCGCGCGCATTTTCCAATCAAATAGCCCGCAGGCAACGCAAATTTAATTTTACAATACATCGTTTTGCGACTATTGTTAGATTTTTCTTATTTGAAATGACTGGTTATTTTATTACCACTGATTATACCGTTATAAGCACTGATTATACCTGCTATTATACTAAGAAACAGTTGAATAAGATATGGGACCGGCAGGATTTGAACCTGCGACCTTACTGCACACCGGGCAGCCGCTTTAACCATCCAGCTACGGTCGCCTCTTACCAGAACCCTAAAATTTGTATTCTACTTAAGATAGGAACAAATGGATGAACGTGACGTTACGAAATGACGTATCATACTGTTGAGAATTTTAGGGTTCTGGTAAGAGGCGACGGTAGCTGGATGGCTAAAGCGGCTGCCCGGTGTGCAGTAAGGTCGCAGGTTCAAATCCTGCCGGTCCCATATCTTTTCCAACTGTTTCTTAGTATAATTTGCTAAGCATAGCTAAATGCTATAAAAATAATCAATTAGAAGTTAAAATACCTGCTATTTGTAATCGGTTTTGTAATGAAGTTACATACATAATTATCACGCCCATATTAACCAGAAGTTTAGTTGTATATCACCCACACTTCATCTGTTATATTTAGGTTCCATTTGATAAGGGGAGAGCCTATCGCGATCCACTAGGCACAAATCCAACTCGGTGCTGTTATATAATTTTTTCATGGAAAATTTGCAAATAAAACTTTTGCATGACTTGGGAATTGAACCCAAGATCTCGCGCCGTATATGCTAGCCACTACACCAACGACAAGCCTAGACCAACGAGACATTCAATCACGGAAGAAGATACAATTGCTGTCACCTACACTACCTGTACGAATACCTACACCGGCTATTTCAGAACCGCGTCGAGGCACAACGACTAGAAGACCAACCAATAGACTCAACCTTTGAATTATGTAACGTGGGAGAGTGTTATGTCATCATAAATGCGTGATTCGGAACGCATCTAGCAAGAATGACAGCAGCTCCAGTGGCTAGGACGGAACGGAACGCAGGCAAGAGGTTGGCCACGCGATCTCGTTGATATGTCTGTATTTTACAATAGTTATGGCAATCTCGTTGATATGTCTGTATTTTACAATAGTGTGGTAATAGAACTGCCAAAGAGTGGAACGCCTTGCCCGAGTCTGTGTTTCCGCATGAGTACAACTTGGATCTCTCCAAAGCAAGTGTCAATAGGTATCTCATAGGTAAGCGTGCTCCACCGTAGACCGCATCGTCACTTACCATCAGGTGAGATCGTGGTCAAACGCGAGCCTATCCACCATAAAAAAAAAGAAAAAAAAAATTAGTTACATTAAATAATATACAACCAATTCAAACCATCTTGTTTCTGTCACATACATGACGGATGCGTATCTGTATTAACCACGATTCATCTCAGAAACCGGCCGTGGCGCAACGGATGAGGCATCGTTCTTACGATCGAGAGGTCGTGGGTTCGAATCCTGACCATAACTCCACACGGACGGAAATTAATTCCTCCTCACATAGGCACATTAAGTTTAGCTGGAAAGGATCAACAATAATACTAGTAATTCGTATTTACAAATTAGTAGTAAGCTTTTAGAATATAAATACAAATATTTTGATCCAATACTTCGGACACATCGCTCGTAGACAGCCTAGAGAAGCTGATGGTGGTTGGCCAGGTCGACGGCAGAAGATCACGCGGTCGCTCACCTATCCGCTGGTCAGACCTAATCAAATCACTCACTGGCCTATAACCAAGGCTTTAAAGACCGCCGAGGACAGAAATACGTGGAGAAGTATGGTGCATCGAGTGACCAACACTTCTTGCTAGACACGACCTTCAGCAATGAAGATAACGACTGAGAAGAAGTAAGCTTTTATTATTTATTTATTTTATCTTCCCGAACACGTTTTAAAATGGTTGAATTAAATATAAAAAATACGTGGAGAAGTATGGTGCATCGAGTGACCAACACTTCTTGCTAGACACGACCTTCAGCAATGAAGATAACGACTGAGAAGAAGTAAGCTTTTATTATTTATTTATTTTATCTTCCCGAACACGTTTTAAAATGGTTGAATTAAATATAAAAAAAAACATAGCAAGGCTCCAAGTTATCGTTCCTATGTTGAAGAGCCTTTATCGACTTAAATATTTAGTTCGAAAACATAATTAACAATGTTGAGGCTTCATGAATACTAACCAACAAATCACGGCTATACAATTAATAATAAAGTGAGGTTGAATTTGAAGAAAGGTTAAAGTTGTTCGTCTATCGTTATTTAGTTGTTGTTTTTGGCGTAGGGTAATTCTTCAGGGCAACTTTAAAATTTTATTTATTTATTTATTTATTTATTTTACAACTTTTTGCACTTAAAAATTAGTACAACGGCGGACTTAATGCCTTAGGCATTTTCTACCAGTCAACCTTAAGGTGATGCAGAGAGAACAAAGGTAGGTGCATAAATAAATTAAAATAATGTGCTGAAAATGTGAATACATACATAGAATAATGTTATATCAACAATTCAAATACATAAATATGGTAACAAATATACTAATACATACATTAAAATAATATATATTATAATATGTACACAGAAGATATTAAGCTTTTAATGACTCTGCTGTCGTTTCACATTGAAGAAGATGACGTACTTTAATTTTAAAAGTGTCCCGGGTGGTGCACATCCTGATCTCAAGAGGGAGTGCATTCCAAAGAAGAATGGATTGAATGTAGAATAAAGAATGAACTAAAGAAGAGGTATGAGAAGGACAAAAGAGAAGAAGGTTGTTAGTAGAACGGAGGTTTTTTTCGTGACTGGAGCAAAGATACTGAAAGTGAGATTTTAAATAAGTAGGAGAGTATGGTGATGTTAGGATAGTATACAGTGTGGTCAGAGTACGCAGACTGCGACGCTGCCGGATAGGCAGCCATCTCAATTGAGCACGGTAAGACGATATATGGTCATACTTGCGAAGATTGAATACGAACCGAATGCAATTATTGAGAAGTCGATCAAGTTTATTGAGAAGATCTGCATTCAGGTCGAGATAGCATATATCACCATAGTCGATGATGGGAAATATCAAAGTCTGCACAAGCATCGTTTTAGTTTTGGATGGAAGGAAATTCTTCAGGCGGTAGAGAACCCGCAGACTACCAGTCACTTTTCGACTGATATTCGCAACCTGAGTACACCAATCAAGATTCGCATCGATGTGAATTCCCAGATCTTTCACATTAGGGGTAATAGGAATGACAGCACCGTTAAAAAGAATTGGGCTGATGTTCTCTTGATCGACTTTAGCCATGGTGCGTCTACTATCTACTATGATTGCCTGGCATTTATTAGGGTTAACTGACAAGCCAAACCGAGCAGACCAATTTTGTATGGTTTCAAGGTCCCTATTAATGTCATCGATCGCTGCATCTAAGCAATCGATTCCTATTTGTGAGTACAATTGCAGGTCATCGGCGTACAAGTGATACGTACAGCGAAGGTTAAGAGTGATGAGATTGATGAATATAGAAAATAAAAGAGGAGAAAGAATTCCGCCTTGAGGAACACCACAGCCAAGATTACACCAACTTGATGTGATCTCATCAATGCGCACCGACTGTTGGCGTCCATGAAGATATGAGGAAAACCATTCCTGGGCCTCGGGTGAGATCATAAGATGGGAGAGGATGGATAAAAGGATATCGTGGCTGACTGTGTTAAATGCGTTTGAAAAATCTACTAACACTAACACAGTCACTTTAGTATCTTCCATTCCGGCCCTTATGTCCCCAGTCACTTTTAGTAGTGCCGAGACAGTGCTATGCCCAGGCCGAAATCCTGATTGGAGAGGGGAGAGTATGTTGTTCTTTTGGACAAAACAGGATAACTGCTTATGAGCACATGACTCGAGAGCACTTTCGACATGAAGGGAAGAATTGATATGGGACGGAAATGATTGGGAAGAGAAGGATTAGGAATTTTTGGCAGTGGACGAATATAGGCTTTACGCCACAGGGAGGGAAATTGTCCAGATGCAAGGGAGAAATTTAGGATGTGGGATATGGCTGGTAGGAGTAGGTCAAGGAGAGTAGTGACCATGTGACGACTAATGTTGTCACACCCCACTGCTTTGGATTTAATGGATAGGATAATCTTCTTGATCTCATCCGGGGCTACAGGAGAAAAATTAAATGGGTCAAAAAAAGGAGATGGTAAGCTTGACAAATAAGCAATAGTCAGACTTTTGGTGGTGATGTTAATTGAGTCAGTTGTAACAAAATGCTTATTAATGTCGTCTAAGTTTAAACACTTTGGAAAATCTGAATTAAGTGCTTTGCCAATGCCCAGAGTCCTTAGGAATTTCCAGACACCGGCAGGAGAAGAGTTATAAATATTTTCATGAATATGTCGGCGTTTAGCGTTACGTATCACCTGGTTACACCGATTTCTAGCCGTTTTGAAAGAATTCCAGTTGGTCTCACAGCGATCTCTTTTATATTTGCGAAAAGCACGGTCTCTGCATCTCATTGCCATCCGAATTCCCTTCGTCATCCAAGGTGCTGGAGGGCGTTTTAATTTAATTTTCCTAATAGGTGCATGGACGTTGTACAGGTTAATGATGATATCATTGAAAACGTTCACCTTCTCATCAACTGTTTTAGCCGTTTCCAGAGGTGACCAATTAATATCGGAGGCATCAGATTTCAACTTGTCAACATCCATCAACGCAAAACTACGCAAGTGCAGAACTTTGGGCTTAGGTTTGGGAGGTTTAAGGTTATAGGACATAAAAATGAGGTCATGGTGGGAAAATCCAGGTGCGGGATATTGACCGAAAGAAGGAACAAGGGTGGGAACAGAGGTGATGATCAAATCTAGCCATGTGTCCTCCCCACTAGAGTTGTGGTGAGTGGGTTGAAGAGGAAGGACATGGAGACTGGCAGATTCAATAATGTGTAGGAGTTTACGAGTACGGGATGATTGATTTGATAGGAGGTTGGTGTTGAAATCGCCCATGATGATATGATGTCTATACTCAGACCCCAAGGATTCTAATACCGACTCAAAGTCGGTGAAATAGTCAATAGACGGAGGACAATAGACGACACCAATGATGATATTGGCACCTCTGACCCAAACCTCAAGAAAAAGATATTCCGCAGATGTCAAACCGCCGCTGGAAGTAGCTACAATTTTGTACTGCAAGTTGCTGCGAAGAAAAATTGCTGTTCCTCCACCACGTCGATTAATCCTGTCATTCCTTATCAAGACAAATCCAGGCAAGGAGTAACTAGTCGATGGTAGCTGAGGTTTGAGCCAGGTCTCCGAGATCAGGACGGCATGGACGTTGGTATTCGTAAAGGCTTCCAACAAGTCACTATGGTGACTGGGCACACTTTGTGCATTTATGTGACACACGTTTAAATATTGATATTTTTTTTGGTTAAAACAATCACGTAATGTATCACTGAGAGTATCACTTAACGAGCAAAAACTATCATCAATAGATTGATCAGCAGAATCACAAGCAGAGTAAAATGAAGAGTCATCTTCAGATAAAGACATAACAGTATGTAAATATATAAATAAATGTATATATACTATAAAGAATATAATATAATTATAATGCAATTAAAAACGATATTTTATAAAACCTATTTAAATTAATGGATTGCAGTTTTCATCTCTGCATCACCCGCCAACCGACACGCAAACCACTGCTAGTAACAAAAAAGTCATGTAAGAGATGTTTACAATAACTAATGTAACTAAATTCTACTCAATACATACATACTGAATAAAGTTCGAATACAAAAAATAAAATAAGACAATATTATTATTGAAAAGAAAAAAAAAAAGATATATTGTACAGTGGTGTATGCGTTTTTAAACGCAACCCATTGAGCGCTAACTAAACGCAACCACAAAATGATAAAACTAAATGTCATCTGTCAAACTGACAACATGAACATTGTCAACACAAAATCAAATTATCATTACTGTATTTAAAAACTAATGTTAAAAAAAAAAAAAAACATATAAATGTGGGTAAAAACAAGATATTTCGTAATTAAACTTATACTACCTGTGCGCCCATTGAGTTGAATTTAACACTATATAACAAAATGAAGAGATGGTTATGTCGTGTCAACAACAACATTGAACTTATCGAGATGAAGGTTTCGCAGAAGTTCCCGATAATACTTTCGGATACTTCGTGAGAAGAGGATCAAGTTGTACCGTGGATGTTATTTTGGATCTGTTTCCGTCTGGCGTCTTGACAACAATGATCCCGTCCTGAGTCCATACTGCTTTCTGGCCGAAGTGGAGTCTAGCTCGAGCGAAAATACTCTGGCGGTTCTTCGTGAGAAACTCTCTTGTCGAAATGGAAGAACCTTTGAGCTTAGTCTTCGCTCTCCACACAGTAGATCTTGTGTCCAGGCTAGAGAATCTGACTAACAGTGGACGGTGCCGATCTTTACCAGACTTCTGGCCAAGGCGATGACAGACCCTCAATGAACTAGATGTGATATCCGACATGTCCAGCCGCTGATCTAGGATTCCTAGGACAACCGCTGTGCAGTCTTCTTTCTCCTTTTCAGGCACTCCCAAGAAGATCAGTGCTTTACGACGCTGTCTTGTCTCCAATGCATCGATAGAATTGGCACATTCCTGAATTTGTTGCCGGAGAAGCTTGAGCATGGTGTAGATTAGCTCTCTAAACATCCTGAATTCTTCAGCAACCTTAGCAACAGTGTCCTTAGCTGTACCACTGCTCTGCAGCTGCGCATGAAGGTCATCCATCTTTCGGTCAAAAGATTCCTCAAGAGTTTTTATCACTGAATGGATCTTATCAAGCTGTGCCATACTTGAGAACTTGTAAAAGTGCTTGACAGTTGTGAAAAAGTGAAGTAGATTAGTGTGAAGGTGAAGAGGGTCAATTGGCAGGTGATGTGAACATAAATTTAAATTATGTCATGTACAGTGTCTCTTGGGGCCACAAATGTGAGTACTCACTTATTAACTTGTTTTAGACACAATAAGAGTTAATAAATGTATAAAATATTATAAAAACTATTTAAATTAAATATTTAACTTTCAAGATCAGTGTGCACTTTTTGACACCTACCCCCATATTATAAAATTTTAATAGTTCTTACAGTGTTTTTTGTATATTTGCCGAAGATAATTGCATCTAGCACTCCGCATTTCATGTTAATGAGGTGATGCTGACAGGGACACCTCCTTAACGGTCAGGGGATAATTATTTAAATATAGACACCTTAAGACCATTTACACTACTTACATTTACTATTACAGGCGAGGCGCTGAATATTACTTAAATATACTCATAAAAAGTTAAGCGTAACAAAGTACATTCTACATAGGATAAGTCCTTTTGCTCTACCTGTCCTTCTAACTGTACTGGACAAGCAGTCTTAAACGAGAATGATTCGTGATAAAGCTACTTTACTAAAAAAAGATGAATAAAACCAAAAAAACCTACTTCAATATATCTAAATATTTATCCCTTTACATTAAATAACACCAAAATTAGGTTAAATAGTTTTTGAAGTCGGTGCTCAAAAATTGCAATTGAAAGAAAAGACCGAATTTAATAAATTACTACTTACCATATAAATGTAATATTTAATTAACCAATGTACAACACTTTACTTTCTTTAACTTAACTATTAATTCTCTATAGAAGCATGGATCCTGAAATTAAACTTGATCGATTGACCTAAGCATAATACACCCACACTGTTTAAGTGTGGGTGTATTATCTGTTACTCTGCCGAGACTTAATAATTCTGCAATTCATTATCAGATAAAGTAAATTAACTATAAATAAGTTAAGACGATAGCCTTGAAAAGCTGATCGTGGTGGTGAATACGGAGGGTAAACAAGGGATGATCCCCAACTAGATGGAGCGACCAAGTGCGAGGCCCTTCAACAGCTAAGTTTAGCTCGGTCGTCAGAGACGCGACGAACAGACGTTCACCACATCCACTGATGACCTCGATCAGCCATGAGGACCAACCGCAGAGAGAGAAGTTGAGCCGTGAATTTACTAACACAGTGTACAAGTATAATAATTTGCAAGCGACACGGTTCGTTTCAACGTTTCCACGATTTTATTGCCTTACACGAACATTTGGTTGTTGGCTGGTATGTTTCACGGTCAGTAAATGCGAGCAAGTTTTACAAAAACCGGACTGCAAAAAACTGAAATAGTTTAACAAGTTTGCTTAAAAAAATTCCTACGTAAAATACTGCCTCGTTGGTCTAGTGGTTAGCATATATAGCTTCTCACTGCGAGGTCTCAAGTTTGATTGTAAGAAGTGTATACTATCTTAGATATAAAGTCATTGTTTGACCTGCTATGTAAATAAGATTTTGTATGCACCTAATTTGAAAATAAATTAAATTTGAATTTGATTCCCGAGTCAGTCAATACTAGTGTTATTTGGGAGCTTTAGTCAGGCATTTCTCAACATCAACATGGGCTTGGAATTATGCCCGACGGCTGGCGATAGAGCCTAAAAACGTTTGCCCTCTCCTCTGCAAAACTAAAAATATATGGTCCTAGCTAGATGGCTAAATCATAAGGCAGAGAAACTAACTCACTGCAGAAGAAATGTTGGAAATAAACCGTAGCATTTGAATTTCTATTGTACCAAGTAACTTAATTCAAGTGCAGTAATAACAATTAGTTTAATGAATTTATATTTTCCTGACCATACCTACTGTAAGTCGTGGATGCGTCAAACGATCTAACTACGGTTTGCTTTAATAATGCTACTTCAGAATATAAGTATTCTTTACTTATGTACAGTTATGTTTTTAGTCAACGCCTCTACATTTCGTATGCGAACTGCCAAAGAATGAAACGCCTTGCCCGAGTCTGTGTTTTCGCTTTAGTACAATTGGATCTTTTCAAAGCAAGAGTTTATAGGTATCTCATAGGTAAGCGTGCTCTACCGTAGACCGCATCATCACTTACCACCAGGTGAGATCGTGGTCAAACGCGTGCCTATCCATCATAAAAAAAGTTAACACCCACAGTCCAGATGAACCTGAACAATTATTCCTTAATATAAAACGACTTTCTTGTATTTATCTACAAAATTTACAAAGGTCAGTGTTGGCTCCATTGTCTAAATTCATTAACTTTTACAACCCTTGAAAGAAGTGTATGCGGTTAAAAGCTTTTTATTCAAATTCGTTCTTTGTCCCACATGATAAATAGTAAACCTTTCAAGAACATATTACGTGAATAAATCTTTTTACACCCATTTTATATCAAATTACTAAAAGTGGTAGCTGTCACTCAGAACTTCTAACTAAAGTAACATTGAATTTTTATCGCTGACAAATGTATGTCGATGATTGACGTGTTTTTTATCGAAGAGATTTATAGATTAAAATAAATCCAATGAATAGTTCAAATAATGTCATATTTGTTTGAATTATATCAGACCAAATATTGCATGCACTAATGTGATTGGAAAGAAAAGTAAAGCTTTTGTGAGCCAGCTTTGAAGGTTTGATTAACTTATAATATAATAATAATAAGTAACTTCTTAAATAATAATGAATTAAATTAATGGTGCAAGAATCGCAAGTTATTACCTATATTTTATTTTGTACAGTATCAATCTTTGTGCACATTACAAATACAAAAATAGCACACAAAAACACACCTCGGCTCATGCTTGTGTTTTTGTGTGCGATTTATGCTTACAAAAGTGAAAGTGACAGGGATTATCCCTTGAGCATTCCACGTGTTTGAATAAAAAATATCTGTATATAAAAAAAAACGTCTACCTATGTGTTATTAGCCTTTTACTATTACAAAACATAATAATAATAAAGGTAAATCAAATCAAATCAAATCATTTATTTCCATGAGCCCCAAGGGGCGCTTGAACACGTCAAAACAAACATCAAAACACAAAAAATATAAAATGAAAATAAAACTTAGCTAACTACTTAAATTATAATACTTATTGTAATAAAATGATTTGACACCGGCGCGCTTAGATTGACTTTAATTCAACTTAGAGATTTGAATTAAATTTAATCCAAGTTATTATCGTTAATAGGAATATCATCACCGTTACACCGTTAATTGGATCACAGAATATTGAATTACAGATCTACTTTAGAAATAAATAATTAAATAAAAATAAATTGCCGTTTTTATAGAATGGTACGGAACTCTTCGTGCGCGAGTCCAAATCGCTCTTGGCCTGTTTTTTGATTATTTTTCTAACAAAGTATAAAATGACTCATGCATTAATATAAAAATAAAAGTGTTTTTATTGCTACCGAGCTTTTGGATGTAAATGATATCAAGAGAGGTAGTGATTGCGCTATTTAGTACGGTACGTGTGGAAATAAGGCGCTGAAATTACTTGCAAATGAGGTGAAATATTGTTATTCTGAGATGTAGTGTCGCATCGGTAATCTTTGTAGATTGACCATTTTTATCGGATAGACTATGTTAGATATAACGAATAATTATATTTAAAATATGATATATGTGACATAGTGTTTGGGACAAATTAACACATTAGTGATTTGGACTCGACTAAACCCACAGTTTTAACTAACTTTTTCTTTATTTATTTATAATACCTACTTATATTTAAATCCAATTTCATTAGGCCCTCATAAGGTTTTTAATCGTTCAAAGCTGGTTAGTTCTATAAATTCTATACAAACTTGACACTTATCTGTCAAAAGATTTACATACCGGATAGGTTACCAGGAATTTATCGAATAAACTAATAAAACTAGCCCGTAGTATTTTAATTACTAGGCCGATTACATTAATTACCCAATAATATAATATCAAGAACAAAGCTTAGCATAACAAACGGTAAGCGCATTAACCACTGGAATCGTGCTCCGATAGCTGCAACATAGATTACATGGCTCCCAATCTGTCACAATCCGACGCTGGCTAGGATTTCCTAAGTCAACTATTCATTAGGGACCGAGTGTCTCTCAGATATTCACGGTAATTGAATGTTTACTCTAGAGACACTACGGGCTATACAATGATGATTACATTCTGTGTTGATACATCTAAGATTTGGTGTGTCTTTGGTGTGTTAATTTTATGTTTTATAAGATTATTATACTGCCTCAAAGTGCTAGTGGTTTGCGTATTTGGCTTCTGCAAGGTCTCAGATTCGATTATATTACTGAATGAGGCAAAAAATGTATTTTGGTATTTTCTCTCAGAAAACACGGAGTTGGAATTGTGTCGATTGGCTAATGCTCTGTGGCGGGTATCATGTGGGTGCAGTACCCTCAGCCAAACCCTTCTAGCTAAGAGGCGTGATGATGTTTCTATAATCATCATTATATCTCATTTTTATGATCAAGCTTTTATTGTAAAGATTCATAAAGAAAAGAGTGTAGAATTATACAGCAGTGTATTCATTTATTTATTTAGTGACACAATTTGAATTGCAGAGTGGGAATAAATACGTACGGTTAGCACTTGAAGTGACAAGTAGTGTTAGCTGTCAGTTACACTGAAAAAGAGACAAGTTGGTATTCAAATAAGATTCTATTTGTTGGCTGATAAAACAAAGAGCTTGTATATAATAGTCGAGACGACACGTACAGTAAAAAAGTTGTATAATGTAGCTAAGCTAATATAAAAAACAGAAATGGTTCACCATCGGACTACCAGATAAACGGCACTTTGGTATCGCTTCATGGTAGATATTCCGCAAATCACCTCACGAAGCGTTTTGTTTTAAAAGTCCTTATGTGAATTGCAAAGAGTTGGCACGCCCTGTCCAAGTCTGTGTTTCCACATGAGTTTGGGTGTCTTCAAAGCAAAAGTAAATAGGTAAGCGTGCTCCGACGTAGACTGCATCATAACTTACCATCCGATGTGATCGTAGTCAAACATATAAAATTGTTGTGCTTGTTTTTTTGTTACGATTTGACTCAAAAACTGCTGGACTGATTACAACAAAATATAAATCCATGTCCAAAGACTCACAGACAACTATCGCAGTTAAAATTGTTATTTTTTGTATGAAGCAATTTCAGCAAAATAACTTAATTACGTCATCGGTAAGTACACTTGGTGAACCAACTTCAGATTACGAAACTCATTCGTTACCTAAGTTAAAGTAAATATCTTCATATTTATCTCAGGGTGACAACAAAAGGCTTGAATTCTTTACGCCTACGTCACTGTACCGTACAATTTTATTTATTTTCTTCTTGCCAAGGACGATTCAGATATTAGAGGGTGCCAACTCTACAAAGAAATATGACTTGTACTAAAAATATTTCCATATATCAGACTTAGAGACCATGAGCAGAACACGAGGCAGATTTATTAAACCGTGAAATTCTGTCCAACGAACCGTGAGACTGAGAACCACCAATAAATTTTGTAAGCCAATATTTATCTTAAAAATGTTAATACAAGCTGATCCATAAAATACAATAAACCGATTACTAACCAAAACTTTGCGGTCTATATATATATATGGCTCCTTTTATAATATAGTTAATAAGTGTTAGCTATAGTAATAAGTGACATTAATAAAACCTTTTTCTAACCTCTTTATTTATTTTAAAAATATGAAATACATACTGTTTTTACCCTGAAAGAATTTATGATATGTACCTTTTTATATCAATGTTACATTTTATTAACTTATTATATTAATGTGTATGGATTATTGCTTAATTTAATCATTAATAAAATGAGACTTGTAATATTTTATTTTTTAACAACATTATTTTAGCTGACATTGACTGCACATTTCATAAATTCATTGACATTATAATTACGTATTTATCTTGACATATATTGAATTAATATTTAACTAGAATTTAATTTTGACATTTAATTACTAATTTTAATATGCTACTACTTAAAATTTACTTACTACTTATAATTAATTACTAATTAAAATTTGAACACCATTGTTGATATGGTAGAATGTCACAGTGTCTTAATATGTAATGTAACACCTATGTACTACTACATTCTTGTGAAGAAATGAATCTGAATCTGAATATAAATATAAAAATGAACACTCCAAAATATACAAAACAGTGTGCCACCACCACATTGGGAGCAGGGACCAAGCTGCCGGTGGCTAGGGCTCCAGAGAATGAAACTGCCTCACTATACGCGCAATGTCCAAAAGGACCGCCTTCTACATCAATCCCTTGATCCAGCTGCCTAACGCAAGCCTCTGGAGGTGGTGGTGGTTTTAGCTATCAGTCCATTGACCGAGAAAATTTGCGGTTCAATGATGGCCGAATCCACATCCGACATGTCAACAATCTCGTGCCAGATCCAGATACTTTATTTGTTTATCTTTTTTGGCTTTCACGAGATTACCGTCATAAGAGATGGTGATGTCAAATCACTGCACGGTGGCGCTCCAATCGATCTATCAACATTATATCAATGCAACAAACGTAATTTTTTTATCCGTTTTAAATTGACTACTTTTACTTCTTAAATATTTATTTTACCTACAGTTATACATCTTCTGTTATAATGTCAACTGTTCAGCTATCATGGACGAGATGCATGAGACTGCCTGGTGACAGACGGACAAGGTCGTCTTACTAATAGGGTTCCATTTTTACATTTTGGGTACGGAACCCTAAAAAGGTTTAGAAAGTATAACTCACAAAGTAAAACTCACAAGGAGAGGAGTTGTTTAACCTATCAACTCGAATAGAGCCACACCACCTCTCCAATCTACAAAGTAATGCGTGCCAAAGAGATTTTATTTTCTCGTAAACTGGTCACATGTCCTCCAGAATTGGAAATACGTGATCGAGTTACATGGTAATGACCCTTTTATGTTTGGCTGTAACGGACGTATACTTTAGGATTAGAGATAATAATATGTTGAAAAAGGTAGGTATAGCATTGACCTAGTTCGCGTGGCCACACTAAACTTAGTACTTAGTTTGGCTAAGTCGATGTTGAATGACGGAAGTATGAATGTTTTACTCTACAGTGAAATCTTATTATTGGACGACCGGATGGCGGAGTGGGTAGTGTACCTGCTTGCGACGCCGAGGTCGTGGGTTCGATTCCCACTTAAGACAAATCATTGTGTGCATGAACATGGGGGTTTGTCTTAGTCTGGGTGTTTCTATGTATAATAAGTATGTATTTACAAAAGAAAAGTATATATGTATTAGTATCAGTTATTCTAGTACCCATAGTACAAGCTCTGCTTAGTTTGGGACTAGATTGGACTGGACTAGTTGTGTGTGAGTTATGGAATATTTATTTATTTATTTATTTATTATGTTTAAGGAAGGTAAATCTAAGCTGGTTAGTTAAATATAATATTATTAATATACAAAGGCTCAATTTCACCAGTTCCTGATACGGTTTCGGATAGTTTTGTGGTGGTTAGTTCTATAAGTTTCTATGTAAGTTTGACATTTCATCTGTCATAAAAGTTCCAAATAGGCTAAAATATAAAATGTAATTTATGATAAATAACTAACGGAAAACGAATGATCTAAATACTATTGCGCATACATCAATTTATTTTAAAACCACGAAATGATGGCTATTGTGCCAGTTATTTCAATTATTTGCACTTAACACATCAAAGAGACACCAAATCTTAGATATATCAACACAAAATGTAATCATCATTCTATAGCCCGTAGTGTTTGTAGCCTCTTTGCGATTAGAGGTTAGTTAAATGTAGAATAATTTTATTTGTTTAGAAAATAAAGTATAATTGACGATTTTAATGACGCGATAGTTAGCAAATTTTTTGAGTACAGTTCTTAGTATGAAGGTACCATATAAATATAGTTCTTTAAGATAGAAGTTATCGTTCTACTTACGAATGTTGATGACCTCTGGGGGATTTCGAGAGTAATATCCTTTAGCTCGACTATGGATTTCAGTAAATCCGCTAGTGAGAATGAATGAACATTGCGTCTAAGCTGAGCTATATTTATATCGAGAAATATCTCTAGGGCATACAGTTTTGTTTGGTTGCTTTCTTGGTTTATATTTTATGTGAAAATTAGTTAGAAGTTTTAAATTGTTACCAAAAATTCTCAATGCGTTATGTGGATGGTGATAGTTTCACACCCTATCACATGGGACTTAGACATATCTGGTGAAATGTGGGTGTTGTACACCTCTTCCACACCCTTCCTGGGCAATATAATGAAATAAAATTATGAAATTGTTATTTTACTGAATTATTGGAACGAAGTTCCTTATCGCGCGTTGCGAAAGGGGCCTAGACGGAAACAATTGGAACGAAAAGTTGTAACGACACATTTAATAGCAATTCTCGTAGCGGCGTAGTAATTACATGCTACGTTACAGCTACGGTGCTACATCATCAGACACACAGAGAAAAATGCGCATTTTTCTGTGTCTCTCTCGCTAATAGAAAAAAAAGATAAAATAAACTAAAAAAAAACTAAAACAAAAAAAAAAAATAACTTCGTTCCATCCGGGTGTCCCTTGACACCTCAGTAGTTTTTTTTTTATTTAAAAGTATTTTTAATAAATGCTGATTGTTGTCAAAAAAATTAAGAGGTTGGAGAAACCAATTTTAGTGGGACAGGTTTGAGGAAAAAAGAACTATGATTGATACCCGAACTTCATGATATTAAACTGATTCCTAGAGATTAATTAGTTTCCCTAATTAAAATATTTCGTACATTTTATGTTAACGGAAAATATATATTTTCTGTTCCTGACTTGGTTTTAACTGGAATCCTTTTATTGATTTTAATACAATGGTATTGTTGTTCTGGTTACTACGGCATACACATGTCATGTCGAAGATATTTATTTAATGTTTATTTTAGGTTTGAATTATTGTGGTTTTAATAAGTATGTTTTGTGTGTGTGAAATGTATGTCTGTAAGCACCCCGCGACACAGGAGTTATTCCTAGTGGGGGGACGATGATAAAAAAAAATTACGTTGAAGACAAACCTCGGTAGTTTTTGGCAACGCATTATGCTGTTCATTATTGTTTTATTATGGCTTTTATGGAATGTAAAAGATTAAAATGAAATATTAATAAGAAATAGCAACGGAATAATAATAGTGGATGAACAAAGCATAAAATGACGTCACGTTTGTGTCTTTTAGAAGCCGAATCCTGCTGTATTACAGCATACCGCCTTATGTAAGATAACGCGATGTCTTATGTAATTTTATTATACTATAGTATATAATATCTCAATGACTGGGTAGCTACAAATATCAAGACAACCATAATCTGAAATTCTTAAAGACGCAAACAATTACCCAAAATCAAACCTTTGGCCCAGGTAAATTGCACCAAAGTGGACAGGAGAGGAGAGGAACTGAGAGAAGCTGTGTTTTGAATAACGTATCAGATATCGTTATTTTCTCATCTCTTTTTCGCTGCGCTTTGGTGGAAACGAATAAAGCGAAGAGGAGTACAGAGGAGCGTGTATGTATCAATTTGTATAGAATTCCGTGCAGCCGGATGGGCCGCCCGGCAACAAAGCGGAGCGGGGTGAAGCGGAGTGAAGGGGAGAAAAGCGTGTGGCATGCCGGCTGTAATCGTCTCTGTGCCGCTACGCGTCTCCGCTCTTCGCCGCTCTGTTTTAGTGGAAAATGGGCCTGGTTAGGCTTGGCTAATTTACTGTTAGATGAAAACAAACCACTCAGTAATCACAGTTAATATGGGTGTACAATTATATAATTTACTGTGTATGCCCACACAGGTTGCTAACCCTTACAGTGTCCGAGTAATGACCCAGTTACCTCTGCGACTTATGAACGATGGGAAAACGAACAACTGGCTTATTATATTTTCCAAGAACTGTCCGTACAATATCTCTTCAATAAACATTTATTTTAAGCTCTGAAAGCTTCTAAGAAAATCAATACTTCAGTGAAATTCAATGATTTCCGACAGAATCAGTAAAAGTTTAGGAGCAAAAAACACAAGTGAAGCGGCTGTGGCGCAATGGATAAGGCATCGGTCTTACGATCGAGAGGTCGTGGGTTCGAATCCTGGCCATTACACCACGGACGAAAACTTCCTACTAACACAAGTGAAAAAAAAAAATTGGTTTATATCTACCGTAGACTGATAGATTTCCTATCTCAAAGAATTTAAACATAAATGATGAAATGTTACTTTTTTGTCATACTTTGTTACTATCGACGAATCCCGAAGGTGAAAGCCAGCACATAGGTATATAGTTATGTATACCAGCAGCACAGCACATACGCATATGCAGGGCAAAATCTTCCAAGTCATAGTAAAGACTTACTGCACCAGTTATTGATAAGTGAGTTACATATCTAAATAGTGTAAATATTACACTTATTAAATATGTGATTCACACATGTATATCTATTGCAGTCAGCTTTCACTATGGCAAAGAAGTTTTTGTTCAGTATACCTCATTGCTTGGCGCGCTGTACATACTAGGAGTAAATATGAAACTAGCCTAAGCATTAACTTGTCTATCTAACTTTGTATTTTCCAAGTTCAACCTCTCTAATCGGGTGATGTTTGCGTCCCGAAAACCTCATTTGGTGGCGGATATCGCCGGGTGTTGAATTTACGGTGGCCTGTTAGATTGCCTTTATTTCCGGCCTGAGTACGCTTCTTAATTAGTGGTACACGCAGACGGTGGCTATGGCCTTGTTAGGTTGGATTTTGGCGATTTATGAGAGGGAATAGTGCTTGGAAGATATAATTTTATCTTGTAGTTACTAGCTCAAAAGTTATACCAATGTTATAAAGCTTAAGAATGTTTTTGATTGGTCAATTGTGATACGCCGGCACAAAAAATGTTGAGAATTTTTGAGTCTAGCAGCAAACAAATCCATGGCTGAATTGGCAAAGCACATGGGGCGTATACTCAGGGGGTGCAGGTTCGTGTCGTGCTGGGTTCTTAATTGTTCAACTTTAATATTATATAAAATACAAAAAGGCATAGCAAAGCTAAAATTTGCTTTAAAATATTACAAGTATGAGTGATAGAATTGAATAATAATTATGATTGTACTTGGTTGGTGCTTTAACATCACACTACAATCAAAAGGAGTGTAAGGAGAGCATTAGGCGTGCGGCAGCAACACGCGACGCTGTGTAACGTGTGAGTACTTCGACGATCGCGCACGCTTAATGTGGGTTCAGTTTAACAGCAACATTGAATAATATCGTATCAAACTGAGCTATCGATAGTTCCGATCCAATCGATACTATTGATACTATCGATTGACCTATCGATACTGATAATATGGCCTTTTTAAAATGTAAATTTATTGATCGTAAAATCATCAGTAATTTGGCAACGCTACTTCGCAGACTTTTTATTCCGAGCTTAATTTGATATCCAATTAAAAAAAAAAGTTTTACTTCTTAATCGAATGACTAACCATAAAATTTCTAGTATTTTATGGCCAGTTGCTCAGCTGCCGGATAAATCTTATCCGACTCAAAAATATAACCTGACCGAATTTAAATCTGGCTCAAGTTGCACTTAAAAAAAAATAACATAGATGTCACTTTTATTTATGTGTGTTACGAGTAGCTTATCCTGCCAGTAAGGTTCTTCTTACATCTGTACAATTAGGGCTTAGTATTAGTATCGATAAACAATGATTTAAATCAACATTTCCACTTCTAAACTATGTACAGTGGGCCAACGAGTTAGGTATGCAGGGCAAAAACTTCTAAGTCATAGTAAAGACTTACTACACCAGTTATGGATAAGTGAGTTATATATCTAAATAGTGGGTATTAAATATGTAATTCACACATACATATGTATTGCAATCAGTTTGCAGTATGGCATGGAAGTTTTTGCCCTGCATACCTAATTGCTTGGCCCACTGTACTCATACAAGACGCTTAGTCTAAGTAGTAGTAAGCATATACTAAGTTCATGTATTCTGTTATAGACTATCCACTCCCATTCTATTAGCAATGAGCACACCAGCCTTCGCTGCATTACATCAATTACAACACACATGGCTACGGGGTATTAGCTTCATTATGTTTGGTTCATAATGCAACCAACTATAGGCTAGGTGGAACTAGATTCACTACTAAGTAAACAATGAAGGTCCAGTAAAATAATACATATTTACCTATTTATTTTATAGTAGAATTGTGAATTACAGTTTTTGAAAATGCATGATTCTGACTTTTAACGCAAATACAATCGAAAATAAACTTAGCTCTTACCACAAGTTTTTTTATATAATTCTTTATATTTAAATAATGTTAGGGTAAATGGTGGTGATTGTTAAACCGATTGTTTGTGAAACCGGTGATTATTAATTATTACCAAAAGGCGAGATATCATTTAGCCTCTCGTTGTCCACTGCTGGGCATATGCCTCTCTCAATTTGTGCCACAACACCCGGTCCTGCGCCTTCCGCATCCAGTCCACTCCAGCGACCTTCTTCAGGTCGTCAGCCCACCTGGCAGGGAGGCGTCCTACCTTACAGTTGCCGAGTCGCGGTCTCCATTCCAGGACTCGTTTGCTCCAACGGCTGTCGGTCCTTCGGCAGACGTGACCAGCCCATTGCCACTTCAGCGAGCTTATTTTGCGAGCTATGTCGGTTACTTTAGTTTTTTTTCGGATGACCTCATTGCGAATTTTATCCTTCAAAGAAACTCCGAGCATAGCTCGCTCCATAGCCCGCTGCGCGACTTTAAATTTGTGGACTAGTGCAACCGTTAATGTCCACGTCTCGGCACCGAAGGTCATAACAGGTAGGACGCACTAGTTGCAGACTTTCGTCTTTAGGCATTGCGTTACCAACCAGTAAATTCGAAATGTTTGCCAAGGACTGGATTGACCAAATTAAGTACCGGTAAAAGTAAAATTTCAGGTTTATAATCAGATGTATGTAGTATATGTAGATATATATGTAGATATCAATATAATAATGATTAACTTTGTCACGCTTATTAAATAGAGCTCCGGACATTTGTCCCCATGGGAAAGAAATATCAGCTACGGCAATAATTGGAGTTCCTTGCCTTACTCCCCAACCGGCAGTATAGTAATATGTCGTTCATGGACACTTCTGGTGACACTTGACATAATTCCTTAATCGCCTCTTACGACACCCGCGGGAAGTGATGGAGTGTTCCACAACTTACTGAGCCCACATCACACTTTCAACGTGAATATTTAAGTGTTTAAAGTGGTAGGACTCAAATATTCTAACAGTACTATAGCTACAATAGACTAAGATTTGAGCAATAATAATAATTGTGTATTTATGTTTTCTAAAGAATGTTAATCAAAATGTTAAGGCTACTTTTTAAGGATGCCAGCTCTCAATTGATGTTTTATTTTAACATTTTTTTACAATCTTTTACTTTTTTGACAATATGCCCATGGTGTTTTCTTCCTTATTTATAAGTGGCTTTTGTATTTTAGCACTGGGGAATTACCGTTGTCTTTTTTCGGATCTGGCTGTCATACTTATTACAGGACGAATACATTTTGTATTGTGTTTAGTATTAGCATAGTAGGGATAAAATGATTATGATACCAAACGATAGACAAGGCTGTGTTACAGGTGAAAGTCAGGTTTATAGTGAATGTTTGAATAAGGTTTATTTGTAAGATAAAGGTTTATCTCAAGCTAAATGATCGTAAGTCATCATGCCTGGTAAAAGTTTTCGAGACGCTAAATTTATACATTTACTTTATATTAACAAAAGTAAGGAACTTTTAGATTGGCAGCCTATGTTGAAAACTTTCAATTTGCTTGACTTGGCAGTTTCAACAAATGAATTCAAATTCATTTGTCATAATATTTCTGCTTCTCAAAATAAGGACAAGCTCTACTATTTATTCACATAAATAGAAGTTTCGTATTCGTTATTTTGAGGGTGGTAGACTAGTAGCCATAGAAATCTTAATAACTAGTCAATAGAAATGCTATCGACTATCTTTTAACACTGGGACGCATGTCGCCGTTTTTCAAATACCACTTTTTGTATTCCTGCAAACAAAATTATTCTTTTTGGCGATGACATTAAGACGACAATTCCTCAACTCGCACTTGTGTTCGATTAGACTCATGCGCTTGTATTCCTGCAAACAAAATTATTCTTTTTGCGATGACATTAAGACGACAATTCCTCAACTCGCACTTGTGTTTGACTAGACAGATGCGCGGCGACAAGGTCACGCGTCTTTGACATTTCTATTGCCTCATTATTAAGATTTCTATGCTAGTAGCCAATGTTTCGTCTAAATTGCATTCCAAAAGCATTGGGGTTGGTTTCTAGTCTAACGGTTTCACATGAATCAGTGTTGTCCGTGGAGCAACTGCCATCAGATCTGTGTAAGGCGATACAATACCCTGTTTTAGACTAGTTGTCAGACTTTTTGCTAGTTAAGGAGAGGTCGGTCGTCGACGGGGACCAACGCGACGCGATGGCTTACCTTGGTCTCCAAGGCTCGGAAAACTCATTAGGTATGTTAAGATGGTTATCCTTGACTTAAGCACGAGTTCCTTGTGAGTCGTATTCTAAACAAAGACAAAACTATGCCCAATTCTGTGTGAATACAATACAAATATCAATGTCCTAAATATTGTCCAACCATCGTGTTAACCTGTCGAAAACCCTCAAAAAGTCCGTCGGTACTCCTTTATTTAACCAACCTTATTAAAAGATACTGCCTTCCTGTCGACTTATATTTAATCGCTACGCACGTGCCGACCCTTAACGATAAAAGGAAAAGATCATAATGAGCTGTGAGCCGGCAAATCACCATTATCCATACCACCCTTAAAAAAACTGTACAGGCTATTTCTAACAAGAGCTACGTTGGAGATTTTATTATTTTCTGCAAAACTTTCCTTAATTTTAACGGAATTAATACTGAGCAGCCGTCGAAATAAATTTTAATGATAAAGAAATAATGTTAACGAATTTGCTGACGAGCATAAGTAGTAGTTGGAAGTTGAGAAAACTGCAAACTTTCAATTTTGATATGTTTAAAGGGATTAGCTAATTTATGAAAATTGTTATAGTCCGCTGGCTTTTGGCTGCTCACGACATACATCTATAAAAGTTGCGTCGATAAATATTTGAAATATTATGTTTATTTAGACTGAAGAGAAAAGTCTTAATTACTTTTAAACTTTCGCGTTGCATATTTATTGATACGATTTTAACGGGAATTAACGCGATTAATTTTTATTTTTACCTTTTGGTGCTTCACGTTTCGACAATGTTGCTAAAAGCCATCCTTAGAATTCATCCTTTTTCATGTTTTGAAATCATATCCGAAAATTGCGTTTGGTTTGAAATTGTTGTTAGGAAAATTACGGTGGGCGCTATTTTTTTGTAATACATAAAGCTTCCACGAAGGGAAGAAGCACGTAGTTACTTTTAGGTTTCCTAAAATTATTAAACGCACAATATCTTTAAACGAATATTTTGCTGTAAACTTCCATAAATATTATCGTTTAAAAACGTTAATCATTTGCATTTTCAAAAAGTATTAATACCGTATCATGACTTTTTATTATCACTTAAGTTCTATTGAAAGTGTAATATTTTATCGAAGAATAAAAAACAATCTCGTTTTGAATTGTCTTTTAATGGTACTAGGCCTTCCCACTTTTTTCAAACGAGTTAAAAATAATACCGATTTTGTATGGCAAACTGCCTTAAATGTAGCATTTAAATGATTGCCAATAACACGTCTTGTTACGGGCCTATTAAACAGATTATTATTTTTTAACCATATTTTAACCTTTATAGAGAGGTTATGGAGCTGGAATGATAAGATAACCTATGTTACTACCTCACCTAATCCTCTAATACCCGACACAAGCTCCTTGTTTGTGTGAAGGCGTTCATTGTGTGTGTTATGCAAGCATGTCCGTCTTACCACTAATCCTTATTACACGTGTTGCAGAAACAAGATGGCCACTTAGAAGTAGTTGTTGAAATATTTAACAGTAAAAAAAAAAAACAATATAAATACTAGCTTATGGTTGCTGCACTCTCCGTAGATTTTATTGTTATACAAAAATATACTAGCTGTTGTCCGCGATATCGTTTGCACGGAGTTTGTAACACAATTAACCATAGTAATACCCACGTTTTTGCCTATTTTTCTACATATTCCATTGCTACTCTGCTGCTATAAGTAGCGTAGCGTAATGTTGAATAGCCTTATAACCTTTCTCAATAAATTTTATTGGGCTATCTAACAACAAAGATTTATTCAAATCGGACTACTAGTTCTTGAGATTAGCGTGTTAAACCAAACATACTCTTCAGCTTTACCTATAGCTAGGTACCTCCCCATACTGAGTTATAAAAGTCAGTTAGGTAAAAGTCATTGTGCGTGTGATAACGATATTTCCATACTCATTTATCAAGTGAAGCTTTACGAAACTTTACTGAAAAACACCACCCTAATAAATGAATGAGCTTTGTTAAGCACATTCTCAAGTGACGTGGAGTAATAGCAACTGACATGCGTGGGCGGGGATGGTATTTGGTGCGTACGTTAAATATTAAGGTCGGTCTAATAAGTATTAAATCACGCTTTTATTTAAGAAGAGATAATTACGGTAAAACGCCATGTACTACGCTCTTCTGCTTCTCCTTTTTTTTGCTTTTTACGTCATACTTACTCATCGGTTTCGCTTTCGTTCGAATTTCTAAGTATTAGTAACGTTAAGAGAGAACCATTGCTTGGCTGTTATGTATACAAAAGTAATATGAGTTTAACTTTAATATTATAAAGTTTTTATCTGTTTTTAAAGACAAATCATATCTCAAAAACTAAAATGCATGTTTTAAGTATGTATCAAAATAGTCACGAATAAACATGCACTATAGTGTTCTAGATATGATTTGTCTAGAAAAATAAATAAATCTTTAATATTAAACCCATATTACGTTTGTGTGCAAACACGGCACTCGGGAGTCTACCCCCAAGCAAAATATAACCCTAGTTAAATATTTATTTATTTATTTATTTATTATAACCAAAGTACTTAAAACTATTTTTGACATCATTTGCCTCGGTCAAAAACCACTAAGGGTTTATCTAACCGAAGGCGAGTCACTACATTCACACTTTACTTACATTAATTAAACTTTAAAGTAGAAATTTATGTTTAAATTTTAATTTATACATCGAAACATAACAATTTAAAAAAAATCTATGTTTAGGTATTTATGAGGTACATTTTAGGTAATGACGCTTATATTTATATTTTACATTTTTTACGCCTTTAGTATATAATTATATTAATTGCAACTGCTCAGGCAGCCTGTTTAAGAAGGTTGGTATTAAATATTGAGCAACTCTTGTTCCGTACACGTTATTAGCTTTTGGTAGTACATATTTATTTTTAAATGCGATTGGTCTCAAGCAGTCAGGTCTTGTTTTTTCATTGATTAGCTCAGGTCTATTGACTTCCGTTAGTGTGAGAAATTGAACCTTGTTATACACATTCATAACATTACAGTGCTTAAAAAGATCGTCGTAGTTATGTTCATATTTTTGTTTTATATGTTTTGGAACTATGGTTTTCAATATTCTCAATTGTAAATTGTTAATATGTATAGTAAGTTTGACCATAGCTACTAAGCCCGTAACTGACAACCGAGTCGGCAAGGGCCATGTACAACATTCTTAGCGTTTTGTACGGCAATTTGTGCTTTAATATACTTAGCTTACCTAGGACAGACCGTAGTTTGTTGCAAACATAGTCTTTATGCGGACCCCAACAGAAGCGGCTGTCAACCACTAGCCCGATATACATATGTTTATCTACTACTTCCAATGAAGGACAATTACAAAGTCGTGGCGAATCCTCCATGGTAGCTATCCTGACGAAAACCATCCTAATGAGCTTTAAATAAAGACCCTCCTTGTTTTTTCGAAGTCATTTAATAAATAAATGAGAGGCTTTCAAATGTTGACCACATTTTCAAGTGACGTGGAATAATAGCAACTGTCATGATGAGGAAGGGAAGTCTGAATGTTTGCGTGCGTTTAATAATTATGTTGATGGTTGGTACCTACCTTATTTGCATTTCATAAATAATAGATGTATCTATTTTTTTGCTTTGTGTGTATCGCCCGTAAAGAGTGATTCTTTATCTTTTGTGAAATATGAACATTTAAAATTATTATTAATGAACATGGGTAATAATATTATTAAAACCGACGTGAGGTGAGGACATTATTATTGATAATTGATAATCTACGTACTAGATTCGAAACTAGTCGGCATATCCCGGCTAAAGTAACGTGAGTAACCCGTATTCTCAACAATAACATGGGTAATAATATGCCTAATATAATGCCTATATTATATAGAAGGGTTCACATTTCAACTGTTATATTTAGATCCCATGGGGTAGGGGGTGAGCCTGTCGCCATCCACCGAGCACAATTTCAACTGTATGCTGCTATTGAGAGTTTTCTGACGAAAAATTTACAAACAACACTTTAATCCGACCCGATAATATAAGCATTTTTATAAATCCACGATCATTAATTTTTGGTATTGATTGTTTCTTTTTCTTAATTTTCTTCTTTTTAGATCTTTTCTATCCACTTCTTCTGCCAATCTGTCAAAATTGGATACCATTCGACTTTCAATGAGCCATACTACGGCGGCGTCTGTCTTTCTTAGCACAGCTTGCTACTTTTGACTTAACGATTAGACTATATACGACGTAGTTATCATCATAGAAACGTAAATTTCCTTTGTCTTTTGATGTTTCTATGTTAAAAACTACGTAATAGTCGAATCGTAATGTCAAAAGTAACAGAGGGTAGGGAGCTGTGCTTAGTCATGGACGAGTATCTGCTATGTTCCCGGGTGTAAGTAATCATGGTACCTCGGCAGTTGCATGCGAACTATTTGAGTTAGGTTTTCCCTTTGATCTGAAGTCCGTTTGGTTGGCAGCTATCATTTTGCACTCCAAAGTTCAGATTTATATAAATCTGTTTAGAGTGATAATTTGGTTATTATGAATAAGTTTTTATGAAATTAGAGGTAGAAGTGGTCTCTTTCTCTTAGTGATTTTTATTCTTATTAACGTTGACAATGCTTGGTTTTATATTCCTTAATCCACGTAATATTTTAACTGGGTGTGCTTGTGTGATTGAATGTGTGTATTTGGCCTTGTTATTGGGACCATTGGATAGTGTAATTGCTTCTGGTGTTCTATCTATTGTTAAAAATCGAAAAAAATATTTATTAAATTTTATCTTGTATTACTTTAACACAAAGTTACGACTTAGCTTCATTAATAAGATTAAGTAATTTTGAATAATTAATGAAAATAAAATAGTTGGTTTAGCCGAATTCGGTCAGTCCTCCGATTGACATTTTATATGTGCGGCAGCCGCACTGTAGTGCGAATGAATACTTTGTTTTTTTCAATCATTTTTTATTACAGTCAACCGCACAACTATCGCATTGAGGCTAACCGTATTGAACGCACCTAGCCTAAGAAATATTATCAATAAGATAGCGTAAGTCTCATTCATAGGGCATTGGTATAGCAGACTGTAGCGCATTTCTTAGTCATTAAAATAACTAAAGGTTTAAGTAGAGAGGGCCCGGCAGTGTATAATAAGTTGCCATCTTATATAAATAACGCTTCAACCGATACCTGTTTTAAATATCGTCTGAAGCGATGGCTCGCTGAACAGGCGTTTATTTTGTTTTGTTAAAAAATGAATTAATTGTAATTTAGATTAGTATTATTATTATTATAAGTTGTTACAATTTTGACAATTTATAACTAATGATGTATGGTAGCGCGCTGTAACCTGCACTACCAGGTGGGGATAATATGTTAAATAAATAAAATTAAAAGTGGAGCGTATAGAAATATATAAGTATAGTCTGGTGGTATTTGGAATCTACTCACCAGCAACAGCTCGAAAGCGCCTTCCAAGGGCAGAATCCTTATCTGGCCTCTTCTCGCTGGGCGGAAAGATAGTCACGTATGGTATGGTAAAAGTTTATCCACAACACGATAGTTACTAACGATAATACACAAATAGTTAATACACAACACAAGAGAAAGGTTTTTTTAAATGAATTGAGCGGCACAAATAGTTATTATTTACAAAGAGCGGTTTAAATAGTATATTTTACAGCGGGGACTTATAGCGAAGAAAAAAGTTGACACGAAGTGACATAATGTCATGTTTATTGTTCTTTTCATGATTTTCATTGCTCTATGGCCCGGCTGCCAGGAAACTGCACCTCTTTCAGCAACATTCAAGCTATGTACCTAAGAGCAGAAATCCAAGCCACCAGACTAAGATACAATAAATAATATTTTAAATGAAATAATAAAATATAGTAGATATAATATTATGACATATGAAGAGCGGCCTTACCATTGCTCCCCCCTTTGCCAAAGGCTGTAGACCTTGCAAAACAAGAGTGAGAACATAATGGGTTTATAAATTAGCAGTGTAACTCAAAAGGTTCGTATTAGAGTTTGTTAACATGAACGAAAATCAAGATGATACCTTAAGAAAGTTATTTATGTATTATATTCAAAACAAAAAAATATTAAATTCAATTGCAATTAAATATAATTAAATTAATTAAAGAGTATAATAAATAGAATCATTGTGTAAGCAATAGGTAGAATATAATTTGACTACAGGACGTTAAAATTTACCGAACCTAGTCTTCACTATCGCGACACGATTCATATTGTCAAAGCTAGGACCAGTCTCCGTTATGACACTTATTGGCCAATTAATGGAGAAGAATTGCCTGGTCCAGCAAGAACAAATTTATCTACTTGGAACCAGATTATCGCGTGTAGACAATTTCTTATCTCAGTTTTGTTCGCACAACAGTTTAGCATCTAATATCCAATAACGTTGACACAAAATTGATACAAAAAATGAGCATTATAGAAGCGGAAAAAATATTCTGTTTATGTTCAGGCATCAAATAGATCATTAGACGAGAAAGATTATATTAAGCGGGCAAAAACACAGTAGATGTCATGTATTATTTTTGACATTAAAAAAGCGGTGCACAAATTAAGTTGCGCTAGAGTCATGACTTTATTTGAGGAAACTTTATAATTCGAAGAGTAAGGTCGAAGTATTCCAACAGACGCGTCAGTAATGTGTAAATATACTAATATCACAAAACTACAACTGTTTATAAGCGCGACTGCATAAGTTACATGCAATCGTTTGACACATTAATATGTCCCAGTATCTTAATTTATGTAAGCAAAGACAATTCATGCGTGAGAGTGGTAAATCGATTAACGACACTCTCAGGTAAAGTAAAAGAAGGTAACCAAAGTTCATTAAATAACAACTAGGTAAACAAAAATTACAGAAGCGGCTAGACTTAAAACGTCAAATAAATAAAATAACAAGGACTATATATTTCTCTTCGTACGCTTGCCCTTAACTCGGGACGCGTCAAAAAATAAAACATACTTGCCAGGGTCCCATGAAAATCTTAAGAATTTCAATATAACCGCACTAACCTGAGTGAAATCTTCAGAACAAGTATATGAATCGCGTAAACTTTGCATCAAGTTAGTACAATTGTTCGACCATTTTACAAAATCAAAAGCACCAGCCTGGAACAAAGAGATCAATTCTCGAGCCAGATGGGTGACTGATCCTGTATCAGGGAGTGAATGGAACAATTTGTCCAAATACAGTTTAGTTGTAGTAATATTAACTGTCTTATGAAATTGCTGAGAAATGTGCGTTGCCAGTTGTCGCTCAATGCGCATAACTAGCAGGCTTGACTTTAACTGAAACGGAAGATGTTTGAACTGTAAAGATCTCAAAACATCATTTCCAGAAATATTAAACAATTTTCGCAAATCCCTTTGTTGGTCATTAATAACACCAATCTTACATCAGCCGCAATGGCTACAGGAAATATTATAATGTCAAATAAAAGTAAAAATACATCGGCCAGTAAATTATTTATATAGGGCCTTATATACAAAAGATCATTGTCATAATGAATTTTAGCGCTCGCACCCAGTACAATATATGACATGAGCTTGACCGAGCGTATGGAGGCGGGATGCGGTATATAAAATACATCAACAGTGATTTCAGATTTTGACACTTTAGAGAAGCTACCTATTATTGAAATAAAGCCCTTTATAATGGTATTATAATTTTCCTTTAAGCTAGGCACTCTTTCAAATTTGTCTCTCTCTCTCATAAGTCGACAGAGAACGTTAAATCGAGAATTGCCTATCTCATTGGGTTTTTGACAGAAGGGTAAAGTCACAAAATATCGACTATTTTCATCCTGAATCGTGGACGAAGAAGAAAGATTATTACACTCCGTTTCTTCTGGGCTTGAGTATTTTTTATGAGTTATTTCCTCTAACCCAAATGTCTGGACCAAGACATTGAGAGTTAAAGCTAAGAAAGAAGTAGAAATGATTTGTGTGCGACAACAATTGGCCGTCAGCACATAATTAAAGGCGGTCAGCGAAGCGGTATATGCACGAGTGTCCGGCTCAATCCTATTCCCCAAATAATACGGAAATAGGTGAGCACACAACGTTAAATCAGTGTCACCTGGGATATACAAAGTCAGATCAGCTAAAATTATGCTGTCCACGTATCCCATAGTACACTTTTTAATAAAGTGTGTAAACATCTGATCAGTGGCACAATCAACCAGTGCCTGAATATTATGTTTATCACATAAGTGAACGCGGGATTTAATTTGAGTATTCACACAACCATGTATAGGACGAGATCTCAAACTCACACCATTAATGTAAGAGTTGAATAAAGGAATTATAGTGAGATTGCGTAATTTACAACACTCCACAGTTGTCATTAAATTAATATATGAAGTATTATTTATCAAATAAGGAGGAATTAATTTACGGTTAGTTTTATTTTTAGTATTTGCGTATATTTGCGTAGGAAGTACAATAAGAAAATTACGAGGCTTGTTAATGCTCAAAGAAATTACAGCATTAGCAGGCGGAGTATTTGTACCCGAATCATACACGGGAACCAAAGAGGAAGGAAACAAAGGAGGCGGTGCGACGTCAATTTGCGTATCTGCGTCGCAACTAATAGATTCGTTGATATTATGATTAAGTACATGCTGAGGTTTATAAGTATGTATTTGAGCTGCATGTGTATGCCCATTATTATCATTATTTACAAAATGCAAGATTGTATGATGCCGTTTCTCACATAACTCGCAAAGAGACGACGATTTACAACCAGCAACTGTATGAGAAGTGTCCAAGCAGTTCACGCACCCGTGTTTTAATTTTATAAACTCGAATCTTTCACGTGAGTCGCATTGATCTTTAAATTGAATACATTTACTCAGTTGCGTGTGATCAGTTCCGCGACAGTAAGTACAAGAATTAGAAACAGCAGTTGACATATTTGTATGATCACTTTGTACTACAAACGCCTTTAAGGTAGAGTTCGTCTGAGACAATGAATCCGAAGTGGTCAGCTGTTTATTCACAATACTGTCATCAAAACTCGGTGAATTTATGGGCGGTAATTTAATATGAATTCTACTCGGACGCGACGGTAAAGAAGTATCCTTCGCGACATTCTGCAAAATTCTATTGCGAGTTCTTTTAATACGCGCGTACAAATCATCAAATTCCATTAATGCAGAAAAGTCTGGAGTTGATTCCGGGTTCTGGGTCAAAACTAAATCATTGATCCGATCAATTATACTCTCAAACTTGGCATATAATTCGCGAATTGTTTCAGACTCGATCATAAATTGCTCATTCGATTCTGACTCAAAAGAAGAAATATTTAAAGCTACATTAAACAAGTGAGTAGCTGTCTCAAAGATAGCATCTTTTTCACCATACAATATGGACAGTTGACGCTCAATTTCAATTTGGTCAACAACTAAGGCCATCTTGGAAAATTTAATATTAGTAGGTTCAATACCTATAAAAGCGTAGGTTCAATACCTATTGTACATAGGTGCAATACCTATAAGAGCGTAGTTATATACTTATAAGAGCGTAGGTTATATACCCATTAAATGTACGTACTTAGGTTCAAAACCTATTGTACGTAGGTGCAATACCCATATAAAGAATGTAGTTGCAATACCCATTTATTATACGTACTTGCAATACTTATTAAATTGTGATAGGTGCAGTACCTATTTAATATAACATACTTATAATAAATATATGAATATATGAAATTATATGAAAATATTTTAAGTGCTGAAAACAATTTATCCGGCTGCTCGAAGGACCAAAATATGGTAGCGCGCTGTAACCTGCACTACCAGGTGGGGATAATATGTTAAATAAATAAAATTAAAAGTGGAGCGTATAGAAATATATAAGTATAGTCTGGTGGTATTTGGAATCTACTCACCAGCAACAGCTCGAAAGCGCCTTCCAAGGGCAGAATCCTTATCTGGCCTCTTCTCGCTGGGCGGAAAGATAGTCACGTATGGTATGGTAAAAGTTTATCCACAACATGATAGTTACTAACGATAATACACAAATAGTTAATACACAACACAAGAGAAAGGTTTTTTAAATGAATTGAGCGGCACAAATAGTTATTATTTACAAAGAGCGGTTTAAATAGTATATTTTACAGCGGGGACTTATAGCGAAGAAAAAAGTTGACACGAAGTGACATAATGTGATGTTATTGTTCTTTTCATGATTTTCATTGCTCTATGGCCCGGCTGCCAGGAAACTGCACCTCTTTCAGCAACATTCAAGCTATGTACCTAAGAGCAGAAATCCAAGCCACCAGACTAAGATACAATAAATAATATTTTAAATGAAATAATAAAATATAGTAGATATAATATTATGACATATGAAGAGCGGCCTTACCAATGTATTTTTATTTGACCTTGCAATATTAAATTTGAATTATATATATATTTTTTTTTTATTTTATATTACCTACTCTCTTAAATATATCTGTAATGACGTGTAAACCAATTACCAATCAATTACCAGTCAATCCAGCATACTTGGCCGCACAGCTTTGGTGGACACCCTTAATAAAACCCTCCACTTAGGTCATCTCCGCTTTGATGGAGTTGAGGCCGTATTTTTTCAGTGCTTAACAAATGCTCGTTCTTATCAAACAAACATCATTAAGATTAGGTATACGGGCACACTCATCAGTCATGACTAAGAGATATATTTAAAGCTACGAAAACTGTTGAATTTTATTTGAATAAACCTTTGAGTATCACTCTAGACGTAATTATAGCTTTTTTTGTACATTAAATATTTGATTTAAACTCGAAAGATTATATCGAAATCTTTAAAAGTTAAACGATGTTTGAGTTAAGTTAATATTTATTCATTAGGCTTGAGATAAAAATATAGGTATAGATTCTAAATAAATTTGGCAGTACTAGAAGTATTCTGAAGTAAAATAATTCTACAGGCCTATAAAAAGGGCCTAATACGACGAATCTAATGGTTTTCGCACCTGTATATTTTACAGATGCGGTAACCATTAGATTCCTCGTATTAAAAGTGTTTTAGTATCAGATTTACACATTCTGATGTGTTGGAATGTGCTCGTGATTCTCGAGTTAGTACGACTTCAGTGAAGTCGATAAACATCTTGTTATCGCCTTATTTCCAGTTTTTGGAAACAATTTCTACAAATAAACAATGTACCAAAGTGTGTCATACATGCAGTTTATTTTACGTATCAGTTTTTTTTTTAAGTTATTCTCTGACAGACAGACTCTTTATGTAAGACGTAGTGCGTAAAAGAAAAACATAATTTTGAAAAAAAATAATGAAATCTTTTCGGTATTTACTGCGCTATAGATAATATTATTTTGCATAAAAAGTTTTCCATTTGCTGTAGGTCTGATTACTTACTAACCACATAGCAAGTTACCTTTGTTCTTGCACTGCAATGTTTGTTTGATAAGAAGTGGATTGTGCGGAGCTTTTGCCGGCAGTTTTTTTTTCCTGTACATTACCTGAAACAATATTGATTATATTTATTTTTTATTTACTACAGTTTATGGCTAATAGTACTTTATTATAAATTGGAATATTTAAAATATAATAAATTGTATTTAAAATATAAAAAATATAATAAAATAAAATAAATTGGAATATTTAAAAAGTTGGTGTTGTAGCATGTTTAGTGTCAATGACCTTGATAGTTTTAAAACTAATGTGTAGTATAGATATAAATATTGGAAGAGGATATATTTGTACCCATTATTTTTTAAATTAGTTTATTTTTGGTTATACTGTTTTAAATAAACATGGTAATGTATACGTATGTCATAATGCTTTTACATGTGTATACCCAAACCAGGAACTAAAAAAACCTGATTTAGAGGCGCGCGCCTCGTTTTTAGTTCTTGGTTTGTCTATAGTGTAATATAGTTAACAAAAAAAAACGCACCTTATCGTAAATCTATCAAATATTTCCCTTTTTAAAAAGTTTTAAAGTACCTATATAAAAAAAATATCTGATTTAAATATTGCCAAATAAATTTGTATCAAAAAAATGTTATTGTCGCACGTTCTATTCAAATATTTTTCTGCGCTAAAGCTATGTTGTCGGAATAACAAATCCATATCATATTATAAAATAAAGTCGTCCGCCGTGTCTGTCTGTTTGCGATAAATTAAAAAACTACGGAACGGTTTATCATGCAGCTTTGAACAATATACAACCTTATTTTTACTTTACCAGAGACCTGAAAACCCTTTGTTAAAAATCAGTAACCAAGCCCATTACACTAGTATTTACGAGACAATACGAAAACACACGTTTTTTATACAAATTATAGAACGTTATAATTGTATACATGCGACATAAATATAACATTAGAAAAGTTTAGATGTAAAGTGTCAAGTTTATTACAATCCGTTGAGTGCACGGTTGGCGTAGCGGTTAAAGCGGTCGCCTCGCCGCTTTCAACTACGCTGGTGTTGTGGGTTCGATCCCCACATGGGACAAATCTTTGTGTGAATCGCAAAGATTTGTTCTGACTCTGGGTGTGCTTTGTGTGTGTGAAATGTATGTTTGTGAACACCTCCGCGACACAGGAGTTATTCCTAGTGCGGGCGTCATTTTTTTTAAAAAGGAAAGGAAAAAAAGGAAAAGGGAAAGGAATCCACGCGGTTTGAGCTGCCGCGCCGCGCTGGTGGAAACTAGTAAAGGTATAAAACAAAGTCATGTTATTTTTACCAATAGATATGAGGGCAGAGCCGCGGACGGGAGCTAGTAATAAATATGTATGGACCAGTTCCATTTACGATTTGGTACAACAGATGTTCCTGACTCTTACATTAGCATAGGGATCTGTCGGCTTTTAGGTAGGCTTTATTTCGACGGATATATATTTAATTTTGACGTCGACTTATGTGGACTGTTGTGAAATTTTATGACAGCCTACAAATCTCTACTTTTTGTGGCCGAAATGTGTTTCAGTTTGGCACTTATTTCTACGTTATGAATTTGTTTTTATGTCTGATTCAATTTCTACATTCAAATTGTTATAGTATTTTTATTAAAAACAATATAACCTTTCTTTTACATTTAAATAAAACGACGCCTGCACTAGAACGCTACTGGGTGTTTAAACATAAGTACATTTCACATACACAGAAATCACAAATACACAGAGTCAGAGCAAATTGAATAGTTTTGAACTGACAGCTAAGTACTTACTTGAACGCTATGAATATTCTTTTAAAAAGTTTAATCGTCTTCAGCAACCCCTGTGGGATAATAACGTGATTCTATGTTTGTATGTATGTGTGTAAAAAAGTTGAACTTAACCAATGCAAACAATACATTTTAACCACGATGAACCAAGTCAACATATTTGAAAAGGCGAAGATTATATTGTACCTAAAGATCCTGTCGCTGCCCGAAACGCAACCACCTGTTAAATTTACAATCTCATTCAGGATCATCCGTTGTCAAAGACAAAGAACCCGTTAAACAACCGGATCCTTTTATCCAAGACAACGTGTAAACAACAAAACACGTGATACGCATAAATCCCGATAAATGGGCTCAAAGTCACCGGATCAGAAATAAGGAGGCGAACGACTTTGGAATTTGAGATATCGACCTTTTGTGTAACATAATTGTTGCTTTCCTTATTAATGCGATATAGAGTTGTTTTCTAGTTTTTATTTATACAAGTACATACTTTATACAGTGCATGGTACGTACATGACGTACCATGAAATTGCCACCAAAAAAACCCATTTTTTAATGAACAATGCAAAGGGAGCGGTAAATAAAAACAACATGTACTTACCAACTGTATGTACCCTTCAATGGAAATCTCTTTTCACTAATTAGAGCCCTTTTACATAGTATAAATAGTAAGTTATCTTCGAACAAAGGTACATCGCGCCGTTTGTATGTACGCGTAGCGCTTGCCACGCCCCGGGTTCATGTACGTACGCACGCACACTACGCCGCTCGGCCAGTTTCTCGGTCAGCGGTAGTGCGGGCCGTGCCATTACTGTGAGCGGTCGCTGTTTGTTTAAAAAATTAGGTACGGTTACGCGCTGCACTGCAAAATGTCTTCGCGAGTCAATAGATATTATTGTGAAGTTTATGGTTGTTCAAACGACACTATTTCAAACCCAGAATTAACGTTCTTTAAGGTACCCTCTGAACACAAAAGGTGAGTTAATAAAATACGTATTTGGTAATAACTACTAAATACTTAATAATAATGTAGGTATGTTTTTTAAACGCCGCCGTGCCGTTGCCTCTTTGGTTTATTTATTTCACAAAATTGATGTTACATTATGAATATGATGCGCAATTTTGTGATGTGTTATTAAATTATTTTTATTTTAACCGATATTAAAAAGGAAGTTGTACTGTATGTATGTTGGTCTGCGGTTATCTCGCATTTGGCTGGTTTTAATGTAGTTTTCAGAAGAGAACCTATATGTTAACCTGTATGTACTTATAAGATATTAAGTTAGAGTTTTTGTTTTATTTGTACTGTGTTAATCTATTTAATAGTAATATTAATAATAAAAATATTGATCTGTCACAAATTTGTAATTTTTTTTATGCTTGTTTTCATTAGTAGCATAAATAATTAGCATTTAATTTTACAGTTTAGATTTTTTTTCATTTTTCTATGTCTGTTCTAGTACCAGTATGTATGCACACATTGTTTTTACTCCTTTTCCTTTCTGCTTTAAGTGTAAGAGATTGCAACCTTATATACTACGGATAATTTTATTAATATAATATTGGTCTATTTGACAAAGAATTTAATTTCATAGTATTATTCTCTCCATAACCATTTCTAGTCATTGTATTTTGGTTGGTATAACTTACACATAACAATTATTGTCAATAAACAAACAAAATTGTATGAATTATTTGAAAAGATGGTGATCATGAGTTTCTCACCAGCTCTTCTCATGATGCAATACCCATCGGAGCTGGTACTTGGATTGATTTTAATTCAAACCTCATAGTTGAATTGAAATCAATCTAAGCTCCGGTGATTCAAATCATTTTGTTGCAATTAATATTATAATTTAATTAGCTTCAGTTTTATTTCAATTTTATTTATTTGAACGTTGATGTTTGTTTTGACGTGTTCAAGCACCTTTTAGGGCCCATGGAAATAAATGATTTGACTTTGACTTGACATAAATAAATGCTTTGTTTTGTAAAAACAACGTTTTTTTTATAATTAAAAAATGATTTCTGTACAGGTAATTTAAAATATCAATCTGACAAGTGACAACCCTACGCCTCGAGCAAGTTTAGGTATCGTGCGCTCCTAAACGCCGGGAGTTGGCGTACTTATTTATTTTTACTATGCCTTTTATCCAAGACAACGTGTAAACATCACAACACGTGATACGCATAAATCCCGATAAATGGGATCAAAGTCACCGGATCAGATATAAGGAGGCGAACGACTTTGGAATTTGAGATATTGACCCTTAGTATAACATAATTGTTACTACCCTTATTAATGTGATGTAAATTTGTTTTCCAGATTTTATTTATACAAATACATACTCCATACAACTATCATGAAATTTCCGCCTTAAAAAAAACATTTTTTATGAACACTGACTGAGTTTATGTAGGTACCCTTCAATGGAAATCTCTTTTCACGAATCAGAGCCCTACTACCAAACTCTATTATTTTGAATTTTTATGCCAATATTGTTTTAATACCCGCCTCAATTCAGTTCGGTTGTTTGAATAAAAATGTTTCAAACTTTTTTGTATTTTAGCGGACTTCTGGTTACTCATTTAAAATGGTTCCTTGGATTTTATTCTTTGTTGGATTTGTAGAGCGGAAAATTGTGAGATTGAGTTTGAGATTATTTGGACAAGTATAAGTTTTTTTTTTACAGTTCGTTATTAACCATTATTTTACGTATATTGGATATTAATTGCACTGCACCTGTACTCTCGTATAATCCTTTTTTGTATTTATTGTAATCATTATTTTTCTCTTCTATGTACCTTTTTTTGTCATATTTACTAAAATATCTGTTTTCATGTTCGTGCCGTCAATCATGGTGGTTGTTGAAAACCAGCGCTGTGGAGACCTTGTAGCAATGTAAAACTCCACAGCATCAAAGCCGAGTAACCACCACAGTTTTACTTACTTCTATTTTTATTGTTTGTTTATCATTTATTTTTTGTTGTGCTGTTATGTAGTTAAAGAAAATAAAATGAAAAGGATATCTATATTTAGATAATTTGATTTCGTTTCCTTCCCTTCTCCTTTATAACTGAGATTACGCCGTATGTAGTCAGACCAGCGAAAAATATCAAAAACAGTTTAGCCGTTTTAAAAATTGACTGGTACACAACATTTAAAAAGGTATAAAGGTAAAAATACATTATAGAGGCTGTAAATTACATAGTGACAAAACCGCTAACCAGTAATAGTTATTTATGCAACTGTTCTATAATGAGGGGTATTAAAACACGAGTGTGGGTTTATCACACGAGGCGAAGCCGAGTGTGATAATAGTATCACATGAGTGTTTTAATACCTAATTATAACAGTTGCATACAAGACTTTATCTACACCCATGATATGAATCCTCTATAAATGTTCTGAAACCATAGGGTATTAGGGTACAGTGTTGTAAGAACTCTATGTAAATTCATGGAAAGTTTAATTAGTGATTATCTAATACAAAAAAACTATGCTTAGGTAATAATATAATTATTTATTGTAATAATTATTTACATTTTGGATCGTACAATTATTAAAAAGTATTTTTTCAATACTATTATTGAACAAAAATGGCGGGATACGACGTCAATTCAAAAATTCGAATAAGTTTTTATTTAAATTACGGCGCTGTGGTAGTGAAACGCGCGTGCATGACATGTTCTTTTTTTTAAATTCATAAAGATGCCATGAGAATGTGGCTGTTCGATGAGTAAAAAAGGAGTTGCATAATGAATTTCAGTACAACATTATAACACCCGTTTGGGTGTTATAATGGTTATTATGACACTGGCTGTTTTAATGTTGGCAATTAGCTAACTGTTTCAAGAACGTTTATAGAGGATTTATAGCATGGGTATAGATAAACAGATTTATAGCATATTAAATAGTATTATGTAAATAAAAAGTGTATTTATGTGCAATAATAATAATGTATATGTAGTTTAACAATTAATTACATATCGCACGTAAATCACGTTCGGTACAGGACGTCACCTCCACAGCAAAACCAATCTGTTATGGATTTAGAAGGGTTTAGTTATGGTTGGGTTACCCCTTCGTGTCATTTGTTAGCATTACTCTAATATATCACTACAATCAGATTGGGTGGTAGATTTAACTACTGAATTTTTTCCAAAATTGTGTTGTTCATAATTCAATATCCACGTAAGTAATGTATAAATACATATTACATTCACTAGTACTATATTGGGCCGTATTTATCCTTTGTACAGTAATACAGGATGTAAAAAACATTGTCAGAAAGCCGATTACCAGTGATTCAGTACTTAATTCATAAACCCTGGCTGGAAAAATGTTTCGCCGGACATGAGTTTTTCGAGATTAAAAAATGCACTCAGTATTTAAAATTCACGTACTTAGTCTTTATCACTGCTAAGCTGAAGCACTATCACGAAGTAATTTAAACCCAGTATAATAAATTTAAATTTAAGCGTTTGTCCGATTTGATTCTTTTCATGACTAAACGTCTGATATTGATTTTTTAGGAACATAGTTAAACTAGGAAAAAAATATTTGCTACATTTTATAAACACTGCCTCGACGGTTAGCGTTTGCGCCTCTCACGGTAGGTCCCGGGTTTGATTCACGGATGGGGCAAAGTGTCATTTTTGACGTTTCCGTCATGAAATTTACAAAAGCAGTACGGAGTTGGAATTGTGCCCGGTGGATGGCAATAGGCTCACCCCCTATATAATGAGACCTGAACATAACAGGTGAAATTTGGGTATTGTACACCTTTGCTACGTCCTTCTGTTTAATATGGGCGTAATTTTATGTATGTTATATTTTTATAGACATACCAGGCATATTCATGATTCAGCAAAGTTGATAAGATTGTACATTAATTAAAAAGAGGAAAAGCGCGGATAAAACTTCTTTAGAACAAAAATTATATCAAAGAACATAATAATATTGTGAGTACAAAGACCATGGTCGGTAACAAGCATGTATTATCTTCATAAACACGTTACTGCAATGAATAAAGTCTCGGATAAACAAACTAAAGCTGGCACGAACTTTTAGAAACAACAAGATCAGAACAAGGTATAAAACGTATCTTCTTTGAAGATCAAATCAAATATTTAATAAGAAAAGTTCGTTCACCTCAGCTAACCTGAAGTCTTAACATTAACAATAATTTTCTAGACAAGCTTCTGTTTTGGTTCCGTTAATAATTACCCTATATTATTCCTGGGCTCTTGAACTAGCTTCTAGGCACCAGTCTCCCACAATGATATACATATATGTATAATTGAATTTAAGGACTGTTGTAATTAAACTATTATTGTGGTGAGAAAAAAAATATTTGTCTATCTCAACACCCATTTTCATCTAGATCAGTCCAGTAGCTTCGAAAATTTTTGGGTCCAAGTCGACAAACGAAATTTTTTCCTCTTTATGATATAGGTATAGGATACATACATAACATAATGCCCAGAAGGGTGTGCCAAAGGTGTAAAAAACCAACATTTCACCTGTTATGTATAGGTCCCATTGGATAGGGGGGTGAACTTATCGCCATCCACCGAGCATACTTCTAATTTATTGCTATTGTGAATTTCCTGATGGAAAGTTTACAAATAACACTTTTTTTACTAAATATTTATAATAAAAATAACGGAATATTTACCATGTGTATTTGTTATAACTCACTACAACGAATATACATGGTAAATAACCCATTTTAGTAAGAAAATAAAACACAATCGAATACAGTTTACGGTAGATTAATGGGGATTAATGGGGTGCATGAAAGGAGCCTCCCCGAGTGACGTACACAACGATTCCCTACAACCGGCGCACCCTGGGCAATTAATTGGCTAATCCTTTCACCACGATGGCAAGTCAAAACCTTGACCACCTTACTGACTGTCCAAAATGCCCTATCACCTGCACAAGAGAGGCGCTCATCCATGGACGCCGGCGAGAGCGCCATAACAGTGGCCACTAATTGGGCCAATAAAATTTGACTCAGCCATCGACACGACGAAGAAGAATAAAAAGAAGGTAGATTAATGATTTTTATAACAGAGTGCATTAGCAAAAATTCTGAATGAATATTATAAAAAAAGTAATTTGACACAAAACGCTCGAAGATGCTCAAATGGTTGCAAAATTAACCTTACCCTTTATGTGTTTATGTTTATTCAACAGCACATGTTTGGCTATTCTTATCTTGATTTGAAATTGATTTGTGTATTAATCAGTTGAATCAAATCAATATAACATCACCAACACGCTTGTGATGTTCAATACTATGATTGACATGAGATTAATGTTCGTACAGATCAACCTACACACTCCCAGTACAAGATGGTCCCGCGTTGTATAGGATTCCAGTGCAATACCAGACCAGTTTATACTAGAAATGTGTAGGTGAACGTGTGTTCAATTCAATGTTAGGAGCATACCATCTGTCTTGCCAAGCCGCAGCATGTCGGTTATTGTTCTACCCAACCGAAAACACTCGGGCTGTTTGAGAATTACTGTAAGACCACAGTTATGTTGTTCAAAGACCGATATACATCTGAGCTAAAGTTCATTCTATTCCAATCGATGAATATTTTTCAGTGTTAACAGAGGTAATGCAGTTTTTCGTTGTTCTACTCTATTCTCAAATTTAATGTTATATGACATATTCTTAGTCATCTTCCAAGATTTAGCCCTATTACATTGAGGTTGGCTTCTCGCCTAACAGATTAAGCTGAATATCAGTATTTTACGTGGAAAGACTGCTATCAAAACTCCACAACCCGAGGTACGATATCAAATATTTTTTTATTGCAGGCATCAAAAGCTTATATACATAAATACCTTAGACTAACAAACTCGTACATAACATTATTATTTTGATGTTTTGCACGTTGAGTCGGCGACGCGCGGTGCGGTGTCATGTAGCGTTCCTCGGAAACGCCGGAACACGACACCTCTCGGCCAGACGTCCACTTTTGTGTATGTTTCTAGCCGTTCCGTCGGGATTCGCACCACAAATGAAGTGTACTATACTCTTTGTTAGACTGGTTGACAGGCTTATTGGCCTCTGACTACCATAGATGTTCAAATGGCAACCAGGACCGACGGCTTAGCGTGCTCTTCGAGGCACGGAGGAAAACTCGTTATGTTAGTGATAGTCACCCATCCACGGCCGACCGCGGTTAGCATTTCTTAACCTACAGGATCGATTGGTCCACGCGCCACAAGATCGAATATTCTTAGTATTCGATTGGATTGATAAACTTACTAGTATTGATAAATTTAATACTCCATTTTAAGTAGAGGTAGAGCTGGTACCGGTGTTAGAGCTCTTGTGAATGAGCTCGAGGGCGTCAGCACCACCGTCTCACCTTTAACCTGCCACCAAATAGTAGTGCTTCCATTACTGAGTTCCGGTTTGGTGGTGAGATCAGGCCCTGAAATTACTGGCACATGAGGCATAACACCGTAGTCCTCAGCTGCAGCGACGCATCTACAATCTGCTTTTGTGGATTGTTGATGTCCATGGGCTGTACTCCACTTACCATCAGGTGGACTACACGTTCGTTTGCTGTGGGCGTAGTATAAAAAAATATATATTTGGCACCGATAAAAACCAGTTTCTTTTTATTATAATTTTGTTTGTTTAAATTAAATCAGCCTGTAGACATAATTTGCAGTATTTCTAAATATTGTAATATACTGACAGGTACGTATTTATATTTTTCAATGCTTCGTAAAATATAAAAGGTAAATAAAATGGTATGGCTCTCATGCCGATTGTCGCAAAAACTCAACGATGCGAAACAGCACCAAATGCAAGTGTTTGGTGTTCGTGCAATTTTTACTACGCTTTTATACATTGGTGAATGTATTTTTAAATGTAAGTGCTGTATTTTGTTCCACTTTGATGTTCAATTTCGTTTTTTCGCTTCATAGAATTTGTGAAAAATAAAATGGTATGCACACAATGCAATTGCAGAGATACTTTTCAATTTATTAATACGGACTAAGCAAAGGCATGTTGTATGATGGTAAAAGATACCATACAGAATCACATTATACTATTTGTAGGGTGTCCTACACTTGGGTTGTGAGTGCGGAGAGAAGAAGTAAACACTGCTTGCACTAAATAATCACGTGTATTGATAATTATTACGATACAAGTAAAGGGTGACTAATCAACTCTCTTTATGTTACCTGTACGGTTGCACAGTTCGCACTAAGTCAGTTTTGTTATGATTGAGTAAACGACGTGCGCCCGGTAGGCTGCAGCGTCAGCAAAATGTAAATGTACAGGGTTCACACTGTACATCTTGGCAACCCCGAGAGGATAACAAATAAACAAAAGAGAGATGAAATGCCATTTCAAAACAAGTAAAATCAAATTCAATCAAAATTAAAAGCAATGTTCTTGATTCCCGTTTTGAATGGTCGTCGTGATGTCATCTCAGGTTGAGACTCCAGCTGATGTATGACGTCAGAGCCTATGGTTTCTGTGGTAGGTGTTTCCTTTCGACTGAACTCTTGAAGTTCGATGATTTCGTGTCTGTGTCCAGTCATCGTTGAGGGCACGCTAGTCTGTCGAGGGCGGTAGCGCTTCCTCCCAACCACAACAACGAAAGCAGTAACAGCAGCCGAAAACAACACGTAGCTGATGACGTACTGATGAATGTCGTGATTGGAGATCGTTGTAGACGTGCGACGTGCTTCGTTTTCTTTCAGCGTCGCAAGTCTGCCTTCTATGTTGGTTATCTGTTCATCTGTCGTTTTTGTTTTTCTGATGGTTAAGTCGAAGTGGTGTGTTAAGTTCACTAAGCTGTTGATAGAATTGTCCAACGTCGGAATTGTGAACTCATAATCCATCTTCAAACGACTGTTGTACTGGCGTTGAGCATAGATGGTCAAGTCTTTGGAATGTAAGACGCATCCCTCAGATAATTTCACTATGCCCGGTGATGTCATCGTGTATGTCGTTACGTCAGTACTACAAACACTACGTAATGAGCACTTATCGCAACAAATCGTAAGCCAAGTGTTCGTTGAATGTAACTCAATCCAGGCGTCCTTGCATGGCACGCGGTCGACGTCACAGGGCGTGGCATTTTGATGCGACAGCAGTTTTGCTTCACAAGGCGCATTGTTATTATTGAGATCATAAGATGGCATGTTTTTCTTGCAAAGAAAGTTATCCGACTTGTATTGAATACATTGCCTGATATCGTTTTCTGTTATAGAAATATATCTATTCTTTTGAAGGTTTATGGCAATGTATTTCTGTGACACGTTCACGGATACCATGTTCGTGATCGATTTGATAGGAAGAGGTATAGGCCGGTAGATAGTATAATCTTCATCCGACACAAGTGGAATGTGTGCTTCGAATAGGAAGAAGCTTTCGGTGACTCGAGCTTTCACGGCGATAAGTTTATAGATATCCTTGATGTTTTCTCTATAGTTTTCGACAGGAAAATACACACTTTTGGGTAGACTGCCAGATATTTCATTCAGCTGCCGAATCAAATTAACTGGAGTGATCAGGTGTACATCCACATGTCCTTGGTAAACGTTTACTAATGTGTTCAACAGCGTTTCTTGAAATGTCCGTAGGCTGTTAATCAGTAAATATGCAGTGAAAGAAGCGGAGTTGATGTAAGTAGTTGCTGATATTATTCCCAGTGCCGATTCTATTGAGGCCATGTTTGAGTTCGTTTGATTTATGAAGCTGTCAATAAAATCAAACTGTCGTTGAATGTTGTTCTCACGTTCTTTTAAAACTTGGTTCTCCAGTTCCACAACAGAAGTTTGGTTTCTTATCAGTTCCAGTAGATAATTTTCATTGTTCTGCAGCGATTGAATGTCATTTTGATACTTTTCAGCAAAGCGTTGGTCTAAAATACCAAACAAACTGTTAGCCACGTATCCAACGCCATCCACCAATCCTCGCCTTCTGCGGTTGCTCAGGTGCTTGTGAGGATTTATCAGTAAAGTATTGTAGAATTCAAGATGGTCCATTTCATGACTGAGCTGTTCCATGGTTGTGCTGCAGTGTTGTAATTTCGTTTGATAACAAACATTTTTCAGGTTATCAAGATAAGCATTCAGTCGATGATTTCCATCCCAGTAATTAGTTAAATTATAGTACATTAATAATGTCCATTTGTCGTGCATTGTTTGTACCTTGCCGATTGCGTCATAGTATATTAGCCGCTCGGGTTCTAAGGTTGTAATCTGAGCGCCGCTCGACACTTTGTTCGTCCCGTTACTGGCACTGTAGGCACCCGATATAAATGTAAACATTGATAAGACTGCAGTGAATAACGAATAAATTGATTTGTTTCGTTTACTGCGTTTCGGTGTGGGTTTGTTTGTCACCTCGTTATTCTTATCAAAGTCAATTTCAGCATCCAGAGGCAGTGGGGCAAGTTTGACCACAGGGCGTTTAGTAACTCCGGTTGTAGTTTTGATAGTGACGACTCGCACGAGACCATCAGATGCGGGGTGTGTCTCCAGCACGCGTCCCATTGCCCATTTGCCTGGTGGTAGGTTGTTGTCTTTCACCAGTACGATGTCGCCTTCTCGGATGTTTTTTGTAGGTTTGTTCCACTTACTACGAGTTTGTAACGTAGTAAGGTATTCATTGGACCATGTTTTCCAGTATTGATGAAACATATGCTCAACTAGTTGCCATCTACGTCGTAAGTTTATGTGTGTGACGTCACTGTAGTCAGATAGCGGTAGCGATAGTGTCGGGCTGCCTGTGAGGAAGTGGCCCGGTGTCAGGCAGTTGTAAAACTCTTCCGGATCTTCAGTAAGAGGGCACAAAGGTCTTGAGTTAAGACAGGCTTCTATCTTGGCCAGAAGGGTGGTGAATTCCTCATAAGTCAGCTTCTGGTCGCCCAACACTCTACGCAGGTGATGTTTCATCGATTTCATAGCCGATTCCCACAACCCGCCAGATGATGGGTGGCTAGGTATGTTGAAGCTCCATTTGACCTCCAGTTTGGCTAGTTCTCGAAAAAATTCTGGCGTCAAAAGTTGTTTAAATTCTTGAAATTCTTGTCGAAGTATTTTCGATGCACCAATGAAGTTAGTACCACAGTCTGAGTACATGTGTGTAGGTACTCCACGACGGGCACATAGTCGCTGGAAAGCCGCGATGAATGTTTCGGTGCTAAGGTCCGACACCAGTTCGATGTGCACGGCTTTCGTGGCCATACATATAAAAATAGCTATGTATGCCTTTGATGTCTTTACACCTCTGCCTTTGTTATGTTTGACCTCCACATGGCCAGAAAAATCTACTCCAGTGTGGGTAAATGGTCGGCATGGTGTAATGCGTTGACGGGGTAAGTCAGCCATCAATTGATGTGTATCGTGTTTTTGGTTGAATCGATGGCAGCGAACACATTTTTGTAGCTGTGTTTTTACTGCTCTGTTCCCGCCCACAATCCAGTACTGTTGACGTATAAGTACCAAAGTCAAACGAGCTCCACCGTGTAACGATCTTATATGAGCTTGTTCAATTAGCAGCTGTGTGAATCTGCCAGTATGTGGTATGATCGCAGGGTTTTTCATTCCTGGTGGTAAGTTTGAGTTGTTGAGACGACCTCCAACTCGAATGATTCCTTCTTCATCCACATAAGGATAGAGCTTGAAAAAAGAACTTTTTTTCGTCACAGCTCCAGTTTTCTTCAATTCATTGTATTCTGAATCGAACTGTGTGCGTTGCACGTGTCTGATGATACTTTTATTCGCTGCGCCGAGCTCGCTTGTTGTTAGGTGCAATAGGTGCGCGGGGCAGGTGTTCGGTTTCGTCTTATTGCGCAAGTTTGTAATAAAACGTTGTATCCATGCGACAATTCTTGTTAGACTTGTAAATGAACTGTATTTATTTAATAACGTTGTTATTAAATAATCATTACTTTCAGACTGTTTCTTTTTTGTTTCAGCATGATTTATACAGCCATAGTATGTTTCATACGAAGGAGAGACTACTGAGCTTTCTTGTTTCTTCAAAAAGTCTGGTCCATGCCACCACAGATCAAAGTTTAATAGTTTGCTCGGTAGTAGACCTCTCGTAGCGCAATCTGCAAGGTACAAACAATGCACGACAAATGGACATTATTAATGTACTATAATTTAACTAATTACTGTATAATATAATTTAACAAATATATATATTATGAATATATATATATTTAAATAATAAAATAATATGTATGTTAGTCTAAGGTATTTATGTATATGGGCCTTGATGCTTGAAATAATATGATTTGATTTGATATTATTTGCGGAAATTTAAAGGTAGGACAGTGGTTAAGCATCACTTCTTCAATGTCATTTGCAAGTTAAAAAAAGCAACATTAAGAATAGTGTAATAGCAACATTAAGGTGTGCTTTGTGTATGTGAAAATGTATGTTTGTAAACACCGCCCATGCCGCGACAAAGGAGTAATTACTAGTTCGGGCGTCATTTTTAAAAAGAAAATAAATAAATAAAAAAATACATAATATATTTCAATGAATATTGTTCATTTAAATGTTGTAAGTTATATTATGATAATACTTCAAAGTCTGTTCGCGGATTAGCATAAGATTGAGAAATTTAGAGTTCAAGGCACGAAAAACCTTAATTGCCCAAAGCGTCGGCTTGATTCGCAGAATAACAAATTGCTCTCCATTCGTGAAATATTCCACTGAAATTTTCATATTCAGAATAAAAGCATTGTATACCTTAAAATAAAATATCTTAAGGATAGAAACCCGAGCGTCGTGTTTTCATACTAACCTAATATGGGTTGTATATTATGTACCTAGTTGTAAACATTAACATCTTAATACTGTTTTAAAAAAACAGGACAGGATTATAATAGCAGCCCTGTATCTAATACATGTCCCACAGCTGGGCTCGGGCCTCTTCTCATGATGAGAAGGGTTAGACCATAATCCACCACGTTGGTCAAGTGCGGATTGGTAGACTTCACACACCTTCGAGCACTTATTAGGCACTCCCAGGCATGTAGGTTTCCTCACGATGTTTTCCTTCACCGTTAGCGAGCGATAATTTATATGATAAATACACACATATCTTCAAAAAGACGAGAGGCGTGTGCCGTGGGTTCGAACCCAAGACTTTTAACTTCGCAGTCCTACGGTCTCCCACTCGGCTATCGCTGCTTATATTTTATAGACAAATTTGGTATTTTTTCACAAATGTTTTAATCATTAATTGAGTTACATACAAACTGAAAAAATTAAATAAAATTAAACTATACATACAAGATTGAAAAAGATTGACGACCGGATGGCGGAGTGGGTAGAGTACCTGCCTGCGACGCCGAGGTCGCGGGTTCGATGCCCGCTTGAGACAAATCTTTGTGTGCATGAACATGGAGGTTTGTCTTAGTCTGGGTGTTTCAATGTATAATAAGTATGTATTTACCAAAGAAAAGTATATATGTATTAATATTAGTTATTCTAGCACCCAAAATACAAGCTCTGCTTAGTTTGGGACTAGATGGCGTTGTGTGTAAGTTGTGAGATATTTATTATTATTATAAGATAATTATACCCACACTGTAAATTGTTTGGAATTAACTATTAAGTCGTTTAGTAGTTACACAACCATTAACAGACGTACCAACAATCATTGTTAGCATTAAGATAATAGCTGAATAGTTCTGTTTAGATCTACATGTACACACGGCTGATCAATCTATAAATAAATTACCAGTTAAAAATGGTCTAGTGTTGTTGAGGCTTCCCATACAATGCGGGACCAGCTTTTACTGGAAATGTATAGGTTGATCGGTCTCTACGATAATACCTCGATAATGGCTGTGAAATCGAGAGTACGGCTAAACTTGTACATACGCTAGAAATAGGCCACTGTTAATGGATCCACTTAGCAGTTGGTTTAGTAGGCTGAAGGTACTAAAAGGTATTCGATTGGGTAGGGCATCGTTTTCATAGAAAATGGAGTATGTACAAGCAATACAGTTAATTCTATTGTCGAACAAGTTATATTTCAGAACTACAATGAAGCGATTATTTTTATTGGAAAATGGTACAAGAAAGAAAAATGATAACAGAAAATAAAGGACTTGTAAACAAATAATGTTTTTATGGAAATAAATGTTTTGCTATTTATTTGTAGAAAATGCAATTATTTATTTTTATTCGACATCAATGTTGCGTTAAGCTAATTATTGTTTCGTAAAGGGTTTCATTGAATTCTTACGGTTTTTTCACTGATAGAAAGCTTAACCATTTCTAAATGGCAAAACCGCGCGACGTCTCGCACTCAAACTAGTCGGCATATCCTGGGTAAAGTAACGTGAGTAACCCGTTTTCTCAATAATAATATAGCAAATTATTTTTTAAACATTTCTAACAACTGCTTTTTTAGTTTATTGGTTACCGTATTAGAATTCTAGATTGGGCAGCATTTGCCGCTTTTTATGCATTTTCAATAGCTGCACGGAGTAGGAATCATGTCTGGAATGGATGGTAATATCCTCACCCACTGTCCCATAGGACCTAAACATAACAGGTAAAATGTGGATATTATACACCGCTGCCACAGCCTTCTGGGTAATATAAGTAATATAATATTCATTTCTTATGCGAACTGCCAAAAAGTGGGACGCCTTGCCCGAGTCTGTGTTTCCGCATGAGTACAACTTGGATCTCTTCAAAGCAAGAGTCAATAGGTATCTCATAGGTAAGCGTGCTCCACCGTAGACCGCATCATCACTTACCACCAGGTGAGATCGTGGTCAAACGCGTGCCTATCCACAAAAAAAAAAAAAAAAAATTGCTATGAATTAAACATAACTTAGTCGTTGATAGAAAATTTCAGAAGTCAATTAACAATTCGTGCGCCTCAGCACAATTACTATGTTAATGTGTGCCTATTTTTGATAGAATAAAAATCAAATTTGGTTCATACGGAGTCTGAATACGTTAGTATAGCTGGTTAACATATAAACGAGGTTTTTATGAATAAATCATGCAGATTAATAACAGCTTTTGAGGTTAACTAGATTGTAAGTCATCTGGGAATCAAAAAGATAAGATATATTAAAAAAAAAAAAACAAAATCTTTTATTTGTTAAAATGTGGTTTTCACAGGTGTTAGGTTAACATTTAATTTAGCACTGCACATTTGCCATCTTACTTATATAGCATACAAATATAAAATATAAAATAAACTTCTATACTAAGAATAATAATTAAAAATTTAAACTTACACACCATAACAGACTCGAGAAAAAAAAATTAAATCATTTGCTATTAATTATTTACACAACACAACACAACATTATATTTTACAGCTTAAATTTTAATGTACAGTATAAAAACATTTTCATTTAAAAATCTAAATAATTGTTTTCTTGACATCTTGAGATTGTAAATACGGACTGCCATAACATATGCGTTACGTCTACGTTGTTCGGTCCTGATTGTAGGAAAGACTAAACTATCGGGGTACCGAGTTTTAAATGTATAACTATCTTTTTTGTGATAAATAAATTTGAATTGTTTAGGTTGCATTGAATAAATATATTGCTTGATTGGCTTTGTAATGATAGAAGCTCGTGGCTTAGTTGAAGCCGCGTGGACCGGTCGATCTTACTTAAGCAATGCAGACCGCGGTTGGCTGTTGGATGGGTGACAATCTAAACAGAACGAGTTTTCCTCCGTGCCTTGGAGAGCACGTTAAGCCGTCTTCGGTCCCGGATTCTATTTGCAATTATATGGCAATCGGAGGCCAGAAGCTCTGTCAGCTTGATTAACAAAAAGTATCGTGTAACCTCGTACTGGTATGGAAGTCTAATGGCAGTGGCTCAACGAGAGATACTGATATTCAACCTTATCCGTTTGAAAACAGCTGACCCCAATGTAATTAAGATAAGGCTGAATTAGCTCGAGAGAAGTGGCGTTTCACCATCCCACTAGTATTTTTTCGCGAAATAGTATTTTTTGTACAACTATAAAAGATGGTAAGATGGGAAGCTCTGACTAAAATCATAATATAATAATTAGGCTCTGACTACAACATTATTATCATAGTCTCCTAGTAAAGCCATTTCTTGACTAGTTAAATATTTTTGTTTCTGTATTTCTATAAGAATATTTAAGCATCCGCGCCAAGTAATCAAATATCGGCCTAAATTAGAGTAGTACTAATAAAGATAACCGAGATGAAATATAGTTTTTAATTGCTTTATGCCCTTTATGTTCAAAGCCTCCGGCTAAATTGTTGTCAAACTATAAATGAAACAATTCAAGTTTTAATCGATTCCATTGAATGTGATGTTAAATATTATTTATTTCCATTGTTATGTTTTTATAATATCAAGTAATTGTATGACGGATGGTAAAGTATTTAATTTTGTATGTATAGTTGTGTGCTTTGTATGAATTGCCTAGTTGGTTTAGTGGTTATTGTATGTGACTTCTCACCACGAGGTCTCGGGTGTGTTGTTATTTAGTATTTTCCATGTAACGATAGGCTAATCACCTATCACATAGGATGTAATCATAACAAATGATATATATAAGTATATTCTTTGGGAGAATATAGTCGTGATATTTTGTTAGGCAATAAAAATATGTTATCTATATGGTATAATAACAACAAAAATGTTATGCTAGTGGTGACAAATCAACTTCTTATTCCCAAAATCAATTTGTTACCAAAAAGCTTCTCCGCGGCTCAACTCTTGTGGCACGTCCATAAATTAAGAATAATTTTAAGAATAAGAATAATATACTAAAAGCAGACTGAGGTCCTTTTAAATTTATAATCAGAAAGATTTGTGTACTTTTTCTTTTTAAATTAAAGAATAGTAAACAAGATTATTACAGAGTAATATTTTCCTTTAATCGCCATTGACACCGTAAGTATATAAAAACCTGTCGCAACAACCTGAATATACACATGACATGATCCTGAAGGCCAGCCATGCAAGGTCTCTTGGTAACATCGCCAGCGAGACGGAAAGGATCCGTCTATATTGGGCCTTGTGAGATATTACCTACGTATAATACCCGCTTATTATATATGCTTTTTTTCTTTTTTTTAACATTAGATAGACAGAAGCAATTACACTATCCAATGGTCCTAATGATAAGGCCAAATAAACACAAGCACACTCAGTCTCAGAACGAATCTTTGCGAATCACACAAAGATTCGTCCCATGTGGGGATCGAACGCACAACACCACACGTGCAGACAACTATATCAAGCTATCAATATCAAAATGCAGTAAAAAGCATAAACCCTCGTTTTAAAATAATTGTGCTGTAATTTTTTTTTTTACTTTAACTGTCCACTTTGCATTCTTGAAAAGAGGTGAATATCAAATGAATTGTGAAACACACTAAGTACCTAACAGTTATAATAATTGCCACAGTCATAATAAGTAAATATTAGAGTACTCAATTTTTGTTTTGTTTTTCTCTGCTAAGTGAACTATGTAGTTCTTTTTTAGGGTTCCGTACCTCAAAAGGTAAAAACGGAACCCTTATAGGATCACTTTGTTGTCCGTCTGTCTGTCTGTCTGTCTGTCAAGACCTTTTTTCTCAGGAACGCGTGGAGGTATCAAGCTGAAATTCATATCAAATACTCAAGTCTATGGTCTCTTGGAGCTGTGAAAAAATCAAACTTCTAAGTCAACGCGATCAAAAGATACTCCCGTTTATGCCGCAAATTTTCGACACTCGCAAGGGAATCAAAACCTACAGGGTACTTCCCGTGAACTCAGAATCTTGAAATTTGGTACGAAGCAACGTCTTATAACACAGATAAAGGAAAAATTGCGAAAAGCATAAATTTTTAGTTACATCATATAGTAAAAATATTTTTAATAATTTTAAACTTATTACCCCTTTACTCATGAACGCGTAGTGGTATTATATTGAAATTCTTAACAAATACTCAAGTCTATAATATCTTTAAGCTGTAACAAAATAAAACTTCTACGTCAACGCAATCAAAAGATACAGCAATTAAAGCCGCATATTTTATAACTCGCAACTACTCGCAAGGGAATCAAAACCTAAAGGATACTTCCAGACGACCTGGAATCTTGAAATTTGGCATGAAGCAACGTTATAAAGTACACATATAGGAAAAATTCCGAAAATCTTAAATTTTTAGTTACATCACATAGTATATTTTTTTTAATAATCATAAACTTACTAGCTGACCCAGCAAACGTTGTTCAGCGATTAAAAAAAAAAAACAGATGTTGGCCGATTCTCAGACCTACCCGATATGCACACAAAATTTCATGCAAATCGGTTCAGCCGTTTCGGAGGAGTTTGGAAACAAACACCGCAACACGAGAATTTTATATATTAGACTTGCTGACCCAGCAAACGTTGTTATGCGATTAACAAAAAAAAATAAAAAAATAGATTTTGGCCGATTCTCAGACCTACCCGATATGCACACAAAATTTCATGCAAATTGGTTCAGCCATTTCGAAGGAGTTTGGAAACAAACACCGCGACACGAGAATTTTGATAATGTTTTCATATAATTATGTATTGACAAGGTACCGTCAGCTTTCCACATTGTTATGTTATGGATTTCATTTAGCAATAAAAATACCATAACTTTTACTTATATACCTACAGGTTTGTACGGAACCCTCGGTGCGCGAGTCTGACTCGCACTTGGCCGGTTTTTTATAATATATTAAAGTTGAAAAGTTAAGAAGCCAGCAGGGTTCGGACCTGCATCCCCCGGGTAAACGGCCCAGGTGCTTAACAAATTTAGAATCTTGCTGGATTCTTAATTTTTAAACCTTAATATAATACAAGCATAGGTATATGTAGTTCTTTTGAGAAAATAAAATTCTTTGAACCAAATTCCATTCCATACTCATATATAAATATATACTGATGGTAAAAAAATATAACACTGACGTTAAACAAAATTTATCGGTGATTAGAATTTATGAAGAGATGTATAACTTTCAACAACCCAATTTAACACACAGTAAACAGAAAAGCGAGAATGTCGGACTATCAAACTGCCATAAAATCTAGATATCTTTAGATCGCCGAAATACACCTTTGTTCGCCGACGCGATAAATTCCTGTGGTATTTAATGTCTTCGCCACAGACCTAGATAACACAAAAATAGCAGTCTGGCCTCGTATGCGCAATTGAGTGCTCATAAAGATGAGTAGAATACATGCCTTTTCACTGGCGGTAGAGCTCTTGTTCTTCTTCGTCGTGTCGATGGCTGAGTCAAATTTATTTTGACTTGCCATCGTGGTGAAAGGATTAGCCAATTTGCTTTGAAAATTCGTAAATTGCCCAAGGTGCGCTGGACGTAGGGAATCTTTATACACGTCACTCGGGGAGGCTGAAGAAGAAGAAGAAGAAGCACGACCCCTCATCTTTAACCGGCCGCCAAAAAGTAGTGCTCCATTTGGTAGTGAGATCAGATCCATAAGTTACTGGCATATAAGGCATTACAACCGTAGTCCTACGTTGCAGCGACGCATCTACAATCTGATTTTGTGGATTGTTGATGTCCATGGTTCTAACTCTATTTAACATCAGGTGGGACTGCACATTCGTTTGCTGCAGGCGTAGTATAAAAAAGAAAAGAATGCTCCGAATCAAACCAGTACTACTATTTAATTATTAGTACATTACTTATGCAACATTTTCCGGTTATCGGTATCACTGTCCAATTCCGTGTTGGTCTAATTATGTATAAATATAATATATTATGTACGAGAATTAGTGATGTAGAGGCCTTTGAATCCATAATTTGTCGACTAGTTTCGAATCTTAAACGTAGATTCATCAACTCGGGCATCAGGCCCAGTTGATGAATCTACGTAATAGATTCGAAACTAGTCGGTAAAATAACGTGAGAAACCCGTCAATAATAATGAAGTAAATTTAATCAAAAGATTTTGTAAACACTACTTACTTTGTACGAAATATTTTATTTAACTTGGGGTAGCATTTTTTTTGTGGTTGAGCCAAGCATGCCAAGTAGATAATCTTGCGCCATCTAGATCTTTCTACATCACGTCCACGTTTCTACTGGCCGGCTAGATCTAAAAGCCATTAAATAGATTTTATCACGGTTTGAGCAGCGCGAACGATTATGGACAAGACGTGAAGACATCTTCATCGAGAAACCTCTCACCGATTAATCTTTAGAACTGCCTTTGAGAACATTGTATATATTATATAGATGTATGTATAGACATTTTGCTGTCAAGTTATCTTTGTCTTATCGTTTTGGCTAGTAATGAATTTATAAGACGAATATTATAGCTATGGTATTAATACTCAACTTAGATTAGATTTCCACATCTGCTACATTTTAAAGTTAATCTTTCAAATCACTCAAATATGGCAAAAAAGCGACGTAAAAAAAATATGCATTGAAATTACGAGATTTATTTGTAGAGCTCGTAGTGAAATGGCACTACGCGACTACGCCGTAGCTCTTGAACTTTTCGTAGTCCCAACGTAATATTTATGTCAAAATACACATTTTTAACATGCATAAAAAATAAATTTAAGAGGGAACAATTGCTTGACTGTTTTCAATACTAAATTAATATAGGTCTGAATGAAATGAAATTTATTTATTATTAATTGATTTATTTAATTTTTTTATTTTCTATTTTTCTTGTTAAATGTAAATTAAACTTCGAAATTCGTATAACCTCCGTTTGAATTTAATATTATTAAGTTTTTATCTATTTTTATTGACAAATCATATCTAAAACACTTAAATGCATATTCTATGGCGCCCTTTTTTAAAAATGATTACCTAATTTTTTTTTTTATTGTATGTAACTCCATTAATGATTAAAACAATTTTGACAAAATGGTCACGAACCAACATGCATTTTTGTGTTTTAGATATGATTTGTCTATATAATAGATATATTGCGTTAGTTTGAAAACACGGCGCTCAAGCTCTACCCTTTTAACATACTTTTTAAAAATGCATTTAACCGAACACAGAAAGTCCTTTTTTTACGTACGGCTTAAAAAGTTTAAAAAATCTTTAATTTAAAACACTGGTTGACATTATAATAAGCAAATATTCTTTTTTTAAGAATGTAAATTTATTTTATTTATTTTCATTTTTAGAAGCGATTTAATGAGCATGCATTTATCTTTTTTGCACGAAATACCGTCGACAATGAACACTGACCATGTCTAGATAATATTATAAAAATATTTGTTAATTTAATTTATTTTTAAAGCCTTCGTCATCATTATTTGAAATAAAATTTAATTAAGTACTGAATATTGACATAACATTATCTCAATATTTTTCAATTCATTTCAACCTCTATTTTAAAATGAAATTTTTGATATTCAACATTAATTTATCACTATACTATCTACAATTTTAACATTTTAAACATTCTTTAGACAATTTCAATTTGATATGCCATTATTTCGGTTATTTCAATTATTATCAACGAGCAATTTTCTGTATAATTTTAATAATTAGTATTTTAAACTAACAAAATTGTTCCAATCCCATTTTTATTAAGATTTTGAATTTATTTAAAACAGTAAATTTGAGCAATTATGTTAGTATCATGTACCTACCTATATTTTTTTATAAAAACGTACAACCATTTTTTTTTATTATTAAATTATAAATTCTATTTAATACAGACTTAAAATTTCCCGTCAGTGGCTGATTACAAGACCTATACATATACAAGTCGTTGTATCTACCTATATCAAATATACACAAAAAGAGAGAGACAGATTTTATTAGAATATAATACTATAAATAGTACTATTATTTAAAAGAAAAGATATTCGTAATGACATCTACACCAAATATATTTTTTATCTCAAATTTCAAATCAAAATGTGTCGATTTCAGATTTATCTTCACAGATCACATCTATCCTACGACTGAATTGTGATTTGCAAATTGTGAACGTGAACGGAAAATTTTGTTATTGGAATGTTAGTAGGCCGACAGCTTATTGCTTTTGGGTATGTACGGCTACCGATCAACCTATACATTTCCAGTATGAATAGCTGGTCGTGCATTGCACGAGAAGCCTATTGAACGCAAGACCATCTTATAATAGAAATGTATAGGATGATCCGTAGCCGTATGTACTTGGTTTCTTGAATATTTATATTTGTAACTAAAGTTAATTTTCCGACTAGATGAGCAATTTCGCATGATGCCATGTGAAATGGCAGTTTAATTTTGTTGTAATGGAAGAATTATCATTTAGATAATGTGTTGTCAAAAAGGTATAAGAGCAAAGAAGTATGTGCAAAGCCGGGTCTACATATCACTGCGACGAGGAATCTAGTTTTCGACGACTTTATAACATAACATAACATCACGCCTATATATATTACCCAGAAGAATGTGGCAGAGGTGTACAACACCCACATTTCACCTAAAAGACTACATAAAAGATATGAGCAACGACTTGATTTTGTTGGGCTGTATCGCTGTAGGTATTAAAGTGGCTATCAAGTCTTGATACGCCATTTAAAAGGTAAAGAGTTATTCCATGTCCAACGCTACTAAGTGGGGAACTCATGACGAACATTTTTGATTATTAAAACCGTTATCATATAATTATGCTAAACGGCACCAGTTCTACAACTTCAATTAAACTACTAAAGACAACTTTTTTAGCTTAAATATTTTATCTACATATCTTTTTGTACGAACACAACACCCAAAACGTTGGCATGACCCTAAAATGAATTCAATATGTTAAGCAGATACAGTGGACTTGATTATGCCAGTTTTGAACCTTATATTAAAGTTGATAAGGTCCAAAATTGCTTAAACTAATGACTACCTAATATAACTCACAATATTTGGTAAACGCTAATTTACGTATTTAAATCCCACAGCCACTGAAAAGAAGCAAAGAACACTGACACTTCTGAAGTTCTCAAAAGGCTTAAACCAAATATCTTAAATGTTTTGTTTATGATAAAGGGCTTAAGTTAAATAATTTCAGAGTTAATAGGGTTGTCACACAAGACAACACGAGAGCAATTACATTTCTTCTGTATTAAAGCTTCTCACACATTATAATTAATATTCGTTTGCATATACTATGCAAATTCAAATGAGACAATCGGAAACAATAAAAAATATTAAATGAATTACTATGAGCTAATTGATTCAATATTTTTTTTAGTTACGATATTTTATAATATTATTATAACGTCCATGGTTACGTGGTTATTACCATTAAATAAAATGCAATGATAAAATTTTAAAGATACTAAAGAAAATACATTTCGTCAGTGCTATGATTTTTAAACGGATTAACCAGCAATTATAATAATAGTATTTTTTTGTCAAAAGTTTTTTGAGGCAGCCCTTTCTTGTTGTGGTTAAATAAATCTTTTTAAATGGTAATAAAAGTACCACAACATTTAAGCGAAAACGTTTGTAAACTTCCTAATTAAATAAATGTAATGAGAGAAATTTATTTGTTGTATGAATTGAAAATTATGGCAATGTTTGACATTGAAACATGCATTGCAGAAATTATATATTTATTTTTTAATGAATTGGGAAAAAATGTGTGTCATTAATAAAAAATGGAAAACATTTTCTGTTTAAAAAGCGTAACACATAAACTACAAGTATGTTTTAAAAAGCTAAATATAACTTAATGTATTGTTATTTTTATTGAAGTTCAATTATTAAGAATTTAATTTAATATAAATTATAAATATATATGACTCTACGCATCTTTTTAAAAATATATAATATTTTATAATTGACGTGTGAAAATGTGTGAAATGTATGTTTCTGAACATCTCCGCGACACAGGAGTTATTCCTAGTGCGAGCGATGTTATTTTTGAAAAGCAACTTAAATAATTTTTAAAACAATTTTGAAAAATGGCCACGAAAAAATATACATTTTAGTGTTTTAGACATGATTAAATTTGTCTTTAAAAATAGATAAAAACTTAATAATAATAACTTAAAAATAAACCCCATATTATTATAAGTATGAAAACACAGCACTCGGGAGTCCACCCTTAACATTTCCAATTCCAAAGTATAACTGAACAACTTTAAATTAAAAAGCCAGATTACATTCTGTCGCGGCTCCGGCCATTAGTAAAGTTTGAACAAGAGTCTGAACCATTAAGATTCCAAGTAGTACTTGTAACTAGGAGCTAAAGAAGGCAATTATGATATTTAATTCAACTCATATTTTCTGCAAAAACTTCCAACTAAACTTTTACTATCTAATTGAATATTTAAGTGATATGAGTTGAAAAGCTGACATCTACAGACCGGACCCGACGTCAATGTCGACGATGTTTACGCAAAGCCTTGTCTATTATTAAATGTTTTTTTTAGGTTTACTTTAGCAATTTTTACGAAGTAATTTCGGTTTTGCAAGCATACAAGCTATTCAGGTTTAATAGTTTACCTTGCTGGAATTCCTTTACAAAACCTTTACTGAGGTATAGGTTTTATTTTCATTCTACTATTCTACTTTTTATTATTATGCTAATCTAATTATAAATGAAAAAGTTTGTGAAAAGGTGTGCGTGTGTGGATGTTTCTTACTCTTTCAGTAATTTTGATGATTGGCACATATGGAGCTTATAAACATAAAATAATATGCAATGCAAATACAAAATAATAGCCTGTGTCCTTTCTCAGGTCTTTAACTATATCTATACTTATTTTCATCAAGATTGTAAAAGCGTAACAGACAGACATATTTACTGTCTCATTTGTAATAATAATTATTAGTAAGGATTTAAATAAATCTAAAAGAGATCAGAAGCATATATGTGGACTAAAACAGACAGATTCGTGCAAACCTTAATTTATGAAATTTAAAATATAGTGAATAAATATGAAATTCTTAAAACTGCACGAGATAAGGCCACACTAAAAATTATATAATAAATTGCCAAACTCTATTAAACGAATAGAATATAGCAAATATGGCATGTTACGCATAAGGATTTAATGTTAAGTACATAAGAACTGTATAATTAACACTTGTAACATACAATGAATAAAAATATGACTAATTTGTATTTGAATTTCAATTTAATGCAAATGTTTCTCACGTTCGCATGCCTCAAATACACAACCAAAACGTTGCCCCAAATTGTCGCCTATCTCTGGCATGCACTCACAGCTAAGTGACAGTGGTTAGTTTGCCTTGTTTGCTAGCTACATAGCATTTAACAAAGCCACTCAGTGCGCAATGCAGGTAAAGTATTTATTAAAGATAGATGTTTTTTGTGTGTATTCATCATATAAAATTATCGCCGGCTAATTCTGAAGGAAAACATTGTGGGGAAACATGCCTCAGAGTGCCTAAAAAGTACTCGAGGTCGTGCGAAGTCTACAATACGCTTTTGGCCAGCGGGGTTGACTATGGCCTAACACTTCTCATTATTAGAAGAGGTCAACAGTGGGACATGTAATGTATGAGATACAAGGCTGCTATTATTATTATTAAATGTTTTGTCGAGTTTTTATTTTGACGGCTATTATTTAATTATGTTTGCAACTCGTAAGGTTGTGTAATTTTTAAATATTATTATAATTATATTTTAAGGCCTTTATCATACTTATTGAAAGCCACGCTCAAGTGCTAAGCTATAGTATGTAACAAATCCAAATCACACGAAGTCCAGTCTTTGTGTGTATTAACATGGAGGTTGGTCTTGGTCTGGGTGTTTCTATGTATAATAAGTATTTATTTAAAATAAAATTAAAAAAAAAATGGATGAAAACGCTGATGGGAGTAAAGTTAAATGTACCTACTGATTCTTTGTTATTATTATATCTTTGACCTATTTTATTTAAAATGATGATGATTTTATGCTTTGACTTTGTAATCAAATGTGTCTATTTATATTTTTATTTTTTATTTTCATTTTTATTTTTGTAATTAATATGTAATAATGTAGTGTAATGTAATCTATGGTGTTTTTAACTGAAATAAATGAATATTTAATTTAATTTACAAAACAAAAGTATATAATGTATTAGTATCAGTTATTCTAGTACCCATAGTACAAGCTCTGCTTAGTTTGGGACTAGATGGCGTTGTGTGAATGAAGTGTTATTTAATTTGAATTTAAATAAATAATTATATTAAATTAAAGAATGAAAATTTTAATGCCAATGTAAATATTTTATCACATTCTACAAATTCTAAACCAAAACGTTGGCTGAAATTGTCGCCTATCTCTGGCATGCGCTCACAGTAAAGTGACAGTGGTTAGCTTGCCTTGTTCCGTCCTGTCCTTTGAAGCTCGACGAATAATCTAGGTGTAATATTCACCCTATATTATACCAAAAGGCATATAGAGCTAAAGAGATCGCACTAATAGAACTATAACAAATTTGAGGAAAAATCTTTTTGAAATGTGTAGCCATGATTAATAATTTAAATTTACGGTTGACTGGTAGAGAATGCCTATGGCATTAAGTCCGCCATTGTATAGAGGGCCAAGCAATTAGGTATGCAGGGCAAAAACTTCGACGCCATAGTGAAAACTGACTGCAATAGATATACATGTGTGAATTACATATTTAATAAGTGTAATATACCCACTATTTAGATAAACAACTCACTTATCCATAACTGGTGTAGTAAGTCTTTACTATGACATAGAAGTTTTTGCCCTGCATAGCTAACTCGTTGGCCCTCTATACAATGGCGGACTTAATGCCATAGGCATTCTCTTTAAATAAATAAATAAATTTTCTTGTGTAATCAAAATACCTCTCGATATTAGAAACATCATTAAAAGAATCACATATACTTACTGTGTACTTCTAACACGTAATACACCTGAAATAATACAACTACACTAAATCTTTTGTTCATGAACACATTATGTTCATATTTTCCGATATCATTTTTGCTCTGCGTCTCACAATTTGACATGTTGGACTTGACAGCACTAGTTAAGATCAACCGAGCATTTCACCGACCTACTCAGCACACGATCTAGGTAAAAGGCTAACGTGTACCCGGAGCGAGCATCCGACAGCTGGAGATAAAATGTGAGAAGATCTCGTCGATCTTACCTGAAATAAAAAAGAAACATATGTGAGTAAAATGACATAACTGTAGATAGGTAACGAAAATCTAACGGGAATTAACACTATCATGCATTATTATTTACCTTTTAGGCTTCACGTTTTGGCAGACAGACTACACTGGCCGTGGTTGCGTTAGATTATAATTTTATTAATCATGCAACGTGAGAGTTTAAAATTTAATACTGTCAAGCGCACGGCAAAAACCAAATGTTTTTTAATATCTCGTATCGCCTTGTTGAACTAGTATAATTACAAGACAGAAGGGGCGCTATGATAACCCGTCGTCCTATGTGAGCGCCAATTGCACGCGATGACACACGATGGCTACTTTGGAAACAGAGGCGTTTGTAGCGTCACATTGCAGCGCATCGCACTTGTTACTCAGCTACGACAACGCCTTATACGTGTGAAGCCTCTTACTACAATTTAGAATTCTCTCTAATTCTAGCTAGCACTCAAGAGACAGATATCCCGACCTTGTTAAGTGAAGGGACTTGAGGTAATAAAGCTTTTAACTGAGGCACTCAACACGGGATGCAGGTAAAGACTTACGTGCACAGGAGTTCACGGAGCCTGACCTTCTGGCATCTAATGAGAGATATATACGTTACAGTTTACGGTTATTCTGGTACCTAGCTAACTTTTGAATGATTACATACATACAATAATCAAACCGTGTAGGCAGCGAAAAAAAGAGTAATTAAATTGTGATATTTTAGAAATAAAGAAAGAAATATTCGTATGATGTATATTTTTTGTTATTGACCTTATTTATGGTAAGCTGTGTTGAATGGATCATAGTATTATTTAGCAATATTTGCTGATATAGGTGTGTAAAAATCACGGTCTTAATAATTAAATCAGTTAATACCTATGTACACAGTTGTATGCTTTGACTGTCTTGTGTTTATTGTGTTCAAATAATTTAGATAATAATTAATACATTTAAAGTGTACTATCTGAACTCTGTACCAAAATCAGAGATACAAAAATCAAGTTTAAAATGTCAAATTCCCAAATAATTATTTTTGAATTAGGGTAAAATGGTGAAAAACGCCCTATCAGCAAATATGCCCCACTTGCTCTGGGAAGCACATCTAACTATGTAATGAAGTAGTTTGAGTGCTAATTGACAGATGGCAGTACTACTCAAATTCGCAGAGACAAGCGGCTGCGCTTAGTTTGTTGTTATAGACAATATTCAAAATCTTAAAAAAACTATTTGCATTGTGACAGGACCTGCGTGAGTGAGTATTGTTAAGTATTTTTAACTTATTGAAGTAATAATTTTGAATGAGTGTTAACGTTTTGAGTTATTAGTAGAGACATAACCTTCATAATTTCAACTGAATTTTCTGCAAGTTTAAACTAGTTTTAAGTACTTAGGGCCGGGGCATAATTGCCTTCCGTTTTTAAAATACGCCTCGATGTTACTGGTGAAATAGGCCCCAATTTGTTATGACCTTAAAATTGTTGTCTGATCCTAAAATACAAGCTACATCTACGTCGGCTGCTGAAAAAAAAGAATCGCCATCGGAGGTGTTAAAATAGACATTCGACCTATCCCTAAAATACCCCAATACCAAGCCACAAGCAGAAAACAAAAAACAACAGTATAATTACATCACCTGAGTTTATAGCTAAGAAAACTAAACTGAATGAGAATAAACTAACACCTTAACAATTTTTTTTTACAAATACAAATACAATTTTTGGTTTTTTTTGGCAATGATAAGTTGATTCTGTTTAATTATTATTATTTTTATTGATAATTTTAGTATAGGGCATTTTACCCTGTCCTTTAGGGGAAAACACCCTTTTCTATTGTTTAAAAAAAAACCATGTAAGTCATTAAATAATTAAAATGGCAAGTTGATTGACCAAATAATATAAAGCTGATTAGTTTATATAACAGATGGTTCCTAATAAATAAACATAATTTGCTTATTAATGTGTTTTAATCAACGAATAAAAAAAGTGGGGCGTATTTAACCACTTTACCCTACATTTTGGAATAGAGCAAACAGAGTATAGATCAATAGAAGAGTATATTCTTTATGAACACAATAAAAATGAAATGTTTTTTTTATTACATAATTCTTGTTAAGATTAACTGGAATATTTAACCCTGGCTACAATCTCGGGGGTCTTCTAATAGTAAATAAATAAAATAAAATAAAAATAGCCTTTATTATTCTACTACAATATAAAACTATACACTAATTAACTTATACAATAAACTTTACAATACAATATAAACAAAAGACATTAAATTAATTAGGTTAATTAGGTATTCTTCTAATAGTACATATGTTTTATTAGAGTGTTAATAAGTGTTGTTGTAACACAAATGAATAATATGTAATCTGCCTCAAAAATTTAAAAAGGTAAACATTTGCTAATATTGTATTCAGCATGACCCACCCAGCTTCTTATTTTAATCAAATGTTATATCAAATAATGTTTACTGCTGCCTGTTGGAACCAATTACAGAAGTAAACACGGCTACCAATCAACCAATACATTTCCAGTACAAGTTGATCTTGCGATGTATAGCCTTTCTATACAGCAAGACACCAGCTTATACTGGAAATGTATAGGTTGATCGATAGGCGAGTGTACGTTCAGTATTAATATTATATTGGCTTCAATCGACATTTGATTAATTTATGTTTCTCGTCAAGTGTACCAATATACTACCTTCTCCAAGAATATGTGATAATTGGGTTGGTTATGAACCGAACAGTAATGGAGTTGGAGCAACAAAACTGTATTAAACGGATTCTAAGAAAAGTTTAATGATATGCAATTATTTTTAACTTATGGATTTTTTTTCATACATACATCAAAGCTGTTAAGAGAAAATTTAATGTTTAATACATACCAAATATCAAAGATTTTTATTATTAACCTATCTAAGTACCTATTAAGACTAAAAAAAAACACATAGTCAAATATCAGGCTATGTAGGTTTCATTTTTCTGAGCAAGCCGGTTTAAACATTTTATTTGAAGCTTAGTTTGTTTAAGAGGAATCCTTTGCTTGGCTGTTTTTCATACAAAAGCGGGTTTACGGGTTTACGGGTAACGTTAATATTATTAAGTTTTTATCTATTTTTATTGACAAGTCATATCTAAAACACTTAAACGCATGTTTGATCGCACCCATTTTTTTCTAAATAAGTATTTTAATTTTTCATTTCTAAGTAACTCAATCAATTTAAAGAATAGCTGCGGACAAAAACGCATTTAAGTGTTTCTGATATGATTTGTATAAAAAAATAGATAAAAAACTTATTAATATCAAATTCCAACCGTATTAACCATAATTATTATGTTAGTATTTTTTTTTTTATTAACATTACAAAAGCCATCTTAAAAAAATTAACATCTTAATGCGTTGCTAAAAAACCACAGAGGTTTGCCTGCAGCGCAATTTTATCTGCAATCTAGTACAGCAGTCGTAAACGCTACAAAAAAATTGTAAAAATAGCGCTCGGGAGTCTACCCTTAACATAATAATAAGTAAATATAAGATATTAACCATGCTAAACGACAACCCTAGCTCAAAATGTCCACTTTTTCCAAATAAAACCATGTAGTAAAAAAAATAAGTTTACAAAGCTTCAGGTGTATCCGAAAAATCTATTTTAAGCTAATTCCTCAAATAGAACTGCTGACATTTCAGTGTATTGAAATCTGATATTGAAGCTACCTGTCTACTAGAAATGCAATGTGTATTTATAGCTAGGATCGAAATCAATTTAAAGAAACTACCAAGATTACCTACACTAGATTCCAAGTAATTTAGGAAGAGCTTTGATAGCCGAGTATACGGAAGGAGACTGTGGACTGAATAATCGAAAATCTATCGACATTTAACTTACACCAATAATTTGATTAGATTCGTCTTAAATTTATCGCTCGCTAACGGTGAGAAAACAGGCAAACCAAACTGAAATAGAAAAAAATACTATGTTAATTTACCTATGTTTGTAACTTTTGAGGGGTAGCTTAGGAGAAATGTTATTGTAGAAAATGTCCCAAATATTCAAAATTAAAGCCAGAAATAAGTAAACAAAATGTCACACAAAAGTACCTGTCCCCACCAGAGAATCAAGTAAATTAGTCCTTTGTTAACTAACACGAATAAACGCGCTAGAAAACCAAGGTGACAACATTGCGTTATAGAAGACAAATACATTTTATGTAAGCTTGAATATGAAAGTCGTTTTTACTTCCTAATAATAATATTGTTTGTCTTGTGAACGCTTTTAGGGTCTAAAGTACTGATGTCTGACATTTAACCGATTGCTAAACAATAGTGTTTGCCTGTGTTACGGTTTCGTCGTGAGATCAGGCCCTGATATTACACGTACATGAGGCATTACATTGTCGTATACGGCTAAAGGACGCAGCGATAAGCGATTGGGAGACCGTAGGACTGCTAAGTCAAAGGTCTCGGGTTCGAACCTACGGCACACACCTCTGTCAATAAATCGTTAAGATTTGTCTTTTCGAAGATATGTGTGTATTTGTCATATGAATTATCGCTCGCTAACGGTGAAGGAAAAACATCGTGAGGAAACCTGCATGCCTGAGGAGGCGTCTTTACCTATGGTGCAGGGTGTGCGGCGCACACGGGCGCCGAGTCTAAGGGGGCGCCGGGCGCCCTGCGCCCTCTAACGCGACACCTCCAAAGATGCGTCGATGCCGGCTACTCCTTTTCCTACTCTATTTAAATTTACACGATAACTTTGTTTCAACGTGAAATCAGCCTTAATACAGATAATTAAAGATTAAATTGGCGTAATGTCGCATCGCTACCAAAGGCGCGTGCCGGCTTCGGCACCTGTTTGTTTTGATTCGTTTGACAACACGCCGTACGCCGACAATCATTGCTAACTCAGCTGTATTAGAATGCTATAAAGTTCAAATTAAAATGCCCAGGGATGTGCGGCGGTCATTTTCAAAGGCTTGTGTACGCGTGCCGAAAATTTTTGTTTTGCCGCTACGCCGTAGTTTTGTGAAATAAGCATTGATACAATTGGATTAAGTATCATCTTTGAATAAACATGTAAATATGAAGTAAATCGGCTTTTCTTTTGATAAAAAATATATAAAAGGTAAGATTTGGTTATTTGCTTGCACAATTATTGCGACATGCCTCGAGGTCGGAGGTCATCAAAAACTGCTAGCGAAATTCATGAAAAATAATACAAAACATCGAGTGATAGATAGTGAAGATATCGAAGTTAAATACTCGTACCTATACGACCTAGGATTTTTCATTTGTTTATCCTACTGCAGAGCGGAACAAACAAGGTAAGTTAAAGTGCTTTAATATGTACCTACTAGTATAGTATACTAAGGTATTTATTTAGGTCTTACTTGTACCTAACCTTTGAACAACGAACTACTTTTTTATTTTATTTATTTATTCCGTTTGATTGCCTAATGTAGGAACCGCGACGTTTATTGATGTGTCATAATCCATACTTATATTATATAACTAATAATATAATATCGATACTAATATTATAAAGAGGTAAAGTTTGTGTGTTTGTTAAATTGTCAGGGGTAATCTCGGAATCTACTGCACCGATTTTAAAAATTCTTTCACTAATAGAAAGCCACATTATCGCTGAGTGTCATAGGCTATATAAAAAACCGAAAAATTAAAAGGTTTTTACGTGGTAGTCCGTTTTGTAAAGAGAATCGGAGAAAAACTCATCGTTATACGTGAAGGCCACAGCAGCGCGGCAGCGGCGCGCGATGGTTTCGGCTTATTTCGGTTCGCGTTCGTGCTCACTTCGGAAGAAGGAGGCGTGACCTTCCTTTTACATCTGAGAGGTAGGTACTTTACGCAGCGGACGTCCCCAAAATTGAATTTTTTGTAACACACTTTCGACATTCATTAATTTTATTTTCGGTACATTAAAAAAAAAATCTTTTATGTTTATATAGTTTTCATTTAATTTAGGTTATAGATAGGCATTAAGTTTGTTTCATGTACCTAGATATTAAATTAGGTTATAGGTATTAAGTTAGTTTCATGTAGATATTAATTTAGGTTATAGGTAGGTATTAAGTTTGTTTTGTGTAGATATTAATTTAGGTTATAGGTAGGTATTAATTTAGTTTCATGTAGATATTAATTTAGGTTATAGGTAGGTATTAAGTTTGTTTCGTGTAGATATTAATTTAGGTTATAGGTATTAAGTTAGTTTCATGTAGATATTAATTTAGGTTATAGGTATTTAGTTTTTTGCAATTAGGTTAGGTTAGGTTGTTATTTTGAAATCATAACTTCTGTCAATATGCCTAAAAGAAAATCTCAACTGTCTCGACATACATCCCTGACACGAGCGAGACAGAGACAGAGACTCGGAGAGACTTCCTCTGAGTATGAACAGCGCCTTGCGAATGTCGGGAATCTTCTTTCACGAATAGAAAGACACATTATTGCTGACTGTCATAGGTTATACATATAAAAAACCGAAAAATAAAAAGGCTTTTACATGGTAGACCGTTTTGCAAAGTGAATCGGCGAAAAAACATTCGAATGAAAACGTTTCTTACGAACGCTGCCTTAACTATGAAAGATATATATTTTTGAACATTATGCCCAACGAAGTGGGCACGGGTCAGCTAGTATTATAATATAATATTATAAAGAGGAAAACTTTGTTTGTTTGGTTGTAATGAATAGGCTCAAAAACTACTGGACCGATTTTAAAAATTCTTTCACTATTCGAAAGCTACCACGCTAAGACTAAAAGGAGCGGAGCAGTAATGAAATAATATGTTGCAAAAACGGGAGAAATTTAAGCGACGGGAGTGAAATAAATAGTAACTTTTAACGCGGGTAAAACCGCGGGGATCAGCTAGTATATTATTTTATCCATTTTATTTTATTTTATTTTAATATTTTAGGAAAACTTGCAGCTAGTACAAGATAATGTAATAATACATAATAAAACATGGCCAATTACAAGTTTCCACTGTTAGTAAATGAATAACATTTAGCTCACACACACGCAACTGGATATAAATTATTCTAAACTTAAATAAAAATAAATAGATAGATAAAAGATAATACATACCTACAATAAATTTACAATTTAGTTATGAATCGAAAAATATGTTACTAATAGCTTTTTTCAACTTATAAATGCGAAAGTAACTCTGTCTGTCTTTCTGTCTATCTGTTACGCTTTCACGGCTTAACCACTAAACCGATTTGGATGAATTTTGGTATGGAGATAATAGGATAGCTTGAATCCTGGGGAAGGACATAGGCTACTTTTTATCCCGGAAAAGTGCACAGATGATCACAGATCCCGGGGGAATCGCGATATACGAATTCCTCGCAGACGAAGTCGCGGACAGAAGCTAGTAATAAATAATACTTAGTCCAAATTACAAAACAATTTTACAAAACAAAAAACAATTTCTCTGGGCCTATATTAATTTGCATTGTTAGTTCTTTTAGGTGTTTATACTTAGTTTATTATTTATTTTAGATGTCTGATGGCGATGGAAAAAAGAAACTTTCTGGTGCACAGAGTCGAAAAAGAAAGCTGGAGAAAGAAGTGTCTCTGAAAAAGAATACAAGTTCTATTAAAAAGTTTTTTGTTCAACCCGGTCCATCCTCGGACGAACACCTGAAGACAGAGACCTATAAAACCCAAGATAATTCTACAGCAGAACTCGTCACTTCTACGTCACCGCCGCCGCCGCTGCTGTCTTTGTCGTCGGTAGTTGAAGAAGACGAAGAACCTCCAAGTGCCGAAGCGTCCCCGGAGAATATACTTCGAGAAGATATAATGAATGATCTCGCGTTATGGCCACAGGTGTTATCCGATAAACAGAGAATATTTTTGATGGAGCGTGGGCCAGTACAGGTAAAAGTGGGTTCATATCCTTCGAATAGTTCGAAAAGATCTTTTTCAAATGCTTATTATACTAAAAAGGTGTTAAATAATGAAACCGTTTTAAGAAACTGGCTGGTTTACTCTAAGTCAACTGATTCTGTTTATTGTTTTTATTGTAAACTTTTTCATGCTGATGCGACGACTCCTTTTAACGGTGAAATAGGTTACAAAGATTGGCAGCATTTGTCTACTGCTATAGAACGTCATGAAAAGAGCTTAGGGCACCTATCATGTCTTAAGAAACAAATTACATTGAAAACTGTTATTTTAAAAGAAAAGTCGGTAGATTTCTTGCACCAAAATGAAATTGAACGGGAAAAAAAACGTTGGGTTGCAGTACTCGAACGAATAATCAACATAATTCATTTTTTAGCGAGGCAATGTCTGGCTTTTCGGGGAAGATCTCAAAAAATTTACGATTCTGATAATGGTAATTTTTTAAAGCTGGTTGAATATACCTCTAACTTTGATAATGTGCTTGCGGAACACATTGCCCTTATTCAAAAATCTGAGTCACGCCTAACTCATTATCTTGGCCATAATATTCAGAATGAACTAATACAATTATTGGGAGAAAGAATAAAAAAAGCTATTGTTTTGGAATTGACACAATCGAAATATTTTTCCATTATTTTAGATTGCACTCCAGATATTGCACACGAAGAACAAATATCGGTTGTCGTACGGTACGTTCTTTTAAATCCAAACAACAACAAGGCTGAAGTAAAAGAACACTTTTTGGGTTTTTTCCTATTACAGACACTACTGGCCTGGGCTTAACTCAATTTTTGTTAGATTTTTTAATCTCAAACGAAATTGACATACAAGATATGCGTGGTCAAGGTTATGATAATGGTGCAAACATGAAAGGGAAAAATATAGGTCTACAAAAACGAATTTTAGATTTAAACCCGCGGGCATTTTATATACCTTGTGCGGCACGGCACACAGCCTTAATTTGGTAGTGAATGACGCTGCCAAAAGTTCATTAGAAATTGTCAATTTCTTTTCAATTGTGCAGGAAATTTATGTTTTTTTTTCTGCGTCAACAGCACGTTGGCAAATACTTGCTAAAGAAGTGCCAACTTTAAGTCTAAAACCACTCTCAAATACTCGATGGGAGAGCAGGGTTGAAGCAGTAAAAGCTCTACGTTTTGAACTGGGAAAAGTGTATGATGCCTTGTTTACTATATATTCCGATAGGAGCAAAGATGCAGAGTCAAGAAATATGGCAAATTCATTATTGGCAAAAATTAAGTCGTTTAAATTCATCTGCTCTCTGCTTATTTGGTTTGAAATTTTAAGCAAGATAAATATAGTTAGCAAGGCCCTTCAAAAGTCAGACGTTGTATTGTCAGAAGCGGTGAAAATGATTGATAATGCAAAAATAAGTTTGTCTGAATTCCGTAATGAATCCGCTTTTGAGGAGCTCCTTAACCGGGCGAAAACTGTAGCGGAAGAAGTCGAGGCAATAGTAGAATGTCCCACACCTGCACGCCCTCGCGCTCGCAAAAGGTTTTTTAATTATGAGGCGGAGGATGAACCGATAACAGACGCGAAAGTACATTTTAAAGTAAATTTTTACTACTATTTGTTAGACACCGCAATTACCAAGTTCGACGAACGGTTCGAACTATTAAATGAAAATAATGTAATTTTTTCATTTCTTCAAAAATTGAAACACTGGAAAGATTTGGACTCTGATACAAAAAAAACACATTGCTCTAATTTAGAAAATAAACTATGCTATGCTGGCTCTTCAGATGTGGAACAGTTCGAGCTCTATAATGAAATCGAATTATTACCAATGTTTATTGATGATTCCACTACGCCGTTGGATATTTTAAATTACTTGTTTACGAATAAATTAATTTCAGTGTTCCCAAATCTGTCCACAGCACTGAGGATATACCTGACACTTCCCGTCACGGTCGCACATAGCGAAAGGTCATTTTCTAAACTAAAAATAATCAAAAACTACCTTAGATCAACATTGTCGCAAAGTAGATTGACAAATTTATCATTAATAAGTATTGAACATGAAATCAAAATTGAAGTTAGTGACATTGTTAAAGATTTCGCTAGTGCAAAAGCTCGCAAAGTAACATTTTTGTAAAAACATTTGTGTGTATATACCTATATATATTTGTGTGTACGAGCGTCATGTTTGTTATGTAACTATAATAGTTTTTCAATTAAATATTTTTGAAAGAACTAGAAAGTTGTGATTTTTTATTGTTATAACCCTTCCTTCTTAAAAAAACTTTTTGCTTCCTGACATCATTTAAAATTGCACCATTTGCATCCGAATTTCTGTTTGAAAATATAACTGTTAGTATTCCATTTTGACCCCGCTCCTACTAGACTAGAGGGCGCCAGGGTACTGGTTGCACACGGGCGCCACGAGGGCTAGAGACGCCTCTGAGAGCGTCTAAAAAGAGCTCGAGGGTGCGTGAAGTCTACCAATCCGCACTTGGCCAGCGTGGTGACTATGGCCTAACCCTTCTCATCATGAAAAGAGGCCCCAGCCCAGCAGTGGGACATGTATTAGATACAGGGCTGCTACTGCTACTATACGGATAAACTGACGCGTCTTCAATCTGCTTTTTTGAGATTGCTGAAATTTAATTCATGGGCTGTAGTTACCACTTACCATCGTGATGACTACGCACTCGTTCGCTACTGTGGCACTTTTTTACTTGAATCTATAATTAATTATAGGCGTGTTATCAGTAGGTATTATATCTTCTATCAAGGTTGGACGTTCACAGAACCACTTCAAATTAATTAAAACCTTGACTTTACAGGATTAGAGATTTATTGACCTAATACTAACTTCCTCGATGGTCTAGTGGTTAGCAAGGTTTCGGGTTTGATTCCCGGGTAGGTTAAAGTGTTAATTGTGAACTTCCTGTCAGGAAATTTATAATAGCTACACGGAGTTGGAATTATGCCCGGTGGATGGCGATAGGCTCATCTAAACATAAAAGGTGATGTGTGGGTGAGTGATGTACACTTCTGCTTTGTATGCATGTAGCTTCCACCCATGGCTCCACACGCATAGGGCTATGAATTACATGTATATAAAATGCTACATGGTTAACCCGGTAATTTCAGCCTGGAGCGTAACAAACAAACATCCACACACACGCACACACACACACATTTTTATATCAATACATCTTCACGAACTACGTTACGTACAAAATAAATTTGTCTAAAAAGGTTCACAAATGCACGTGTCTGTAAAGCAATGAGAAAAGTGCAATAAGGCAAAACAAGGGTGCTCCAACTAAGTTAGGTCAAGAATCCCTTAAACTTTGTGAACTTTCACAGTCGAAGTTAAACAAAGGCACCATGTTTTATTGACTGTTGGCAAACTATCTGTAGGGCTACGTGATACGTCGGAATGGCAATTTACTAGATATCGAAATATTAGTGTACGTTTACTATCTGAGTGCACGGATGGCGTAGTGGTTTAAGCGGTCGCTTCTCCGCTTTAAACTGCGCTGGTGTTGTGGGTTGTATCCCCACACAGGACAAAGGTGCTTATTCTGTTTAGCGTACGCGCGATAACATTTATCACCGCGAGACAGCACTATTGGTCGTTCAAAATGTAAATGCAAATATATTTAATCTTGGCTTCATAAATATATATATAAAAACTCAATCTTCTTTAAACATTACGATGTTTACAATACAAAACAAATATGATGAAAATGTGCCTGACCATAAAATCTTACAATATATGAAACCTTGCCTGTCAAAAGGGACAGTGTAAGTATTGTTTTGGCTTGGTAGTTAGCTTTATGTAAATCTGGCCGAATATCCGGTGACGTCAGCAAAGTTGTGCCACGTGTCAAGGTTTATTGGGTGTTCGCAAACATTTGATCAAGGCTGGTGTTAGCCAGTATATCATCCTTTTATGGGCTGGTAACAGCGGAAACTTGGTAATTTGTTTTACTTTCAGTGATTGCATTAAAGCGTTTTACTTACTTTCGTAACGTTACGTAAAAAAAAACCTGTTGATTTTTGCAAGCGGCAAAATTTCTGTGTATAACAATGGCACTTTGAGTACTTTGTGCAAATGCCTTCACGATATTTTAAAGCTTTACATCAAAGACTAAAGCAGCGTAACTCTATTTTGTCCGTCCGTTTGATAAACTCAAAACTATAGATTTTTATGCGGTTTCCATAAAAATAAACAATGATTCGGGACAATTCAAGAATTTTTTAACGGGATATAATCCCACCCAGGATCTACAGCGGTAACCAACTGAAAGGCACCGTGCATGACACACGGGCAATCCCAGGGAGAGTTAAAATTGTCTTGGAAGCCGCAACGAATTTAATCAGAAGTATATAGTTGGAGTTGGAAAGTATGTATCTTTACTTCCCTCCAAAGCAAAGCGGGAGACTGAGTAATGCCAAATATAGACAAAGTGTCTATATGGAAAGAGTGTAGACACCACGGAAAGTGACAAAACTATATACATTTCAAGAATATGGAAGGTTTAAGTATAACAATATTTCAAGGTTAATCATATCTCGCAGCCGGAGCTAATAAGATCTCAAAATGCAGTTTACAGAAAAATATGCAAAAAGTTTTATGGCAGATTTGGCACAGAATCATGTCCATTAAACGCTACAGAGTACGCCTAGTTACACATCAACCTATTCAATTCCAGTATAAACTGGTCTCGCATTGCACAAGAAGTCGTTACCATGCGCAGTGGCGTAATTATACCATCGGGGGCCCGTGGCAAAAATATTGGGTGGGCCCTAGTAAAAATCATTACGTTTGTAGAGGAACAGAGTGTGATGTTCTTCCACCACAAAGGAAGGATCCTCCGACCAGGCTCGGTGGTATTGCCTGGCGGACAGCTGTCCGACGGTAGCTTATTGGAAGTGGTATGTATGTATACTCTCTGTGAACACTTCGTTATCGCGATTCAGCACTCGTCGACATATGTCACGTGATTTTGTGCGGATACCGCCACACGTTGAAGGCGCTTACCAATGATTCAGTACTGGAATGCACATATTTTTCACTAGATTTTTAGAAAGAAAAATTATCTTACGCGATTTACTGGAAATTGCAAGCTCGCCCTACTTTAGTACCGTGAAAAAAATGCAATCAATGGATGCGTTTTATAATTATTATTTTTAGATGAATGCGTTTGAATCTTGTTTTTTTTCTGATAAATTGTGTTTAGTTATTTTCGAGATGCCACATCTTGGGCACGGGCCTCTAGGTCCGGGGGCCCGTGGCATTTTGTCACCCCTGACCATGCGAGACCCGCCTATACTGGCAATGTACAGCTTGATATGTAGCTTTGATAACTCAGAGTGATGCCAGCTCATCTGTTATCTCTTGAACAGTAAATGTTTTCCGCAGCCGACATTTACGACCGCGTGGGGGGACGAATGGCTTATACCTCGTAAGTTTTTATTTTATTTTCAAGTATATTAAGTTATTTTTAGATTGCACTTACGCTAAATGGTTGGTAGCGGCGGGTTTATTATGTTTCCTGAGTGCATAGACGTCAATCTAAATCTGCTACGGAGTATCTGGCTGGCTGAATCTGATCTCTATTAATTTTGTAAAAATAAAGTTTGTTTTCCGAAAAATATTTTATTTATAAAATTATTATATATATTAAAATTATAATTTATTTATAAAAATTAAATATGAATCTTGAATTTTATTGTAGTCAGTTTTTCGTTGTTGACTACATCGGGTTGGTCATATTTAGTAGTAGCTAAGCCTTATGTTTATAGTATTATTTACGCTTCGTTTTAAAATGCTTAATTAAATAATTTAAAACTAATATCACGTGACGTTGAAACAACAATTAGACCCAGTTTCCACTAAAGTGAAGCGGCGAAGAGCTAAGAGGATGTCTTGAATAACCAATCAGATTTCGTTATTTCCTCATCTCCTCTCTGATCCACTTCGTTGGAAATGGATCAAGCCCAGAGGAGAGCACAGAAGTCTCAGTTTGAATAGAGTTTTTTTTATGGTGGATAGGCACGCGTTTGACCACGATCTCGTCTAATGGTAAGTGATGATGCGGTCTACGGTGGAGCACGCTTACCTATGAGATACTTATTAACTCTTGCTTTGAAGAGATCCAAGTTGTACTCATGCGGAAACACAGACTCAGGCAAGGCGTTCCATTCTTTGGCAGTTCGCATAAGAAATGTAGAGGCGAAACGCTTAGTGCGTATTGGTGGAATATCTACCTTGAAGCGATGCCTGAGTGCCGTTTGTCTGGTAGTCCGATGGTGATGGTGAGTTCTGTGCAGCCGACGCCCCTTGCCGTTGCGCTGCGTGCTACTACTTATCTCCGCTCCTCTCCTCTTCACTATAGTGGAAATTACCTGTCAACCTCGGCGCACTTCGCCACTCCGGTCTTCTCTGTTTTGGTGGAAATTGGGCCTTAGTATTAGTCTACATATCATTCGCTGTCATCATCATCAAGATTAAACCCCTCGTAGTCCACTGCTGGATATAGGCCTCTCTCAATGTGCGCCACAACACCCGGTCCTGCGCCTTCCGCATCCAGTCCCCTCCAGCGACCTTCTTCAGGTCGTCAGTCCACCTGGCAGGGGGCGTCCCACCTTACGGTTACCGATTCGCGGTCTCCATTCCAGGATTCGTTTGCTCCATTATGGCTCATTCGCCGTGCCTTTTCCTAATTACATTGGGTTCGTCTTCTAGAGTAACGGATTCAGCTGAATATCAGTATTTTACGTGGTGCAACTACCATCAGACAACTCAGTACGAGGCGATACCACGATACGTTTTACTAGACTCTTCCATCATTACTTCATTTCTTTTCTAATTGGTCAACTGTGTCACCTAATAAGTCTACATTACGTTTTAGCATTATGTGCCAACAAAGTTCTAATTCTACTAAATTAATATAGTTTCATGCAATGTCTCACACTAACGCACCAACGTCTATATTTGCGTCCTTGTCAACGTTTAACCAGACGGAGTCGGTATTCTAATGGCCTAAACTAATTAGTCCCCAAATAGCCTAATGTCATACCAAGTTCGCCTGCCTCGCAAAAATAAATGAACGCTGCCTTTTAGAGCCGTACCATTAGCTTTTTGCCACACAAACGTAATTGAAAATTAGAACCTTTTTAAGTACCTCAAAACAAACACAAAAGACATATCTGAAACGAAGTTGAAACCTTAAAACCTAGTCTTAATGAATAAAAGCTGCCCAAAAAGTCCATGGTAGTAAAAAGTTGAACTCGTAAAAAAACACTGCCATCTGACAAACACAAAAGACATATTTAATACAAAGTTAGCAGTTTATCAGCCCCGGTATTTCCCAAGACAGACGAAGAAAATTTTCTGCTAGCTAGAGGGATTTTACTTTTTTATTTAAATGTGCCAGTATTTTGTTGAAATGTACACTGGGGTACACATCAACCTATACACTTTCAGTACAAGTCTCGTATTGTATGAGAAACCTTTTCAATGCGGGACCATCTTATGCTAGAAAATGTATTACTAGATGCGTAGCCGAGTGTACTGTCGGCGCTGTTCTCACATCCTTCCCGTTATTGTTCCTTTTCTGTAGCTTACAATGCGCTCTACTCTATGAATATTTTATTTCGTGAAAAGAACGTTTTGGCGAGGAATGAGGATGAATACTTGACCGGTTTTTGGCTATTTACTTTCAAGGGACTGATTTTTTGTTTGTTAGAATCCTATTGATAGGAAAGTTACGGCTAGGTAGGTAGGTAGGTAGGTATAAACAAGACAAGAAATAATATAATTATGTATTAAGGAACAATAAATGCTCGAACCATTTTTAAATTAGGTGCTTTTCTAACAGTAATGATACGCACTAAAAACAGTCGATAACATTTTTGACTTGCAGTGGGACTTGAACTCGAGACCTTTGGATTCGGTCCAATCGTTTTCCTAACAGAGCTATCTAATCCAGTTCAAGTAATTTTTTTTTCAGATTTAAGCGACAGATTTCTAAGCATGGCTGAATAATACAGAGGTTATCTCATAATTAATAGATAATAATCCTTTACATGCTGGTGCAGGGCTTACACCTGATTGGAAAATGCAAAATTTGTTGAACTTAATCACGGTTTTTTTAAATATCGAATATTATCGAAATTGGTTAATTAATCCGTTAATTATGGGACACTGTATACCTATGTAATGTAAAATGAGTGAGTGGTTTTGATGCCCAGTTCGGGCAAAAGTTTTATTCGGGATTTTTCTGTCCGCAAATTCTCAATAGCAGTTCGGCATAAAATTGTGCCCGGTGGATGGCGATACGTGAAATGTGGGTGATAAACACATCTGCACACCCTATTGGTTAAAATAGGCGTGATGTTACGTTGAGGATAAAATGTAAACAAAATACAAACTCAGCATCCTGAGTACGAATCGTACACATCGTGATAAACACTCTCCTCATCCTTAACGACGTGAAAGGGTGTCGATTTTATCCGATGGATTTTAAGAGCCTTTCTCACATTCCAAACGCGGTAAAATGAGAAACATCATGACAATGTATATAAATATACCAAGCAATTCTCCAATTCGAAAAAATCATATGGCTTTTGGATTTTATTTTCACGTATATTTTCAAGATTTAATTAGATACGTAATTGTAGGCTATATTCAATAATTTATAGGCGAATTGTCGGAAACAAGTTTACATTAAAATCTCCAATTATCAGTGTAATATACTGTAATATTTTTGGAATGATATATATATATACAGGGTTATTGGGTAAGTCGACCTAGATCCGTTAAGAGGTGGTAGTTCCCATCATTTCTGACTGATCTGACTATGAAACACCCCACCCTAAACCTAACCGTTTTCGAGATATTGGACTTAGAAGGTTTTTTTTAAAAATATCCCGATTTCTTAACTATAGCCTATTTTTTTTGTATCCTATGCCTTTTATTTTTTTTTAATTCTGATTTTTGTGTGCCAGATAAGTTTGTTTATAATTCTCAGCCCAAAAAGTGCAAGTATCTGAACCAATGGGATCGTAGTAGACGATTGATACCGTAAAAAAGTAATTAATTTGAAAAAAAAAAATTGTTTCTTTTAGTAATATTTAAAAAAAAATCTATGGCGTTAGTTCTGCAGATGTTTTAAATAATATCTACGTTCCATTAGCTATCCAACAAGGTATCACAAGCTAGGGTCTTATCACAATTCATAGAAAAAAAATCGATAAAAGGCTCCCAGGTAGTAAAAAAAAACAATGGTACTTAAGATTAAACTTCTCTTTTGGGCCAGGAAAGGAAATAAAACAATACAAATAATTATTAAACAACATTTATTTAAATTTATAAATCTTGTTCTACATGGCCGCCTCTGTTTCGCACACATACTCTCATTCGGTGTCTTAGTCCGCTTTTTACTACTACAGTCGTTAAGTCTCTTCGAATTTCGTCAGCAGCCTCAATAATCTTCTGTCTTAATATGTCAATAGTTTCAATTGGATTATTCTCATTGTAGACTAATGTCTTCATGTGTCCCCACACATAAAAATCCATGGGAGTCAGGTCAGGACTTCTTGCTGGCCACGGTATGGGTCCACCTCTTCCGATCCACCTATTAGGATACTCGTTGTCTAGCCATTCCCTGACCCCTCTTCTGTAATGTGCAGGGCAACCGTCGTGTTGGAACTTCATGTTTCTAATCAGATTTAGGGGTAAATCCTCTAATAAATTTGGTAACTCTTCTCTTAGAAAATGTTCGTAAAATTCTCCGTTTAAATTATCAGGTAGAAAGAAGGGCCCAATTAATTTGTTTGCTATGATTCCCATCCAGACATTTAAACTAAATCTTCTTTGTGCGGCTTTTGTCCTCTTCTGGTTAGGATTTTTTTGCGCTTTTGGGGCCCAATAATGAGCGTTGTGGTAATTTGTAATTCCATCTTTATCAAATTTTGATTCATCTGTCCACAAGATTTGTTTTAAAAATGCTGGGTCTTCTAAATCTCCATGAAGCATAAATCTACAAAAGTCTAACCTCCTCACTGGATCTCCCTCTTCGATAACATGTACTGGCGTGTAGTGATAGGGGTAGAGGCCTGCAGTATTCACCGTAAACCACACTTTCCACTGCGAGAGTCCAAGTTCTCGGGCAACAGCATTAGTTGAAGTAGTTGGATCCGCTCTAAACCGTTGAACTATTTGATTATCTTCATCTTCATCATCAACAATGATCCGTGGTCGGCCTAGGTCTGCTCGACGCCTTAAAACAGAGCCAGTCTCTCTGAGTCGCCGGTAAGCGCCGTCAAAGACAGTGACATCCGGTATTCGGCGGCCGGGATAACGTGCAATGTATTCGTCACGAGCTCGTGCAGAAACACCATTGCAGTACCCATAACAAAGTAGAATATCCGCGTATTCCTCGTTCGTGAAGGTTGCCATCTTCAACAGTTCCAATTCAGAAGCACAATTCAAAGTCCAGTTAACAAGCACAGTCACAATTTGTAGGAAACAGTCCAGAAATACAAGCCAAGTCGGGTAAGAAATGAAGAGCACTAAATATCGCATCTACTACGGACGAATCACGGAAGCAGACTAAAACGAAACAATAACAACAAATTGGCCGGGATTATTTTATCTCGCTTGCACCTGGTCAGTTTGTCCCGCTCGCACGCACCACAGCTCCGTGGAAGAACAATAGGACCAAAGAACCCAAATTTGTACTGCTACCTGAGAGCCTTTTATCGATTTTTTTTCTATGAATTGTGATAAGACCCTAGCTTGTGATACCTTGTTGGATAGCTAATGGAACGTAGATATTATTTAAAACATCTGCAGAACTAACGCCATAGATTTTTTTTTAAATATTACTAAAAGAAACAATTTTTTTTTTCAAATTAATTACTTTTTTACGGTATCAATCGTCTACTACGATCCCATTGGTTCAGATACTTGCACTTTTTGGGTTGAGAATTATAAACAAACTTATCTGGCACACGAAAATCAGAACTAAAAAAAAATAAAAGGCATAGGATACAAAAAAAATAGGCTATAGTTAAGAAATCGGGATATTTTTTAAAAAACCTTCTAAGTCCAATATCTCGAAAACGGTTAGGTTTAGGGTGGGGTGTTTCATAGTCAGATCAGTCAGAAATATTGGGAACTACCACCTCTTAACGGATCTAGGTCGACTTACCCAATAACCCTGTATATATATAATTATATAAGAAATTATAGAGGAGCTTATAATTCATACTCCAAATATCAAGATGACACAAAAGAAAGCATGTCTTTGATATATTTTTTAAAATCATACAAGTTTTGAATAGTTAAGGTTAAATTTTATAATGATACTAGCTGTTGCCCAACGGCTTGGTCAAATTGGCCTAAAAAGCTAATTTTTGATATGTTGTAGCATTTTATCTATCTGTATAAATCCATGCAATTTGCCCACATTTATCTTGGGCTTATTAGGTCATGAAGAACTCCGGTGATTACTGATAAATATGTAGCAAGCTAGCCGTTGTGAGTTGAGCCCTAGAAAATAGCGCGTCTATATAATAGACACAAACGAATTGCAATGAATGTCAGTCAGGTCGGTTAGCCAAAGAGCTATTGCGTTATGAATGAATATTATATCCGCATTATCATCAAGTTTTGAATATTATTTTATTAGTACAACTCCTAATTCAAAAAACTCAGTTCAATAACATTACGTTATTGAACTGAGTTTTTGGAAATATCACTCTCCAAGGGATTGAATTAGGAGTTGTACTAATAAACTAAATTTAACCCTTACATTGTAAGGGTGGAATTAATTCTACAAATACTTCCCTCTTTAACTAAATTTACCCCCTTAAGGGAGTGTAATTTTCAAAAAAAAAAATTATTGTTAATTAATGTCGTGTAGGGAACAAACGTGCAAAATTCCGTGCAATTTACCTTATTCCCATATAAACTTACAACTACTAATTCAATCCCTTGGGGAGTGATATTTCCAAAAACTCCGTCCTTACAGTTCAATAAAATTTAAAAACACGACGAAGAAGAAGAAGATTACGTTAATCTTCTTCTTCTTCGTCGTGTCGATGGCTGAGTCAAATTTTATTTTATCTTGCCATCGTGGTGAAAGGATTAGCCAATTTGCTTTGGAGAACTCGCGAATTGCCCAGGGTGCGCCGGACGTAAGAAATCGTTGTGTACGTCACTCGGGGAGGCTCCTTTCATGCACGCCTAATAACGTAATGTAAGGGATCTATGTGCTGATTTTCATGCATTTTGCTTTCTAATTGACGAGCTTCCTACATAAATTTACACCACCTAATTTACCTCCTTAAGGATAAAATACAAAGATAAAACATATAACAGTTTTTACGTGATGCGCGTCAAACATACAGACTGTCAGGCCGACAAAAATTATATTAAAATATAATATAATTTTTGTCTGCCTGACTTTTGACTCTTAATGAGCTAAAAGTCAGGCAGACAAAAAATGTTTTCGCTTCTACTGCAGTGCTGTTATAAAGACTGCTTTTATAAATTGTTCTTAATAGTAGATTGTATCATAAGGGAGCAAAATAATATTTTTAGGGCGAGGGCGCTTTTTTGAATCCAGAGCGAAGTGAGGGATTCTAGAGTAGAATCCCGAGCGTAGCGAGGGATTCTATAGTAGAATCCTGAACGTAGCGAGGGATTCAAAGTACGTCGCCCGAGCCAAAAATATATTTGCGCCCGAGTCATACACTCTACTTTTCATCACCCATATGAGAAAATAAAAGATGCCTCATATTTTCTTATAATATATTATTATTTAAAAAAAATAGAGTTACAACTAAAATTAAATGTAACTATCAAATAATTAAATAACTAAAAATTTATATTTACATTTGAGACGTTTTCGCAATGGTGAAAATTTATTTTTTTTATTCAGCCGGGGCAACGAGTCTATGGGCCGTCGTATTAGCAGCCAGTCATTCAAACTATATTTGCGTTCGATTCCCTCGGCGCTGAACACTAAGATGTTCCAAATTCAAAAAGTGTGCCTAAAAGTACTTTTAATCCCGCTTAACGGGGATTAAAAACTCATTATTGCCCGCTCAAAGTTCCTTACTGAAAACACCAACTTTGGTCGCATTTAAAGGCGAACCAAGTCGTCTTTTTCGAATAGGTGGGATGAAAATATCTTCAACGCACATACATGTCACATTTTCTATTCTATTACATATAATGATGATATTTCAGAACGAAGGGTAAGTGCGTTATATTGTTCCATACAAAAGGTTCATTTTCAAGAGCTTTAAAAGCGTTTCGAGGTCCAAGTAAGCATGGGCCAATACGACGTATTGATTTTGAGTCACCACACTTGGCACGGGGTCCAGTGTAAGACGGTATATAGATTAAATATCATGCCAACCGACATAGGAATAAAACTGTACGTAAGAATGACTTTGTATGATAATAATATGATGGTCAGAATATACCTATCATTATTTTAAGTGTATCAAAGCGAAATAGTAGTTAATAATATATGTTTATGTATATAGCGAACAGAAAGGGGCGGGTGAAACATAAAAAGAAAATGCGTGATACTTTCACTAACAGAAATACTTTAAATGTCACATAGTACAAAACACGTCAAAATGTCATCGATCTTAACTACATGAAACTTGTCGATTTACCCGGTTTCAACTTATTTATTGCAACAACATATTTTCATTTTTACAATTTTCAGAAACGTGAGCGAGCCTGATATTTGACACCATGAAAGACTGCATGCTATATTTTATTGGCAGTGGTAAATCGAGCACGAACATTTTTATTCCATTTTAAAAGAAGCGCTGTTCCGCAGAATTTATGGCTTAAATTCAAATAGTATTTAATAACAATTGTTTATGGCTTAAATATTCTTATCTAATTGATTGAAAACAAACTAACTAGCATTGCCGAGCTATCGATAAATTTCATAATCAATAATTTTCATCTTAATAATTACTTACTTACTTGACAGCAGGAGATATGAAGAGTATGTAACACGCTTTTATTTTGGTTATGGATTGAATGATTTTCACCTTTTAAGTGCAATCAAAATAAAAGCTTGTTTTTAATACTTATTTTCTTTTCAATTTATATTGTATTTTTAACTTTTTAGTATCTGTTTTTCATGATGTGCAGGATCGGCGCTCTTCAACATTTGGCAGCGAGGGTCGCTTGACAATGACGCCGGTTGGCTTATTTCTCTAAGATACAACCTACTTAATTTTTTTAAACAAGTTTAGGCACGCTATTTTACGAACGCATTTTTGTCTTGTTCCCCGATACAAAAATGTGATATAAATGCGTCAAAATCTGACCCTAGTATAGTAGCCCTTCAGCCGTGGATTTGTATTCAAAACCCAACTCAGTTATACGTAATCCGCATACCAAACCAAACTACTGACGCGTTAACATGAACAATAAATCAAATCAAATCCATTTATTTGAATTATTTGCTATGTGGCATCCAAGCGGGATCAATATCCAATTTTGTCTGACCTGAAACCAATAATCACTCTTTACAACATTGAGTAACGATTCCTAATTTGCTTTTATTTGAGCCCGTGATAAATTGCCGGATATCAAAATATAGGCACACAATATAGGTACACGATGTAAGGACGAGTACACATTGTTTTAGTTTAGATCCAGAAGGAATTACCGGCTAGTATGTTGACCGGATCTGACGTCATACGGATGATATAGATTATCAAAATTGTGGTGTTCGTTACTCTAGCACCATTCTTGTGTGGTGAAAGTGGTTAGTTAATTCTTTTCCCATCAAAATAGCCAGCGTTGACCACAAGTAAAAAAAAACTGGATGCTATTAAGAAATCAGAAATTTAATCATTTATTTCCACGGACCCTAAAAGTCGCTTGAACACGTCATAACAAACATCAAAATACAAAATTTTAAAATGTAATAAAAGTTAACTAATTAATTATTTTTTTTTGATGTAGCTGATTTGCTTCACTGTGTGACGTGTGTGTGTTACGTGTGTTTTCAAGTATTTGGTATAACATATAACATCTTTCATAGGATTAAATTTAACCCCAGACCTCGTGGTAAAAGGCGCATACAACTAGACCATCGAAGCAGTCTTTGAATGCAATTTAAATAGTTTTTAAAATTGAAACAGAAGTCTTTTTGCAGTCAAAATTTCTATCTAAATTATTTAAGATATCCTTCCATGTAGCATCGCCGTGAGACATCCTGTATAACCGATCCGGTTCATTTGCTGTCTCTACCCTATCCATCCTTTATAATCAAAAGTTGTTTCAGGCATAATCAATCATGTACTCATACATTGATGTCTACGTCATAGCGTACTATATTTTTTATGGCTCGTAAAATGGATTACGCTCTTACAGTTCATTTTCTACAACACATAGCTCAGTCGTGCAGACGGCTACATAGAGAGCTATACATTTCCATTATAAGATGGTCTAGCATCGTATAGGCTTTCACAAGACCAGCTTATACAGGAAATGTTAAGCTTGATGTGTGGCCATGTGTACAGCGAATGAGGAGGTAAATATTGATGTACTCCATTCTTCTAAGTAAGTACTTTTTTCTGAACATTGATTGTCAATGGCTTTGATTAACGGTCGGCTATGATACTTAATAATATAAATAGCTAAACATTCAAAAACAAACACGGCACCTATTATTATTTATTTATTTATTTGATTCAGGCATCATGGCCCATATTAAATGCACTAATACAATATTAAAATAAAATATAAGTACTATATATAAATATACTTAATTATAACTATTTCACACGTTCCGTTCGCGACATGTGACGCGCAGTGTCGGATAAGCTGCCCCGGAATCGCCAGGCATTAACTAAACTAACATAGATGTTAAGTTAAACTAACACATTATGGATAAAAAAAAGTTTTTTTTTTGTATGTCTGTTTGTATCGGCTAATCTTCTAAAAGGCTAAACCGATTTTAATAAAAAAATAAATGCCGTTAACTGACTACAAGGCGCGTAACATAAGCTACTTTATATTGATGTACCTACCTAGCAGACGAAACCTTGGGCGAAAGTTAGTTTGTTTGTTTGATGGCGCTAATCTTGAGATATGGTTGGATCTTGATAATTCTTTTTGTGTTTGATAGTCTAACTCACAATAAAAGTCTTAAGATACTTAACATTACGCTAAACTCCACGCGAGCGCAACGCAGAAAGCAGCTACTATTTCACACAACGAATGCCACGGGGACAAACTCGCGTGCAAAAGCTATTTACAATATATTGCACCAACGTTATACATATCTTTGCCCTCATTTATGTCGAGTAGACAGAAAGTTTTGGGGCTGGCGTCATGGCCTTAAGTCCTGCGGCTAGGCAAGCAAAGGGATCTGTTTTTGTTTAATTTGATGACGTCATTAGCGAAAGGGAGGAGGTCAATGTAAATACGACCCAAATTTAAAGACGAAGTCGCTCGTTGATGGATGTGTTTGTTTTTTTGGTGGTCGGCTAAGAATTTTGGGTATATTTTCAGCTGTACATACCTAATAAGAACGAATCTCTTAATTGTAGCCGCGTCTCTGCAGATAGTACAACACTATGTCAAAATCTAGTGACTTAGACCTAAGCACCTCACTATCCGTATTTAAACGCAATCTCCAAGATGCAATGAAAGCAACATGAATTTGATCGATAACTTAAAATTGATTTTCGAACCTCAAGTAAAATAAAGTCCTATTAAAAAATAATAATATTTTCTTTCTAAATTTTAATGCTATGTTTTGATCTCATAATATGTAATTTTTCATTTTAATTTTATTCTTGAACTTTTTATCTAATGTTTGTGAGCTGTGGTCTCCTTTAATTGAGAGAATAAACTAAAATGTTTCATTGTGTTTGTTATATGACTATAATGTGTATAGCTCTTGTTGGAGATCCATAATTAATTAAACAAATAAATAAATAAATTGTATTCCTAACGTCAAATAAAAATAAACCAAAGAATTAAACCGCCTTCAAAAATACTCTAAAAAGCAAATAACTTGAAAAGTCAGTTTGAAAATATTGATGTCAGTGCTCATAAATTGAAAATTAGAAAAACTTGCGACAAAATATCCATTGCGCCACGGCCGCTCCAAAATATTTCACAACGGTAATAAATGTGCTGAAGTATTTCTCAGGTTTCTGAAGAACCAATTGATCCGCTGCTAATGGGAAGCGGTCGGATACGGAAGTGCGGCGCGGAAACTTTCTACTTTTCATCACCCATATGAGAAAATAAAAGATGCCTCATATTTTCTTATAATATATTATTATTTAAAAAAAATAGAGTTACAACTAAAATTAAATGTAACTATCAAATAATTAAATAACTAAAAATTTATATTTACATTTGAGACGTTTTCGCAATGGTGAAAATTTATTTTTTTTATTCAGCCGGGGCAACGAGTCTATGGGCCGTCGTATTAGCAGCCAGTCATTCAAACTATATTTGCGTTCGATTCCCTCGGCGCTGAACACTAAGATGTTCCAAATTCAAAAAGTGTGCCTAAAAGTACTTTTAATCCCGCTTAACGGGGATTAAAAACTCATTATTGCCCGCTCAAAGTTCCTTACTGAAAACACCAACTTTGGTCGCATTTAAAGGCGAACCAAGTCGTCTTTTTCGAATAGGTGGGATGAAAATATCTTCAACGCACATACATGTCACATTTTCTATTCTATTACATATAATGATGATATTTCAGAACGAAGGGTAAGTGCGTTATATTGTTCCATACAAAAGGTTCATTTTCAAGAGCTTTAAAAGCGTTTCGAGGTCCAAGTAAGCATGGGCCAATACGACGTATTGATTTTGAGTCACCACACTTGGCACGGGGTCCAGTGTAAGACGGTATATAGATTAAATATCATGCCAACCGACATAGGAATAAAACTGTACGTAAGAATGACTTTGTATGATAATAATATGATGGTCAGAATATACCTATCATTATTTTAAGTGTATCAAAGCGAAATAGTAGTTAATAATATATGTTTATGTATATAGCGAACAGAAAGGGGCGGGTGAAACATAAAAAGAAAATGCGTGATACTTTCACTAACAGAAATACTTTAAATGTCACATAGTACAAAACACGTCAAAATGTCATCGATCTTAACTACATGAAACTTGTCGATTTACCCGGTTTCAACTTATTTATTGCAACAACATATTTTCATTTTTACAATTTTCAGAAACGTGAGCGAGCCTGATATTTGACACCATGAAAGACTGCATGCTATATTTTATTGGCAGTGGTAAATCGAGCACGAACATTTTTATTCCATTTTAAAAGAAGCGCTGTTCCGCAGAATTTATGGCTTAAATTCAAATAGTATTTAATAACAATTGTTTATGGCTTAAATATTCTTATCTAATTGATTGAAAACAAACTAACTAGCATTGCCGAGCTATCGATAAATTTCATAATCAATAATTTTCATCTTAATAATTACTTACTTACTTGACAGCAGGAGATATGAAGAGTATGTAACACGCTTTTATTTTGGTTATGGATTGAATGATTTTCACCTTTTAAGTGCAATCAAAATAAAAGCTTGTTTTTAATACTTATTTTCTTTTCAATTTATATTGTATTTTTAACTTTTTAGTATCTGTTTTTCATGATGTGCAGGATCGGCGCTCTTCAACATTTGGCAGCGAGGGTCGCTTGACAATGACGCCGGTTGGCTTATTTCTCTAAGATACAACCTACTTAATTTTTTTAAACAAGTTTAGGCACGCTATTTTACGAACGCATTTTTGTCTTGTTCCCCGATACAAAAATGTGATATAAATGCGTCAAAATCTGACCCTAGTATAGTAGCCCTTCAGCCGTGGATTTGTATTCAAAACCCAACTCAGTTATACGTAATCCGCATACCAAACCAAACTACTGACGCGTTAACATGAACAATAAATCAAATCAAATCCATTTATTTGAATTATTTGCTATGTGGCATCCAAGCGGGATCAATATCCAATTTTGTCTGACCTGAAACCAATAATCACTCTTTACAACATTGAGTAACGATTCCTAATTTGCTTTTATTTGAGCCCGTGATAAATTGCCGGATATCAAAATATAGGCACACAATATAGGTACACGATGTAAGGACGAGTACACATTGTTTTAGTTTAGATCCAGAAGGAATTACCGGCTAGTATGTTGACCGGATCTGACGTCATACGGATGATATAGATTATCAAAATTGTGGTGTTCGTTACTCTAGCACCATTCTTGTGTGGTGAAAGTGGTTAGTTAATTCTTTTCCCATCAAAATAGCCAGCGTTGACCACAAGTAAAAAAAAACTGGATGCTATTAAGAAATCAGAAATTTAATCATTTATTTCCACGGACCCTAAAAGTCGCTTGAACACGTCATAACAAACATCAAAATACAAAATTTTAAAATGTAATAAAAGTTAACTAATTAATTATTTTTTTTTGATGTAGCTGATTTGCTTCACTGTGTGACGTGTGTGTGTTACGTGTGTTTTCAAGTATTTGGTATAACATATAACATCTTTCATAGGATTAAATTTAACCCCAGACCTCGTGGTAAAAGGCGCATACAACTAGACCATCGAAGCAGTCTTTGAATGCAATTTAAATAGTTTTTAAAATTGAAACAGAAGTCTTTTTGCAGTCAAAATTTCTATCTAAATTATTTAAGATATCCTTCCATGTAGCATCGCCGTGAGACATCCTGTATAACCGATCCGGTTCATTTGCTGTCTCTACCCTATCCATCCTTTATAATCAAAAGTTGTTTCAGGCATAATCAATCATGTACTCATACATTGATGTCTACGTCATAGCGTACTATATTTTTTATGGCTCGTAAAATGGATTACGCTCTTACAGTTCATTTTCTACAACACATAGCTCAGTCGTGCAGACGGCTACATAGAGAGCTATACATTTCCATTATAAGATGGTCTAGCATCGTATAGGCTTTCACAAGACCAGCTTATACAGGAAATGTTAAGCTTGATGTGTGGCCATGTGTACAGCGAATGAGGAGGTAAATATTGATGTACTCCATTCTTCTAAGTAAGTACTTTTTTCTGAACATTGATTGTCAATGGCTTTGATTAACGGTCGGCTATGATACTTAATAATATAAATAGCTAAACATTCAAAAACAAACACGGCACCTATTATTATTTATTTATTTATTTGATTCAGGCATCATGGCCCATATTAAATGCACTAATACAATATTAAAATAAAATATAAGTACTATATATAAATATACTTAATTATAACTATTTCACACGTTCCGTTCGCGACATGTGACGCGCAGTGTCGGATAAGCTGCCCCGGAATCGCCAGGCATTAACTAAACTAACATAGATGTTAAGTTAAACTAACACATTATGGATAAAAAAAAGTTTTTTTTTTGTATGTCTGTTTGTATCGGCTAATCTTCTAAAAGGCTAAACCGATTTTAATAAAAAAATAAATGCCGTTAACTGACTACAAGGCGCGTAACATAAGCTACTTTATATTGATGTACCTACCTAGCAGACGAAACCTTGGGCGAAAGTTAGTTTGTTTGTTTGATGGCGCTAATCTTGAGATATGGTTGGATCTTGATAATTCTTTTTGTGTTTGATAGTCTAACTCACAATAAAAGTCTTAAGATACTTAACATTACGCTAAACTCCACGCGAGCGCAACGCAGAAAGCAGCTACTATTTCACACAACGAATGCCACGGGGACAAACTCGCGTGCAAAAGCTATTTACAATATATTGCACCAACGTTATACATATCTTTGCCCTCATTTATGTCGAGTAGACAGAAAGTTTTGGGGCTGGCGTCATGGCCTTAAGTCCTGCGGCTAGGCAAGCAAAGGGATCTGTTTTTGTTTAATTTGATGACGTCATTAGCGAAAGGGAGGAGGTCAATGTAAATACGACCCAAATTTAAAGACGAAGTCGCTCGTTGATGGATGTGTTTGTTTTTTTGGTGGTCGGCTAAGAATTTTGGGTATATTTTCAGCTGTACATACCTAATAAGAACGAATCTCTTAATTGTAGCCGCGTCTCTGCAGATAGTACAACACTATGTCAAAATCTAGTGACTTAGACCTAAGCACCTCACTATCCGTATTTAAACGCAATCTCCAAGATGCAATGAAAGCAACATGAATTTGATCGATAACTTAAAATTGATTTTCGAACCTCAAGTAAAATAAAGTCCTATTAAAAAATAATAATATTTTCTTTCTAAATTTTAATGCTATGTTTTGATCTCATAATATGTAATTTTTCATTTTAATTTTATTCTTGAACTTTTTATCTAATGTTTGTGAGCTGTGGTCTCCTTTAATTGAGAGAATAAACTAAAATGTTTCATTGTGTTTGTTATATGACTATAATGTGTATAGCTCTTGTTGGAGATCCATAATTAATTAAACAAATAAATAAATAAATTGTATTCCTAACGTCAAATAAAAATAAACCAAAGAATTAAACCGCCTTCAAAAATACTCTAAAAAGCAAATAACTTGAAAAGTCAGTTTGAAAATATTGATGTCAGTGCTCATAAATTGAAAATTAGAAAAACTTGCGACAAAATATCCATTGCGCCACGGCCGCTCCAAAATATTTCACAACGGTAATAAATGTGCTGAAGTATTTCTCAGGTTTCTGAAGAACCAATTGATCCGCTGCTAATGGGAAGCGGTCGGATACGGAAGTGCGGCGCGGAAACGTGCCGAATAAGGACCGTCGCGCCGTGAGAGTTTTGTGATTCCACCGTGATAATGTCCGTCACGACCGTGAAGGCTATAAACCATGATAGAAGGGATTTTATTTTATTTTATTTATTTTAATCTTTATGCACATCACAAGTATACTTTAATATAAAATATATAATATATTAAATACATATAATCAGATAATACATAATTTAAACGTAAATATAAAATATAATATAATATATAGGCACACAGTAACATTTAATTTTTTAATGACTCTGCTGCTGCATTGCATTCATTGCACAGGAGATTATGTACTCTAGCTTTAAAGGCATCCCGGGTAGTCGCCATCCTGATCTCGACAGGGTGTGCATTCCAGATAAGGATAGACTGAATAAAGAAGGAAGAATGTACTAAACTCGAAGTACGAGAAGGAGATTTTAGCGTTAAGCTTGCACTTAATGGATCATTTACATGTTTTAAAACAGCTTTAAAGCAGCTGCCAGTACGAATAAAACAGTGTTCGCCCCTAACATAACCAAAACCACAATATTTTCCATTTCAAATCGAAGGTAAATTCAGCAACGTAAGGAGTTAAACACCCCTATTTCGCATAGATGGTGATAGGTGCACTTAAACACATCAAAAGATTGCAAATAATAATATAAAAATAAATAATAAGTAAAACTAAATTATACTAATTACAATGGTTTTTTATTTTAGCCCCTTGTATTTAAACCGGAGCTTAGATTAATTTTGAGCCAACTGTTTAGAATCAGATTAAAATCAATCTAAGTGCCAGCTCCAAACGGATTGCAAACTACTGAAGCACACTTTAAAATATAACTTATATAAATAATGTACACATTATTACTGATTACTCTTAATTTGTATTCATTCTTCTTCCTTCGTCGTGTCGATGGCTGAGTCAAATTTTATTTTGACTTGACATCGTGGTGAAAGTATTAGCCAATTCGCTTTGGAGAACTCGCGAATTGCCCAGGGTGCGCCGGACGTAGGCAATCGTTGTGTACGTCACTCGGTGAGGCTCCTTTCATGTATTCACTAAATCATGAACATACATAAATAAACATAACATCACGCCGATATAACCCGTAAAGGGGATCCCACGGGATACACGGTGAGCTTATTGCCAACCACTGGGCACAATTCCAACTCCATGCTGCTATTGAGAATTTTCTGACGGAAAATTTACAAATAACACTCTGTTCTACCCGCGAATCTAATCCAAGACCTCACGGTGAGAGGCGTATACGCTAAACACTTGACCAGCGAAGCAGACAGTAAGTAACTCATGAAAAATTCGATGAAAATTGAAGATTTTGATGAAACAAATGAAAACGACTTATAGTCCAGTACAACTTTGCTATTCGACTTTTTTCCATAGGACTTTTAGTTTTGCCGGAAATCGAGAAAAACCGTTTTTCAGCCTTAAACCCCCCCCCCCCTCATCCCCTTCCCGACCTCAGATCGCCTGTAAATTATTAAAATTATTATTTTTCCTTTCATTTTTATAATATTCTCCTCCTTTTATAATGGGTTTCGTCCTACTATTATTTTTTTTGGTTTTAAAAATTATCGACACTGCTCTATTATGTTGATGTATGCTTTTACAGTCTTTTACTAGAGAGAAAACATTGCCTGAGTATTTTTTTGAGGAGTTTTCAACTTTGGTTACTTGGTAGGTCCTTACAAATTTCAAAGGCAATGTACAAAAAAGCCTGCAAAAGTATTTCTAAGTGCTTCAAATGTCCAATTGATCCGCAACGGAGGTGGTTGGAACCGGAAGTGCGGCACAGAAACGTCATTAAGATGGCGCCGTGAGAGTTTTGTGATTCACGACCATGAACCAAGATGCGATCACGAGGAAAATCACAGCGTAGTTAAGTATTGAAGGACTGTAAGGCTGAAATGACCTTGAGTTTAATGGACAGCTAATGTGTTTTGTTCAGAAGTCGATACGCGGGCTTAAGCTGCATATTGAATTAACGAAGGTCGAATAAAATTCATAGAATTGACCCCTTTTTTATGAATTTATTACTAACACTTGTATGGAATAATAGGAGACTCAAAACAAATAAAAAATATGAAAAATACCGTTAAAACCATTCATACTAATTTATAATAGTGTTAATGACCATTTCAATTTAGAAACTAACATTCTAGGTAATATATTAATATGTGGTCTTATCTAAATATGTATATTAAAATTTATATAATAATATCTATAATATTCAATAAAATATTATGTTCTAAATCAAATTATATTGCTCTGTCTGTACCAACTCAATAGTTGAAAAGGTGATTTAAGCCATTATCGTGTGATGGATGAGTGTAAATTAATAAAGTGCTCTCTCAATATTTTCACTAACCCAATGGTTCATAAATTTGTATAAAGATGATATTACACCTACATTTATCGATGTCGATCAATGAACTTGATTTACTATCGATTTAAGAGCTAATAAGAGCGCACCATTGAACTCGATCAATATCGATTGACGTTGATGATGTAGGTGTAATATTTAACACCGTTAGTAGGTAGTACTCGTTATAATACATATATATATAAGTATACGTACATGATTTGCTTTTAATTTACTTTTGATATATTATATAAATTTTTCAAAAAAGTGTTATATGTAAATAAAATAATAAAAATATTCATTGGGCACAGTGCCTAACTATTAATAGTTCAAGAACGTCACTAGCATCACCTTATCAGATTTGTTTCATAAATCTTTGGCACTATTCTGTAAATAAATGTTACTTTCTCCAAAAATATTACTTGTAATCATATTCCATTCTTTAAAGTACCGCCGAACTCATTTGATTTAATGGTAGTCGATAAATTTTATAACTTTCAATCAAAATTTTATCGCTCCTGTAAATAGACGTAGGTAAAACGAAAAAATATTTTTTTCGTCTTCACGCACCTCTTTCGATAAACCAACATGTTATTAGTCACGAACTCGATTGTTAGAACTGCTGAATTTATAGCCGATTGTGTGCTAGTGTTAACTTTGCTGATAACATAAAGATCTTTCTCCTAGTATCATTCGATTTTTAGTGGGGAAATAATGATTACATAAATGATAACTATCACTGTGTACCGAAAATTTTAACAGTTTAATCAACAACTATGTTTGATTGACGATAACAACATTAATAACTCCAAAAACTACAAAAAACGAAAAAAAAAAACAAATCAAAAAGATTAAAAAGGGTCTAACAACGGAATTCAACTTAACTTTACAAAAAAAGATTGTAGGCACATTGCTGTTTCAACTTAAACTGCAGATTTATAAATCCACTATAGTTTCGTTACCACAGAATTTTATTCTTATTTTAGCTAGAAATCCGTCCAAATTCAAATTTAAATTCAAATCATTTATTTTCATAGGCCCTAGGAGGCGCTTGACCACGTCAAAATATTACAAACAAATGATATAAAAATAAATTATAAGTAAAACTAAATTATACTAATTACAATGATTTGAATAAATAATAATTTGATTGATTTTAATCCAACTGTTTAGAATCAGATTAAAATCAAACTAAGTACCAGCTCCGATGGGTATTGCATTATGAGAAGAGCTGGTGAGAACTCACGTGCACCATCTTTTCAAATGAAATGAATAAAATATTACAATTATCATACATATTGCAAGACACATAAAAAGAGCAGTTCATTTCCAAATACTGTTATCATTTAGTCCTTTTCAATAAACATTCTTGTGCTTGTGCAAACTGTAGAATGCTTGTGTTAATATTTGGCCTGTGAAAATTATTCTAAAATTTGTAGAATTTTCGAGAATACACGTACGCATGAGTTCGCGAGAATTTGTTTTTTGAACTGTTTGTTCTCAAAACAAATTCTAACAACCAAAAATATATATCAACAGAAGGTAAATATTTGTTAATCTTTTTACAATAAATTTTATTAAATTAACACTTCTTAAACCAAATTAGAGAAATAACTAACTATGTACAAAAAAGACAAGGAACATGTAAAAAACAAATATATAATTTTGGCGTCAAAAAATACCTCCGCATCTATGTCAGCCGCGGGTAACGTGCCCAGAAGGCTGGCGGCATTGCCATGTTGGATGACAATGCTGATCCTTTGAGCAAGGTAGAAGCCAGCCTTCTGGTCACGTGAATAGTCAACTAAACGTTTGGCTTATTCTGCAACTAGTGAACGAGCGTCTCGACCCAAACGGAAGGTTCCCTTTTTAGTATAAAAAACGATTTCTATCATAGATTTAAAAGCGTAGCTCATACATCTACAGCTCATACTTTAATCCCTACTAATATTATGAAACTGAAAGTTTTTTTTTTTTTTTTTTTTTTTTCTCTTCCTCTTTAGTTATCAGCAATCAGTCGCAAGACTATAAGCTGGTTTGTTGCAAATCTTGGTAATTAAATTGGAGGGAGAGCGACCAGTGCCACTCTTCCCACTCAAAGGACATATTTTCTCTTCAGTCTTTTCACAGTGCCAGAAGAGTCCAGTAGTTGAGTCGCTAACGGATTTGGGTGCAGTGATAGCCTGTCAGCATATTGCTTTTTGTACTTATCAATTTCAGCAGATATTGTTGGAACATTTAGGTGGCTGTGAATTTCGTCAGTTTTTGAGAACCAAGGAGCATTCGCGATTGTTCTGAGGATATTATTTTGCATCCGTTGCAAACACATAATGTTGCTTTTGCAGGCTATACCCCACAGTGGAAGACCATATGTCCATATTGGTTTCAAGACCGAGGTGTATATCAGTAACTTGTTGTCCACTGATAGTGCAGAGTTTCTGTGCATCAGCCAGTGTAGATTTTTAAACTTAATGTTGATTTCGTCTCGCTTCTTTTTTAAGTGGACCTTCCAGGTTAGTTTGCGGTCTAGGTGGAATCCTAGATACTTGACGCAGTCTGTATCTGGCAAGAGATTGCTATCGAGATTCACAGATGGGCAGTTGTTTCTTCTCAAGGTGAATGTGATGTGCACAGATTTCTGGGCACTCGCTTGGATTCGCCATTTCTTTAGCCAAGTGGTTGTCTGGTCTAGTAGGTTTTGTAGTTTATAGCTGGCATTTAAAGGGGATTCATCACATGCAAGAAAGGCAATGTCATCAGCGTAAGTGGCAACAGTCACTTCGTCGGATATTGGAAGATCTGCGGTAAATATATTGTAAAGCACAGGTCCTAAGACTGAGCCCTGTGGAACGCCAGCTTCAATGTCATGGAGGGTGGATCTTGAATCACCCTGTTTCACTCGGAACGATCTGCCGGACAAGTAGGATGTAATTATGGGAAGGACCGAGTGAGGAAGCTTTTTCTTAACCTTACACAGCAGGCCTTTGTGCCACACACGATCAAATGCCTGCTGGACATCTAAGAAAGCAGCAGAGCAATATTGCTTCCTTTCAAAACATTGTCTTATTGTGTCATATACTCGGTGGACTTGCTCAGTCGTGGAGTGAGATTTGCGGAACCCAAACTGATGAGTAGGTATGATATCACTGTTATCCATAAAAACTTTTAACCTTCTGAGGAATATTTTCTCCCACAGCTTCGACAGGACGGGCGTTAAACTGATTGGGCGGTAAGAAGAGGCTTCGTGAAGTGGTTTGCCAGCCTTATGAATCATAATGATTTCTGATATCTTCCAAAGTTTCGGAAAGAAAAGAAAGAAAGAAAAAACATTTATTTCACAGACACACTCTGGACAACACAGTTGAAAACAAAAACAAACAAACAATCAAAGAAAAAAACAAATAAAATAAAAAAAAATAAAAAAAGAACATAACAAAAAATAGTACCTAGTATCTAAATCTAACTTAACAAAAACAAATTATCAAAAAAAAAATAAAAATTAAATTAGAAAAAAAAAAAAAAAAGAATAAACGGATTTTTCTCGTTTGCCTGTCACATCAGTCAGCGCTGTCCCGAGTGTCACCGCGAAAACGGGATGTCGCTCAGCGTTGTGCTGTAAAGCGCTTACATTGCTGCAAGACGCTTTACAGTGCTGGTATTCTGCGACACCCCTGCTGACGCCAGACGTCTAACAAAAACAGATAAACATAAATATATAAATCTAGAATAAATAAAACATTTAATAAAATATAGTGAATAAACATAAATGTATACAATATGAAGAAATATTTATAAATACATTGACACTATTCCTTTGCCATTGAGCCGGCAACAACAGCGACACTCGTGACGCACGCGCAGGCAGCTCGCCTATCGACCAATCAGCGTGAGCGCTACTGTCAAAGACGAACCACAGCTCGCGCTTTCTTTTCTTTCTTTCTTTCTTTCTTTAGATGCTTTGTTGAACGCTGTTCTGTCAAGCGGGTGGTGTGATTGATGCCAGATCCTTCTCAATCGCCTCTTTTCTACTATTTTTGTTTTAATATCTAGTGATACTTGTACTAGTGAGGATGATGGACATATGTATGGAGTATTTTTCCATGTTGCAGTTTGGATTAGGTTGGTGACATACAAACAGGCGTCTTCAATATCGTCATGTGTCTTAAGAGAGATGTTCAAGTTTAGGTTATCATTTAGGTAACTTCGGAATCCTTCCCAATCTGTTCTCCTGTTTGAAAGGCACTCCACAGGTTTTTCAGTTAGAATGTTACAACTCAAAGTAAGAATCACGGGGGTGTGGTCGGAAGACCCATCAAGGCTGGATTCGATAGCGGAGTAAAGATGACCAATACCTTTGGTTACGAAGAAGTCTAGTAAATCTGGTAGTTTTTTGGGATCCGAGGGCCAGTAAGTTGGTTCACCTGAGGACAGAACCGATAGATGGTTAGTGTCTAGAGAGTTTTTAAGAGAACGACCTCTGGGTAGGGTTGTGCGGGCGCCCCAAAAAGCATGTTTTGCATTCCAGTCACCTCCAGAAATAAATTTGCTTCCTAGTTGAGCAAAATAATGACTAAACATTTGCTCAGATATCTTGTGCTTTGGCGGGCAGTACACCGAAGACAAGGTGATGAAGCCTGCTCTATCCTCCAGCCTGACTGAAGTGGCTTGGATGTGTTCTGTTGAATAGTTTTCCACCAGAGAGTGCTTCAGATTGGAGCGGATGGCGATCGCAGAACCCGCATGAGCCTTGCCATTATCCGGATGCGGCGAGTGATAGATATTGAAACCTTTAAGATGGAAAAAGCTGGTCTTAGTGCCATGTGATTCGGATATTAGAACTACGTCGAGTTTGTTGGATTTTATCAGGGTTTCTAGTTCCAGGATGTTAGGTGCTAGTCCATTGATGTTCCACGTAGCTGAAACTGAAAGTAACTCTGTTTGTCTGCCTGTTACGCTTACACGGCTAAACTACTCACCCGATCTTAATAAACTCAGAAAAGATGAATGCAGCGTTTTAGGCCACTTTTATTTACTTCTTCTTCGTCATGTCGATGGCAAGTCAAATTTTATTTTGACTTGCCATCGTGGTGAAAGGATTAGCCAATTCGCTTTGGAGAGCTCGCGAATTGCCCAGGGTGCGCCGGACGTAGGGAATCGTTGTGTACGTCACTCGGAGAGGCTCCTTTCATGCACCCCGATTTTATTTACTGAGACCTAGGCACACCACACCTGTGTCCACAAAATATAAAACTAACAGAGGTTAGTTTTAGCAGTCAATATCATTATTTACTTTCTGTCACTTACTTGCCGTAGAACTAATATGCAAGCTTTGTTGCTTATGGACTCCTGGCATAGCGGAATTATAATAATATCAAGGGAGCCTTCTGTGCAAATGTTAAATAAATAACCCATCGTTTATGGTAGAAAAAACAAAGGGATAGAAATAACATGATCGTTTATCTCTAACTTCAGGGTACGGTCTTAGCAAGACCTTAATTTGCTATCAAAGGGCAATGAACTTGTGTCCATAGATCTCTAGGGATGTGTTCGTTCAGTCAGACGCTTATTTGATTTGGTTGGTGGATTGATCGTCTAGCCAGTTTATATTTTTTTACGAATTTGATACACCAGAGGCCCTTTTGTTTTTTTTTTTTGCATTATGTACTTAAACTTTTTTACGTGTGTATTTTTTTCATGCATTAATACTATCATTTTGATAAATGGACTTTATACAGACATTTACACAATGCAAATTTTACAAGGCAATTCTTATTCTTGTTTGTTTATCGCTATTAAAAAGACAGAGATGACAAAATAATTGTCTTGTAAATGAGCCTTATGGTATGTCAAATACGAAAAAAGACTTGTGGAAAAATAACCTTTACATGTTACTCGGCAATATATATTGAGTTCTTTATTAAATAAAATAACTTTAAATATCAAATCTGTAAAGATTATCACTTAAAAACTTGTCTATTAATATAGAATTAGTAATAGTTACGTGAGTAGAGGATTATCTTAAGCCTAAGACTGTCCATTCATTGCATTATCCTAGAGAGCCCGTTTAGAGTAGACTCCCGAGCGCCGTGTTTTCAGACTAACGTAATACTGGTGGTAGAGCTCTTGTGAATGAGCTCGAGGGCGGCAGCACCGCCGTCTCACCTTTAACCTGCCGCCAAATAGTAGTGCTTCCATTACTGTGTTCCGGTTTGGTGGTGAGATCAGGCCCTGAAATTACTGGCACATGAGGCATAACACCGTAGTCCTCAGCTGCAGCGACGCATCTATAATCTGCTTTTGTGGATTGTTGATGTCCATGGGCTGTTCTCCACTTACCATCAGGTGGACTACACGTTCGTTCGCTGTGGGCGTAGTATAAATAAAAAAAAATATGGGTTTCACTTTAATCGTTTCTTTATATCTTTTTTACAAACATATCATATCTTAAACACTAAAATGCATGTTTTTTCTAGCAATTTTGTCAAAAATGTTTTAATTCTTATTTGAATTATATACAAACTGAAAAATTTAAATTACAATTTTGAAAAAATGGGCGCCATCAAACATGCATTTTAGTGTTTTGGATAAGATTTGCTTATAAAAAAAGATAAATACTTTAAAATATCAAAGTTAGACACATATTACTTTTGTATGAAAACAGTAACTAACTAGACCTCGAAGATTCCATAGTTAGCGCGTACGTATCGATTTATAATTTTTAAACCAACATACCTTTTGTGGCGGTATCCGCACATAATAAATGACGGATGTCACACACGTGACATATGTCGACGAGTGCTGAATCGCGATAACGAAATGTTCACAGCAAGTGACTATAAATACCACTTCCAATACGCCACCGTTGGACAGCTGTCCGCCAGGCAATACCACCGAGCCTGGTCGGAGGATCCTCCCTTTGTGGTGGAGGAACATCACACCCTGTTCCTCTACACTTTGGTTTGACGCAGTAGATCAAAATCATCGCATCTAATAATAGATTAATCTTTCTGATCGGATGATAACTATGTATATATTGACCGTGCATTTTGTGAATTCGATACATAATAGCTAAATCTGGCTATTTGCCAACCAGAACCGTTTTATAACCCAAGATGTGTTAATGAAGAACTATCAGCGTTATTATTATTAGACACCTAAATAACCAAAATTGTGAACTTTGCGTGCCGATTTTATGCGGTCTTGCCAAAAAATTGTATATTGTCACGTTGGTTTATATAACATAACATAACATAACATCAAGCCTATATTACTCAGAAGGGTGTGGCAGAGGTGTACAACACTCACACTTCACCATTTGAGGTTTTTTCTATATTTAAAGAATTATCCCTGTACTCCTAACCGTAGAAGAGTTGTACCCTCCAACATCAGTTCAGCAACATAAAATGTTGACTGCTAAATGCAAATGTTTGAGTGGGTACTGGGGGTTTTCATACCACAAGGCGTTCGCACCGCGGTATGGATCGCCCAAGGACTTTTTTTGAATGGGTCCGTTCGCACCACTGTCGTCGAGTGGTGCGAACAACCCAAGACTCTTTTTGAATAGGTCGGTTCGCACCACAAGATTTGATGACAACCCAGTGGTTCGTTTTTTGGATCTGGATTAGATGGACATAAGAAATAAATATAATTTCACTAGGAGAATAATAAAGCGATGTTTAGTTTCCACTAGTTTTATAGATTATTAGTATTTTACTAGAAGGTTATTAATAGGTATTTTTGACATGTTCAGTGATTATTTTAAGTAATTTTAATATGTTTATAGGAATGTTTTGTGAAGATTTTACTATTTATGGGTATTTATTTATTTATTTATTTATTTCATAGAGGCACTTCACAGCTTACAGGCAGTAGGTAAATAATTTATATTGGAACAGTACGCCAATTACGAAGTACACAAAAATTACTTTAACAATGTAATCCGAGAGTGAAAGTATACACATGCAAAATCTATATAATACAAAAAATGTAGATGTTTAATGATGCATAAATGTCAGTGTAGTGAACTTTCTGTGCCTAATGAGTTTATCGTGACTGATGTGAAATATTGCGTTATCCAAAGTAATGTCTGTTGATTGAGTGTGTGTGTGTGTGTGTGTGTGTTTTTTTGTGTTGTCTATGAAAAACTATTACGTACATAAATAAGTGATGAGGAATGTATATCTACCATACTCATACATAGACATATAAACTTTACCTTAAATATTATCTACGAATAGTAGATAATATTTTTAGTATTTTATCTCTGTAGTTATTTCGAGATGTGCTGAAGGGATCCAGTGCGATGAATTCATTGTTGTATGCTCGAGGAATGCGGATAAATGGTGTCATTTTTTCGTAGTTTGTGGTAGCGTGAGGGACTGAGAATAAAGGAGTGTTCCTGGTGCGTTTGAGTGGTACGTTCATATATATTTGATTTAATAATTCTGGGCAGTCAAATTTGTTGTTCAGAACATCATAGTAGAATAACAAATCGTTCATTTGTCTTCTATCTTCCAACGTATTTATTTTATGATATTCACACGATTCTTCATATGTTTTACCTAGTGTTTTAGTTTTATAATTTATGTGTTTTATAAATTTATGTTGTATTTTTTCTATTTTATCTATATATACGTTGTAAAAAGGCCTCCAAATTATATTACCAAATTCTAAGATGCTCCGTACATAGCTAAAATAAAGGACCTTTAGACATTGGGGATCTTTGAATGGACTGCTGTTACGAATAATAAACCCTAGTGATTTATACGCTTTACTTACGATATTATCAATGTGATTAGCAAATGTAAACTTGGAATCAAGAATTACGCCCAAATCTCTGACCTGAGTGGTTTTAGGTATTAATTCATTACATAAATGGTAGTCGAAACTGATCGGGTGTCTTTTTCTAGTAAAAGTAATTATTTGGCATTTAGTAGTATTGACACTAATTTTGTTGTTTTTGTAGAAAGTTGTTAGCCTGTTTAAGTCAGATTGGAGCATTTGGCAGTCTGAAAGAGTTCCGATTTTTAAAAATATTTTTTTATCATCGGCGTACAAAAGATGATTAGAATGGTAGAAGCAATCGTGTATATCAAATAGGTAAATGTTGTAAAGTAGAGGGGATAATAATGACCCTTGAGGCACCCCCGAAGTCACGTTAACAAAGTTGGATCTATAACCGCCTATCACAACAGCTTGACGCCTATTCCTTAGGTATGACTCAACCCAGCGAAGGAGATTACCCTTTATACCTACAGCACTTAATTTTGAAATTAATATGGAATAATTAACCCGATCAAACGCTTTTTCAAAATCAGTATAAATAACGTTTTATTACATTTATACAAACAGAAACAAGAAATAGCTTAACGAAAATAAAAAATAACTTAATTGATCCCTACATGTAGGGCATGGATACCGGAATTCCGGGACCTCGGAATACCGTAATCTCGGTCAATATTTTTAAGATTTAATACCGGAATTGAACGGGTGCAATTCCGCCATTATGGTATTATAAAAAACAAATATGAAGAGAATATTTACAAATAAGGTCTGTTGCCTGTATTTTCTTGACTGCCGGCTTGCACTAATTGAACACGTTTTATTAAGAAAACTACTGTGTTCTCATTATGTTTGTTTTTTATGTTTGTTTCTCATTATACAGTTGGTGTGGGCCCTCAAGGGGGCAGTGCCACTCGCGTTGGAACCTGTGGTCTAGTGGTTAGCGTATGTCTCTCACCGCGAGGACTTGGGTTCGATTCTCGGGTCGGGCAAAGGTGTTATTTGAGATAGTTTCGTGAGGGAAAATTATTCATAGCAGCACGGAGTTAGAATTGTACACAGTAGCGATGGGCTCAGCCCCTATTACATAACATAACATATCATCACGACGCGTATATTTTGGAAACGTAATAGTGCAATTTTTATTGTGAAGCACAGCTTTCGTTCATGATGGTTCATACTGTATCTTTTTGTAATACTCTACAAGTAGAAAAATTTCATTGGCTAACTGTAACTAACTTTGATTATCATGAAACTTTCTATAATTATTCTTTAATATCCTGGGCACCACACTGAGTACTTTTTATCCCGGCAAAGTACCCAGTATATTTATATTTGCGGTTCGGGATCGAACTGCAAATAATAAGTTTGTCGTAGGTTATTATTAAGGTTTATTTTTTTAAGTCGTAGATATATTCTTAGTAGGTATATACAGACTTCAAAAAAAGGAGGAGGTTCTTTATTCGATTCGTATAAATGTTGCTTTTTTTTCTGCTTGAAGTGTAAGATATTGCAACCCTTTATACCATGGACTAATTTTTTTATAAGTTTTAATTTAATTCCATTGCAATAATTAAGTTTATTTTCTCTCCATAACCATATTTAGCCATAATGTTGTTTTGGTTGCTATAAATTACACATAGAATTATTGTCAAAAAAACAAACAAATGTAACATGCCATTCTGTAACTGTTTTTGTAGTGAAGAGTGCTTTTACATATTTCATTTCTTAATTTACTAGGATCCCTTTTTTGGAATCTGCTATCTTCACTAACCTTCGTAAAGAATTGTGAATTACTTTTTACAAATATGCCAATTTCAAGAATATATAGAGATACCAAAGTCAATATTCTTCATTTTCAAATATGGGTCTACAACTAGTTAGTGGGGATACACCGGCTATAGCCCTAAGACATTTTTTTTTATACAATAAAAGCCCTGTTCATGTGTGTAGAATTACCCCATAAAATGATAACGTACCTTAAACCTACGTTACCGTGATACGCGCAAAGAGCTGTTTCTTGCGTAGCTGATTTACTTAACTGTTTTAAGGCATATACAAACCTGTTTAATTTATGACATATTGTGTTTATGTGTGAGCCCCAGTTGCAATTGTTGTTTTATGTAAGTCCTAGGAATTTGATATTATTTTCGTTACCAATTTTTTCGCCATAATAAGTAAGTTTTTGTTTATAGTTTGCAAATTGTACACATTTAGTTTTAGAAATCTTAATTATAAGCTGATTTTTGGTTAACCAATTAATAACATGTGTTGTTTGAAAGCTTTGTTAGAATTTTAAATAAAGTATAAAAATTGATTTAACTAAATAATTGCATTTTTTTTCTTGGTGACAGGTTTATATGGTTGCGTAATATCTACGAAGAACGCATAGTTTCGATGTCTCTCCGTTAAAGGTTTAACGTCAAAATAACGTAATATCACCCCCTAAACATCGTTACAGCACCACAAAACTATTCCCCAAACATGTTAGAATGACCCTTTTAACATCGTCACATCACCACAAAACTGTACCACATACATGTTAGAATGAGCCTTTTCACATCTTCCTTTCACCACAAAACTATCCCACAAACATGTTAGAATGACCCTTTTAACATCGTCACATCACCACAAAACTGTACCACATACATGTTAGAATGACCCTTTTAACATCTTCCTTTCACCACAAAACTATCCCACAAACATGTTAGAATGACCTTTTTAACATCGTCACATCAGCACAAAACTGTTCCACATACATGTTAGAATGACCCTTTTAACATCGTCACATCACCACAAAACTGTTTCACATACATGTTAGAATGACCCTTTTAACATCGTCACATCACCACAAAACTGTACCACATACATGTTAGAATGACCCTTTTAACATCTTTTTTTCACCATAAAACTATCCCACAAACATGTTAGAATGACCTTTTTAACATCGTTACATCACCACAAAAATGTTCTACATACATGTTAAGATTACCCTCTAATCATCGTCATAGCACCCACAAAATTGTTTAACATACAAGTACCATGTACATAATTATCCACTCCTCAAAAAATTACCCATAAACATCGCGATGGTCTCGCGATATACGTTTACTACCATATTTTTTTATTCAATTAGTTTTTGTTGATGTCTTGTATGATTTCATATCGGGTTACTGTGCTGTGGTGCGAACTTACTAATTCAAAAATAGCCTTGGGCGATCCATACCGCGGTGTGACCGGACCCATTCAAAAAGAGTCCTTGGGCGATCCATACCGCGGTGCGAACGCCTTGTGGTATGAAAACCCCGTAGCTTTCGCTAATATACGAAAAACAATATAAAAGCCTCTAAAATTGTAAGGGTTGCCCTCGATTTTTCTAGGATCCCATCATCAGATCGTAGCCTGTTGAAAATGGGTCTACATGACAAGTATGTTCTTTAAAACAAAAAATATTTCTCAAATCCGTCTAGGTGCCTTCGAGTAATCGGCGATCAAACATAAACAAAAAGAAACCTCCTTCTTTTTTATTTGTAATCGATTAAAACCTTAATTCAACTCTAGAAGGGTCAATAATCCTTAAACTACCCAAATACTGAGAAGATAATACAGATCTTTCAGTTCACGATGCGGTCCGCTGTGTAGAACAGATTTGTGATAAGATAAATGGAGTGGTTATGAAAGGCAACACGTCTGTTGAATATGACATTTTAATGTCATTGAAACAATATTTGCGTAATCCGCAAATAAATAAATATCTCATCACTTACACACAACGCTATTTAGTCCCAAATTAAGCAGAGCTATTACTTACCACAGAGTAACCTTGTACTATGGGTACTAGATTAGCTGAGTCTATTACATATATACTTTTCTTTTGTAAATACATACTTATTATACATAGAAATACCCAGACTAAGACAAACCCCCATGTTCATGCACGCAAAGATTTATCTTAAGCGGGCATCGAACCCGCGACCTCGGCGTCGCAGGAAGATACACTACCCACTCCGCCATCCGGTCGTCGGCAAAATTTCTTGATTGTGTTTTATGTTTGTGAAAAACCCCGCGACACAGGAATTAATCCCAATGTCGTTGAAAAACTTATAATAAATACATAATTGAATGCATCAGAGTACAGAATATTTTATTTAAATAGGACATGAATGGATTGTATGAACTCAATTATGTACCAATAAATTAATTAAATTTATCTAGGTATTGGCATTCAGTAGCTGAAATAATTGGTAATAATATTTCTATATTTTAACTGCACCATTGGTCTCGTGGTTAGCGTATTAAATATTACCTCTCAACGCGGGGTTCTGGGTTCGATTCGCGGCTCGGTCAAAAGTGTTATTTAGGATTATTTCCGTCAGAAAATTCTAGATAGCAGCACGGTGTTGGAATTGTGGTTTTGATATGGGTGCATCTAACGAATTAAATGGCTACTTTTAAAAAATAAATAACTGGATTAATAAGAATACTTATATTGAATCCATTTTTATTCTATTTCAATAAATATTTAGTTAATATGAAGCAGAATCACGTGTGACGTGCGTACCGTGTAACAGAAATATCAAACAAACATATTTAAATAGATTTGGTTTAGATTATTGTTGTTGAAATACAAACAAGGCAATCATTCATTTCTGACAACTGGTTTCAGTCAGTTTGTTAAATATTCATTTTACTACTTATTTTTGTTTTAGTAAAAGACAATTTTTCAATAGGCTATGTAAAATGTAAGCATATTTGAATACAAACATATTTTAACTTTACCAGAACCCTGAAAATAATGTGTTCAAAATAAGTTACTGAGGCCATGCCACTAGTTTTCATAAAAATATGAAAAATATATCACATCTGCCAAACAAACTGTGAACTTCGTTATGCCATTTTTAACAAATGAACGGGTACTGGGGCTGTTCATACCACAAGGGGTTCGCACCGCGGTATTAATCGCCCAAGGACTTTTTTTTAATAGGTCGGTTCGCACCTCTGTCGTCGAGTGGTGCGAACTGCCCAAGACTCTTTTTGTATTGTTTGCACCACAATATTTGATGACAACGCAGTGGTCTTTTCTTGGATCTGGATTAGAGACTTATAAGAAATAAATATTGTTTCACTAGGAGAATAATAAAGCTATGTTTAGTTTCCACTAGTAATATAAATTATTAGTACGGCCAGACCGATGCTTTGACTGGTAATTATTTGTTTTACTGTCAGTTGCGTTTCGTTATTCAATGTCAGTTGCGTTTCGTTAACTTTATACAGCTTATTTGAAAAAAAAACATTAGAAGGGAATAATACAAAAATAAAGATATTGATTTGTTGTTTTTGTTTCGTATTTTTTTTTTTAAAGTTAGTGGTATCTGTTACAAATTAGAAAAAAAAATACTTTTCCTTAACTATCTATTCCAATTTCTTTAAGGAATAGTTTTGTAGTTCGAATATGGCTGGCAAGCATAAGGACAGAAAAAATGCATCGTCTTTGCGGACGAAGCCGCGTTTCCACTAGCATACTATGTAATATTTGAAGTAGTGATTATAAAGGAATAAAAATAATTTACTAGTGCTCATCAAACGTATCTCTGCATAACCCAAAGGTTGGTTGGTAGATAATGCCTCTAGTATTAGGCCCGCTATGAGCAATTTGCTCGCAAGAAGTTTTTAAATATAAAAAAAAAAATCGTCCACTAATATAGTTGGTGATTTAGGAACAAAATAGTTGTTTGGTTTTTAGTTAGTCAGTTCAAGTTAGTCAGTGAGGAAGTAGCGCTATACTTGTAAACAAAACCTTCTAGCTAGCTTATACTGATTCTGAGAAAAGAGATTTAAAAATAGCTCGTTGCAAGCTAAAGGACGGAGCTATTTTCTCTTTCGTAGCTTTGCAAGGCGTGAATTTTCTTTCATAAACAAATTCCAAGAATCCAATTCCCAACGTGCTTTGTAATATTCATAGAGCTTTTCTGTCTAGAATATAAAAATAAATTGAGTAAGTAGTTCTAGTTAGACTAATGGACTAAACGAATATATAACCTCTATGGAACCTGCAAAGAACCATAAATTGTTCCACCTGATTATGACATGACACCCGTTTGCTATAGGTCGCGTCATGTAAAAAGAACGCTGGCGGTCAAGCTGCGCATTAGGCGATTTTTCGATATTCGTTCCAAAATACCATCGCGCACAAAAGTTTTTATTTACGAAATGGTTTTACACAGAAAAGTGAGAAAAATGATTTATGTATGACGTATATTGTTTAATGAAGAGAGAGGCTGATAATAATGCAGTTGATAATTTAAAACAATGTATGAAACGGACCGCAGTGGCAACAAAATGTTCTGAGCCTACAGTGAGACGAATTGTAAAAGGTTCAAAAGATTCAGAATTCCTTACTGTCTTCGGAACTCCCGGCTAAAATAAAAGAATCAAACAAAAACCAATAACAGATATTGACAACTTTGACCAGGGTGTTATAAAAAGAATCATCCACAATTTCCACGTCACTGAAAAAGAATTGCCTACCATAGGCAAGTTGCGAAGACCGCGTCCTTATCTGGTTTTCACGTCACCAACGACGACTTAATGGAAGGAGTATCAATATTACTTTAATTTTTTGTAATTAGATTAAACATTTTAAACTAAATTAAACATCTTTTAAATTCTATTTAATGATATTTTACCTAATAAATTTTGCAATGTACTTCCCGAAAACCAATATACGAAGCCTCGAGCGACAGCTAGTTCAAAAATAAAACAATAGGTAACAACACTCGCGCACGAAAGTACTAGCACTTTCGTGCGCGAGTGTACCAATGCGCAAACACCCCCCCCCCACCACTTTCTTCCAGCGTTCTTTTTACGTGACGCGACCTATACTTTGATTTGGACATTCAATTTTTAACAGCACGCTTATTTTCTTTACCAAGAATGGTGTGCAAATGTGTACAACAACATTTGATCTGTTATATTTAGATTCTATATGATCTATCATGTATCTAGCCTATCGTCATCTACAAGGTACATTTCAATACTATAAGGTAATATTGAAACATTACTTATGATACACTTTTGACCAACCTGGCAATTTAACTGGTCAGCAATCACTTACGCCACAAAATACTAAAGTACTCACGTTTTAAACTAGATCAACTACGTTGTCAAAAATAGGTAATACGATCGAGGGTGTACTCCAATCGCCGTGTGTTCATACTAACGTAATATGGGTTTAATTTTAATATAATTAAGCTATGTAGGTATAATAAGTATGTATTTACGAAAGAAAAGTATATATTTATAAGTATCAGTTATTTTAGTACCCATAGTACAATCTCTGCTTAGTTTGGGACTAGATGGTGTTGTGTGTGAGTTGTGAAATATTTATTTATTTATATTTTATTTTATCTATTTTAATTAATAAATCATATCTTAAACACTAAAATGCACGTTTGTGCTTGACCATTTTGACAAAATTGTTTTAATCATTAATTGTGTTACATACAAACTGAAAAAAAATAAATTATAATTTTGATTTTCTTGTTTAAGATATGATTTGTCTATAATAGATAAAAACTTTATAATATTATAGTTTAACCAATATTGTTCTCCATTGACGCGTTTGACTTTAATTTTGCACTTAAAAAATTTTTAACCATTAGCTTAGCATTTGTAAACAAACCTATTGTTACCCACGATTTCAATAATATATCAACATAGTAAATAGTTTATGAATATACAGAATAATAATAATTCAAGTTAATATTTAAAGCTATTAAATTACACAAAAAATATTTTTTGGATCTGCCGTGGCGTTCCAGTGCCTCAAAAATGATTGTGAAAATATTACAGTTGTATGGAAGACAGGCAAGCAATTGTTTCCCCTTAGCCGTTAGTTTCACTTAGTTAGTGCATAGTACTCGTATTTATCCTTCCAGCTAGATCATCAAGGTTCTCAAAAATAGGTAATACGATAAGCGCCCGTTTCACTTTGTTAACGCCATAGTAACAAATGAATCAGGCTGATGACGAAACTATAATTAATTAGCTATCTCTAATGCTCGTAATAAAAATGTTAATAGTATTACACAATGCTTTGAAAGTCGGTTTTTATAGATAAGTACACATTCAGTAATTAGATCGCAGAATTACCTGCGATTGCTTATTATTTTAATTTCAGGAAAAGAAAGTTTTTTATATTGCATGAGCCATTATAAGTAATTGTAAATGTTAACTATCAGCAAACTCTGTATGTTTTTGATTTGAATGAATATTTTATTATTATTTCTCGTTATTGATTTTAAAAATATATTATTTAAATATGTTTTTAAAAATTTACAAAAAGTCGTTAAAATATAATAAATATTGTCCAAGTTGCCGCTAGTTAGGGCTACAGAGAGAAGAACCTCCTCACGATGCGTGCCGTGTCCACAAGGACCACCTGCATCTGGTCCATGGTCCAGCTACCATACGCGAGCCTCTAGCCCTGTTATTTTTATTATTGTACAGAATTGATTTGTTTTAAAAAAATACCTAACATCTATAAGCCACAAGGGTTTGTCGTCTATTTTTAGTGCAATGCAATAAAATGGGCGGAATGAGAAATAATCTAATCTTTTCAGTTACTATAGATGTTGATTGCGGCCTTCACCTGCAGAGGGGTTCTTGCAGATACATGCACACAATAGCATATAATCATGTATCATATAAAAATATTTATACTAACATAGAATTTTTAAGCAGTGCATTAGTAACAAAACTCTTTTCAATTTTTTAAGCTGTTTTTTTTTCATTTTGTTATTGATATTCTGCAACGAAATAAAAGGCTTTTTATTTTATTTTATTTATTATTTATAGATGTTGATTACAGAAAATAACAATTTAATTTGCTTAAAATGTGTAGAGTGATGCTGAGCCTCAGGGCCTGACTATTCGTGAATGACAGACAGAACAAACAGACAATTTAGAATATAAAGAAGTATAAACTAAACAGGTTTTCTAACTATGTTTTGCCTTCAACATTAGCGAAGCATAATTATTATTTTAATATTAATACGCCATTACTTCCAAGCGACAAATATTGACAAGCGACATAAATGCGTGTCGAATCTGAGATCTTCAGCTTAGTACCTAACTGCTATGGCTACTGTTACCGAAAATACGCCACACGTTGGGCCCCAATGTTGGCTCGAACTCTTCTTCTTCGTCGTGTCAATGGCTGAGTCAAATTTTATTTTGACTTGCCATCGTGGTAAAGGAATAGCCAATTCGCTTTGGAGAACTCGCGAATTGCCCAGGGTGCGCCGAGCGTAGGGAATCATTGTGTACGTCACTCGGGGAGGCTCCTTTCATGCACCCCAACCCCCAAGGCTCGAACTATGTTTGATTAACGAGCGTGTTAAAAAAATATGTCAACAAAAATATAATTTATGTTTTATTTTATACTTCTTACAAAGATAAACGTGGACTAAATACCTAAGGTATTTTCTACGAGTCTACTTAATATTAGAACTTACTTTTTAGGGTGCTGAACTGGATTTTCAGGAAAAAAATTACTGATCCAGATGTTGGACAAATTGGTACCAACATTGGTAACAACGTGTGAACTAAACGTACGGGGTACAAAACAACGCGCAACGCGGTAATTTATTTAAAGAAGCTAATTACTGTTGTTAATTATACGTCATGCCTATTTCTACGAAAGATATTACAAAGACAGTGGTGTTTTCTGTGTGCATAATTTAATACTACAAACAACAACCTGTTTTGTACGTATATTGTCAGGCTGACGACGACCAGATTTGAAAGAGTCTATAATAATGTACGACCAGATGGCGGAGTGGGTAGTGTACCTACCTGCGACGCCGAGGTCGTGGGTTTGATTCCCACTTATGACAAATCTTTGTGTGCATTAACATGGGGTTTGTCTTTGTCTGGGTGTTTCTATGTATAATATGTATGTATCTACAAAAGAAAATATATTATTATATATATTAGTACCCAAAATTCTAGTAAAAAAAAAAAAATCCTTATGCCTTGATGAGCTAGTGGTTAGCATGTGTGGCACCTCACAGGTTCAGGATTCGATTCCCGGGACAGGAAAAGTGTTATGTGGGGTTTTTCTGCCATTTAAATAGTGAAAGGCTCGGCCCCGATTATATGAGATGGCATTTGTTATGTGAAATTTGAGTGTTTGCCATACCCATCTGGGTAATAAAAACGTGTTATGTAAATGTTATTTTATGTTATTTAGAATCCCCATTAAAATAGTAAAACCATCTATAACATTTTCTTCGCAAAAATACTGAACTTATTCGGATGGTGACGGAAAGTTGCATGTGCAGGAAATAAATAAAATTTTAATATAAACATAATGCGATTAAGACAAAAATTCAAAGTCAACATAGATGATAAAAAAATATTAACCATTCACAAATACCGCATCAGAAAATATTAAGTTTTATTCGACGTATATGTATCATACAGACGTGTAGTCTGTTGGCAAGTGGTAACTATAGCCCACGGACATCAATAACAGCTCACAAACGCAGATTGTAATTACGATGCTTCAGCTGGTATTCTTCCTCATGTGCTAGTAATTTCAGAGCTCCATGTCATCACCGTTCGCTCGCTGAAGCGAACCCACGTAGTCTACCTGATGGTTAATGGAGTAGAGCCCATGGACATCAAAAATCCACAAAAGCAGATTGTAGATGTGTCGCTGCAGCTGAGAACTACGGTGTTATGTACTGTTTGACCTCAGGTTAAAAGTGAGACGGTGGAGCTACCGCCGAGCTAATACACAAGAGCTCTACCACCATCAATATGCCTGTATCAAAATAATAAACAAAAAATGTATTGTTATTTTTCGGAACAGTTTTGGGTAACGAGGTACTCAAAGATAAAATATACCGGCAAAGCCTTCCATGGCCGCGGGCAGCAGCTGCCTGTTACAATCAGTAATTAATTTCTTTTTTGTAATATTTTTTGCATACCATACTATTTTCATATTGGACAAAGGCTTGTCTGCCTAATTATTTTTTAATTTTTAAAAGAATGTTTTAAATTTCACGGAAAATTTATTTGAAATTCTCTTGAACAAGTCATTTGACGCTGGCTTTTCCGGCTTCGGCTATATATTACGACAAGGTTTGTTACTTTATTTAATACTAGCTTCCAATACGGATCCACCCGCGCGGTACATCGATGAAAAGCCTATATTATTTTTGGGGTCGTGAACTGTTTCCACAATAATTTTCATTAGAGACTCCCGAGTGCCGTGTTTTCATTCTCACGTGATATGGGTTTTACTATAATATTATTAAGATTTAGTCTATTTTAATTAAACAATTATATCTAGAACACTAAAATGCATGCTTATTCGTGGCCATTTAGTTGAATTTGTTTAAATCATTAACTGAGTTACAAACTTTTGAATAAATGGGCGCCAACAAACATGAATTTTAATGTTTTCGATATGATTTGTCTATAAGAAATAATACATAAAAACTTAATAATATTAAACATAAAGTATCCTCTTAAGATAAAAAATAGCCTATGAATTGCCTGAAGTTCAGTATTTTCCTAGTCTTTTGGGTACAAACAAAACACAAAGAAATCTTTCGTGTGCATATTATTACAAACTTTTATAAACTTTTTGTCATATGTTTTACTATATAATTATTTTGACCAACATACCTCCTAAAAGAATCTATCTGATCTATACGGACCAATATCATAATAATAAAAAAAAATAAAAAATCAACTCAATGTCAAAACAAAATCACACAGATATACAACGCGACTAATCGCTTTCCTTCCTATCTTTTATAACAAAACTGTAATGTCAAGAGTGTCATATCTTTAGTCGTTGCAGAGATAAACTCTGGCATTGATTGGCTCGTTTATGACATAACTGATATGTATAATCTGTACACTCGACTTGTATTATAGTGGGATAACGCTAATATAATCCAAAGTTTAATTAATTTAATGTTGTGGCTCATTCTTTGACGTCATTGTTTGCATATGAAAATGCGCTGATAGGTGTATGAGAAAGTGATGTGTTATAGTGATAGAATGTGTTATAGTAAACTAAAAGGAATACGAAGTTTGTTTAAAATGCATATATATTTTGTGGCTCGTTGATCTAGTGGTTTGCGTGTGTGCCACGTGAGGTCTTGGTTTCGATTCCCGGGTTGGGTAAAAGTGTTATTATTATTATTTTTTTATATTACGCCCGCAGCGAACGAGCGTGTAGTCCACGTGATGGTAAGTGGAGTACAGCCCAAGGACATCAACAATCCACAAAAGCAAATTATAGATGCGTCGCTGCAGCTGAGGACGACGTTGTTATGCCTCATGTGCTAGTAATTTCAGGGCCTGATCTCACCACCAAACCGGCACACAGTAATGGAAGCACTACTATGTGGCGGCAGGTTAAAGGTGAGACGGTGGTGCTGCCGCCGTCCCATATCCTATGGGACCTATAAAGATGGAGTTGATATAAGAGATATAAGCTTAGATAAGATATAGCCTTATCACAGGAGACAAAAACACAGCAGGTGAAGTGTGGGTGATCTACACCTCTGCCATACCCGTCTGAGTAATAAAAGCGTTGTAATTTTAAGCTCATTTCAGTCATATTCTTTTACTAATACTATAATATCTGATTACTTCTCAGAAGGTATTTAGCGAAGACAAGTTCCTATTAGTAAACTGGAGTAAATCGATTGAAAGATCTGTCATCATCATCATCATTTAGCCTCTCGTAGTCCACTGCTGGACTTAGGCCTCTCTCAATGTGCGCCACAACATCCAGTCCCCTCCAGCGACCTTCTTCAGGTCGTCAGTCCACCTGGCAGGGGGGCGTCCCACCTTACGGTTGCCGAGTCGCGGTCTGCATTCCAAGACTCGTTTGCTCCAACGGCTGTCGGTCCGTCGGCAAACGTGACCAGCCCACTGCCACTTCAGCGAGCTTATTTTGCGAGCTATGTCGGTTACTTTGGTTCTTTGTCGGATGACCTCATTACGAATTTTATCCTTCAAAGAAACTCCGAGCATAGCTCGCTCCATAGCCCGCTGCGCGCAAAGATCAATCATTCGATAAAATATATGTACATATCAATTGCGGCTTGATGAAGTATATAGACCCGTCAATAGAAATAAACGTCCACTATTTACACAACAAGTCATTGGAGTAGTTAACGTAATAAGATCCGAGGCAATACTAATAATGACAGCTTGTTGTTCCTATTTATTATTAAATTATTCTCATTAGTACAAATAAATAAAATTGAAGTGACTGTTTATAATGTCAAATTAGCAAAATTGTTTACATATGCCTAAAATACAGTTTTTAAATTTTCTGTCTGTCTGTCTGTTTGTCTGTCTGTTTGTATCGGCTAATCTTCTAAACGGATGGACCGAATTCGATAAAATTTTATATGCAAGTAACTGACTACAAGGCGTGTAATTTAAGCTACTTTTTTTTGGAATACCTACCGCGAAGACGAAACCGCGGCAGAAAATAAGTTTGTTTGTCTGTTAGCGCTAATCTCGGGAACTAATGATCAGATTGTAATAATTATTATTGTGTTTGATAGTCTAACTATCCATTTAAGTTTTTTGATATTTGACATTACGCTAAACTCTATTGAACAGGGGCAGTAACGTTTAACGCGTGTCAAAGCGTGGTAGCTGCTACTACTTCATATAATATCTCAATTACACAAAAAAAATGTAAGTATCATGCCTATTAGCAGTGATCTGTTATGTCAAATAAGTTCAGAAAGTAGGTACAGGAAGAAAGCTAAGTTCATAATCTCTTTTCATTTGACTTCACTTTTCAGTACGAACGATAGAAAACCAATAATGAGAGGAAGTTCTGTCAAGAACGGCGCTCTTTAGCTCAACTTGACAACTTTTATTGCATTGATCTGAATATTATAAATACTTTGCTTAGTTAAGTTTACTGCGTCGTTTATGAGGAGAAAACCTGAATTATTGGCTTTATATTTTGGCTTTTATATTTATTTAAACTTCCCGCTATGCCCGTTTATTTATTACTACTATACTCACCCTGTCTTCGCTTTGGGTACTATGTAGTACTGTAAATGCATGTTTTATACATAAAAACTTTCTTATGAATCATTCTATGTATAATAAAATCACATGAAACCCGTTGCGTAGTTTTAAATATCTCGCTGTATATCTGTCCCTATGTATGTCCTTATACATAGGGACAGATATACAGCGGAAAGCTACTTTTTTATACTAAGTAGTGATTTTATATAACTCCTGTCTCCGTACGTGTACGTCTTTATCTTACTGTGTATAAACTGTACCAAAGTTTATCAAAATCGGTAAATTTCACCTTTATAATATTATGTTATGTTATTAAATAAGTAACTCATATAGCCCCAGTATCATTACTATAATAATCGTGATCAAGACTATAACGCAAAATGTTTTCGTTATCCGTTGTTGTTAGTGTTAACCACAGTTATTAGTTAAAATCAGCTGTTACTACAATCGCGTGGGAACAATCATGACTGTACTACTACAGATTAATCTTAACTGATTTTATCATAATATTATAGATAAATACAAGCTGGACGTTGTCCTGTCTTAACTATGCATACATTCTCTGTGACGATATTTGCAGCTATGTCAAACCCCATAAAGGTACATTTAAAAAGTTCATATTGTCAAAAGCGCTAAGGTTTCTAAAATAGCTATTATACTTTGTCCATTCCTTTATTTTCTTTTTGACAGATCACGCCTATGAATTACCGTTTTTTTTGTCAGATTAATGTACTACAATAATAATGTACTTTATTGACAAGCGACACTTTTTAGGGAAGTTCACTGTTTGTAACAAACAACCACAGACTATAAATCAAATCGTGAAATGAAATAAATCGATCATTATGAAAAAGAATAATTTTACTTTTTTTTGGTGTATTGTCTGTATTTTTATAAAAAAAAAAAGAATATAATAATAGTATCATGATTCCATGAATAATTATTTGCAAGAAATCAAGTCGAAATCTTGGAATTAAAAATGAAAATGTAAACAAAGGTAACTAGGAAGTCGTCATAGACTAAGTATGTGAAATTATTATTATATTATTATTTTGTATATTTATTTCATCTAATAAAAACTACTAATAAACGAATAATTAATAATGAACTAAAACCATTTCGATGTAATTAATCGATTGAAAGTTCTTCGTAGACAACATCGATTATGATTTCAAATCGAATCAGTAACGTGTGAAGGCATCCCTAAATGTAATCTGTCAAAAAGAAAATAAAGAAATGGACAGAGTATAAAAAATAGGGGTTGTTGATAAAAGGGTAAAAATTTTGAGTTGTTTGTATTTTTTAATGTCACATTATAGAAAAATAAAATCATTTTTTTTTGTTAAAAAATTTAAAAAAAATGTTAAGGGTGAACAACCCTTATCACTTAGGGGTATGAAAAATAAATAGTAGCCGATTCTCAGACCTACTGAATATGCATATAACATTTGGTAAAAATCAGTTAAGCCGTTTCGGAGGAGTAAGGTAACTAATAATGTGACACGAGAATTTTAAATATAAGATTTACTGAAGTACAAACAGCTATAGTATAGCCAACGAGACGAGATAAAGAATGTAAACAAACGGACCGTTACTGAGTTACATTGCGATAGCGAGGGATTATTATCTCTGTCCTTATCATTCGTACGCGCAGTTGACGTCAATCGATCGACAACAGCTGTCGTTGTGTGTTTCGTGGTACAGGAAAGCAGTCAGTACCGCAGCTGTCAACATTTGGTCCGCCATTTTGTGATCAAGTTCATTCCTGTTTGGATTGCGTTGGAAGTGATACATATTTTTTCGTCTCCGTATTTGCTTGGTTTTTTGTTGTTATTATTCCGTTTCTGTTAGTTTTATTTTTGATTTTTGCTGTTATTACTTAGTTTTAATATATTTATGTTATATTTTTTATGTTTTTGACAATATAAGTTCTTTGTCAGTCTTTTAGTTATCTAGTGTTTCTTTAGTTTATTTCCTATTTTCTTAATATAATTTATTTCCTTTTCGCCTGGTTTCTTTACCTCAACCCAATCCACAACAATAATAATTTATTCAAATAAAAATGTTTTGAACCCCTGAACATTTGTTTACATTTTTTATCTCGTCTGGTTGGCCTTACTATACATATCAATATAAACATTTCCAGTATAAGATGATCTCACGTTGTTATAGACATCCCGTGCAATGCGAGACCAGCTTAAAATGGAAATGTATGAGTTGATCGGTCGCCGTGTTCACATTGAAGTCGTTGGACATCGAGTGTTCGCGAAGTTAGTTCCGTCAGCAGTTTCTCTCTGTTTGGAAACGCCGGAAATCTTTTGATCCTACAACCCGACATGCTGACTCCGACATGTCGTGTTATTGTACTTGTGTTTGTAAGACATTGGAAACGGCTGAGCCCCGGTTTCACGAAACTTCTTTATCTATGGTGGTATTATATACTAACAGGTGCCTTCGACTTCACCCGCGTCAATTGCCTTATAAACAACAAAAGCTGCCCCGTTACTCTAGTCGACACAAATACAGAAATAGTGGTAAGCTAAAGCGACTTTTAATTGTGAGGTCTCGTGGGTTTGATTCTCGGGTTGGGTAAAATTTCATTTCAGCGTCAGACCTGAGTCTGACAATATGCTGAATCAGGACCTATTTGGTGCAACCTTGGGGCATAGTTTAAAATATTGTGTAATTATATATTTTGTATATTATTATATTGTGTAAGACTCACCTATCACATGAAACCTAAACATAACAGGTGAAGTGTGGGTTTTATACACCTCTGTTACACCCTTTTGTGTTATATAGGCGTGATGTTATGTTATGTGTATCTGTCAAGTATTATTACAAAACTCAAAGTTAAATTGAAATTTGAGTGCACGGATGGCGTAGTGGTTAAAGCGGTCGCCTCGACGCTTTCAACTGCGCTGGTGTTGTGGGTTCAATCCCCAGACGGGACAAATCTTTGTGTGATTCGCAAAGATTTGTTCTGACTCTGGGTGTGCTCTGTGTGTGAATTGTATGTTTGTGAACACCCCCGCGACACAGGAGTAATTCCTAGTGCGGGCGTCGTTTTAAAAAAAATAAAATAAATGACATGTTGATTGTTTGGACCCCCCGTGGTAAGTCGTAAAAAGCGACTATCGGATATGTTTGTTCTGGAAGACCGATCGTCATGGCCTATCATTCATTCATCAATAATCATAAAATACTTATCCAATGATCGTCAAGGTAAAGCAAAAGGACAGTCATAAACTTTTATTTTGTTTTGTTAGAAAAAACAACATTAGGGAGGTTTTTGGGATAAACGAAGATGATTTTTGATGTAAGAAAATAAAACGAACAGAAATAATTTTAAATGGTTGCCGCTGTTAAATCATTGTCACCGTTTAAACCAAAATACTGGCAAAGAAGCCATAGATAATCTTACGCGGAGAAGGAACGCATCTGTAATTCTTTGCATAACAGTAAAATAAATCCAAATAGCAACGTCATTAACTGCCTTGTTACTCTAGCAGTATAATTAATTTGTGTGTAATTTGCTCACTGCAAGGTCACGGGTTTGATGCCCGGTCGGGATAAAGTGTAGGTAATTTGTGAATTGCCATCAGGGAATTGCCATCAGGAAATTCTCAATAGCACGGAGGTGGAGTTGTGGCTGTGGATGACGATAGGCTCACCGCCTATACCATGGGAATTAACCTTAAAAATAAATAAATAAATAAATATTTCACTACTCACACACAACGCCATCTAGTCCCAAAATAAGCAGAGCTTGTAATATGGGTACTAGAATAACTGACGATACTAATACATATATATACTTTTCTTTTGTAAATACATTTTTATTATACATAGAAACACCCATACTAAGACAAACCCCCTGTTCATGCACACAAAGATTTGTCTTAAGTGCGAATCGAACCCACGACCTCGGCGTCGCAGGCAGGTACACTACCCACTCCGCCATCCGGTCGTCAACACCTTAACAGGTGAAATGAGTGTATTGTACACCTCTGCCACTGTAATAAAGGCTTAATGTTATGATGTTTTGTTCTGAATCGTCATTATGTAGACTATAAGTGAGTTGAAACATTGGATGCAAAAAAAAACAAGCAAATATTGTTTTCCAAAACTTATGTCTAAATAATAAAGAGAAATAAAGATAAATTTGGATTTTTTTTACATAAGATAGAACGCCAGAAGCAATTACACTATCCAATGGTCCCAATGACAAGGCCAAATACACACATTCACTCACTCAAAAGCACACCCAGTCTCAGAAGAAATATTTGCGAATTACACAAATATTTGTCCCATGTGGGGATCGCACCTACAACACCAGTGCAGTGGAGAGCGGCGAGGCGACCGTTTAAACCACTACACCACACGTGCAGACAGAATAATATAGAGTATAGTATACGGACACTGCAAGTACAACACAGCTAATCCTTATTATGTTGTTATTTGTCTTTATAGCTCAAGATCCTATCACACTATCACGTAAACCGATCTAAGGCAACCATTTGACCAGATCTGATCACGACCTTCCCTATTGACTCTGACATCAAACGCACCATGAAAACATTGTTGCTATAATGAGTTCACGGTTACGATCTCATTGCATTTACTGATCCAATGAGTTGTGATGTAAATAGATCTCATTTGAAAAATATATGGGACCGGCAGGACTTGAACCTGCGACCTTACTGTACACAGGGCAGCCACTTTAGCCATCCAGCTACGGTCGCCTCTTACCAGAACCCTAAATTTCTCAACTATATGATACGTCATTTCGTGACGTCACGTTCATCCATTTGTTCCTATCTTAAGTAGGATACAAACCAACATGGCGAAGTTACATTCAGCACAAATGTTTCAAAGAATGAACGCGTACGTTATTTCAACTTCTAATTGATTATTTTTAATAGCATTTAGCTATGCTTAGCAAATTATACTAAGAAACAGTTGAAAAAGATATGGGACCAGCAGGACTTGACCGGCAGGTCTTAGTATACTTTGCTAAGCATAAATGCTATAAAAATAATCAATTAGAAGTAGATCTCATTTATTTAATATTGTTCACTAGCTGTCACCCGCAACTTAGTCCGCGTGGATGTCGTTTTATTAACAAAAATTGCCGCACGCTTTTTCCTACAAAATACACGGAGATAAGAGGCAAAAGTTGTACACTGATCTTGCCCTCTATGGCATCATCCTCTATTGCTCTAGGTTTGCTGGAAGAGAACTCAAAAAACATGTTTTCCGAAAAAAAAATCCAATTGTAACACCTTTCACTAACTCCAAATATTTATCTTAGAAAAGGTTTATCTACTGGAAGTTTGTATTATTATCTTATTGACACCTTATCCAACTTTATTTGTGTATATGTTAGTATACCGTCTCGAAATTGTCGATATACAGATAATTGGGTGTATTGAAAAGCACATGACAGCTCTTGTACAGTCGAATACATTGATGCTTGACCACCTTTAAGATTCATAATGAACATTGTGAAACACATTATGGTGAATTTATCTTATCGTAGCTATTGTTATTTATTTTGAACCAACTTCCCAAAAAGGAGGAGGCTCTCAATTCGGCCGGTATGTTTTTTTTCTATGTATGTACATCGATTACGTCGCGGTTAATGGACCGATTCGCGTGATTCTTTTTTTTGTTCGTCGCGAAATAGCTGCCAGGTGGCCATTAAAATTAATTTCAGTTTGGTCTAGTTGTTTTTATTTTATGAGCATTATTAGTAATTTAAGTCGGTTTTTTTATTAGAAAATTATAATTGCTAAGTAATGATAAAAAGCCTTCTCTTAAACAATATATGAGTATATATTCCACAATGATATTTGGATTGACCGATAACGTAATCGGTTTATAGATAAGTGGTCAGTCAAAATACAGTGGTGTGAGCACCTAAGTGTATTTTCAGCCGATAAAACTAATCAGCTGAAAGATGTTTACACGCTCTCCAATCAACCGTTCAATGAAATCACAACGAGTTATATTATAGTATAGGTATCTGTATTTATATTATGATGAGTCTTAAGACGGTCTTAAAAATATTTGGTCAACTTTATGCAAAAATCAGGCAATCTCGGCTTACATAAAAATAGATAGCTTGTTGCTAAGTAATGATAAAAAGCCTTCTCTTAAACAATATATGAGTTTTTTTTCCACAATGATATTTGGATTGACCGATAACGTAATCGGTTTATAGATAAGTGGTCAGTCAAAATACAGTGGTGTGAGCACCCAAGTGTATTTTCAGCCGATAAAACTAATCAGCTGAAAGATGTTCACGCGCTCTCCAATCAACCGTTAAATGAAATCACAATGAGATATATTATAATATAGGTATCTGTATTTATATAGTACAGTTAGCATCAAAAGTCACTATCGTAATATAATAGCAGCCCTGTATCTAATACATGTCCCACTGCTGGGCTCGGGCCTCTTCTCATGATGGGAAGGGTTAGGCCATAGTACATCACGCTGGCCAAGTGCGGATTGGTAGACTTCACACACCCTGAGGCACTTATTAGGCACTCTCAGGCATGCAGCTTTCCTCACGATGTTTCCTTCACCGTTAGCGAGTGATAATTTATAAGTATATGATAAATACACACATATCTTCGAAAAGACGAGAGGTGTGTGCCGTGGGTTCGAACCCGAGACCTTTAACTTCGCAGTCCTACGGTCTCGCACTCGGCTATCGCTGCTATCGTAATATGAATACCACAAGTAACCAGAACTGATCTACACCTGACATTTTGCACATTGTATGAATACATAAATACGTGTAAAAATATGTCGAATCATGTGATAACTTAAATTTTGGATACTTAATGTATACAAAAAAGAGAATCCAAACTTAGGGTTTATCTTTTATTTTTAATGTACTTTTTTATTATTTATTAATTTAACGTTATTGTAGGTAACTAATTAATAATAACTAATTAAGGTATTATGCATGCCTTTTTATTATAATTCTTTTTCATTATTTTTATTGGTAAATTGTCATTTAAATTTTAAATTAATTAATTAATTTGGATTATTTGTAATATTGACGCTGGACAACCTTGCTTATGCGCCAAATTTGCAAAAATGAGTTATATATATCATTAGAATCGCCTGTTTCAAAAAATGTCATGGTCATGGTTTGATAATGTATTGGTTTGAATAATTTTAACATTTTTTCTAAACAAAGATTTTCTTTTCAGACAGTACCTACTTAGTGTGATTAATGTGTAGAATCAAAGTGATTAAATCGGTCCATTTAAATGTACTTACGACGATCATTAGTTATACTCATAACGCAAACGGTAAGAAAAATTATTATAACTACGTTATTCCCTTTAAATTGACGTCATAAACTCTGTTAAACACAATGATATTATATAAAAACAAAAGCAGATATGTTATAAGCGCTCGCGCTGTGAATACTCAAATACGTCCCAATTGGGACGTCTTGTGTTTAGTTTGCGTGTGGCCTGCGTCGAGCGCAGTCACGTGCCAGACGCCATGCGCCATGTTCAAGTTAAGAAAGAGAAAGCGATATTGTTTTGACGTTAGAGCGATAAGGATGCGTGCGCTGCGGACATTTGTCAATGTGTGCAATTTGGAATAGCTCGGAACGGATTTAAATCGTAATTTCTATGAACGTAACATATCTATAGTTCTATAATATCATTGGTTAAACATTATTTGTTTTAGCGAAGGCTCCAATCATATTTTATCTTAAGAAAATATTTAAGTCTTCAAATTAAATAAATAACCTTTTCCACTGCCAATTCCATAGACACACTACTTGATACAATAATGGAATACTTCGGTTTTTTTTTGAAGGCAGACGAGATACCAATAATGTGGCTCAATTTCCTTTTTTTTCTTTAGCACAAAAAGTCCTATTCAAAATGTTTGCTAAAAATAGAAAATATTTAATTTACTTCCATCCACCTGCGGCTCCGTTCGCGAGGTACGTTGATAACAAATGTCATAAATATGTTAGACTAGGATCTATGGGAATAATCAAATGTGTGTAAAATATTATTCGAATCATTAGTTTTTGCGTGAAAGAGTCATTCATTTCGATGAACCGATCGATATAGTTAGATCAGATAATAATATCCAGATAATAATTGTTTTATGTTTGCTATTTTTATTTGTTTTGTTTTCTTTTTTTCTTGCCGTCTTTGTAACTACTTTGTAACCATATATAAAATTATAATTTTCTATGCATGTATTTATAACCTAATTAATGTTTTATTATTTATTATATATTATTCTCTCGTGTAATGTACCTATTATTTTTTGTGTATATTTTTGTGTTTTTCCTCGAACTTAGCTTAATTTAATTTTACGTCACTGTCTCTTTATATGTTACTGTACCTGTTTTCTGTTCGTACAACAGTAAACAGGTACAGTAATATACATGGTACATACATGGTTGCTGATAATCAGCGCTGTGGAAGTTTTGGAGAAATGCAAGACTCCACAGCATTAAAGCTGAGCAACCGCCACTGTATTCTTACATTTTGTTTATTTCTTACCTGTTTTTGCATGTATATATTATGTTAGTTATGTAAGAAAATCAAAATAATTTTCTTTCTTTCTTTTCTCTTTTTATATCTCTTCACCAATTTTCATCAAAAACGTTCCTGTAGATTCGGAGCTTATTGGATACAAACAAACAATCAAAAATATATTTATCTTTGTAATAGAACTAAATATTAGATATAACGGGATATTTACCATGTATATTTGTTTTAGCGAGTTATTTCGATATTTCTTTTCGAATTGATTATTTTGTTTAAGTTTTAGTTTTATCGTAAACTAAGAGATTGAAACATCTCTGAAATATCGAAATAACTCGCTACAACCAATATACGTGGCATATATCCCATTATAACTAATATTAACTAAGAAAACCTACATTCTATGCAAAATAAAGATATTCTATTCTATTCTATTCTATTCTATTCTATTCTAAAATAATAATGTTAATTATGAAACTTATATAATATAGAAGTTTTATTCCTAGGTGTGGTTATTTCAATATGCGACTTTATACATAGAAACACCCATACCAAGACAAACCTTTATGTTCATGCACACAAAGATTTGTCTTGAGCGGGAATCGGACCCGAGACCTCGGCGTTGCAGGCAGATGCACTACTCACTCCACCATACGGTCGTCTACAACAATTGTCTAAAATTTTTCCTTTTTGTATTATCAGTATAGAAGTTGCTGGACACAATACATTACTACACCCACAAGTAACACCCTATAATAGATTCACTACACAAGATCAAGTGTAAATAAAGCAATTTATAATCAACTGCAAGAATGGTCAGCTGAGTAATAAAGATCGCCGTTCCCCACACATTGTCACAGTATAGGCGATATATAGTAAGGTGTGGTTATTTCAATAAGTGACTTTATTGTACCATCGGAAGTGCTTCGGTTAACGAGGTCTCAGCACTTTTATGAGTTTTTTTACGGGCTGGTGTGACTCGGCCGAGTAAAGGACGCCATTTATTAGACTGTATCATAACAATTCTATGTTACGCTGCTTTGCACGAATAACCGCACAATCCAAAAAACACACATTTTACAGCGTAGTTATTTGAATTAAACAGAATCTTTACTGTCATAACTTTTTATGTATTTGATCAATAGAAGAATAGAATGTATAAATCGAAAGGGCAAACTTTGTAATGTTATAATACAGTACACCGTCCATTATCTAGTTGATAGGAATGGAAGGCGCTGGTACCTGTGATACAGTGGTTTTCACTAGTACCTGGCCAACGTTACAACCTTTTGTAATATTTGGATTAATGTAATATGTACTTGCTTTGTATTGCTCTTGGTATCTTATTGAAATAAATGATTACTACTATTAGTAAAGTGATGTCAATCGAAGACCATGATTTGACTGTGTTATTTATCTAAGATTTTTAGATCTTAAAGACATCTTTATTTTATGAAAAAACTAGGTTTATTTCTGCACTGCAAATATTATTACTGAAGTTTGTAATATTCGACGAATATTCCAGTAATATAATTTTATATCATATTATTATTATTATATTATGGTAACGTGTCATAACGGTGTGGTATGTTGCCTACAAGAAATTATAAATTTATTTGATTATATAGTTATATATACATAATATATAACTGCCTCGATGGCCTAGTGGTTAGCGTATGCGCCACTCACTGCGAGTTCTCGGGTTCAATTCAGGCAGTCATGAAATTCACAATAGCACTGAATTGGTATTGTGCCCGGTTGATGGCGAAAGGCTCACCCCCTATCTCATGGGACCTAAACATAACAAGTGAAATGTTGGTGTTTTACACCTCTGCCTCACCCTTTTGGGTAAAAGAGGCGAGATGTTATGTTATTTTATGATGTTATATTATTTATATATTGTAAACACGGGTCTTCATCGCGCACCAGTCGGCTCGTGACCACGATCGGTGTGATTCGATCGAAACTGTCGAACAAAAAAGGTATTATGCTTTCAAAAATATTTCCACAATTAAGACCCGTGTCTACAATATATAATTATATGTACAAATCGCGAAAGTTAAAAATTATTAGTTATTTGATTAAATCGCGCCTTAAATAAAAATAGTGGCGCTTTAAAAAAAAATAGGTCACAATTTAACCTACATCTGCGACAAAAAAAGACAGATCAAATAATAAACTCACGCCCACTTATCCATTTGTCCATCATAGAACTACATAACTGACTTTAACGACCATAAGAACTATAAAACTTCGAAATTGTATGATACGTTATAGTATAGTGTGTGTCAAACCTTATCGTGCCAAATACTTTATAGTACACTCATGGTACGCTATATGTACCCGCTTTTAGTTTTAGATACTAGTTATCTTTATTGGCACATGCAGGTTTTAATACACATAGAGGTTTTTAAAAAAATGTTTTGATAACTGAAGTGAATAGTAAATAGCGGGGGCTGAAAATATGGCAGATAGGAAATCGGTTTTGGTATCGTTTCGATTTCGTATTTCAATGAAACCTGTTATTTAATAGAATAAATGTGATGAAAATAATTCTAGCATTTAATTAACAATTCTTCAACGCCATAGATGGCGCAAGGCTATACCTCGACCTAAACATAACAGGTGAAGTGTGGGTATTGTACACCTCTGCCACACCTTTTTGAGTAATAATGGAGTGATGTTATGCTATGTTTTGATTTATATTATTTAATCAAATTGCGCTTTAAATAACAAAAGTGCAAGCGCTTCTTAGCGTCAAAAATTTTGTCACATTTTAACCTATATTTGCAGCAAAAAAAAGACAGATCAAATGATAAACTCTGCGAAAAATATGGCAGATAGCAAATAGCGTAAATAGGAAGAAGAAGAAGAAGAGAAGAAGAAGAAGAAGATGGAACCTATAAATCTATCATCTATCTAATTTTGGTCTTGACTTTTTGTAGAAGTCCAGCGAAGGTTTAAAAGGTGAATAAATATGAAAGTTGTACATAAATGTTTCATGGAATTTTTGGTTTTAAATTTATTTTATACAAAAGTTTACGTCTTTTATTTATCGATTGAGGCAGTGCGAAGTCTGCCGGGTCAGCTAGTTACTTAATAGAATGAATGTGATTAAAATAATTCTAGCATTTCACTGACATTCCCAAACCGCCATTAGTTAACTTAACAATAATATATGTTTCATAAAATTATAAATTTATGTCTTTGGATTTAAAATAAAGTATTGCACCACCTTAAAATTGTACAATCTTTATGAGTAGTATAGTTAAAATCAAAAATCTTGACGGCAGTGAAGCTGGCTGCAGATGGCTTTGCTGCAATTCATCGATCAATGACGGGCACCGCACTTGCTGTCCTATGACAGCGACTGTGATATTTAATTTGCGACCATCCACAAAACTGCTTGATCTTATTTTTTTTTAAAACTAGTATAATTTTGTTATGAAGCTAAAGTAGTATAAAACTAGTGTAGCTTCTAACCATAATAATATTATTATTTTTTTATATTTTTCATATTTGATATAGGCCGTCATACACACTGCTACATATCAAGCTAAACATTTTCCAATGTCTCACATTGTTTAGAATTCCGGTGCATTGTGTGTACACGTATATTAAAACTGTTTTTTTTTAATATTCGTAGTAGTATTTTATCAACTAAAATCTCAAGAACCGTCTACATTTACTTACTTTTTGGTCCAAAAATACAGTATGAATTCATGCATTAAAAATTAATGAATCTCGAGCCTCTAACTTTCACGGACCTACATTTATTAAAACCTATGTAACAAAATAAACCTTTTTGTTTCTAGCCTTCGAGGTTTTGGGTGAGGCATATATCTATCTGGATTACCGGATAGACTTCTTCGTTTACATATATGGAAATGAGATAAACAGGCTGTGACTTCAATGTCTTTTGTACTATATGTATATATAGATATATGTATTGTAGACACAGGTCTAAATCACGTAAATATTTTTTAATGTCATTTATTTATTTATTTATGTGATTAAAACGGCCACAGGAACCAATTATATTAATCACAATTTATAAAAACATAGATAGATAGATATAAAATACTTTATTTATACATAATTTCACATGACAAAAGAAACTTAAGAGGTAACAACAAAAAGAAAATAACAGAAAAAATGTACAAAGGGCGGCCTTATCGCTTAAAGCGATTTCTTCCAGGCAACCTTAGGATGGACATTTTGGAAAGAAAATAAAGCGGTAGTTTTTGCTTAGATAATAAGAAATTATTTGCATTTAACCAGAATTATTATATAATATATTATATAACATATTACTGACATTCACAAAATTGTTGCAAAAACACCGATAATACACCGAATTCATTTGAAAATATATCAATTTCTGGATTGGAGTCCATGAGATTGTTGAGAGTGATAAGAAGTGCTCGTGGTATTGGAGAAGTGACGCGAGCAGCAGTACGACATGATGACACGTCAAACAGTCGATGACTTCTACTACGAAGGTGATTTCGTGGACGTAAAGCCCAACCAGTTCATTTTGCAGAGCTGGTGCATCAATTCGCCCTCTACACACTTTAAAAAAATAAATTACTTAAAAAAAAGGGATATAATACCTATATAATGATGTGTACAAATCGCAAAAGTTTAAGCATACTAACATTACATTTCAGAATTTTTACTAGGTATATTATTGTAACTGCCTCATGTGTGTATCTGTGGTTAGCGTATGCGCCTCTCACCGTGAGGTATCGGGTTCGATTCCCTAGTTGGGCAAAGTGTTATTTGTGAACTTTCCGTCAGAAAATTTACAATAGTAGCACGGAGTTTGCATTGTGCCCGGTGGATGGCCATAGGATCACCCCCTATCCCATGGGACCTAAACATAACAGGTGAAGTGTGGGTGTTGTACACCTGTACCACACCTTTCTGGGTAATTTAGGCGTGATGTCATGTGTGTTATTATAGTAAATAAAAGATAAGTTATCAGAATGGCAACAACCCGGTATACCTTCAAAATTAAAGTTGGCAAACTTTTAACCGAAAAATTGGCAGAATCGTCATAATGTTTTATTCTTCATCCCCCTTTTCTTCATCCGTTATTTATATATATGTGTATATATTTATATATTTGTGTATATTATTGACGTATTTAAAGCATTATGTATGTACCATATTATCTATAATACGTATTTAATCGATTTTCAAATCAGTGTATATTTTTTTCTTTATCAGTATTATCGAAACGCACCTAGTTTCTCTGCACCACCTTAGGTTGACTGTTAGAGAATGCCACAAGGCATTAAGTCCACCTGTGTACCATTTTGTGTGCAAAACTACTGTGACTAGTCGAAGCAGTCCGAGAAATTTCAGTAGGGGTTTAAGGGTTAGGGTTAGGGTTAGGAACAATATTTTTCTGTTGTGTGCTCAGAACATAGGTTCTGAGCACACAACAGAAAAATATTGTTCCAAAAAGTATAATTTCAGCCTGTTACTTGCCCTCAATCAATCATATTTGATTGAGTGGTTAATACAAGGACCTTACATAGAGCTAAAAAAAAAACAACAAAATTCTTTATCTGAAATTCCTGATTCAATTTAAGATTAATGACGTTATTATTAATTAATTGTGGAACGGTTAGTTAAAAGATCACTAATTATTACCTAAAAAACGTTATTTTCCGTGTAGATAAACACGGAAAGTTAAGTTATAATATGGGATAAGTACATGTTTAATATCGTTGCTGGATAAATATTAGTCATATATTTATTTTTTTATTGTAATTTTGTAAAATATATGTTTCACCTATCTATCTATAATATTTTTTATCTAGCAACTATAATCTTATGAGCCAAACAAGTACCAATTGAGGCAAGTTTGTTAATTTCCGTAAGTTCGTTATGTAATTTGCTGGTAGATATTAATGCTGGTATCAAACCTCTTCGTTTACTTAAGATGTTTTTATGAATGGCCATTTTGCAAAAATAATAAAATATTTATTGAATACCATTTAAATAAACACATTATTTTCAATTGGATCTTATGCAATTTTTTTTAATTATGAGGAATGAATGGTTAAAAATAATGTGAGCAAATGGCAGGATGTTTTTAAACAGCAAAATTATAATATTTGTGTAATGGCGTTGTTTTTACGTATTCAATACTGGTAGTAAGGTGCAAGATTCATTATGCTACATACTTACCTAATCATTATTCAAAATTAAATACGAAATTCTTACAATAATGAGCTCTCGAAGAAACAAAAACAAAATTGTTCATTTGAATCGTTTCAAAAATTATTCCGTGTACCGTATTTTTTTTAAATAACCATCTTAAAAAAAAATATTTTTTTATTTGAAAATATTTATAAAAATCTTGAATGAATTCAAAAATCACTCAAATCACTATTCAACAAGCTAGCGTGTAGAACAGTTACTCATCATTTGATTCCACTGAATTACTGTATATTCTCATTGTAAATTCAATTTTCTCTCCTAATGTTAAGGTTTTCTAGACTCAAATTGCACTGAGTTGAGGCAAATGGTATTATAATGAGAAAGGTCTGTGCCTAAATGTCTATAAAGTAGGTTCGCCAAGTAATATAGCGTCCAATGAGAGAAATATGTCATAAAGAATGTTCATGGATAGTTTTATTCTAAGTAGGCATGCGTTTGTCAAACATTTTAATAAATAAATTATAAAAAAAAATTACCACGACGTAAAATAATTATAATTCAATTGTCTGCACATGTGGTGAAGTGGTTTAAGCTGTCGCCTCGCCGCTCTCTACTGCACTTGTGTTATGGGTTCGATCCCCACATGGGACAAATCTTTGTGTAATTCGCAAATATTTGTTCTGAGACTGGGTGTGCTTGAGTGAGTAAATGTGTGTATTTGGCCTTGTCATTGGGACCATTGGATAGTGTAATTGCTTCTGACGTTCTATCTAATGTAAAAAATCCAATTTTATCTTTATCTTTTATCTATACATATAATAAAATTTAAAATTTACATTATTTTGAAGATAATTTAAATGTTTCTGTACACGATATCAATTAACAATAAGTTAGATTTTTTTGGAAATTCCAGTCTCCAATGGAATAAATTTAGGGTTAAAGGGGAATTTCCTCAATGTTGTGGCAAATAGCATGGAAATATCGAATTCCACGCGGACGAACTCACGGGCAACAGCTAGTAATGCAAATTAAAGTTATTTAAACCACTATTATGCTAATTAGAAACTTAAATATTATTGCTTCGATACATTAATTTAATAATTTATCTAACTACACATATCGTTAAATCAACAACCCATTGTCTCAATACAATGCAACTAAAAACATTAGTTACATAATTGTTTGATTGTGTCAATGGTTAGGGCATCACCATAAAACGGTTATTTAGTACCCTTCAATGATTTTCGCTCTCCATAAAAAGTGATACGGCTATAAATCAAAGCATTAACAAATTGAACAAACATCATCTCATCGTCGGGGTCAGACGATAACAAGACTGATTTGATATATGGATACTATGATACATAACACAAAATTACATAAACAATTGTTACCTCTAGAAAAGAAAATCCTCTGCCTCTATGAAAAAAACTTCACTATTACATTTCACTACACACACAGTTTCACATAGTAAGTTACTTTATTTTTCTAGTTATTATAGTATTTCAAAGTTAGCAAGTTTGCGTAGAACGTGCGAGATGGTGCGAGCAAAGTGCGCGCGCCCGCGTCTCCTCACAGCTCGAATATCACTGAGGCGCTCAGCCGCTCTGTAGGGAAATTTCAGTGGTTGTTCGCCCTTTGACTCAAAATTTACCTTTGTTTAGTTTTAATTACACATAGCCCATGACTTTCATAATAGATGAGCAAGGGTACGACTCCCATTATGCCTATTTGAGGCAATTCAAACAAGAACCGGCACTTTGTACGAATATTGGTTCACTTCCATCGAGATTATGTTTACGTTATTATTATGATGATGATTCAATTTGTGATAAGAACCTCCGGTAGCTGTTAGAGGCAATTTTTGTTTACTCCACATAATGAAATTTCCAAAGTTAATGTTGAAGAAATTTCCAAGCGATTCTACGATGGGGTGGGAACACTCATATTCTCGTCATGTATTTCCATAATGCACACGAGTTCGGCTCGAAATTACATTGTAATATCCGGCTTCAGGTTGGTTTAATCATTTTAATATAAGAAACTGGTATTTCTTTTTAAATTAGAATTTTCATAATGCTTTCGTCTTAAAAATTACAAAGATTACTGACGTTATTTTCCTACGTCATGTAAATTTTCTCTAGGTTATGCGCCCATGAGTGTATTGATGAATTAATTACATGATTTATCGTTCATTACGTATTAATAATACAATTTCTTAATGACTGTGTGTAAATTCCACTATTTTACACTCGTTATAATGTTACTAGATAAGAAATGTTAACCGCCAGTTAAATACATCTAATATAAATAAAATCATGCCTTTTGATATTACCAAGAATAGTGTACAAAATCCACACTACACCTGTTATATTTATGTTCTATTTGGTAGAGTGTAGGTATGCCTATAGCCATTTACCGGGCCTAATTAATGACTCACTGAACAAGCAGCGATAGCCGAGTGGGAGACCGTAGGACTGCGAAGTTAAAGGTCTCGGGTTTGAACCCACGGCACACATCTCTCGTCTTTTCGAAGATATGTGTGTATTTATCATGTATTGAAGGGAAACATCGTGAGAAAACCTACATGCCTGAGAGTGCCTAATAAGTGCTCGAGGTTGTGTGAAGTCTACCAATCCGCACTTGGCCAGTGTGGTGGACTATGGCCGAACGCTTCTCATCATGAGAAGAGGCCCGAGCCCAGCAGTGGGACATGTATTAGATACGGGGCTGCTTTTTAACTTTTTTTCCTGATAGAAAAACTAAAAACTTTATAAAATATCCATTAGTATAGATATAAATTCAACACTGAATACTAAAGCGGTTTTATATAGTTTGGCATAGTTACAATAATCAATAGGTAACAGTTTGTGAACTATGAATTACTTCATAATGTTTCATTTATCAAGTATTGTTATTAATAGAAATAATATCTTCATTAATCTGCCGTTACTTTACAACGTAAATAAAATGCAATCAATCATACGTTATATTGTGGTTACATAACATCACGCTATATTACCCAGAAGGGTGTGGGAGGTGTACAACACCCACACTTCACCTGTTATGTTTAGATCCCATAGGGATAGAGGGTGGTGAGCCTGTCGCCATCTACCGGGAACAATATCATCTATGTGCTGCTATTAAGAATTTCCTGAAGGAAAATTCACAAGCAACACTGCCCGACCCAGGAATCGAAGCCAAGACCTCGCGGTGAAAGGCGCAAACGCTAATATCTAGACCAACGTGGCAGTTAATATGTTATTACAATAATGATAAAAGAGAAGTTTTTTTTAGGAATAGGTTTTAAACTACTGAACCTATTTAAAATTAAGTTTCACTAATTGCAAGTAATGTGCGGTTGGTTATTTCAGCAGTATTTTATTTCGTTAGAAGTCCGGTTAAGGTAGCAACAGCTATTTAACCTACATATGTTTTCCTGGGGGCTTGAGTCTCCACACCAATTTTAATAAAGATCTCTTGAGTAGATTCGTGGCCTATTCGATGAACTCAAATGAAAAAAAAAAATGTTTTTCCAACTCTATACTACTAGATACTTACTAAAATTTATACCATTCAATATTTTGTATGTTAGAGCTAGACGAATCTTCTTCAAAATTAAAAAAATAATTGTTGGTTTTTCATGACAACACGCGTCGTGCCGACAGGACGAAGTCGAAAGCAAAAGCCAAGTGTTCTATAAACCCAATACTATACAATTTAACAAGTGGGTTTCACACTTCACAGCTTACACAAAGAACATCGTTATTTGCAAATTTTGCGAACAGCTGAGTGGGCAACCTCTTGGGACGGCGTTATTATTGACACAGAAAGTGATACTTGAGAGATCAAGGCGAATCAAGGACTCTTCGCGAACTGAGATGGGATGAGAAGAGATCCTCAGAAACACGTGCTCTCGGTAGAAAACATCGCCATCGTTAAGAGAAGAGATGGTAAATGTTTACATCTTTTTCATATTTTTGGGTAAAAGAAACATTATTTGATCCTGATTTTTCAAGTAGCAGGTAGCGCCATCTTTCGGTGAAGGAAGTATACATTTTGAATGAATACAATGCATGAGATCTATCGTATTAACAAAGTTGTAGTGAACCTTATGTTTATGAAAACTTTCGTGTACTACGTAGCCGTAGGTCACTTAAAAGTAGCTTATAATTTGATCTAGGATTTAAACTATCTAGACCCACCAAATACTCACTAAATTTAAAAAATAAACAGATTTTTGTTCTGAGAAGTTTGATATTTGAAGATTTTGTACAAATTTTCATTTATAATATTAGTTAGAAGTAGATAAAAAATATTAATAGTTACATACATCAGTGAAATTTTTGTTTAAGGGATCGATGAACTCGTAAAATGTTGGACTTGATTTGGAAAACACCCACCTAAAAATATTAATACATATAATATCCAGTAGATACTTACCTCTTTCAATGAAGTCGTAACCTAAATTTGAGATGACAGAAAATGTACAAAGATTGTCATCTTTTCGCGGGATGACGTCAAAGAGAATGAGCTGTGAGACGCTTGTCCGTGGCTAATCTTAATATTGTTATTTAGTTCAAATTTTTTAATAAAAAAAAAGGAGTGGATCAGTGACCCTGGTATTTATTCAAATGAAATATATATTTAGTTTTAGACATCTAGCAACTGTAAAGATATTATTAAAATATATTTATTTATTTAAATTACCTAAAGCCCAAAAAAAGAAGGCTGTTGACCGCAGTTTCACCTACGTGTTGACCTTCACCTGGAGGTTTAAAAACAACCAATAACGTACAATAAACATAAGAATAGGTCAAACCTCACGTACATTAAACATAGGAATAGGTTTTACTGGTGGTAGAGCTCTTGTGAATGAGCTCGAGGGCGGCAGCATTAACCTGCCGCCAAATAATGCTTCCATTACTGTGTTCCGGATTGGTGGTGAGATCAGGCCCTGAAATTACTGGCACATGGGGCATAACACCTTAGTCCTCAGCTGCAGCGACGCATCTATAATCTGCTTTTGTGGATTGTTGATGTCCATGGGCTGTACTCCACTTACCATCAGGTGGACTACACGTTCGTTCGCTGCGTGGGCGAGTATAAAAAAAACCGGTTACACTGGAGTCCGATAACTAGCACTGAGACACGAGTTTTGTGTATATTAGATGAGACAATAATAATATGTACTCTCTTCTACGTTAGATCCATTTTAACCGAAGCTAGAGAGATGATGTGGAAATAACCGGTACTGATTGGTTAATTAAAACAAACGCCTCGTTGGTTTTGTGGTTAACGTATGCGACTCTCACCGTAAAGTCTCGGGTTCGAAACCCGGGTCGGGAAAATGTGTAATTTGTGAATTTCGTCAGGAAATTCACAATAGTAGCACGGAGTTGGAATTGTGCCCGGTGGATGGCGATACAACCTAAACATAACAGGTGAAGTATGGGTGTTGTACACCTTTGCCACACCCTTCAGGGTAATATAGGCGTGATGTTACGTGTAACACATCTCCTCTCCACTTTGGTGGGAATCGAGTCTGAGACGAAGCCTGGGGCAACAAAGGAATTGCTCGATTCATAAAATAATAATGATGAAATTTATATTAGATGTATGAGAAATAATAAATATTTGTCGTAGGTATCATAAGCGTCGAAACTGAGAATAATGTAAGGAGTTTTACACTAATTGGGTAATGTGCCAGACGGAATAATCGTATAATCTTCATATTAAATGTTCACAAAATAAATATTATACTTATATTTATCTAATCTAACAAATAACATAAATCTTTAGCTATGTACCACGCAAGGAGAGCACAGGCAAAAGATAGTAATGTAATAAAAAATACTGCTAGTTTTTTCTTGCGGTAGTGCAATCGAATACAAAAAAAAGTGGAAGTTCATGAAAAGGTAAAGTGTGAGCATAAATACACGTATGTCATACCCTTGTGGATGATTTTATCATGATGGTATGTAGATTCATGATAGACATTGAACACTGAAGTCTTAATGCGCTTGTTCCATCAACCAAATGTCAACTTTATCGATTTTGACAATGTCAAAGGAAATGTTTATCAAATGGGTCATGAACCAACTTTGCTGATAGTATTTATTTATTTATTTTATTTATTTTACTTTAGCACAACAAAAATGTACAAGGCGGACTTAATGCCAAAGGCATTGTCTAACAGTCAACCTAGAGTGATGCAGAGTTAAAAAGTGGTAGGTGCATATTTCGTTTAATTATTAGATTAGAACTTTATCTTTATAAAGGAGTATGTTGCTACCTTAATCGTCAAATGTATATGGTAAACTCCTCAACCACATTCATGTCAAAACAAAATTAAAAAATTAAAGTGTACAAGTACCTACCTCAAATGCGTGTAAAGCAAAAGCTAGTACAGTAGTAATGACAAAAAAATTGAGAACAAAATTGGTCAATTATAATTAATACTGTACGTAAGGGTATTAAGTGGTATTATCACAATATTTGGTCACGACAAAATTTAAATGTTAATTAATTTTCTGATGCAGTGACGCGATAAATTATGACGTAAGCGCGCTGACGGTTATTAAAAATGCAAACTGGTTCACTTTAAAATAATATTTCGATTTTACTAAAATTGGTTACATGAACTATTTTCGGTTAAAGTTACGCTTATATAATAGGGGGATGAAAAACAATGTGTCATGGTTTGATTTCAAACCTCTAAAACTTAAATAAACAGCGGAAAGATACTAAATTTTTACTCAATATACATTAAAAAAAAACGACTTCATGGTTCGAAGTTGAATCGATTTAACGCGATCACGCATCAGTTTGAAATTAAGAAGGCTCTCAATAACACACGCATCTCACACAAATACTTATTAAAAAGTGACAAACAAACACTTGTATTTGTATTTTTATTTTGTTTTTTTTAAAAAACGACGCCCGCACTAGGAGTTACTCCTGTGTCGCGGGGGTGTTCACAAACATACAATTCAAGCACACCCAGAGTCAAACAAATCTTTGCGAATTACACAAAGTTTTGTCCCGTGTGGGGATCGAACCCACAACACCAGCGTAGTTGAAAGCGGCGAGGCGACCCCTTTAACCACTACGCCATCCGTGCACATTGTAGCGTGATAAGTGTTATTTTTTTGTTTATTGCATTTCCTTTTGGTTTCAGTGAATACGACAAAAGAACAATAATATATTTAACTATCACTGAAACATCCAGCCAAGTTAAATCAAAGATCGCTGGAATTACCAAAGTGGATCCCTCAGGAGATGGGAAGAGGTGTTATGTATGCCTGGCCATTGCTCTCCAATGACAGCTTTATAGGTGCTTTAGGGGTGGAAGATCATTGTTTTCCGGGTTAAATCCCGGGTTATATTTGTGGTTGTTTATTTATAGATTTGTTCATAGTTTCATACATTTTCAGGGAGAAATGATTTTAGTAGTAATAAATACAAAAATCGGTTAAATAACCAGTAGTTTGTAATATTTCGAGTGCAGGCAAAATCACTTTCGTAATTTGTGTGGTCTCATGTTAAATATTAGTCTGAAACTGATTATCCAATTATAATAATATTATATCACTTTCATAGAAATAATAATTACCTATGGGATTAATACTGTTGTGGGGTGGCAGTGGTTACGCCGTACGCATAGACTAATATGCCGTTCGTGTCTGTATCGGCAAATTTTGGGGATATTTGGTATCAAAGGGATATTGTGTTACATGCTGTATAATAATAATGCCTTTGTAATCAGTTATGATAGTATTACATAAGTCAGTCACGGATATTATTTGATTTAAGCGTATACAACGCAATACCTATTAAATTTTTCGCAAATAACTATCTTGATAGTAATATTTTAAAGCAAATTTTAGCTTTGCTATGCCTTTTTGTATTTTATATAATATAAAAGTTGAAAAATATGTATGTATGTGACTAAGTGACTTATCACCAGGGCTCGGCATTAGGTAGAGTTTTTTATGTACTTGCATCGAAATGTTGATATTAACGTGGACCTTCCCGGGATTTCTAATGGACAATTCCGTGTGGCCAACAATATTACGAATAAATAATAATAAAAACCTAAGAGATAGACAAATAAAACAAAGATAATTAACATATTTTTTTATTAGTTTACATTAATTCACAATACAAATTGTTGAAAGTCTGTAGTAAATTCTCATACGCATATTTCGCCTTTTTTATAAATACGAGCAAATACTTTTGCTTCTAGCCTAGACTCGTGAGGTTTTGATTATTCAAACGGCCCATCAGAATCATTTTCCTTGTCCGATTCATTACCAGTAAGATTTGAAGTGTTTGCTTCCAACATTACTGTATAAATTTTGTGAGAGTTAAAATATTTAGTCGCGCGTGCAGTAGTTTAAATTGTGTAAAAAAGTAAATAACTTTTATTTAAAAAATCATGGGATTTTTTTCTGCTCTTTAAAATTAATCTCGGGATTTGAGGCATATCCACTTTATTCTTTCGCTGTATGAAATCAGTGTAAGTACATGAAAAACTCTACCTAATTCCGAGCCCTGCTTATCACTCATCGCATAGGTGGCGCTAAAACCAAGTAAGGTTCGTCTAGCTAAGGTATATATGTAATATATACCTATGACACTGGCACAAAAAAGAGTTGAGAAATTTCGAGTCTAGCAGCATACTAATACATAGCTGAATTGGCAAAGCACTTGGGGCGTATACCCAGGAGGTGCAGGTTCGAGTCCTGCTGGATTCTTAAGTTTTCAACTTTAATATTATTATCATGATAGTCACAATTATCATCTGTGTCACCATATTGAACGCTGTGGTGTTTATTTGATATAAATAACGAATTATTTGTATTTTATTATCTATACTACGGCTTAAGTGTACGAACGTGCAGTCCACCTAATGGTAAGTGGAGTACAGCCCACGGACATCAACAATCCACAAAAGCAGATTGTGGATGCGTCGCTGCAGCAGAGAACTACGGTTGTTATGCCTCATATGCCAGTAATTTCAGGGCCTGATCTCACCACCTAACGGGAACTCAGTAATGCAAGCACTACTATTTGGCGGCAGGTTAAAGGTGAGACGGTGGTGCTGCCGCCTTCAAGCTCGTTCACAATAGCTCTACAACCAGTAAAAGTATTGTATTTAAATAATATGTTTTAGGATTTCTGATATCAAAAACAAATACCCTTAGCTGGATTGCCATGGTTGGAAACTTTATTTCGCTTCATTTTGAATCATTTTTTTTCTGTTTGATTAGGAAATTGAACACATGAATATAAAACAGATTAATTCTGAAGAATAAATTTAAATTACATTTCTTAAGAAAGTATAAAATACTGCCAGACTTTGTTTCACAATCAAATTCTGAGACGTTGAACAATTTATGATCATAATGCTATTTCATATTTCATAAAGGAAAGTCACGTACTTCATTATCGTTCGAAATTAGTTTCTATGAAACTTGAATTATGGATTTAATCTCTGCAAAATGTATCATAACATAAGATAGTTTATGTTGTAGTTACTATTTTATTGCCAAATAATTTAAGAAAACAGCTTAAATTAAAAGCTTATTGAAGAAAACTTAAATTTTTTATCGATAAAGTTATTATTATAAAGGTAGATCCCTTTTTTTTCAATAATTTATTATAAGATAGCTTGTCGTTTTGGTTAATTTCAAAGTTTCTTATGAAATTAACTGAAACAACTCGATAGTGATAATTTATTTAAACGTTTATATGGAACTAATACTATACCTTTGCTTGTATTGAAAACTTCAATCGTTAATAAATTATGTTTGACTAGCTACTAAAGCAGAAAAAATCATTATAAATAAAAACAAGTAAGACCTTCCATGTGACATGAAAATTCCTTCGAAATATACTCGCACACGAACAGAATTCTTGTTTTTTTCATGATTTATGCTCTGAAACATTGTAACAACATTTTTTTTTATTTACATTACAGATACTAAACATAATAATTAAGTTTTTTTTTTATATTGTCTTTTTGCTCTGACATTTTTGATACAGAGTATTTTTACGTAATTATAGTTTTATACATTTGATTACAAAATTTGCAATTGATTTCATAATTAATTCGGTATTCTTAATAATATTGGAGTGTTCATGTGGATGTATGTGTGATATATGTGTCAATGTGTACATTGTTGCATTGGGTGAATATTAGGTGTTGTTGAATTTTTTGAGCGTGCCCACTATGTGTTTATGATGTACCATGAACGTGTCAGTGGTAGTGTTATTGGAGATAATGGAATTTGTAGTAATTGATTTATGTGTAGTAATTATGAGTGAAACAGTGTCCCTTTTCTATAGCTACCTGATCATAAACATTGCCTCTTAAATAAGATTCTAGTACTAGTATTCTCATTATTTAGCAACATAATATTATAGAATAACAGTAATAATTTAAGCGAAATTTCAGTAGGCAACTACGTTAATGATTTCCGTTCATTAATTTACACAGCCTTGTACACGTGTACTGTATTAATACATTAATGGAATTTAGTTTCCAGCTTCTAAATTATTCAAATTGTACCACCTAAACTAAGTGAATGAGTGAAGAATCAGCGATATCCGAGTGGGCGACCGTAGGACTGCGAAGTCGAAGGTCTCGGGTTCGAAATCACGTTGCGGCACACACCTTCATCAATAAATTGTTGAGATTCGTCTTTTTGAAGGTATGTGTATTTATCATGAAAATTATCTAACGGTAAAAGAAAACATGTTGAAGAAACCCGCATAAATAAGATTGCCTATAATACTAAAGGGTGAGTGAAGTCTACCAATTCGCACTTGGCCAGCGTAGAATACTAAGGCCTTATCCTTCTGCTTAACAGGATAGTGGGAGCAGCAGTGGGACAGTTCACAACAATGTTAAACCGTCGATCAGATAAAGCTATCACAATCGATGGGATTTGTTATGTGGTTCGTGGTCTCAGGTTTTGTACCTGGGTCGGACAAAATATCAGTATAAGTGAAGTTTGAAATTATGCTTGGTAGATAGAGTACAAAGTCATACGTTTCCATACATTACTATAATTTTGGATTTTATGATTGTATTGTCATCATTTCTGAATATCGACATTAATTGTTGGAAGCTAGCAATTTATTTCGATATTTAGCAATAACATTGACAATATTATTCGTTTTGACTACAAAACCAGTTAAAGTGCGAAATATTAATGATAATATTGTAGGTGTAGCTAATCACGTACTTATAATAATTTAGTTCATATAAATAATGTGTTAGTCACTGGAAATTCTATGAATGAATTATTTATTTAATTGCCAGATTTGATAAAGTAGTTAGTTTTCGTCTGTTTTTCGATAAGTAATCCTTCAAACGCACAAATGAAGGGCTTCAGAAGATACGAATAAATGGCAAAAGACAACTCTTGTAAATTGATTCTGCGTTCTGGAAGCACGTTTGACCGACTTCGGCGAATGCCGTTCCTAGGAATATTAAGCACGTCAATACTTTATTTACTTTGATTTGAAATAAATACCAAAATATTCAACATTTTTGCTGTGTTTTAGACCGTATCCTACTTTATCAGTGCAGGAGCGGCGTGTTAAAATATTCTGAAATAAATATCAGGCGCTCGGTACAAAAACAAAAATACTTATATTTCTATGAGAACATTTTACCGCGTGCTATTTTACCACGAGAGTGCGACCCGTCGCACCTGAGTCGCAGCCAGTCTTTTACTGAAAATGCCTAAAAGTATAGGTGAAATCGCGGTCGACTAAATAGACCAACATTACGTAAGTAACACCCGTATTTCATAATAAGAATAATGTCATGGAGTATAGTCTTACAAAACTGATGTTAGTAACTAAGTAGAATTTATCATTTTTTAGTCACCTAATATTTTTTTTAAATAATGAATCTTGTTTAAATTTAGAGATTGGTAGGATTTTAAATTAGTATAAGAATACTAAGAAACAGTTGAAAAAGATATGGGACCGGCAGGATTTGAACCTGCGACCTTACTGCACTCCGGACAGCCGCTTTAGCCATCCAGCTACGGTCGCCTCTTACCAGAACCCTAAATTTCTCGAGTGTATGATACGTCATTTCGTCATGTTTTCAACTGTTTCTTAGTATAATTTGCTAAGCATAGCTAAATGCTATATGCTATAATAATAATCAATTAGTAGTATAAGAATGCTAAAACTTTACTTGGCTTTATTGTTTTGTACAACAAAATAGGCTAAAGATAACAATCTCTAGTACTAAGTTCTACTAGAAAACTAGTATCATAACACGTCATAACACGAGAGTGCAAGCTTGCATAGGTATAACCTTAAAGTTTTCTGTTCTGATCTGAAACTATCCACCAGAACATTATTACAACTTCGCAGCGTAAACAGAAAAAGTTTCCAATTTGCCATGTAGCCTGACTTTTCTTTAGAAAAGCCCGTCTTCCAATATCTAATTCAAAGAGATTGGCGATAGATCTCTTACAAGTAGACATGCAACGTAGCAAAGCAAGCATATATATGATACCTATTTATAGATGCATTTTTGCTTTAGGCACGCATAGAAGGGGGTTCAAAATTTTGTGACATTTTGAAATCTTGATCAAATACGCGGTAAAATAATTTGTATTACATAGAGTTAAACCTGGATATAGTTCCCAGTGAGATACATGCCTCGGGTTGGAATACACAGCTTTAGGGTGTAGTGTTATAGCTTGTCTAGCATTGAAACCCTCCTCCCCTTCCCTTCAGGCCTTAGGGTCATTAAACGTGTTCTTATACACCTTACAAAAAGATAGTTGCCTTCTTCGTAGGACAGAGTAAAGACCTATCTATTGATTTTGTATTTTGTATTTATTTATTATCAAAAAGGGTTACATTTTTCTGCCAAACTGCTTAGCAGTTTGTCGACAAAGAGTTCACTTCTGTTTACAAGTTATTTAGTATTATAATTCAAATGTAATTAAGAGCTAAGATTGTACAATGCACATAACAATGTTGTACTCGTAATGTCGATACTCATACAATCGCCAAAAACTACAAACAAATCTACAGTCCTTATGTATATAATGTGTATGACGTAGTAATTCTAAAACAGCAAGTACAGTGAGCCAAGCAATTAGGTATGCAGGACAAAATCTTCTACGCCTTAGTGAAAACTGACTGCATTAGCTATGCATGTGTAAATTACATATTTATTAAGTATAATATACCCACTATTTAGATATATAACCCACTTATCAATAACTGATGCAATAAGTCTTTACTATGACTTAAAAGTTTTTGCCCTGCATACCTAACTCGTTGGCCCACTGTACACCTTTTTTTTTTTTTGTCGTCGCAAACGTAAAATACATAAATTTGTCCATGCCCGGCTCATTTAAATTTAATTATTGTTAATGACAGCATTTTTTTCATTCCACAGCTTTTTTAAAAGGGGTGACAACTATCCGTACTTAATCTATTTCTGTGTGGTAGATAGAAACGCCTCGATGGTCTAGCGGAATAATTTGTGTATAGCTCACCGCTAGGTCTCAGGTTCGATTCCCGGGTCGAGCAAAAGTGTTATTTGTTAATTTACAATGAGAAAATTTTCAATAGTAGCACGGAGTTGGAATCTTGCCCGGTGGATGTCAATAGGCTCACCTATCCCATCGGACCTATACATTACAGGTGAAGTGTGAGAGTTGTACACCTCTGCCACACCCTTCTGGGTAATATAGGCGTGATGTTATATAAATATATAATATATATATATACCTATATGTATATACTAAGAAACAGTTGAAAAAGATATGGGACCGGTAGGATTTGAACCTGCGACCTTACTGCACACCGGGCAGCCGCTTTAGCCATCCAGCTATGGTCGCCTCTTACCAAAACCCTAAATTTCTCAACTGTATGATACGTCATTTCTTAGTATAATTTGCTAAGCATAGCTAAATGCTTTAAAAATAATCAATTAGAAGTTATATATATATGTGATGGGTACGTTGACGTTTTATATATTATTATATGTATTAGAAAACATATTCTTTCTTCTATGTCTCTTGTCTCTAATCTTATTAAGTGCTGTATCTCAGTATTATCCTTATTGGTTATTGTAACATAGTGCGCAACTGTGTCGAGTGCAAGAGTTTTGGAAACGGTTTTATCTATTGTTTGTATCTTAAGGCTTTACTTATCTAAGCTAAAGTTTTCCTTAGTCAGCTAAAATCAGACAAAAACAAAAGTTTTTAACAAATCTTTGTGCATGAACATGGGGTTTGTCTTAGTCTGGGTGTTTCTATGTATAATAAGTATGTATTTACAAAAGAAAAGTATTTATGTATATCAGTTATTCTAGTACCCATAGTACAAGCTCTGCTTAGTCTGGGACTAGATGGCGTTGTGTGTAAGTTGTGTGATATTTATTTATTTGACTTTACCTTTGGTAAATATTCTCGAAGTTTTCGATCATATTTTTTTCCTTATTTTCAAATATATTATTATAACTATTTTTCTTAAAACCCTTACATTATTACCCAATTTCGGCTTGATGACCTAAACTGGGATATTCTGTGTATTTAAAGATATAGATTTACATTGCGCTAGACTGTGTAATCATAATCACTAAATCTCTCTTAGATGATTGGAAAGCCTCTTACCTTTACACGTAGCGAAACCAATTAAAATCAAAACCAATATCAACTTGAACATTTTGAACGTAATACCTACCGTAAATACAATAAACAATATACTTATTGATAATTTATTTGATTGAATTTCAGTGGAGCATAAAATGTCAAGAATCTTATTCCGTAACGAGAAAATTTTCTTTTACTTTCAAATTGGATTTACAGTACTTGATAAATTGTATGATGTCGGATATTAAACATTATGTTTTATTGGAGATTAATTATTTTGTATACTTGAACTTATATAATTAAGTAACCAATAACCTTAAAATATTATAATAACATAACACGCTGATATTACTCAGAAGGATGTGGCAGAGTGTGAGTCAATAGCCATCCACCGGACACAATTCCAACTCCGTGCTGCTATTGTGAGTTTCCTGACGGAAAGTTCACAAATAACACTTTACCCGACCTGGATATCGAACCCTATATCACGCAGTGACCGCTACGCTAACCATTAGACCATCAAAGCAGTCTTGTAATACTAGGCAAATATATATGGTAAATAAACCGAATTCGAATATAATGTTGATTGATTTGATTTTACAAATGAATTACGTTGGCCGCCGCCAGAGGGTCGAAAGGAAACCAAGTTGACATAAAATAAGATTATAATTAAAAATACAATTAAAATTTAAATGTCTACATTCTAAGATAGGGGACTGACGCTCGATGTTAGAAATGAAAGTGCACCAATCCGGTAAAAATGGTCGTATGGTGCGAAGTCCACCGCTTGTATTGCTGACGCAGTGACGCTGCGCCAAGGCTCATGTAGCTCCAAAGGTATGCCTGACGCATACGTAACAAGATCTTATTCTATTTGTAAACGCTCAAAAATAAAATTGTTTTGCTATTATGATATAATTATATGAATATGATTTGAAATATGGTTTGACATATATGAAATATGTCAAACTAAATTCTTTATGATGTTGCAGGCGGTGACAAACGAAGTTATATAGTAGTAACAAAGTATCTATTGTTTGTCCCCGCCTGCAACATCATAAAGAATTTAGTTTGACATATTTCATTTGTTGTTAATGAATTTAATTTAGATAATGCTATACTTGTTTTTATCTTTTCAGTTCTTTTTTTTAAGCAGTCGGGTTTCTTGTTTTTTTAATAATTATTTTTATTTCACTCTTTTTAGTTCTTTTAACCGACATGTTTTTTTATATCTATTAATTTGTAGAAATCAAATCTTTTTGAGATCAATGAGCCTTAATCGTGAGTTAAACTATCAAATGCAAAAACAATTACTCAAATTCGACCGGCAGTTTCCAAGATTAGCGTGAGCGAACATACAAACTAACTTCCACCCACTTCGGGCGATATATAAATTGGTAAATTGTGTTTAATCAGTAATATAAATGTGATAAGAAGTATATATTTTTGAAATGGTCTTTTCATGGCCTTTTATTTGATACCCATATTACTATGATGAAAATAAAATCCATACCTCCCCCCCATTTTTTTTTCATTTTCCGGCACTATTTTGAAAATTTATATAGCCTATGTCACTACCACTGTTTTGACAAATTCAACGACACCTCATTTGTCAAAATCCGTCTAGCCGTTTGGGCTGTAGGGCGTGCCAAAGAAATAGACATACATACATACATACATACATACACTCGAAAAACATAACCCTCCTTCTGACGCAGTCGGCTAATAACTTAAATAATAAAGGAATGTGTTACAGTGAAATAGTGAGGGTATTAGTGCCAAAACCGTCAGCAATCAATCTACCTTCGACTCGTTTATAAAATAGTGATGTGGTAGTTTGTATCTATTGTAACTAGTTGCGTAAAGCAAAGTAGTTATTCTGGATTTGCCGATACTTGAGATAAGCGGATTACTATGATGAGGATTTTTGTAAAAATAAAAGATTTCCGCAATTTTAAGTATAAAGTTTATAAAAAATATAATGTTAAAAGTGACATTGATGCGGTAGTATTTTTTGACGCATAACTTTTTAATTTTTTTTAGTTCTATTTCTCTTCCAGCTGTAAATAGTTAGGTATGATTTTGATTTTTTATTATTTAATTTTTAATAAATTTTCTAGTTAAATGTAAATTAAAGAACATGTTAAAATTATAATGTAACGTAATGAGAATAATATTACTGTCCAGCTCAAAGTTGATTAATATTCAAGACTACATTACTTAATATCTTTAGATATTAGAATATTATTATCTCGTGGAACACTTACCACATTGGCGGCAAATTGAACTCGTAACCAATTAGTGATTTTTGCGCAGGCCAATAAGTTTGCGTTATAATTGTTTTTGTCGGAATAAATATGTTTCTTTCTTTCTTTCTTTCTTTCTATTTGGTATCGCAGTGCACCTTGAAAGTGGCTGACGTAGATTTTTCAGGCAGCTATCCATTGTTTTACGAAAATACACGGTTCTTACCGAGGCTTCACCCGCATAGCAGCTGTATCAATAAAAGTATCCATGTACAAAATTTTATTCAAACGCGTTCAGTACGTAGGTTTTGCTTGAAAATATTATTAGACTAATATTTTATAAAGGACCGGTAAGTTATGCTAGATACTAGTAGCAAATAGAACCGAATTGTGTAAACGCCTTAAGAGTCCGGCGAATTAACTGCGGATTTACCATTCGTAACAAGTGCAAAAATCAGACTGAGTAGTGGTACCTCTATTTGGTGCAAGCACGCCTCCATTTATACCTGCAAGACAGCAAACCTGGTCGTTCAAATTGTAAACGCAAATAAAATTTATCTTGACTACCAACATACATAAATGAAAGCTTAATATTTTCTATTCCTTTTATACTAAACAATATAAACTATGTTTCTGTTAATAAAACATTACAAATATGAATGTTTATAATACAGAATAAATATAATCAAAATCTGACGTTTCTGCTCAAAAATACGTGAAATTTAATTATTTTAAACTTTGATTCACGTTGGTATTATTTTCAACATTAATATTGTCCAAATTATGAAAAAAATACGTCACAGCAATACTAGCTGCGACTCAGGCGCGACGTATCGCACTCTCTTGATAATGCCTAGGCGTAAAGGCGAAACCGCGGTTGACTAAATAGACCAACATTAAGCTTCGATTTCCTAGGAAAGCGGTGTGGAATAATGCGGCCGTAATGTTATGGCCGTAACACGATTAGTACGTAATACGTTATGTCGATCACCGCTCTTTAGGAAACCACTACAATTACTTTACATGGGCAACGTTCTAGTGACGTCATTCAAACGTTATCTTTACGGCCGCTTTATTCCACACCGCTTTCCTAGGAAACCGAAGCTTAACGAGAGTATCACCCGTATTTCATAATTTGAATAATGTAACAAACTCACGTCAGTTTTAAACATAATAATATTGTCGTAATGTAAATAGAACAATAGTAATTATACTCCCGTAAATATAGGTTCCCACCGGGCCTTATACAAAGAACAGAATGTAATATCAAAACATAAATTCAAATTATTGGATTTCTTATGGACATTGAAATCTCTGAGGCAATATGAATGTACCACAGATGTTGAACGTCGTCGTCTCAAAATTAAATTATAAGACACTTAAAGAACAATTTATGATAAACGAACTTTAATTCATTAAATATAAACTATCCAATAATATTATATGAAAGATAGCCAACGTATTTTATTATTTTACTGGTATTAGTTTCTGTATAGTTGAATAACCTTTCTAAATAATTTGATGGAGATATTTTTAAATAACTGGATTATACTGGAATTTGATTAAGTCATGAAAATAAATAATCAATCTTACGAGCGTTTTCCCTATTATTACATTAAGTTCGGTTTCTAGTCTAACAGACTCAGCTGAATATCAGTAGTCATGAAAATACATAATATTTTTTTTTTTTATAATTACTGAATAACATATACATTTCACCAAAAATTCTCTGGCTGTTTTATTAATTTCTATTCATTAATTTACACAGCCTCAAATAACCTTATGTTTATAATGTACTAGATTTTGCACGTGACTTTGTCCACGTAGAATTTGTTATGTTAAATAGTAGCTGCTCCCGCTACTGCTCCGCTCCTGTGAAGTTTAGCCTAATGTTAAATATTAAAAATCTTTTGCTTATAATTAGACTATCACATACAAAAAGAGTTATTAAAATATATTATTATCAGTAGTTTTTGAGATTACCACTAACATATTTTACATACTTTCCAACTCCAACTATATACTTCTGATTAAATTCGTTGCGGGTTCCAAGACAATTTTAACTCCCCTGGGATTGCCCGTGTGTCATGCACGGTGCCTTTCAGTTGGTTACCGGTGTAAATCCTGTCGTCACAGGAGTCACAGTGGTGGGCGTTTGGGTGGGATTATACCCCGTTTAACATATATTTTTTTGACTAAATCGGCTTAGCCGTTTAGAAGATTAGCCGATACAATCAGACAGACAACAATCATAAAGCTGTAATGGAAAAAAATACATTAAAAGCAGACACTTAAATTGTATTTATATGTATATTTGTATTGATTAATTCAAGAACATTATGTCTACCAAAACAAGTTATACATGTATAAAATATGAGATTCCAAGTATAATATAGTTTAAAAATTATTCGAACTTATTTTTGCATTGAACAAAATATAAATATATTATCTGTAAATATAAATGTATATTATAAAATATAAATATATCTGTATGTATACTTCAGCTGTTATGTTTAAAAATACAAAATAAATGACTCAAATAAGAATCTTGAATTATATTAGCAAAGTGGCTTCGGCCCAACTAAAATTTTATAATAATCACAATAACAAACTATAATGAGCACAAAAACACTATTCGAGCAAAATATTTGTCCTCATTTTATTTTGTAAATACCTATAAACGATTATTTTTATTGGTTTGATATTCAACTATATTTTGTAATAATACTGGGGTAATTCTTTTACTTTAAAGCTGTGCAAACAGTTTTACCACGATATTATTTTAATAAACAGCTGCCTAATATAATAACATAACATTAATAGTATAGCAACTAGTTAAATCTAGATTAGGCTAACAATTTAGCTATATATTAACCTCGCTTGTAATCAGTTTTGCCTGAGCACCGCAAATATTACGATGGAGACAGAGTTTAATTCAAATATTTTGATCTAATGAAATAGTTTTCGCAATCCTTAGTGCAATTAATTCTAACAATTAAGCTCAGGTTACAGTAAATTGCTTATAAATAATGTTTCATTGGTATATGCATTTTAAAGGTGATTATGTAGCTGGGTTAGTGGCTTATAATAGATATTTATTTAAATGACAATATACGAACATTTAGAGAACCTTATGTGGCTATATATATCTGCATTTTAAATACACAAATATCTTCGAAAAGAAAAATCTTAGCGATTTATTGACTGAGGTGTGTGTCGGGGGGGGGGGGGGTATACCTGAGATCTTTGACTTTGCAGTCCTACGGTCTACCACTAGACTAAGAAAATACAGCCATACACTTGCTGACCTATTTGAATAATTATATCCACTAAGTTAGTATTATAATTTTCTACAAAAGTTGCTATAAATTAAAATTAATTGTTTTGTTAAAATTCATCACATTCTTTTCAGTCTTTATTTATCAAATAAATTACAACCAATTTCACAGGTGTTAAATAAACTTTACTGGTAGGATTAGGTGTGTTGTATACACATCATTAAAAGTGAGAGTTCTTTTTTACCCGACTGCGTCAGAAGGAGGGTTATGTTTTTCGAGCGTATGTATGTATGTATGTCTATTTCTTTGGCACGCCCTACAGCCCAAACGGCTAGACGGATTTTGACAAATGAGGTGTCGTTGAATTCGTCGAAACAGTGATAGTGACATAGGCTATATAAATTTTCAAAATGGCGATGTCAAATAAAAAAAAAAGGGGGGGAGGTATGGATTTTCTTTTCATCATAGTAATATGGGTATCAAATAAAAGGCAATGAAAAGACCATTTCAAAAATATATACTTCTTATTACATTTATATTACTGATTAAACACAATTTACCAATTTATATATCGGCACGCTCGCGCGCCCGAAGTGGGTGGAAGTTAGTTTGTATGTTCGCTCACGCTAATCTTGGAAACTGCCGGTCGAATTTGAATAATTGTTTTTGCATTTGATAGTTTAACTCACGATTAAAGCTCATTGATCTCAAAGAGATTTGATTTCTACAAATTAATAGATATAAAAAAACATGTCGGTTAAAAGAACTAAAAAGAGTGAAATAAAAAATAATTATTAAAAAAACAAAAAACTCGACTGCTTAAAAAAAAGAACTGAAAAGATAAAAACAAGTATAGCATTATCTACATTAAATTCATTAACAACAAATGAAATATGTCAAACTAAATTCTTTATGATGTTGCAGGCGGGGACAAACAATACTTTGTTGTAGCCGCGCGCTTGCTATTTACATACTAACTTCTGGCGTATGTCGGTATTAATAAAAACTTTTATGATATTTGGTTCAAATGTTTTCTATATAAGAGACGAACAATAAATTAGAATTGTCAATTGCAAATCGCTTGTTTTACTGAACACATCACGAAGAATACCCATACTACTATATAACTTCGTTTGTCACCGCCTGCAACATCATAAAGAATTTAGTTTGACATATTTCATTTGTTGTTAATGAATTTAATGTAGATAATGCTATACTTGTTTTAATCTTTTCAGTTCTTTTTTTTAAGCAGTCGGGTTTTTTGTTTTTTGAAGTGTAACTAGTGTCACTTTTAAATTCGGTCAGTTTATATTTGATGTGTCGGATAATATCGGAACCTCTGAAACTGGCCCTTTTTGGTAAATTGATCCTACTACTTGACGTTTTGAAACATTCCCTGATGAAATAGGTTTTTTTAATTACATAGTGCTTTACTGATCTGCTTTCATAGACACTAATAAACTAAAGTAAAGTAAGGAATTGCGTGACTATTTTTACTAAACCATCATTATAATTATTATCAGTTGTATACTTAAAAAGATTTAAGATGTCTTTTATACATCCAATATCAGGCAACATTAGTTTTATTCTAGAATGTGCCCGAAATCCAATAATTTGAATTTATTTCCAGAACTACTTTTCAATAGGTTTACATAGAATAATTCAGCCGCCAATAAACTTTCTGCTAAATGAACCATGGCGAAGAAAACTTTTCGTATCCCGTCTAAAGAATCGCTTCCAAAGACTTGAAATTGATTTGAATTATATTCAAAGTACTGAAAACTCTGCCAAAAACTTGAACGCAGGAACTTTAGACAAGTTTATTGTAATCTTTGATGTTTCGAAGAGATATGAAACCGTTATATTTGCTGCAAATCAAGGGTAACAGCAAAGATTAGAAATTTTGTTAAATATATATATGACAGCGCAATCGGATACTATATGCCAATAGTATTTTTGTGAACCAACTTGGAGTGCTTTGCATCTATCATGAGAGAGTTTTTCGCCTCCACCTCACTCAGGTGCCTGGCAGTCCTAACAGCATCCTAAGTGTGTTTATAGATCGATGGGAATCGCCATTGGCGTTGATTGCGTTTTCAGACGAGTATTAATAATACTTAGCTTTCGAAAAACTAACAACCTAACTAACATAAATAATGCAAAATCTGAAATAAAGCATTTTATTTTAATTTAATCAGTAAAACTTACTACAACTTATTCTCCAGTTTCTTATACAAGCGATTTCCAAGTACCAAGTATGTTGGTTTAATAAAGTCCCCAACGACGTAGCTGAATAGTTATACACCCTCGTGTTGGGAACGAACTTTTAAGAGCAAAGTTTGTTCTGATTGGCGGCAAAGTGTTCAGTTATAGGAAACCTCGAACGCTAAAGTGGTAACGTTCACCAATGACTGGAAAATTTAACATAACATGACAGAAAACTTTGTCGTATAGTAGGTATTCTGTATGGTGTGTTCCCCAGGATATACAAAAGATAAATATAATACAAAATAAAAATGTATGCAGTTGCAGAGTAAAATATTTTGCTAGTACCTAGGTTTCGGACAGAATTCTATATTTTGAACTCAACATTTTTATACTGTTAGTGAATTCAGCGTAATATGTTAAACTTGCATTAAACGTAACTGTTTGGCAAATTTCATATGTAGGTTTTTAAGTTAAGTAATATATATAAACCTTATAGCCCAGGGTAGATCCCTTAAAAAATGATAAAAAGTCAAAAAAATAATAGTAAGATGGAACCCATTAGAAAAGGAGGAGAATATTATAAAAAATTAAGGAAAAATAATTTACGGGCGATCTGAGGTCAGGAAGAGGGGGAGGGGGGGTTTTAAGGGTAAAAAACGTATTTTCTCGATTTCCGGCAAAACTAAAAGTCCTATGGAAAAAAGTCGAATGGCAAAGTTGTTGGTAATAAAAAGATCTAAAACTTTTGTATTTACACTTTTTTCATATAACCTCAAAATTTATGTGAAAAATTCAAAAAACCAAGTTTTTGGTTTTTTATTTTTATCTTTTACAATCAAAATTTTTTTTTCACGAAATTTAGTGAAATCTTACCTATTTATGTCCTGAATACGCTGTAATTTATTTGATTAGAAATATTTATTTTTTCACCTTTTTAGGGTTCCGTACCTCAAAAGGTAAAAACGGAACCCTTATAGGATCACTTTGTTGTCCGTCTGTCTGTCTGTCTGTCAAGACCTTTTTTCTCAGGAACGCGTGGAGGTATCAAGCTGAAATTCATATCAAATACTCAAGTCTATGGTCTCTTGGAGCTGTGAAAAAATCAAACTTCTAAGTCAACGCGATCAAAAGATACTCCTGTTTATGCCGCAAATTTTCGACACTCGCAAGGGAATCAAAACCTACAGGGTACTTCCCGTGAACTCAGAATCTTGAAATTTGGTACGAAGCAACGTCTTATAACACAGATAAAGGAAAAATTGCGAAAAGCATAAATTTTTAGTTACATCATATAGTATATTTTTTTTAATAATCATAAACTTACTAGCTGAAAAAAAAAAACAGATGTTGGCCGATTCTCAGACCTACCCGATATGCACACAAAATTTCATGCAAATCGGTTCAGCCGTTTCGGAGGAGTTTGGAAACAAACACCGCAACACGAGAATTTTATATATTAGACTTGCTGACCCAGCAAACAAAAAAAATAAAAAAATAGATTTTGGCCGATTCTCAGACCTACCCGATATGCACACAAAATTTCATGCAAATTTAGCAATAAAAATACCATAACTTTTACTTATATACCTACAGGTTTGTACGGAACCCTCGGTGCGCGAGTCTGACTCGCACTTGGCCGGTTTTTTTTTAAATAATATCGATTTTTTACCCTTATTTTCGATCGAAAATTCACCCGTCAAAATATCAGCTTTTTTCAAAAAGTTGGTATGTTTTTTGTTTGTTGAAATGTCTTCTTTCTGATGGTGAAAAAATATATATATATTATGTTACTATAGTAAATCTTCACAGAAAATGCAAAACAAAGATCGAAAAAAACTATTAATATATAATTAATATATACACTATATACAATTTTGAGCTATTTACAAACATATAAGTTAATAAAATTAATATTTTATCAATGTAACATGTAATCTTACGTTTTTCGAGTAATTAAAGTGTAAATTTTAATAAATAACTCAAAATTGTATATGTTAATTATATAGTTTATTACATACATTCATTACACAGTAGTACTTGTATTCTTATTCTGTGGTAGTACAACGTAAGCCATTGGTTTAGCTATTAGAGACTCAAACAAACAATTGCTCTTTAAAGTTGATTATCTCGCAAATGGATTTTTAAATTAAAAACTTTCTTACCAACCCTACGATAGCGTGTTCAAATTATCAAACATACAAGAGCTTTATTAAATTTATAAGGGTCATACTCATTAATCTGATCCAGATTTACGCAAGAACGATACCCGTACCTATCTATCACAATGTCAACCTCAACTAATCAGACCAACCACATCATAGATTCATTAGTTTGGTACATCAAGCGACGACCCCCGACACGTGAGCTCAAAAATAAAAAGTGCCATGTCATCTATCGTAGACATAAAATAATTTCTAGAACGATTGAGTATGGGTACATTTAGCTAGGACCTGGTTTAATCAGGAAAGTCATTTAGTTTGACTTTATCTTAATCCAATTATTGAACCACAAAACCGTATGGAACGGTCAGAGAGTTATGTGTACTATTTTTTAATATAACGAACTTTTGATGAGACTCACCATCAGATTAAAACACAATTAATTTCTCAAGACAGTATAATCTAAATGTAACCACCACTTTCAACAAAAACCTCTAGAGCCTTCAATGTAAACAGTTTACCGTCCTATATGCAAGTGCATGTACGGGGCACTTGTTGATGAAGCAGCAAACCAGCTAAGTGCCCCAGGGACGCGCCGATAGCGAAGTTACGAACTGTGATTGCAGTAATTACGACGCGACTCGTGCCACGGAAAATTGAACTTTCCGCACAAGTGACAACCTTAATTTGTTACACTTGACCCAAATAAATCTAGCACGATACACTCTTTTGTCAACGTCGAATTAGCGAGTGTTATATTTAAGCCCCCGTCACACCCTCTTATTTTATAATGCATCGTTAAGTTAATTTTATTTGCTGTAAGAAAAAATATTAAGGCCCAGTTTCTGAGGTTCCGGATTAATCTTATCCGACTCATAAAATACAACCTGACCAAATTTAAAAGAGACACAAGTTACAATTAAAAAGAACACAGCTGTCACTTTCATTTACGTGTGTTATAGATAGACAGATAGATTAATCTTTATTGTACACCAATATTAACTAAGAAGTATATTTTGTAAAGAAATGCACTTAAAATTATGTTGCACAATGGGCAGCCTTATCGCTATAAGCAATTTCTTACAGGCAACCTTAGGATTGACAAGTAAGTAATGAGCAAAGTTATGGACAGTTGTTGGTGCGTTAATTAAAGAAAAAAAGAAAAATAAAGTAAAATGAAACGTCATGATAATGACAATGGAGATTATAAAATGTGGATGTTATATGCTTATCCTGCTAATAAGGTTTATCTAACACCTGTGAAATTGGGGCTAAGGCTGCGACATCACCTTTTACGTTACGTGGAAGAGTAGTGATAGTGTCTTATTGATTTAAGTGCTGATTTGTGAGAGTGAAGGGATATTTTGCAAATACATGCACCACACTAACAATCAGCACCGTACTCAAAAGCAAATTTCGGTAATTCTAATGGTGGTAGAGTTCTTGTGAATGAGCTCGAGGGCGGCAGCACCACCGTCTCACCTTTAACCTGCCGCCAAACAGTAGTGCTTCCATTACTGTGTTCCAGTTTGGTGGTGAGATCAGGCCCTGAAATTACTGGAACATGAGGCATAACACCGTAGTCCTCAGCTGCAGCGACGCATCTATAATCTGCTTTTGTGGATTGTTGATGTTCATGGGCTGTACTCCACTTACCATCAGGTGGACTACACGTTCGTTCGCTGCGAGCGTAGCATAAAAAAAAAAAAAATTTGCTAAACGTATTTGCATTGTTTTGACTTTGTGTTTATACAAAAAAAGTATTTGATATTTTATATACTTATACATTTTATCATATGCACTTTAAAGGCGTATGCCAATAGTATTGCGAGTATAGATACATCAAATTTTAGTTTCACACTATAACATTTTCCACGTGTAAAAAAATTCCGTAAAATTTATGCGAATTGAACAGACAATAAAAGCCAAAACGCTGACGCAATATGAATTCCTGTCAAAGAGATTTAAATAAACTAGATTTGAGAACGTAAAATGTACGATTGAAAAGAATTTTAGTTTTCCGTCAAATTTGCGTTAAGTAGGTATTAAAAAGACTGAAACAGCTTTTGCGAAAATATTATGGAATTATTTTATCTGACTTTTTGAACATGAAGTTTCATCGTATTTTAATAAAAAAAGAATATTTCAGAGAAAAATTGTTCAATTTTTTATAACAAAAGCAGGCACAAAAGAAAAAATATTTGTAAGTCCTTTTTTTAGATTTCCTTACTTCAAACATTTAAAGTTCACTTCATTGTCCCTTCCGTTACTTTTTATGTTCTAAAATTATTTTATTGTAACATTGTTAAAAATATATTATTATTATTATGATGGCTTAAAATGTTAAAATGTATGTTTTTTAATTAAGTACCTACTTAACTTATTTTATAAAACATATCTGTCCATCAAGGTCCAAGATAAGCCCTCATCGTTACTAATTGCAATACTTCATCTTCGAATGTATTACTTATAATATTATATAATATTATTCCGCATAAGACAAAAACGAAGACGTCACATTGTTATTTACCTGGATAAGACAGGTAAATAACAACGTGACGAAGTTGCCTACCAGTGATTCATTACATCATGATATGCCATCCTAGGTGCAAAAAATGCGGCAAACTAACATTTTCTTCAGAATAATCTAGAATTTTCCGGTGGTCATTTTTACACCTGGAATATTAGAATCATGCACTGAATTACTGGTAAGCTGCTTGGTCACGATGTCATATACACCCTGTATTAAAAATGCGAAAGAGCTATGTTTTTACATGTAATTTTAACCAATGGAATAGTATTGATGAAATTAAAAGGAGATGGCTGTCCGCCTTTGTACCTAGGGTATTTGTATCAGCATATGCAGTGAAATAAGCCTTGGACTAAAGCTAATATATAGGTATTGTCGGGAAAATAATTGGAAAAATTTTATGAAAAAACTTCTTCAGCTATTTCAAGGTGCACTGTGATTGCAAGTTCTAATAACGCAGACTTATTGGTCTGCACAAATATCAGAGATTGGTTACGAGTTCAATTTGCCACCGATGTGGTTAGTGCCTTAGAGCAATAAACCAACTGGAGGTGTCATTGTCAGGCATCCCCGTACCAACTGTGGAAGAGCGCCACTCTTGCACGCCATACAAAACTCGTTGTCAAATCCTATGATTTGACACTAGCGCGGCACAATAACCCTTCCCCCCACCCCCGTTCGCCGCGAGTTTTGGCAGCATTGTTTGAATAGATTGCATAGACATTAGCGTTCATTGCGTGTCAATATTGGTTATTTAGTTTGAGGGTTAGTGCTTCATGAGATATTTTCATATCAAAAGGAGCGAGGTGGATTTAAACTTGAATATTAATCAATATTAAATCAGTATGTGTCGTTTAATGTACGAGTATTTCACAGTTTGAGCTTGGATATTATACCGCGATAGACATACGAGGAAGTTAGAGATGATGAGTTATGTTAATTATGTATAGCTAGCGTTCGCGCATGTTTTCACCCGCGTGATATACCTTGATAAAATTTTGCCTATTTCACTCAAGAGACATCTAGATTATTTTTGAATCGGTAAATAAATCTAGCTTGTAACAATCTAAAAAAAAAATCCCATTATTAGCATTTGTTTAAAACAAAAAACTTCTTCCTTTTCGAAGTCGGTAAATAAAAAAATAAAGTCATGTAAAGCTCTCATTAAAATAATTTGTTTCATTGATTAATAACGAAGTACTTGCTTCGTTTCGTAACATACGGTTAGCGAAACATTATTTCATCTATATCATAAACCAAACGACTAAAACACAATTATTTTTATTGAATTGGGTACTGTAGATTCAATTTAAATGGTAGCAAAAACAAAATTTACTCGATACGAAATAAATCTTTTGACCTTTTATACTTCGATAGAAAATTCAATTCAATTTGAGCTAATGTAAATTTGTCGTTATTTGGTTTTGATTATTCTTAATTTATATATAATGTATTTGATTCTGCGTTATCATCTTATACAGTGTCGATGGCTTCACATGCTTGATGGACCAGTCTGGGCCACTAATATTTTAATCATGTATTAATAATTTGAACTCTTTTATACTTGTTAACCTTATTTAACTTTTTCTTTTTCTTTCGTGTCGATGGCTGCAGTCATATTCTATGAGCCCAGTGCGTGGACACGCAGATAGCGCTTTTATCGGCATTCATGAGCGCCTCCTTTGTGCAGGTGGTGGAGCAAGAGGGACTGGTCATGTGGTGGGCCATAGTCTGTACAGCACCACAATCGCAATATAGGTCCGATTCGTCAAGAAAACCCCACCTTGCCAGGTTTTGTTTACTTCGACTGACTTTAGTTAACTTATTTAACTAGAATTAAACTATATTTATTAACCCACTTATAACATAATTTGGACTTACAACCGCTCTGTGTATTGTGTACTATATATATAGTATGTTCAATTCACTTCAGTTCAATGGATCTCCCGAGTGGACTACTTGTGCAAACACAAAGCTCCTTTATCAGTTAGTATGAAGTATTTCTCATGTTTTGCCCATCACTAGATTATTAACCTTTCATTCTCTTCACTAAATAGTGACGTTCAGCAATTTGTTGGTGAATCATGACGTGTCTGTGTTTTGATGCTAGCCGCATTTCATAGTATTCATTTTTTGAGATCAATGATCTGTTTATACTGTGAAGGAATTTAAAATAGAGGGATTCATTTTATGAATTCATATGAGAATTATTTTCTCTTTCGAACAATATTTTTTATTCAACTGTAAGGGCTGCAACTATGCGGTTATGAATTTGTATGTGCGGCAGTGGTTCTGCAGTGCGAATGAAAACTACTTTTTCGTACACATTTTTGATTGCAGACAACAGCGCTGCTGACTAGATTGCGGCCGCATAGTGCGTACGTATATAATAGCAGCCCTGTATACATATACATGTCACACTGCAGGAGCGGACCTCTTCTCATGAGAAGAAGGGTTAGGTTTTAGTCTACCACGCAAGCCAAGTGCGGATTGGTAGACTTCATACACCCTTGAGTACTTAAGGCACTCCCAGGTGTGCAGGTATCCTCACGATGTTTTCCTTCACCGTTAACGAGAGATAATTTTCACGACAAATCTTAACAATTTATTGACTGAGTTTTGTGCCTTGGGTTCGAACCCGAAACCTTCGATTAAGCAGTCCTACGGTCGCCCACTTGGCTATCTATGCTTACTTTTGATGTAGCATATAGTCTGGATGAATATAAAGACATGTTTATATGAACGTACCCTGAGGTACGGAGCCGCGGGTGAAGCTCGCTATTCTTTTTTTATTATTTTATATTTTACTCTATGCGTACCTAGCCTTAGATATTATTTTTAAATGATTGGCTATTATATAGCTTCTTCTTATATTAGGTTCTTGGCTATAATATAAAAGCGGTTGTACAATCTCTATAGAGATGAGCAACCTTGAGTTGTTAAAACATTCTCGAATATTTTTGTTACATAGGAGTAGACATTTTTCAGGCAGCAACCTGACGAATAATGTAACACTCGGACCAAAATGAGTGGCCATCAACTTGCTCGCTTGATTTATGTCCTTCTGTCTAATTCAACTTCTGAGTTACAAATGATGTGACAGTGCTAACGCAATTTTCACAACGGGGTATTCGATGTTTTTCCACCTACGTAAATAGAAATATGAAACACTGTATTAGGTCTGCGATTTATTGGAATAGGGCAAAGTTTCTGTTGAATTGACACAGATATCTCACCTATCAAATAAGTTCTGAAAAGACTATCGGGGACGTATTAAGAACTTGTAAATCTGACTCTTAGACTACTTTGTAGCTATAGATTTATGTTTAATCTAAAATTTAAAACAATTTCATAAGTATATCATTTTTTCCACAATACTTGTGAAAGTAAGTCTGTTAGTAAGACTGTTCATAGAAATACCACGCCGGCAAATCCTGTGGGTGCCAGTTAATACAAAATAAATTTGGAAGTACTGCCTATCACACTTGAAATGTACAAAGGAGGCCCAAATGTACAATAAACACAGAACAAATACATTTACGTAAGCACTTTCATCCGACACTGATTAAATATAGATTACGTGAAATGAAATGCGTGTAGTTGTTTGTCGTTTGTCTCGGACACACCCTTGTAAAGGTTGTCGGTGACTTTTATTACTCAAATACATGACTGTTTACTCGCAATGAAGTAAATGCCTACCTAGTAGGCTTCTATAGGTTGAAGAATATTTAAATCGGTTTAGTTGTAGTTTGTATAGCGGCCTTTGCAAAGAGGCAGACTGAGATAACAGATACTATTTAAAGGTATATTGTTTTGTGGTTATGGTTATAAGTGTAGTTGTATAAGTGTTTAGATAGATATCAGTGAAATCATTTATGTTTGTTTTACTTTTTTTCTTAGTAATAATGTTATAGGTTATTCATTATTAATTAATTCATCATTAATTTCAGTTTTATGTATATATTACCTGCGACGCCGAGGTCGCGGGTTCGATTCCCTTTTAAGACAAATCTTTCTGTGCATGAACATAGGGGTTTGTCTTAGTCTGGGTGTTTCTATGTATAATAAGTATTTATTTACAAAAGAAAAGTATATAATATGTATTAGTATCAGCTTAGTTTGGGACTAGATGGCGTTGTGTGTAAGTTGTGAAATATTTATTTATTTATTTATTTAAAAAACAATATACAGGGTGGATGCGACATAGCGACATTTATTGAAACCACAGCTTCTATACATGGCCAGTATGCATTTCCACCGGATAAAAAATTCTCTAGCGAAAAAAAAAATCCACGTCTTCCGAACAAATTGCACGATCGCAATGTTCAAATTGTTCGGCGAACGTGATTTTTTTTTTTCGCCAGAGAATTTTTATCCGGTGGAAATTGATACTTACCATGTATAGAAGCTGTGGTTTCAATAAATGTCGCTATGTCGCATCCACCCCGTATATATTGTTCCCAGAGTCATGCAATATAAAATCTATTAAATGTTTTTAGGAATACGCTCTATTCTATCGAAGTGCTGTTGATAGACGATGGGTGAGTGATAGGCTCCAGGCACTACAGCAGTATTTCATTAGGTTCTAAAATATATATGTACATACAACGTCTTCACGTAGTGGTTTAATCGGTCGCCTCGCCGCTCTCCACTGCACTAGTGTTGTGAGTTCGAAGCCCACTTGGGACATATTATTATCTTTGTCTAATTCGCAAAGATTTACACCGTCACCATCAAGGACGCGCTCTCCGAGCTGCCAACCGCAGTGCGGCGCGAGCCGGGGTACTGATTGCACCGAGCGTACTGCACTCACAGCCCTGATGAAAATATTTCCTTAATGAAATATAGAAACCGGTCGGCAATATCCCGACAATAATACGTGAGTAACCCGTTTATTCTCTAGTAGCATCTAATAAATCTTGAGGGTCGAAAATCTCTTCAGCAATAATGATCCAGGTCGTCAAGTGCCAAAGATAAGGCTTTTTTTTTTTTTTTTTTTTTTTTTTTTTTTTTTAATCTTTATTAAGGAGCTTTGTCAAACATGACTATGTCGCTCCATTGGACAAAATCTATAAATTCTACACAACAATTGGTAAGTATAGACTTAACAATTTTTAACTGCTTAAATTAACACAATATAATATATACTTATAAAACTACTGTGAACGTCTTTTTAAGGCAACTTCGACCATTGTGTATAACAGTTTCGCCATATTGGACAGCGGGAACGCCAAAACACTATTACATACTCCTAATTTTTTTAAATTTATGTGAGATAAGGCTTTACGACGTCGCTTAATCCCTTCCTGGCTGCCGATATTCTGCTACACTTTATACTCCGACCGTAATTTGCTGTTGTAACCGTGAATTATTTAGATAACATAACATCACGCCTATATTACCGAGAAGGTGGCAGAGGTGTACATCACCCATACTTCACCAGTTATGTTTAGATCCCATGGGATAGGGGATGAGCCTATCGCCAATTCCAACTCCACGCTGTTTTTTTTTTTATACTACGCCAACAGCGAACGAACGTGCAGTCCACCTGATGGTAAGTGGAGTACAGCCCATGGACATCAACAATACACAAAAGCAGATTTTAGATGCGTAGCTGCAGCTGAGGACTACGGTGTTATGCCTCATGTGCCAGTAATTTCAGGGCTAATACTATCAAAAAAATCCTGACAAAGTTCACTAATAATACTTTTGCCCGACCTGGGCACCAAACCCGAGCCCGCTAACCACTAAACCATAGAGGCTGTCCACTAGAGCATCTGAAAAAAAGATACGGTTTATAAATAAAATAGTAGAATCCGCATAATGTTTAAGACAAAAAGATAAGTGTCTAATTTGTTATTTATTAACCTCTCTCAGCCCTAACAACTCAGAGATTCAGAGGAAGTTAACTGCCGGTAGATAACCCATTTCACTTCCTTACTAATTAATGTTGTATGAACTAAAGTTCGAAACTAGTCCCCGTCGATGTAAATATAGTAGTGATGTTTACTACGTTTTATTATCTATTCAATTTATTATTCTATGTAGACTTAAGAAAACCACTGAAACGCACCGATTTATTTAAACTACAACCTTTTATTAATTATTTTTATAGCATTTAGCTATGCTTTGCAAATTATACTAAGAAACTGCTTTCAACCGTTTCTTAGTACTCTTTAAACTTGTTAAAATAACACAACAATTTTCATGTAGGTATTTGTCTTAACATTCTAGCTCAAAAGTATGTGTAAGAACTTTTAGTGCACATACAAACATACATTATGATTATACAACGCCATGTGCTTACGCGCCTCACATATTTATTTCGTTTCCCCAACATTTATACAACTTTATACATGCTTCATACACGTTCTTCAAACAGTGAACAACACACAAGAAATAAGAAAAGCTATTCTTCAATAAGGATAAGTATAATAATATTATATCAATCCTTAAGATAAAAGTAGAAAAACCCGTCACCATACACTTTCATACTTGATGTACTTAGTTATGTTAAGAGTATATTCACTTTAATATATCAAAAAACCTTGATGAAGTGTATGTCAGATCATGCACTGCATAAGGTTCCGTAGTAAGTTGTACCTTTTAATAAACTTCATAATTTTTTTAAGGATGGTTATGTTTTTCAAGCGTAATATGTCAATCTATTTATTATATAGGTCTGTTAGTGTGTATGTATGTCGTGTGTGGTGTGTAAAGGTGTCGTTAAATTCATCAAAATAGTGGTAGTGACATCGGCTATATAAATTGGCAAAGGGTTTTTTTTTACCTTAGCAATATGGGTATCAAACGAAAGGCAATAAAAAAACTATTTCAAAAAGTTATATTATGCTATTACATTTAATGAATGATTGAAATGGTGGAAATTTAATTAATAGTTAAACACAAATTAAGTAATTAAACAACTAAAAAGTATTTAATACAAGTATTGTCATAAAAGAACACGACTTTGTAAAAATAATTATTTTTGTTTTGAATAAACTAAAAATTAATAAGGACATAATTCTATCATGATTTTTTTTCCATGAAACTGCACTTTATAAGTTGAGCCCTTATTTCTTCTAAACAAACAAAGGTATGCTAACATGCAATGGCGAAACTGATACTTATAATAAACATAGGTAAGTACTTACTACAACATTTCTAGTACTACGGACTGTCTCTGAACTAAGGACATACGAAAGGATCAAGGGACGGAAATGGCGCAACTACAAAGGTTCTTTGCAAGAACTGCGAAACCCAAAAACGGATAATACTGAGAACTTAGATTCAGCACTGAATAAGATATTGTAAGTCAAGTTTCCAACAAAACATCAGGCTGTATAATAAGTTGCAAACTTTTCCTGTTTTCACTGCAAAGTTATAATAATATGCCGAAAGATAGTTTTAGATATAAACCTAACTTTACAAATACACTTAACAAGCTTACAAGTTCTTGTTTTCTTTTGAGTATACTAAGTAATTAACCTTTTTTGCGTTATGTTCAACCTTTCAAAGAAAATATATATATCTCACAAATAAAATTCTCACTACTTACACACAACGCTATCTAGTCCCAAACTAAGCAGAGCTTGTACGATGGGTACTAGAATAACTGTAATACATATATTTTCTTTTGTAAACACATACTTATTATAAATAGAAATGCCCAGACAAACCCCCATATTCATGCACACAAAGATTTGTCTAAAGCGGGAATCGAACCCTTCGGCGTCGCAGGCAGGTACACTACCCACTCCGCCATCCGGTCGTCAAGCAATATAACCTATTTTATACTGCTTACTATAGCGTATGCGCCTCTCACCGTAAGGCCTTGACTTCGATTCCCGGGTCAGATAAAGTGATATTTCTGAGTTTGAATTGTGCCCGGTGGATAGCGATAGGCGCACCCCCTATCTCATGGGACCCAAACATAACAAGTGAAGTGGGTGTTGTACACTTCCACTACACTCTTCTGGGCAATAAAGGCGTTATGTTGTGTTATTAACTAAATATTATTTATATATAACATTTTCGAGCAAGGTTAATATTGTCATTATTTATATTTATTAGATATTCATATTCATATTCATTTAATTTCATAAAGTCAATTTACATGTCATGTTTTCAATATTCAGATGTCAATTATATTATTGCATAGTTTATGTCAATTTTAATTACATACATCCATGAATTTAAAATAGCAAGTCCGAGAATATTGTCAAATATAACACAATGTCAATAAATATAGTCTTAAATAAATACAATAAAGTTCAAGTCAAATATATAATATTAATTAAATGTCAATTTACAAATAAATTATAATAATTATGTCAAATATTTGTTATTATTATTTAACATAATAATTTATTACAATACATCTGACATACACAGGCATCATAATCCATGTGAAGTAAAAACATATTATTCTACCTTGAAAATATATTTCTGCATAACATGTGACCTTTTCGCATTCACCCTCGTCTGTGACATGGCTACATTTACTGAAACCAGCCGCTATGTCGCATTCGCTGTGTATAAAGCGGGAAGTGGGCGGCAAGACAAGGATTATTATTTCCAAGTTATTCAACAGGTAGTACAGGTAGACGAGGTATTTCGTTCTCAAAAAGATAGGCTAACTTTTCAACAACCTCGTAATAATAACTTTTTGGTGTGTTTCGGTAATTCTGTAACCATTTTGTATAGACTATCAGTAGCAAATTTACACTACAATCTTCATATATATTTAGAAACGATTAAATAAACTACTTATTAGCGTTTTATAATGTTATTATTATTTATATTTACCCTTATTATGTATTTCCTTTCATTGTTATACTAGCATTGCACGTGTGGTATGTAATATTCAAATAGCAATAATGTTCGAAATGTTTGCGTTTAATATTATCACAGGCGTTTCTAATTTAAGGTACAAATAATGTTTGACATCCACACAATTTGTGCAACCGCATAGTTATTACAATGATATTTAATGTTTAATGATGATAATATTATCGATTATCACGCCTTTATCAGGGTTTGACAGAGATGTACAACACCTTCATTTCTCACTATAAACTTATACCTATGGGATTGCGGGTGAGCGCATTGCTATTCACCAGGCACAATTCCAAGTCCGTGATGCTATTGAGCATGTTCTAACATCAAAGACCAAATATCACTTTTAACCAACCTGGAAAACGAAACCAAGATCTTGCGTTGAGAGGCCGCTTACGTTCACGACGAGACCAGCAGCAGTTAAATACTAAATCAAGTAATATCGCTCTGACAATAAAAAACGATCCGTGACGGACGAAAGACAAAGCATGTAACAAAAATGCTTACGTTGAGGTTATGTTGATAAAACAAGGGATGAGTATATTAGGGGAAGCCTGAAAATGCACCAGTGATATAAGATAAAAAAAGATAAAAGATAAATTTGGATTTTTTACATTAGATAGAACGCCAGAAGCAATTACACTATCCAATGGTCCCAATGACAAGGCCAAATACACACATTCACTCACACAAGCACACCCAGTCACACAAAGATTTGTCCCATGTGGGGATCGAACCCACAACACCAGTGCATTGGAGAGCGGCGAGGTGACCGCTTAAACCACTGCACTACACGACATAAATTAAAGAGTGCAAAATTATCATGGTACGGGCATGTAATGAGAAGGGACGACAGGAATGTAATTAATTAAATTTTAAAAAATGAATGATGGCTCTAAGGTAAGAGGACGACCGAAAATAAGATGGATCGATTGTGTGAAAGATGGCATGGCTGGAAAGGGTGTGAGCGCGAAAGAAAACATATTGCGGCGACCCCAAGTAATTGGTTTAAGGGCAGGTGGATAAAATTCATTAAAACATTAGCCTAGTTCTTTTATTTTATTTTAATATTTTATTTTTAAAGACACTAAAGAAATATTATAAAGTTACATTAAAGATTAGGAAAATAAATTGAAAATATATACATAGGTAACATAAAAAGGCAAATATTTACATTAAGTTAGGCGTCATAGTATTCCTCCGCATCGATCCCGGTTGTGGGGACCGTGTTCAGAAGGCTGACAGCATTGCCACGTTGTATGGTGTTGCAATGTTTCCGAACGCTTGACGTTTGACACTTGTGATGAGATTGTGTTTTGTCTGTGGTTCGCTCTCTCTGTTTTAAGGCTGAATGGCAAGTGTATTGTTTGTTAACAATTTGTGTGTATTAAACAATAAATCCTTATAGTGTAACAATAACCGGTGTTTTAGTCATCACGCTTCCATTTTAACAATTAACCAAACCGACTCATAACTGGGAGTGGCCTGGTAAACCATGGCAGCGTATTCATGCTGATTTTGCAGGACCATTTGCAGGATATATGTGGCTTATAGTGGTAGATGCTCACTCCAAGTGGCTAGAAATAGCAAAATTGAATTCCACAACATCAGCTTTAACTATTAGGTGTTTACGGTCTATATTTTCTCGATTGGGACTCCCAGAACAGCTAGTCACAGATAATGGTCCACAATGGACATCAGATGAGTTTTCTAAATTTTGTAATAACAATAATATCCGTCACACATTTACAGCTCCGTATAATCCAGCCAGCAACGGTCTCGCTGAAAGAGCAGTGCAGTCCTTTAAGAGAGCTATAAAATCTGCTAATTTTGATAAAATTAATGATTTAGATGTTAAGTTACAATCTTGGTTGTTAAATTATAGAACTGCTCCGCATGCTACCACTGGTAAAGCACCATGTGAATTAATGTTTGGACGCCAGCTGAGAACACGTTTATCAGTAATTAAACATTCCATTGTAATTCCTAAACAAAAGATACCTGACAGAAATTGTAAGCAGTTTTCACCTGGAGACAAAGTTTATGCTACTAATTATGATCAGGGGGGGAAATGGATAGAGGGAACAATAGATGAGACTATAGGTGACTTTATGTACTCAGTAATAACACCTAAGGGCCTAACCACTCGTAATGTTACTCAGTTAATTCCTAATCAAGGCTTTCAGCCTCCAGCCTCCGAACCTATATTAGAAGCTAATATTAATGTATCACCACCTGTCTTGAGACGAAGCAGCCGAATTCCAAAGGCCAGAGAAATTTTAGATTTATAAACTTCAGATATGTGTAAATGTAATATTAGTAAAGGTTAACTCTAAATTGTAGTCATAATAATTAATATCTAAACTTATTGTATAGATTTGATAGTGTAAACTTAAAATATTAAATAATGTTCACCGACTACTAATGTAACCTCCCTGGATACAAATTTAGAGGGAAGGAGTTGTTGCAATGTTTCCGAACGCTTGACGTTTGACACTTGTGATGAGATTGTGTTTTGTCTGTGGTTCGCTCTCTCTGTTTTAAGGCTGAATGGCAAGTGTATTGTTTGTTAACAATTTGTGTGTATTAAACAATAAATCCTTATAGTGTAACAATAACCGGTGTTTTAGTCATCACGCTTCCATCTTAACAATTGGCCTTTGCAATCTCAGTCTGAGTTATTGGAGGCGATTCTAACATGATATTATTAACAAAAGGAACATTATCCTCCATATCTACCTCATCAGATTCACACAAAGGTATTGGTAATCGGGATGGAAAATCAGCACAAGCATTATGATGAGACTGCCTGTATTTTATATCATAAGTATAATGACTAAGTATGATTGCCCATCTTGTCATTCTATCTGCATAAATAGTACCCAATGATTTATTAGGATTGAATAAAGAAATTAAAGGTTTATGATCAGTTATTAGCAGAAACCTGTTACCTTTTAAATATAAATCAAACTTTTTTACTGCCCAAACAATGGCTAATGCTTCTTTATCTATCTGTGAATATTTAGATTCAGTGTCAGTTAGGGTTCTGCTTGCAAATGCAATAGGTCTCTCAACAGTCTTATTGTTTAAATCTTTAATTTCATGAGCTAAGCATGCTCCTAAGCCATATTTTGATGCATCACAACTTAATACTAACCTCAATTTTGGGTCATAATGGATTAGAATTTGATCTGAAGCTATCATTTTCTTGGCCCAATTAAATGCCATGTCATGTTCTTGACCCCATTCCCATTTACTATTTTTATACAATAATTTATACAACACATGTAAGTTATCAGCAGCATTTTTCAGAAATTTATTGTAGAAATTAATTGTTCCCAAAAAACTACGCAGTTCCTTGGTATTCTTTGGGGCAGGAGCCTCCGTAATAGCTTTAACATGATCAGGTGTCTTTGTTATACCTTCACTATTTATTACATGTCCACAATATTGCAGATGTTTTAAGAATAACATGGTCTTTTCTTTATTAACTTTAATGTTTAATTTGTCTAATGTTTGAAAAACCAGTTCTAATGTCTTAATGTGACTCGCATTCTCAGGGGAAGCTATTAAAATATCGTCGAGATAACAATATACATCTTTAAAATTAAAATTATCATCCATGAATTTTTGCCAATCCAGTGGAGCAGGTGATATTCCAAACATCATGAATGTAGGGCGATAGTAGCCCCAAGGAGTAGTTACTGTTAGTAGTTTCTGTGCCTCCACATCCATTTTCCGATTCATGTAAGCTTTCCTTATATCAATTTTACTGAAAACAGTGGCCTTTGGGTTCAATTTAGCAAAAATATCTTCTATTACAGGAATTGGATGTGGTGGGGCATCAAGATGAGGATTTATGGTGATCTTGTAGTCTCCACAAATTCTCACATTAGATGGGCTTTTAACTATGGGTACTATGGGCGTAGCCCATGTAACTTCACTTGTGTTATCAATTTTAATCATTTTGCCTTGCTCCACCATCTTATCTAGTTCTGCTTTAATAATAGGTTCTAAGGCATATGGCAGCCTGCGGGCTTTGCATGTAATAGGCTTAACATTTTTATTTAGTTTTAACGAAGCTGGCCTGCCGGTGAGTTCACCGGGGGCACCTGAAAACACTGAACTAAATTTCTTGATAATGTGCTGTAATTGGTTAAAGTGGTCCTCATTGTTTTCAATTAATTTAATACTATATTCTTTCCTTTTTACCAGTGACCAGTCAAACTTAATTGCCTCTAACCAATTCCTGCCCATTAGTGCACCTTTTCCTTCATTAACAATGATTAACGGAGCTATTAAATGTTTACCTTTAATTTTGACATTTACTTTTGCCTTACCTGAAACCCTTATTGGCTTGCCCCCATATGCCTTAAGTGCTATTTTTGTTTTACAAATTTTCAAATCAGGTAAGTATTTAAGTGCCATTTCCTCTGTCATTAATGTAACATCTGAACCAGAGTCTATTTCAAATGGAATTAAAACATTGTTAATGTTTATGTTCATTAGCCATGGTGCACATTTTTTTTCCTGGATTTCAATTTTGTTTACTACATTTATAGCTGTGTGACTCACCATCCTCTTTTGTGTCCATACTATTTTCTATAATATTTAACACCGAATAACACTCTTCTATATCACTTTCACTGTCACTTGCTTTAACTTCTTTCACCTTTGCCTGCCTATTATTAATATTAGACTTTTTAAACCTACATACCGATTGTAGATGACCTTTCTTATTACATGAATGGCATGTTGAATCTTTGAAGAAGCACCTGGATCGCCTGTGTCCAGGCCTGCCACAGCAGTCACATCTGCTGTTGTCCCTCCTATCTGATATTGCATGTACCTGTGCTGACGTTTCCATTGTGCACGCCAGCTTAGTTTCCTCTTCTGCCAACTCGTTAGCCCTTGCTAGTTCCATGGCCCGGTTGAATGTCAAATCTTTTTCAGTAAGGAGTCTTTTAATAATTCGTTGATTCTTCAATCCATGAACAAATTTATCCCTTAAAGCTCTCTGTAGGTGATCCTGGAAATTACATGACCGTGCGAGGGTCTTTAAAGCCAAAGCATACTCAGCTATTGATTCTCCCTCTTCCTGGACTCGTTTCATGAACTTGAAAGTCTCGCCTATTTCAGATCTAGACCCCGTCAGACCCTCTATTATCGTGGTTACTTCTTCGAAGGTCTTCTTTTCAATGGAGTCTGGATAGCACAATTCGTACAGCGACGAAACCGTTTGAAACCCCACGCACGTCAATAAATACTGCACCCATTTATCCGGCGAAACTCCACAGACGGTCATTTTCGACTGAAATACTTGTAGATAAACCGTCCATGAGCATTTAGCCGCTTCAAAAGCCGGCATATTAACGATGGGTGAAAATTGCACCGACTCCATGCTACCGGCGTCTCGCAATTTTTCATCTCGCTTTTTCTCTGCCATCACTGCCTCTTAGTATCCCATCCTCGTCGCCAATTGTTAAGATGGAAGCGTGATGACTAAAACACCGGTTATTGTTACACTATAAGGATTTATTGTTTAATACACACAAATTGTTAACAAACAATACACTTGCCATTTAGCCTTAAAACAGAGAGAGCGAACCACAGACAAAACACAATCTCATCACAAGTGTCAAACGTCAAGCGTTCGGAAACATTGCAACATAATATGGCAATGCTAATTCTTAGTGCTAAGTAAAAGCCAGCCTTCTGGTCACGGGAAGCGTCGATTAATCGTTTGGAAAGATCTTTATATAATAAGCGCGCACTCGGACCCCACGGACCCAGCGTCTCGACCCTAAACGGCTCAAATATGTAATAGTTCTTTTATTTAAGTATCTTATTTATTTTTTCATCTCTCTTTGTTTGTACACTTCACTGTCACATATTACAAGTGTCTTTTTCCTCTAGCACTCAAAGGTTTGCTGGCAGAAAACTCATTTTTGAGTTAAGTTCACCTTTTGTTATCACCACTTTTATGTAATTGTATTATTGTAATTTATGTGTACAATAAAGTATTAAACTAAACTAAACTAAAACATTCTAGTATTAGAGATTAATATTTCTTTTATCTTTATAGACTACGAGCAAAGAAAACACTAAGTGCTTTTTCCTAGCTGCGAGGTGCTCTGGGTAAGTTTAATCCTGCCTCACACAAAGGTGAAGAGTAAAGGGATTATCGACACTCAACTGCTTTTATCCAGCTCGTTCGCTTGTGTTGTTTCAACCTGGGTATCAGGAAAATATAACATACAACCGAATTGAGTACCTCCTCCTTTTTTTGAAGTCGGTTAAAAAGGTTTTTTTACGATATTTTCTGTAAATTGAGTAGGTTTACATTCCTACTCGTACTTAGCTAAATGTAAAACTGAAAGGTGCTGATACTTATATCTCAGGATTTTCTATTTTAAGTAGCAGCAGAACAGGACGTTCTGTTTTATTTTGAGTGTTATTAAAAATCATTCCTATGATTCCTTAACACGTAATTATCTTACTAATTAACTTAATAAAGTACATATTACGTTTATCTTGCCTTAGTAAAGTACATTCCAAAAAACAGGATAGACATTATCCGCTATTCGTCCTAAGATATAACACGTGGATATAAAATTGACATATATTTGGAAGCTTTTAGAGCTTTTATCTTATGTCTTAGCTATTTCTAATTACTTTGCTTACTACATTTTCCTAATAAGTTAATTAGCCAATTGAGAGATTAGCTAAGACCCAAGTCACATTGTAAAAATATAATAATATTAATAATCAGAATACGTATAAGTACTATATTATAATGAATAAATAGAGCAAACCCCAAAGGTATGCGTTTTTTATATGATTCATTAGCTTCTGCGTATGATTCTGTGAATGTTTTCTGTTACTGATCCCGAATAAACTACTTTCAGGGCTCTGGTAACGTTAAAATAATGTTATATACCTATAATTAATAAATATCACACAAAATACACACAAAGCCATCTAATCACAAATTAAGCAGAGCTTGTGCTATGGGTAGGTACTAGAATAACTGATACTAATACCTATATACTTTTCTTTTGTAAATACATAGTATTACTTATAACATAGAAATAAAATATAGCAACGGATTTCTCTTCTTTGCTATAAGTACCTACCTAACAACTATTTAACTTAGTTGTGAGTGACCTGTTTGCTCCCAATCCCAACTAATATTATAAATGCGAAAGTAACTCTGTCTGTCTGTCTGTCTGTCTGTCTGTTACACTTTCCCGCTTAAACCTCGCGACCGATTTTGATGAAATTTGGTACAGACAATCTTTAGACCCTGAGACAGAACATAGGCTACTTTTTTTTTAAAAAAAAAGGGATGAAGGGGTTGAAATAGAGGTTGAAAGTTTGTATGGGATTTCTTAATTTTAAAAGATAAAACCATGAAACTTTATATTTAAGTACTTGATAAGAAATCATTCGCTTTTGAAGTTTAAATTCCATTTGACGAATGCTCTGCATCGCCACCGCTGCCGTCGGTTGTAGTCGCGTACATTCGCCGAAGTGTGGCGCCATCTGCGGCAGGCGTCGTTGTCGGACGCATGCGATTAGACAAATTTGCGCTATAGAGAATTACATTTTTCGATCCAGTAAAATTATTTTATAGTTTCGTATAACTTTTTAAGTGTTTTTTATTAATTAGGTCCTGTAAATTAATTTTGTTCATTTTGTTCATACTTGATATTTCTTTTAGTTTATAGTTATAAGTAGGTTAGATAGTTTCCTTTACTTTAAAAAAATCCGATTTGCTTTTATTACCTTTTTTCCCTAATAGGATATTTTTAATCTAATAGGTCGTAGTAGGTAATAATATATAATAAAATACAAACTTAACTTTGCGGTTTGCTCCCGAACCGCAAAATTAAGTTTGTCGTAGGTTATAAATGACTTATGACAAACTTATATTTGCGGTTCGACTTATAAAGATAAACCGAAAGGTTTATTTTTATGTAAGTCGTACTGTAATTTTAAAGTATTGGTATAGGTAGTATATTTGATATTGTACGTAGTGACCGTAGGTTATTTTATAATACTGTTAGGTAGGATAAGATATTCGTATATATATTAGTTTATAGGGATTTTGCTTATTTATTGAGGTTAGATAAGTTATTATCAGAAATAGGTTTATTTAGGTAGGTAGGCATTTTATTTTCTGTTATTGAGTTTTTTTATTGATGTTACCACACAGATGAAATCGCGGGAGATAGTTTGTTTGTTTGAAAGCGCTAAGTTAAAAACAACTGGGTGAATTTTGATATTTAACATTACTCTAAACTCTACGGGCTGTCTCGGACGCACGTGTCGCAATTTCTATTATTTCGAAATTTGAAGTAGTTTCGAAGTAGGTACCTACAAGAGTTGTTCCTATTTGTCTGTTTTGATTTGTTTGAATATTATTTTCCTTGAGTTTTTGTCGTATATTTGTTTTGGTCGGTTTGGTAATAGATAGGTTCTTCTTCTTCTTTGCGTGTCAATGGAAAACACATGGAAATGCACAATATTTAAATTTTGTTTGACCAAAACTTTGCCACAAGAACGGCATTATCGGTGGCGCTACACAGGTCGTCTATGGTACAGGTGGTGGGACTTAAGGGGCATGTAAGAAGGTGACCCATCGTTTGGGGACTGACACCGCATTCACAATCGGCGGAGTCTGCATACCTTAAGTGCATGAGTTGTACCTACTATTGTTATATTGACATTGTTACCTTTAGCATTTTTTGTTCATAAAACGACATCCACGCGGACGAAGTCGCGGGTAACAGCTAGTAAAACTATAAATTGAGTTACGGTTCTACACAACTTATAAATGAAATATCATCATGAAGGCAAGTAAATACAACATTTAGTTTTTAACTTCTAGTTTGGTTTCTTTGATACGACGGGGGAAATTATACTTAATTAATATCATAGAAAGACAATTTTATTTAACGACGTTTTACGCGGGTGGAGCCGGAAAAGCGATTTACTTTGGATTTTTTATCCATCTTGTAAAACTGGATAGCTGTTTTTGTTTTATCTCGTTAAAAGAGACTCCCGAGTGCCGGTTTTTCATACTAACGTAATATGGGTTTAACTTTAATATTATTAAGTTTCTATCTGATAATATAACTAGGCAGATAAAAGTTATATTACTTTTGTATGAAAAACAGCAAAATAATTGTTCGCCCTTAAAGCGTCAAAATTTTATGTAATTGTTAACACCCCTAATCCACAGATCTGTTTGTAGAGACAACAGCGATAAGTTTTAAATGACATAATTCTCACTGCGTGAGCAGAGCTGCGCAGTGCATGTTTGTTGTTAATTGTCTTTATGTTTCATCTTGACATCGATTAAGGGCTTGTACACATAACTGCGAATCGGTGCGATGCGAATTCGCTATGCAAAAAACTAAGCCGCAAATTACTGCAATACGATTTCATGCGGCAAGAGTGACCGAACTGAATGTAGGGAATTGACGATGCGAATTTATGCGAATCAATTCGCAAAATCTTGCGATGCGTCGCGCCAGATCGCAGATTTTAACGATACGACGTCGCATCGCAGTTTTGTGTACAAGCCCTATCTCTGCAGTCAGCCACGGACAATATCACTACGCGCTTAGTAAAACCACAGATAATATGTAAAACCCAGTTGCTACCTAAAAGAATGCCGCCATTTATCGCGCGGTTAGCTCCGTCCTTACTTTATGCCCATGATTTGTACTTCATATAACAAAATGGAATATAAATAATGAATAAACAGACACAAAAACTATTTAATACATGTTTTTTTTTATGACTTGATATCGCTATTTTGTTGAAGGGGAAAGGCAAAAGGACCTATAACTTTTACACCGTCTATTTCACAAGCATAGTTTGGCCCAATTTCGCAGTGCCTGATAAGGTATCGTACAGTTACGTGTTGGTTAATTGCCTTGTTAACTAATCCTGAAATTTAGAAAAATATTGTTACCTCATCAAAATATAGGTCTTCTTCTTATTCTTCTTCGTCGTGTCGATGGCTGAGTCAAATTTTATTTTGATTTGCCATCGTGGTGAAAGGATTAGCCAATTCGCTTTGTAGAACTCGCGAATTGCCCAGGGTGCGCCGGACGTAGGGAATCGTTGTGTACGTCACTCGGGGAGGCTCCTTTCATGCACCCCAAAAAAATGCGAGGTTATCATAAACCAAATTCAGAATTTTTAGTTACATACTAAAATCCATGGGCAAGTACATTTTATGAAATAATAAAAAAATACATCAATAAATAGCAACATAATTTGTGGAACTTTCGTAACAAAACCATTTTCATAACATTTTTTAATAACACAAAAAATTAAAATTTAGTTAACATATCTATTCATACATACATACATAAACATAGCACAGGTTTACAACATACACACTTCACCTGCTATGTTTAGGTCCAATGGAATAATGCCCTATTCTATCGCCCTCCATCACCGGGCAGAATTTCAACTCCATGCTGTAATAAAACATTGTCCAACACGGGCATCGAACCCAATATCTCGCAGTGACAGACGCATACGCTAAACACGGACCAGTCATTTTAACAATATATCAGCATTAAATAGTAAACGCATCAAACAAATCAGACAATTCGCGAAAATTTACAATAATATAACGTGTGCCTTCCGAATAGGCTACCAGGGACATTTCCAGTACAGATGGAACTGGCTCTTAGTGTTTCAATAAAACAAGAGTATTTTTTATTGTTGTTTGTCCTTTACTACATTTTTATTGATGTATGAGACATTCAAGTAGCTTTATTTTTATTGCACGCTGAAGAAAATATATATTAGCTATAGTTTTTGCTGAATTAGTCTGCTTGCGACTATGACACAGTGCAACCTTGTCGACACGTAACTAAAGCACCGAAAGGTAAATAAAATTAATTGCGTTAATTCCCGTTATAATTCATTTTAAATATTTTATATTTTATATTTATTATTATATTATATGTTAATATGACCACCACATTATCAATTAATATGCAACGTGAAAGTTTAAAAGTTATCATATAATTATAGTTAGGGGATTGAACATTCAAAAGTTACACTAGAATTCGGTTAAGTAGGTACTCATACGGACAATATCGTGAAGGAATCCAATGCACGTATTGTTGTTTGAAAATGAAGCTTTTAGCTGTCGATACTCTTTCAAAATAACGTAATTTTCGCCTACGCCACTGGCATTCAGGTACACACAGCTACACTTAAAGTTAAACATTGCCAGAATTTGATGGTCTCGCATTGCAGAAGCGCTCCGTGACATGCAAGGCCAGCATACTGGATATGAATAACTTGATATGTACCTCTACAGACGAAGTAAAGGATGTTAATGGAGGCACCAAATTGGACGGAAACGTAATTTCAAATCTCTCACGGTTCTGAACGAACGTTCAGTAACTCATCGTTGTAAAAATTGATGGCGATGGTGTATTCGCTGGGGATGACGTGGAAGATATTGGGCTATTTATGGGCACTTCTTCATTTTGTCGGATGTTTCTATTGAAATTATCACTAAAGCTGTGTGTGTACTATATCACAAACCTGAAACCGAACTTAATTTTGTAGCCTGTAGAAAAAAACAGGTAACTTGTTTTAATGCTTGTAATATAGAATTGTATGGATTTATCATCGTTATTATGTATTTTAGTAATAATTTGAAACGTAGTGGTACTTTGAAATGTTTATATAAAGTATTTTTTTGCTAGCAACATTTGAACTGCAATTATTGTTTTTAAAAACGACTCTGTTATAAAATGGCCATTGATATTAGAAGTGAAACCTTACTGTATGTACTTTTTTAATTTTAATTGGTGCTGAAACCTTTTCTCGTATCATTTCAAAGTATAGATAAAATAGAAGTTCATAGAATCAGTGTAATCCTATCCTGAATTACCCGACGCATTGGAGTCAAGAGTAAATAATATATCATCAAATATGTAAGTACTATCGAACTATTAAGTTTGATATTTAAATATTCTTTGTGCCAAACTCACCAGTTCCAGATAAATAGAATATTTATACCAAATATTAATAAAGTGACACAATTGACATCTGAAAATAGAACATAGCAGTGTTGACATTTATTTGTGTGTGCTATTTGTTAATTGTTTATCCTGCCCATAACGTTTATGTGACACTTCTGAAGCTGGGCCTTATTCTGTTTTGTCTGTAACAAATAATGCTGAGCATTTTTAACCAAAAACATCAGTTAACATAAATAAGTAATTAAATTGAATTTGTTAAGTAAATTTGAGTGCACGGTTGGCGTAGTGATTAAAGCTATCGACTCGCGGTGAAAAGTATGTTTGTGAACACCCCCGCGGCAGTGGAGTAATGCCTAAGACGGCGTCGTTTTTTTTTTTTTTAAAGATTCGATTATATAAAAGACTTGCTTATTTCGGTTTCACCAGTGTTGAACGTTACAGTTTCGCTCCTGGATGTTAATTATTAGTTTAATGTTATACGTATATAACTTTTCTTTCGCGTTGGCTATCAGTTAGATAAGGTATCTTATTTGTTATTTAATTTGGTAAATACAATTTTTTAAACGTTAATGCTAATTATCAATTCATAGCTTGTTTTTATTTCTAATAGATTACGACCGGGACAGTGTAAAATGAGCGAAATGCTCTAAAAGAAAATAACGCAACTGACAAAAAAATTCAAGTCAGTTGAAAAAAAAAATTAGTTGAAATTTTTTGCTGTTCGTATAAAAGATACAATTTAGATAACGGATGACAGAGTTAAATTATATGAGCCTGGCCCTTTTTAGGCACGTAGCTTTACACAATATTTTTTTATGTACCTACTAGCTTTCGCCCGCGGCTCCGCCCGCGTGGTATGTCAATTAAAAGTAGCCTATATGTTAATCCAGACTATAAGCTACATGTGTGCAAAATTTCATCGAAATCGACCCGGTAGTTTTGGCGTGAAAGAGTAACAAACATCCATCCATACATCCATACTTACAAACTTTCGCCTTTATAATATTAGTAAGGATATTCAGGATCCCATTTATTGTTGACTTATCTTCGGTAACTAAAAACTGTTATAAGTAAATTGTCGTTCATAAGCTTGAGTATGCCAAATATGCCTATTTGGCACAACTACCTACCCATCGACGAGTGAAGCAAACAAATAGATAATAATAAAATTTGCGTATATCGTTATTTAATGTTACCCGCATAATGGCGGGCTATTAAATCTATGCCTTCATGTGCCTGAATGGCGATATTAGCATACTCTTCAAATATAAAGCTAAATTGTTATGTTCTCATAATGTGGGTGGAATTTCACTATGTGGAACGATGTATGTAAAAATCTGCTGCTAACACATTATTTTTTTACATAAAATCACACTTTAAAACATAGGAATGTGGGCACAAAAAAGACCTACCTAATTATCTCTCTTATTTCAAAACATCAGATTTTTGAATGGACCGACAAGGATGTTAAAAAAATTTCATCGACAATAATACAAACTTATTTGATCAGTTGAAGGTTTGTTTAGAACAGTGATTTCAACAATTCATTAAAAGACCAATCAACCTACCGAGCCTTTTACCAATTATATTGGGGTGGGCTTCTAGTCTAAGGGATTTAGCTGAATATCAGTATTTTACGTGGAGCGACTGCCACCAGACCTCCACAAGTTATCAGACTTTCTGGCCTCTGACTACACGTAACGACTACCATAGATTTTCAAATGGCAACCGAGACCGACGGCTTAACGTGCTCTCCAAGGCATGGAGGAAAACTTGTTATGTTAAGATGTTCACCCATCCACGGCCGACCGTAGTCAGTATTGCTGAACCTGCAAGGTCGATCGGTCCATGCGGCCTACGAGTTCCTCAAACAGACCGTTAGCACTAAAACGCTGAAATTCTTCACGAATGTCCATATTGACAGTGTGGTAAAATCTAATAAAAATCCTTACTAATATTATAAAGGCGAAAGTTTGTAAGTATGGATGTATGGATGTATGGATGTTTGTTACTCTTTCACGCCAAAACTACCGGGTCGATTTCGATGAAATTTTGCACACATGTAGCTTATAGTCTGGATTAACATATAGGCTACTTTTAATTGACATACCACGCGGGCGGAGCCGCGGGCGGAAGCTTGTAAATAATAGTTAAAAAAAACTAAAAACACTTTAAAGCGTGTATTACTCGATAGACGAAAAATATGGCACAGAGCGCCCCACGCTTTTTAGGGTTCCGTAGTACCTACAAGGAACCCTTATTGTTTCGCCATGTCCGTCTGTCCGTCTGTCCACGGCATAGCGACGAAACCGTTGGTGCTAGATAACTGAAATTTAATACATATATAAAATCACGCCTTTATCCCACGGGGGTAGGCAGAGACGATGGAACGCCATGTGCTTCGCTCCTTACATACTTCTTTCGCTTCCTCAACATTCATACATCTCGTCATACGTGCTAGCTGGTTTCGTGTACTACAAACATTTCCTTTCTGAAGGACGCCATTTAGTTAAAAAGTAAAATTAAAAATATTTTTCTACGGAACCCTACTGCGCGTGGCCCGACACGCACTTGGCCGGTTTTTCAGCTTATAATATTAGGAATTATTTTTCACTTTTTAGTTAGAAGTACTTTAAAAGCGTGTTTTTTAGTTTTTTTAAACTATTATTTATTTTCTACTTTTTGTTTGGTTTATTTATAAGAGCGTTTTTAAAAAAAAAATATATTTAGTTTTTTTTTTAATTTTTTTAATCCAATTATTGCATTGTCATCGATCTTAGACAGGTGTGCAAGATTTTAATGTCCGTTTAAAGTGGGTCAGAATCGAGTGCAAAGGATTTGGTTATATACATACATACATACATACATACATACATACATACGCACATACATGTGAAGCTAATATAAGCGTGTTAAAAACAGATCGATCGAAAAACACATATTGGTCTAAGATACCTAATGCGCAACCTAAGCTGTCATTATTCATTTGCCCAATTTAATTCAAAATCTTTGGTCCCAATTTGTCGCGAACAGATTTCATACCATTAAGCTGGGTGATGATACTAAATTATGTTTTGACAGTCAGTACTTTACTTCCACGAGCAATAAGTACCTCGACCCGATTTCTCACTGACAGTCATTAATGACGGTTGATTGAACAATTTATGAAATACAGGAAATGGAATTTTTGGCAAAGTTTTTGTGATCGAGCTCAGGAATAAGCACCACCGTCTGTATTTTAACTTACCACCAAATAGTTTAGTATAAACTCGCACTAATAAATCTCGTAGTGCAATTTTGTAAAGAAAGCGGTCGATTTCGAAATTTTTGTGCATCCCTAACTCCATATAAATACGGTCGACTTTTGATTGTCAGAAATTTTAATTTCGCATGATTCCATTAATGGAACGTGATGAGATTAGACCATGATATGGTTGAGCCACGTAAAGTTTAACATTGTAGTCCTCGGATGTTGATGCATTTAGATACAATCTGCTTTTGTCGACTGTGGACTTTTCTGGTTTGCACACCACACACCCGTTCCAAATATCTTAAGCTAGGTTCATATTGCTGTGTCGGGGTGTGTCGGGGCGCGCCAGAACGCAATCGCTTTCGTTCATTCACTATGACTAGATTTACATTAGTAACTTAACACAACACAACTTACTAATGTGAATCTAGTCATAGTGAATGAACGAAAGCGATTGCGTTCTGGCGCGCCCCGACGCGACACCCCGACACAGCATATTATTATGCAATATGTATCAAATGTAGACCGGGCGGGTGAACTGGTGACCTGAAATACAGGCTTCCGCCTAGCTTAGGCACCACCCAAGTAGCACGTAAGTGTCGTCAGCATCAATAATACAGCCAATATAGAACTTAAAGTGGTATAAGAGAGGTATAAGAGAGTCAGGAAAGGTTATAAGCGTTATAAGAGTGTTACAATCCGCTATTATACAGCTCAGCTGTATATAGTCTTTATAATGGTATCTGCGTACACTTAAGGTGTTATATCGGAATATTACAACTCTACTATACAGCTTTAATAATTGTGTAACACTCCAAGCTTATTTCTACGGCTAAAGCTGTATAAAGGCTGTATTATAGTACTATTCACGCGCTTATTACAGCTTTAAGCTGTATTATAGTATTACTTGACACTTGTTGCTGTACAAAGGCATATGCTAACTCCATTATAAAACTAGTTTTTATGGTGTAATTTAACACTCTTATAAGTATTAAAGCTGTAATAGTTACTTCTAAGAGAGTATTATAGAACTAAAAAGATAAATGGCAGCTATAGTACAGCTTTAGTCTGTATTATTGACGGAGACGTCAAATCAATGTCGCAGTCAGGAGATGGATTGAGAAGGAATATTTGAATTATAAGGAATTACAACTTAAATAACAGTAATGATAGTGAACCAATATTGACTAAAAGAAAAAACCATTCAACCACACCGACAATCCATAGCTCCAATGAGGGTTCCGTACGAAAAAAAAAAAGAAAAAAAAAAAAAAAAAAGGAGATAAAAAAAACATTATTAATTGCTTCCTTCGCCATCATAACACCCCTTTTGATTCCCAGGAACTTGGCACTATGCAAAGTTTTTTTGGCATTTTTCTACAGTTTCTATTATCTTGAAAGACATATTATTCTGAAAAATAAAGAAAATACCTTAATAAATAATCGTCAAAATGGTTTTAAAGATTTTAATTCTTTATACGTATCTCTTAAGAGGTTATTAGTTATTATCTAAATGAAGAGCATAATACAGCCTATTGAATAAAAATATTCTATAATTACTCTAATTAGAAGTTAAAAGCTGTACAATACACTTCATTTATTCCATAGTACAGCTACTGGCGCTATATTGCTCTTCAAATAGTGTTAGGGCTGTTTAAAATTGACGCCATTTTCTAATAAACAAAAACATATTAGATGATTCTAAAAACAAAAAGAATTGACATTATTTTGCATTATCTTTAGCCGTATCATGTTTACTAGCTTAAATAACGTTAACTTGGCCTTTTTCTTATTACTTGAAATTAAAATGTTGTTATTCTAACCTTAAAAAAACAAAAACTTACTTACCGATATTCAGTATTTCTTTTGTTTTTCTTGATTTTTATGCTGGCGCGCGAATATTTTACCGAAAACCACATACAGGTTTACAATAAATATTGGTTTGCACGTTATTTTCAACAAACCAATAAGTTCAAGATCATTTATATGTTTTTCTTAGCAAGTAATTTGCCATTATAATAATATGCATAATGTAGATAAAAAATATGATGTACATTAAAATATCTATACTTTTGTAATTCTTTTATAACACTATTGTAGAACTTTAACTCTTACAAGCTACGTTTAGGATACCATCTGGAGAGTTGTAGTTTCTTTTTACACCAAATAACAGCTCTAATACAGCCTTTATACAGCTACTATACAGCTCTTATAACACCAACGCTGTATAATTTGTGCCCATTTTACACTTATAAGGGCTGTATAAGCGCTTATGCAGCCTTTATACAGCTAATATACAGCTTTAAGTATAAAATTACGCTCTAGTACAGCTTTTATACAGCTTGTAATGCTACTTGGGTAGTGCTTCCATTACTGTGTTCCGGTTTGGTGGTGAGATCAGGCCCTGAAATTACTGGCACATGAGGCATACCACCGTAGTCCTCAGCTGCAGCGACGCATCTATAATCTACTTTTATGGATTGTTGATGTTCATGGGCTGTACTAAAATTTAATATAGTTGTACACTTAATTAACACAGTTAAATTAAGCATACAAAGAATACAAGACATATTTATACTTTAAAAAAAATGAAAAAAATAAAAATATATATATATTAACATAATACACTAGAGCTGCTTAAGAGAATTGCTTACTATATGCCTATAAAACTATATAATCATTTACCAGATAATATTATTATTTTACCACTGTTATCGTTTAGAAAATATTATAATGTGAAAGATTACCTAAATGATAAGTATTTAAAATTGAAACTTGATTGGAGAAATTTCGACATAATAATATGTATTTACACGCCATTGTATGGTAGAATATGTAGATTTATATTTAGTAACTTCGTATTGAACATATGGTATGTTCAATACGAAGTTACTAAATAAATTATTTCATTTTATTTAATTTAAATTTTCATGTTTTATTTATTGTTTCAGAGCGCTTTACCTGATATACAAAAGACAACAGAGGGACATAGTCACAAACCCAGAGGAAAAAGAGAAATATGCGCACGAAAATGCTGTCACAGCGATTTAGTTGATACGTGTTAGATAGGATTAATATAATGTAATGCAAAATTATTAATATAAATAAAACTAAGCCGCAATTTCACAGTTGTTAGATTAACCTTATTGGCATAATAAGCATATATCTCACTTAGGTGTGTGAAATGTATGTTTGTGAACACCCCCGCGACACAGGAGATATTCCTAGAGAGGCTGTCGTTATTAAAAAAACCGGCCAAGTGCGTGTCGGGCCACGCGCAGTAGGGTTCCGTAGCCTGTTCTAGTAGTTCGTCTTGAGATAAAAATCGTGATCTTATGTATGACCTAGATATTTATGTAATGATTATTTTTAATTTATTTTATTTATGTTATCCTCGAAATTATTTATTTTATTATTTATTTTATCCTCGAAAGACATATAGGGACCAGATAAATGGCGTCCTTCAGAAAGGAAATGTTTGTAGTACACGAAACCAGCTAGCACGTATGACGAGATGTATGAATGTTGAGGAAGCGAAAGAAGTATGTAAGGAGCGAAGCACATGGCGTTCCATCGTCTCTGCCTACCCCCGTGGGATAAAGGCGTGATTTTAAATAATGTATTATGTATGTTTATTTATGTTTCAAGAATTTTGAACGAAATATTCTGAGTAACTGCATCTGGCATTTCGGACCCCTATTCCTCTTGAACTAATGAAGTGAACTGATCCGCTATAGTTTTCCTTTAAAGTTCATTACATGTACTACCGACACAATTTTTTTCAGATTTTGGGATGCAGTAGTTTAGCTTTTAGAGGGGGGGGACGCTCTACTCGAACAAAAATTTGCTCTTTAAAGTTAATTATCTCGCAAACGGATCTCTAAATCAAAAAACTGTCTTAGCAACCCCTGAACGTTTTTAAAAGTCCTATCTAACAATACCCCACACTATGGGTAGGCGACAAAAAAAAACATCTCTACTTTACATGTAGGGGAGCTACCCGAAAAAAAAATATTTTTCCAAATTTTATTCTACGACTTTCTTTGTATAGTTAACATACATGTTTATGCAAAATTTCAGTTTTCTAGCACCAACGGTTTCGTCGCTATGCCTCGGACAGACGGACGGACAGACGGACATGGCGAAACTATAAGGCGCTGTCTCCACGAGCGAGAGAATCGCGAACGAGCGATAATTCCGCCGCGTATCGTCGCGAGTCGTAACGGAATCGCAGCGTTTCTGCGGCGACTCGTAACGGTATCGCCGCGTTTCCTTGACGACGCGTTGTAAAAGAAAGAATTCAGTTACGTTTGACAGCGCGCCCGCTGCGCGCTCGTCGCGAGAGCGCGGCTTCTGATTTTTACTGCAATACTGATTCGAATAATAAAGACATTGCTAAATCACTATTATAAGGCGTTTCGGAGAATAGGGACGATTAATAGGATCTATTTCTAGATACTAGCTCTTAGGTAAGGTAGCTCTATTTAAATTAAGATAGTTACAACAGGAGTTTCAAAAGTTATTAAAAAAATGTTTTTTAATAAGTTTATAAATAACAATTGTGCCGTTTTAGGGCTCATACCCGATAATGGAATCCCATTACGCATTCTGTTGGTAAGTATGTCAGGAACATGACGATAGGTGGAAGACAGCGGTGCTTCCTCCCTCCAGCTTGTTGCTGCGTCTCTATAATCTTATAAAATATTAATTAGTGGTAAATAATATTATGTCTATTTCTGCATGTAAGGGTATTCTCTCGTTTTCCATAAAATCATTTGCTGCATGCACGAAGGCCTGCAGCATAAAGAATGCATGCTAGCAGTTGCATGCTTCATGCATGCTGCACGCCTGCTTGTATGCCTGAATGCTGCACGCTTATCCACATGATCATAACATCAAAACTGTAGGCGCTTGTACTGAAGAAGCATAGTTGTATGGTAAAACGACATTATTGAAAATAATCAATATGGCAAATAAATTTATTACCTAATCAAAATTTGTATGACACATGAAAATGATTTCATGGCATAATCATGATTATGCCAACTGATGCCTTGTTTCTAATGAAATAATAGCAAATATAAGTATGCCATATGAAAAGATTGTATCTTAAATTATGTCAAACATTAGTAAACCAAATATGAGAGTTATTATAGCCCTACATTTAACATTTCTAACCTAATCCAGGATTTGTATTCTCTGTATCAAAGGAAATAGGAGTTAGGTATATTTTTTTTATAATAAGATGTAAAGAAGAAGTACAAAATCAACAAATGACACAGTCGCCTAAAACTTTTGACTTCGCAACACAACACTACCAAAAATATTTAAAAAAATATTTCACCGAACAGTAATTGTGACCATTCGATACAGACGTCCTTGGTCTTATTTATGAAAAAGTTTTGTTTCATTTAGTGTTGCCAAATACAGAACATCTTACTCCATCTCACATCGTCTCGTAACCCCAGAAAGAATTTTACCCACAATTGTAAGGACGCAAAAATTTGTGACTGATTGTGAACATTATAATAACAATAATATCGTCATGATCGTAGAACAGTGACGGTAACAACGTGTAACAAATGTTAAATTTTACAGGGCAGCCATTACAAATATTTTTTGTTTACTTTTTGGCATAACTTTTTTAATACTTAATGTGTAATGTTGAAATTTTATACATGTTTGCTTGATAGTGTTTATTTTAAGATGGAATAAAAGTAATAACAATTAATTACACGGTTTTCTAGAAAAATCACTTGCGTCATTTTACTTCGGATTCACCATAGTCATAAAGTACCTTCCGACGTTGTTCTTCGGAAAATTGCTGATGATAGAATGACGAATGTTATTGTACGATCATGTTCTATTGAGTTCCTAAGAAATATTTGGACGGATGTGTTATCTATATTGCACTATGGGTAAGTAAATGAGTATATAATGTAGGTAGGTGGATAAGGTGGCTAAATAAGCTAAGTAGGTAGAATGGTTTATAGGATACGTTGGTACTAGGTAATGTTTAAAATGTATCTTAGATAAAATTCAGATCACTACGACGAACTCTCTTTTATTATTATTTTAATTGAAATCACAATAAATAATAAAGCTAAGTAAGTACGTTAGTAACAGAAACAAAAATTCTCAAAAATAAAACAAAATCTTAAATCAAAATAGTAGGTAACAATTATAGCAGACAGCTAAAAATTCTGATAAAAAATGAAAAGTAGAAAATAATGTAGGTAGTGTTTATACTTATTCTTTTTAATGAGACGTAGACCTATTCTGCTTAATCAAAAAAAACATAGGAACCACAATCAGTATTATACTTAACTATAAGTAGGTAAGTAACATAGATTCTTAATATTAATAAATTCTCAAAAATCACAAAATTAGAGATTAATAATAGTAGGTTACAATTAGGGAACTTAATATAAAAATATATTATAAAATAAAAAGTAGAAAATAATCTAGGTAGTAAATGATTTTAAACTCTCGCGATTTGTACACATAATTACTAATTATTGACACGGGTCTTAATCGCGTAAATGCTGAGCCTTCACCAGTCAGCTCGTGACCACGAACGGTGCAATTCGTTCGAAACTGTAGAGCAATGAGGTATTTATACCCTAAAATATTTACGCGATTAAGACCCGTGTCAATAATTAGTAATTAAGGTAGGTAGTGTTTATACTTATTCTTTTAATCATCATCATCATCATCATCAGTCTGTGGCAGTCCACTGCTGGACATAGGCCTCTCCCAAGGTGCGCCAGAGTTCGCGGTCTTGTGCCTTACGCATCCAATCGCTGCCAGCAATCTTACGCAGATCGTCGCGCCATCTTATTCTTTTAATATTATGTCTCTATATATTGTCTGAGACAAGAAGTTTTGTTTACATAATTGTCTAATTCGGGCCATTCTTTATAAAAATTAAACATCCGCGCTATGCTTAAGCTGCCATCTAGGTATAACCTTTTCGAAGCTGCTCTATTATAATGAGACCCTAGGCAAATGAATTAACGTGGGCACAAACCGACTTTACCATTTCGTTATCAATAATCCGATAATGGTTTGTATGTTTCCCCCTCATGTCTTTATCTACCAAAGTGCTGCCATCATACTTACTCCAAGCTGTCCTCTTACCATTCTTTCACTAATTGAATAAGTATTTAAAAACATTGTTTTACATACTTCTACTTTAAAAGTAGAAGTATGTAAAACAATGTTTTTGAATAAGTATTTAAAAACATTGTTTTACATACTTCTACTTTAAAAGTAGAAGTATGTAAAACAATGTTTTTAAATACTTATTCAAAAGAGACTACTAGAATCTTATACTTTTGATAAATCCTTTGGTAAGAAATACTTGAATGTGAATGGACGGTTATGCTTTAAATCTCTTTGAAGACCCCTTTTCTTTTTCTGTTTTGTCGTATAATTTGCAACATGCAACCATTGTTTCTCGCGATCACCTAATTTCCAAAATTTTTCAAATGCATCCTTTCTTTCTTCGAGAGTCAACATAGTGTTACATTTATTGCTACATGAACAAGGGCTCCGTATTGTTTTTGCTGGAACAAGAATACCCTTTTTTGAAGAGTATTCGTTTCCTTCATTTGCCAACCGCTTCCTCTTAATTTCTTTCCAATCATTGTAATTTCGTACACGCTTTTTTCCCCGACATCGAAGAGCAGGAGCTGGAGACGACAGGCACGGAGACGCCGCTGGGTTGATTGATGGACTGTTACTACAATCAGCACCATCGTGATTAGAACAAAATAAATCGTTACATACTTCATTATGGCTGCTAGCTGGGGATGGCATAGGTGTGTGGCTGATGATGTCAATAGTCGGTGTGCCCGATTGGGGGAACGGCGACAAATCTGAAATCAAGGCGGATGTATGCAACGGAGTCCGAGCTGAGCAGTTATTTAGAGGAGATACGGCACACTGAGGATTATCCTGTGGGAAATATGGGGATGCATTTTGATTGACGGACATAAAAGGGTCTTCTCTTAGAATACACGCAAGTGGTGATGTTATATTCGGATTGATGTTTTCTTGTTGATCGTGCAAAAGACATCGTCATGAATCACAATTTTCATATCTTCTATTACGTTATGTGCTCGTGGGGGTAGCGGCGAAAGGCATTCTGGAAAAAAAAACTTATATCAACTCACTAAACGTTGTACAAAATTTTCATCTTCAGCTTGTGTACGTTACACAAGCTGAAGATGAAAATTTTGTACAACAATAAATATAAATATACTGCATTTTATAATCAGGAATAATTATTACTTCAGTTAGATCATAATTACATTTAAAAAAAGTTAAATTAATTAAAATAATTAGTGTTTTTCAAAAGAAAAAAGGCGGAAGTGAATTTTTATTCCAAGAATAAAGTAGGATTGTCACATGCGTCTCTTTGATAAACAAGCGAGTGCATAGAATAACGTCGGTTAAGATCACTCGTCAGTATCATGTTCATAGAAAAACGTAGTATATCTACGTACACCTCGAAAATTCGAACATCGTTAAATATGGTACAAACACAATAATAATTTAACTGTCAGGTAGCAAACATTATTTTACTATAATATAAATAGTTTAAACAACATTGTTAATATTCCGTAGAAAACAGACGGATAATTTCAACCGACGTTTTAATATGCTTACCTTGGGCAGTTTTGTAAAAACACAAGATATAAGCAGAATAAATCCTCAATATGTAATTCATTAACTTACCTGGAGTTCCTGGTATGAAGTCCTCTTCATCAATGTAATCTTCATTAGTAAAATTAGTAATTTGAGTATCCTTGTTTGATTGCTCCACAAGTTTTAACATAAGTTTTGATCATCCTGACTGCATTGTGGGCATTGTGGCTTAATTAATAACATATTATCACAAAAACTAGCTACGAAATAAATATAAATTTGAACTAAGTAATAAATTACGAAACTAAACAAATTCGATGCAACGCGTACGCGAGTTCAAAGAACAGTGACGCATGTGCCGGTTCGTCGGGGGGCGGGTGATGCGGCGGGCAGCCCGCGCGCCTCGTACAGAGACGAGCGCTAACATCCGTCATTTTACTATGAGCGCTTATCAAATCCGCCAGTTTACCGACTGGTTACTTTGAAATCCACAACATATATATTTTTTTTGTGCATGCAGTAATCAAGTATTCATGATGTAGTATTCAAAAATGGTAAAAAGTCATTTTAGTATTTTTTTCAAATCCGACATTGTTCTACGATCATGACGATATGTTACATAAATTATACGAAGTAACTGCTCTTACAAGGCTAGGTATGTTAACTGGCAGGCGCTTAAATATGACGGCTGATTGGATGATGCAAATTTTTCTATTGTCACATTCTATTCTATATTCATCATCGATCGATCGTTTATTAAAATGTATATTTAAAATAGATGAACCTATTGCAAGCTACAGAGCAAAATTTCGGAAAACGAGTTGCTACTGATAATATAATATAATATATGGGGTGGATGCGAAATAGCGCTATTTAATGGTTACTAGATTTTCTTGGCCAGTGTTACTTTACACCGGTTATTTTCTTCTACAAAAATAAGAAATCACACTTTCCGAATAAATTAACCATTGAGATCATTAAATTTGTTCGAAAACGTGTTATTTTTATAGCGACACAAAAAGTGGGGTGGATGAAAGGAGCCTCCCCAAGTGACGTACACTACGATTCCCTACGTCCGGCGCACCCTGGGCAATTCACAAGTTCTCCAAAGCGAATTGGCTAATCCTTTCACCACGATGGCAAGTCAAAATAAAATTTGACTCAGCCATCGACACGAAGAAGAAGAAGAAGAAGCGACACAAAAATAAAATCATTATCAAATAGCACATTAAATAAGGATACCCCGGTGTAGCGCAAGTATAACACCCTGGCAACACTGGTCTTATTGCAGTCCCGGGTGACAAATGAAGCCAGACGCGACGAGTCCTTTACAAGGCTGCAGACAATTGGGCCACATCACGATGTACGTTATAAGATTAATGATTGGAACGTACCTATATGTATGTATAATGGCTATAGAAGTTGCCTGCAGCGCCACTGAATTCGCATTTATTTGACCTAATTTTATACGACGGCGCATGTAAGCGGGCGTGCTGTCCACCTGCCTTGAGTGCCTCCTGAAAATGGCTTGCCACTTTTAACATTAAGATAGACTACTAACTGATGCCCCGATTCGACGGCGTTGGATTCGTTTATCCCTAGGATCATACCCGCATCAAACGTTACACGGCTCCGTTCCCGTGAGTTGTAACGCCATCTATTAATTTATTTGCGTAAATAAATTCACTCTCTTGGTGATACAATTTAGACAAACCCCGATACAGAATTTCATTTATTATCGTACAAAATTAACTTTAACAAAATTCGTGCTTCTTACTTAAAAAATTACGGACTTCCATACGTTCAACTAGACATATATATAACCCCTTAATTTCTTAGTGCGCCCAAGGGTGAAATTTCCATAAACAATTTCTTAGTGCGCCCCAACCTTCATACAAAATTTCATCTTCTATCCCAGCGGTTTAGGACCAGCATTAAAGAATCAGTCGGTCAGTCGGGCGAAAAATCAAGAATGTAGTTATCAACACAGCAATCTCAATTTAATTTATCTTTTTACGTTACAATGTTGATGACTACTTCAGTTTTGTGTAAATGTCAAGAATGTCAAGCGCTAAAGAGGCTGATAATTACTGGCAACTACAGCTCACAAACGTCTGCAATTCACTAAAGATTACAAATGCATCTCTACGTCTGAGGATTATAGCATTATGGCCCAAGTACGAAATAATGTTTTTAGAGTCTAATCTACCAAATCACACCCAAAAAGAGCTCTTTACTAATTAGAACATATAAGTACAATAAACACTCGGTGATGCAACTCGCGAAAGTTCTATTATACATATATCAATCATTCTTCTCGACCAGAATTTTCGTAGAGATACATTCTGCCTTTGACATAAAAATATGAATTTCTGGAACTAGACAAGTTATATTCATGTGCCAGTAATGACGGACTTTGTTCACTTCACCAAACCGAAATATATGTTTTTTGGTGGTTAAAGGTGAGCTCATTCACAAGAGCTCTACCACTAATAAAACACAGTGTTTTTGCTTTATCGAACCAATAAAAAAGCAATCCGAAATTTTATTTTTGCGACGCTAATTAAGGCAAAAATGTGGTGTTACTGTTCATTCAGACATGCAGTTTAAGCCACATATAAAAAGAAAGATATGCCAAAAATGTGGTGCCTAGAAACCAAACTATCTTGGACCACTTATTAATGTGATAACTAGATGTGTGCAAATGTGGATATGGTCCGGTTTTTGTGTCTGGAACTCGTTTGAATATGAACTCTGTTTTAGGATGTCTGATTTCGATAAACTTCGTAGTTTTAGGCAATTTGCTATCAAAACGCACGGCTTCGATTTTCCCAAGAAGTTTAGTGACTTCTGAAGTATATAAATTTCTTGTAATATTTTTGTATTTTATATAATATTAAAGTTGAAGAATTAAGTATCCAGCAGGATTCGAACCTGCACCCATAAGCATAAAAGGCTAAGCATTTTAATTTGAATTAGAATATTTTTATTTGAGACAATACACAATAATAAAATGAGCTTCAATAGCATGGAGGTAATAAATACCGTTAGGAGGAGGCTCCGAATCCCTAATTAAATGTATCACACGGAGCCAAGATAACGTAAATAAAGTATTTTACAATAACTTGTTTTTGGAATGTGCCCAGCCGTGTGGCGCCCGAAATAATCATCAAAAGTGATATCTGTAAATATATACCATGTTTTTGAAAGTCCTGTACTTACTTACATAATCATTCAAGATCCATTTCATCACAATCTTGCTTCAAAAGGGAAATTAATTTTGATGTATGGTAATATTTTTTGCTATCACCATAACTGTCAGTTAATTTAAGATATATGTGACAGTATAATCATAAAATACGGGGACTATAATGAGAGAAATCCCATCAGTTGGTATGACTAAATTATTGTAATGCGTCGGGCCACTGATGAGCAATAGTTACGGAGATTTCTAACGTAATATGTCTGAACGCCAGCTTAAAGTGATCTGACAACGCGAGATGGTTATTGAATCATAAAAAAGGTTAACAACCTCTACTAATAGTGCCCTACTACGATTACTTACACCCGCAACCGTGTACGTTATTTGTTGCTAGATAAAACCTCACATTTCTTAATGAGTACTATACTACCCATTACTCGAACAGTACGCGTTAACCGGTCGTATTATCGACGCGATATTTACGTTATAATAAAACAGAATATTCATTTTAAAAACAAGACGTCCATACTCCACTGCTTACACAGTTGTAATGATTATACTAATTGTTATTTAAGCGCTTCAGTCGTGTACGTCAATATCGGACGAACAATGTTGGCCGAAGCGTTACCCAAGGTACTGCAAGATAAATGAGCCACATATTTATTAAAAGTGGTGTCGTCGACAGTGAGACCTGTGTTATCGTATCGGACGAGATGTGAGCGACTCGTATGCGCCGACGCACTCTCATATCGCGCTTAATTTTACAACCTGACATTTACTGCTCAGGTTTTAGGAAACGACAACGAATAACCACGGATTAAACGTATAGTCAGCATCGAGTGCCGGTAAAGAACAGTGCAGTGTGTGACTCAGCTACGACCACTACGAGAACTTTTACTGACTCTCACTTTTTGAAACAAAGTCAACATGATTACGAGCAGTGTCAACGATTTAACCAGATCCAACATACGTCTCACCGGTCTATCAAACAAGCCGACATGGAAGGAGAAATCGAAAAAGGTTTTGAAAAATATAAAATACTTTTTCCACGAGACAACGGTTGAGCCTTGTTTGTTTACTTACACAATTTGCACCGCAATTTCATCGCTGGCAGTTCAGAATATGCACTTGGAGAAAGCCTGCAGGGTTAATTTGCAATATGGAGATGACATTTGCGATCGTATTGCAAGTAGAAATACTAGTGGCCTCGACGAAGAAGTTAAAGCAGTCCAATCGTTGGTAGCTCATGTGGTCGCTTGGAAGTTTCCACTCCAAACTGCTATACCAGCAGTTATGGTGCTGTTTGTCGGAGCCTGGAGTGACAAGTACAAAAAGAGAAAAATATGTATTTTGTTTCCATTTATTGGAGAGATAATTTGTAACATTGGCCTGTTGTTTGCAACATATTTTTTCAAGGAATTATCCCTGACAGCGACGGCTTTGATTGAAGCGTTGCCCGCGGCATTTACTGGCAGTTATATTATTATATTTATGGGAATGTTCAGTTTTATGGCGGATAGGACATCGATAGAGAATAGAACATTCCGCTTGGGGCTCGTGACGATATGCGTTACGGCAGGGACACCGACTGGAACAGCTCTTAGTGGCATATTGCTGCGTGTATTAGGATATTATGGAGTATTTTCTTTGTTGTTGGGTTTATATTTATTGTCATTTTTGTATGGTGTTTTTAAACTTGAAGACGTTGTTTCTCCGGAAGAAACGAAGAGGTGCCCAGACAATAAACGTAACAAAGTGTGTAGAGAAGTGTTTGAACTAGTTGGAAACACAGTGATGGTAGCTATAAGGCCTCGTGCGTTTGGAGGCAGGACTCAATTATTTTGCGTGTTACTATTGTACCTGCTAATGGTCGGACCTCTTTACGGTGAGTAACAGTCATAGAAATCTTAATAACTAGTCAATAGAAATGCTATCGACTATCTTTTAACACTAGGACGCATGTCGCCGGTTTTCAAATACCACTTTTTGTATTCCTGCAAACAAAATTATTCTTTTTGGCGATGACATTAAGACGACAATTCCTCAACTCGCACTTATGTTCGATTAGACAAATGCGCTTGTATTCCTGCAAACAAAATTATTCTTTTTGCGATGACATTAAGACGACAATTCCTCAACTCGCACTTGTGTTTGACTTGACAGATGCGCGGCGACAAGGTCACGCGTCTTTGACATTTCTATTGCCTTATTATTAAGATTTCTATGGTAACAGTTTATTGTACTAGAAACTATTTCGTTGATTTTATTAATATGACAATGATAACAGCGAAAGTAAATATTAGGTTCTCTTTATGGCTGCATGACAAAAAAATATCACAATGTCTCGCGATAATGTGATAGTTTACTTTTGAATATTTTCTCAAAACAAATTGAGCTGCCAATTTTACTTTATAAATTTAAATATCAGAATTCGAACTCTTCTGATAAGTAAATTTTTAGTATCGTTTATTTGTATACTTATTAGCCTCATAATTAAATATTGTAATCATTTAATAACAATATACACACAACAACACAGTTGTCACGGTATCTGTCATTTCAGCACACAGGACGTAGTTCTATGTTGAAATCTAACTCGTGACATTAGCACGGTGACAAGTAATGAGGCACTACGCCATCCGTCATCAGACGGAATTTATTCAAACTTATAATAATAAATGGATGGTATTTAAAAGTGCTTCAATTTATTCCCATATAATTTAACTAATTTTGCCTTTGTTCCACCAAATATACTGAATGTGCACCAAAATATGTTCACTAACATATTTCATAGTGAGCACCTATTTAAGAACTGTTGCAAATTTGTAAAAATAGTACTAGGTACACCTATTTTAAAAACAGATTCTGACAGCAGTTCTAACCTAACCTAACCTACTACTTTATCCATAATTGACCTATGCTATAACTATAGCTTTTATTTTGTGTAACAATCAGGAATATTTGGTGCACGAGAAGTATTTTTCGTGGAAGAATAAAATAATTATTGTTACAATAGAATATTTGCAGCGCACTAGAATAAAAAAGTGTTATATCTTGGTGATAATTTGGAATTTGTTTGGTGTAACATATTTTGTTGGCCGAGTAGTTTAAATATAGCAAAATGATGAAACGGGTTTAAGAATAATATTTTAGAAATGCGTACATAGGTGTACCTTTAGATTTTTGGTGAACACAAAAATATTATCCATAATAAATGCTAAAGTTAATAAGGATTATATTTCTTACCCTTTCATAAAAAAACTATTGGATGGATTTAGATGCCTTTAGTACACAAATAGTTAATCGCCTCGATCAACATATAGGTAGGTGTTCTTATCTTCTAGTAATTGATATTTCTTATTAATCCATTGGAAATTTAGGAGGAGTTCCTAGCTAATTTGAAGCTACGTAGATTGATCGTTCTTACATAAGCAATCCTTACCGCGGTCAGCCGTTGGATGGGCGACCATCTTTACATAACGAATTGTCCTCCATACCTGGGCGAGCATGTCGTCGTAATTCATGCTGAATTTGGAACAAATTTGCTAAGCTGGTGCCATGCTCGCAACAGGCCTCATCATATTCATAAATGGATAAAAGTTAGACCATAGTTAAATGTGTGCGCTAAGATTTGCAGTTTTTCCACCTAGAATATTATTAAAATAAAAATATCGACGGTAGAAAAGAAAAACGCATTAAACGCAACCTTAGTCGAAAATGAGTTTTATCTTGTCTAGGTAAGTAGCCAATCGGACACACATATTTTATTAATTTATTATTTAATACTTAAATAGTTCTAAAACTTGTTCCAAAAAAAAAAGGCGCCTCTGCTAAACAATTTGCCAAATGGTGTTTAGTGTGTATTTTCTTTCCACTGTGTCTGTATATTTTTGCATATTACTAAACATTTCTAAGAATCTTCTGAAGAATAATAATTAATTCCAATTTCTTAATATTTGCTACCATGTTTAAGTAGTTTATGTAAATTAATTGATTAGCTATTATGTTTCTATGGAGCTGCCGTCTTTGTGAAAGTTAGTTATCATAAAGGCACAAACATATATCCATTATCAAGAAGACCATTTTTGCGCCTCTTGAGGCATTCTGCAGATTATGATTATTGCAGAATATTAGACTTAAAGAATTGAATAAAAAAAATACTTCATAATGTTTTATTTAAAAGAACTAGCTCCAAGGCGAGCAGGTAAACTGGAATACCTTGACTCGATCACTTTCCTGTCGGTTACCTTACGATATCTCACAAAATGTACAATGTATTGTTAAAGTTTGCGCCAAATTAAAACCAATCACAGACAGTACACGTGAGGATGAATTTGCGATGACTTATTAACTTCTTGCTCGGTGGCCTTCTTGTCTAACTGCTAAACGTCAATATCTTACAAGGAGCGACTAAATAGTCTTAATACCATATCTTATAATCTACCATTATTATTATCTTAGTTTCCGTATAAGTACAATACTGCCGTCATAATAAAGAAGGCCGTAACTGACATTTTTGTCAAAAATGAGTTATAAGCAGATTCGGAATCAGCAAAGAAAATGCTATCTTATGGTCTTACACACAAAGCTGTAACTCGTATTAGACCAGAGATATCATAAGGATTTTAGCCGTAACTACGAAACAAATTCTGATTTTTGAATCTGAAAAGCCGTAATTACAAAATAACGGCATTTTTGGTATTATTTTCGTATTGCTAGTCAGGAAGGCCGCAATTACCAATTGGAGCTTTATAACTAAGCAAAGCTTTTTAAATTTACTACAAAAAAAGCCCTAACTTCGCAATAAGGGCTTTGCTTATAAGTATTTTGAAGGGACAAGCGCGCAGGAGTTGAGCTGAATTAATAATATACCAATTTTATTTAGTAAATATTCTTGGTTACATTTTAATAAGTCTTCTGTAAAATCGACACAATTGATTCGTAACTTACGTTTACTATAAAAAAAGACGCAATTGCACATTTGAGGCTTTAAATGCACGGATTTTGGCTTAAAGAGGGTCAAGTTCTTTATATGAAAAGCCGTATTTACATTATTTGCAATTACGCCCTTTCAGATAAGTATTTCACAATTTATTATTTTTATTTTGCTAAAACAAAAGGGAAAAAATTGAATTAAATTAATACGCGTGTATAAATTTAAATACATTCAGGTAAATAATAAAGCCTGTATTTATTGACGTTTTATAAAACAATAACCACTTACTAAAACCATTCAGTAACCCGCGGGCTTTCATCCTTACTAATATTATAAAATGTGAAAGTTTGTAAGAATGGATGTATGGATGTTTGTTACTCTTTCACGCAAAAACTACCGGATCGATTTTGATTAAATTTTGCACACATGTAGCTTATAGCTTCGATTAACATATAGGCTACTCTTTATACAAAATAAAGTAGTGCATCAAATTTACGCTAAGGCGGTACGAAGTTCGCCGGGTCAGCTAGTTTTAGATAAAACTTTTACTATCTCGGAATCAGCATTGACGTAGTTACGGCCTTCTTTCTAATGACGGCAGAATAATAATTTGGGTCTCTTCAAAGCAAGAGTAAAATAGGTATCTCATAGGTAAGCGTGCTCCAACGTAGACCGCATCATCACTTGCCATTAGGTGAGATCGTGCTCAAACACGTGGCTATCCAACATAAAAAAAAAAAAACTAAAAATACAATACGATGCAGAAGTGTTTCTCGTGTTGAATGCGCTGATCCGTAAAAATAATGGTCTAATATGGATAGTTTGTAAATTGTGCACTAAACGTAACTACATGTTGATTTAAGGATAGGTAGACCTCGCTATACGAACAGTCAATTCCATCAAGGTTTTTTGTTCATAAAAATGTAGCTCGTTATGCCGCATTTTTATCAGACAAAGAGTATAAACGACTCATCGCTATGATTGTGTATAAAGTAAAGTAATAAGCAGTTTAGTGTTAATTAAGTTGTTTGAGGGTCACTTTTTGTTAATCTTCTTCTTCTTCTTCTTAGCTTAAGCTTAGCTTCCCTAACAATTATACATCACGTCGTATATGCTCGGCGGTTCCGAGTACTACGTACTTGTCCTTTTTGAAGGACGACACTTATAAGGTCCCTATAATACGTCCTTCAGGGACAACTTCTTTCAATCAGCCACATAAGCATTGTCAATTTTATTATATTTTCATTTCACCAAATTATTACCGTTATAATATGTCGAATTTTTAATTTAACTATTAATTTTCATATAATGAAATACCTTAATTCTTTAGTTCAAGTTTTATTTACTTGCGATTTTGGTTGACATACATTGGATATTGTCAAAACGGAGATATCTTCCTTATTAATTACACAGTTTATGTACTGCTTATCATTTAAATGAGAACAACTTGGCTATTAAAATTAACAAACACCATGTTAACTATACAAAGAAGCATTACATAATGAGCTGATGTAAAGGGTTTAACTCGTCATGGTAGGTATGTACAATAATATATAATAAATTAGCTTATGTGTAAGCAGTCACCTTGGTAGTAAATGCATTGAATAAATCGTAAAAAGAAGCATTTTTTTGCTTATATCTTTAGAATCTTAGACTGCGTGAAAATAAAAGAATATGCGAAAGAAAAACGTAAAATAAGACGAAGTGTGTCACTTAGTATAGCCCAGGAGCCAGATTTACGTCATTTCGTCGGCCTAATTTGTTAACCTGCTAAGTCCATTTTTGCATAGTTTACAGGACGAAGTAAAAACTGAATATCAGCTATATAAATTTAGTTATCAGAATTCTGAAAATACCGTTTGTTTTTATAATTTTTCTTGATATTTTAAAAATATAATCAGGGCCATAACTTAAGCACATTTAAAAAAATATATAAAAACACATATATAGCAGATTTTCGATGTGAATTTTCATTTTGTCTGAGGACTTAGCAGTTTTTGACTTTAATTTAGTAAGGTGTGTGGATTAATAAAATTAAAAAGTAGTGTAATTAAATGAACTAAGTCAATAATCAGTATCTTTATTATTAATTAAAATTAAATAATCAGTCATCATGAGGTAGGTCGTCATTAAATTTATGATAATCACAAGGAAGGGTCTTTTTTATTTGCTGCAAGTCTTCATATTTTCGTGCAGTAATTTTATGTCGGTTCTGGTGCAATTGAGCAAGTTCACTAATCTCGCAAGGATTACATTGCAAAGATCGCCTTTGGGGTAATCTTTGCCATTCATCCTTGAAGTTAGTTTTATGAAGAATGGATCCATCGCTTTCATAACGTAGTGCACGAATATCAGTCACCTTAAGATCCCCTTTGGATTTTCCTGGACAAATACTTTTATAAACCTGAATCTTGTCAAAAGAAAGTAAGTATGGTCCACAGACTATGATACCGTATGGTCCAAATATTTGACACTGTAAGGTACTGGGCATTTACGAGCATGTTTAACAATAGATATGTAATCAGCTGGCACATTATTAATTTTTGTCTTGAAGTGACGTTCTATTGTAGAATGCATTGAATCGGCCTCCATATGACCCACCTCTCAAAATTTTTGTTCAATAGCTATATTCTTGTACCTCATGACAATATTAAAAAGAGTGTTTGATACAATACAGTTTCAATTTTGTTAAGTGCAACCGTCACTGTAAATTATAATTGTTTTATTTTCATCTTCAACATTAACTTCAGGACATATTATTTCGTTTTCTATAAAGTTAACCCAAAAAGTTACTTCAATCCATATGAAACAGAATCCATCTTTATTTTTAATATTTAAAAAGCAAAGGTTGTGATCTTGCAGCTTTGTTTTATAGTACAGTGTACTAACTGGTACTAACATTCGATTTTGGTGCCATTAGAACAGCCTGTAAATCAAATTTTATTTTTCAAATAAATTTGAAAAAAGTGTAATGGACAGAGCTTTTATATTACGCTCTTTGCACCAGTCATTAACGTAACACTGGTACAGACTTTCTGTAGAATTCCATTCTGGCAATAAATATATCTCTTCTGCGACGTTGCTCGACAATAATGGGATTCCATAACGGGAAGATAATCTAGAAATTGAATTAGTGATTGTTTTGACTTCGAAGTAGATTCAGAAACTTGTATTGGACGTCTCAGTGTACTAGAAGGCCGCAATGAAAACTCCTGTTTCCAATGCTAAACCGTCAATCTTCCTAAATCCAAAGTATTGAAAAACATCTTTCGACGTACTTTGAGAATTTGGTCATTTACTTTTAAATGATAAACAAAGTTGCTGGCCCTTTTGGTTGTTTCTTCGGTGTTTCGATTTCGTGGTCGAACAATAGGAATAGTTTTAACCCATTCGTTAACGAGTGTCTTTTTTTCGCGCCAAGTAAGACTCCAAAATCGATTAAAAATGCTTCTTCTTACATCTTCATCTAATATTTACAATAACCTAGTTTAAAGTTAATTGTTTCTATTCCCAATTTTCTTTACTAAAACACGAAAGAACTTGACGTGTCGCAACTTGTACGTGGGAATGGGAACGTTGTCATTGCAAAACTGAGGCCCCAACAGGATTTAGCAGGTTTTCGTTGTTGAGATAGGCTTGTGGTCAGAGAGCAGTTTTTCGGGCATGTCATTTTACACATTTATAAAGCGAATATCACCTTTATTCCTTTAACGTACGGTAGATAATAATTTAAACTTTTTGACTGGCATAAAAAGTAAATTAAGCCCAAAAATGGACTTAGCAGGTTAACGAATTAGGGCGACGATTTCATAAGAGCTAAAAGTTTCCCTGTGTGGTGATAGTTTTTAGCTATGTTTGAGCCACGGGCTCTTATGGAATGTATAATGTATTCAATCTCAAATATATATGTTCTAAAATATTATTGAGTTCTAGATGGTTGGAGATGGCAGGATTACATTGGGTTTGCTTAATGCATCATTATAAAACACATTTAAAAGTCATAATTGTGGCAGTAATTTTTAACATGCTCAGTGATAATTAAAAATATTATAATTTTTTATTATCTTCTTGGAATTGGGCGTCTCTATAACATTTGAAAATAATAAAAAAACTATCATTTTTTTAATTTAAACTGTCAACCAAGAACAGATTTTTTTAAATTCCTATTTTAAAATTAAAATATATAAAACAGAGGTTTTGTGACTTTTGAATAGTTATTGTCTTATTTTCCTTGTTCTCTTTATACGTCATGTTGTATAAAAAAAACAATAAAAACTACTTCAATGTCACGCTAACCAATCAGGACTCATGGCTTGAAAAATACATTGTCACTACATAGTATACAACAAAGTCGCCAATTCTGTCCCTATGTGCGCTTAAATCTTTAAAACTACGCAACGGATTTTGATGCGGTTTTTTCCAATAGATAGAGTGATTCAAGAGGAAGGTTTTTATGTATAATACATGCATAGAAAGGGGGAATTGTTTTACTCCAAATTTAACGCGTGCGGGCCACGGGCAGTAATGAATAAATCAAACTACTGGATCGATTTTAATCATTTTTTCAGTGAGTGACATAGGCTATATTTTATATTATATACCCGTGCGAATCCGGAGCGGGCCGCTGTGTTTTTAAATACAACGTTCACAGTTTTTCTGTAGTGTATTTAGTATCAGCATTGTACCCGTGCGAAGCCGGGGCGGGTCGCTAGTAGGTAATAAAGATTTAAGAAACGTTAAAAATAAAACTCGTACTCACTTTCACGTTCTTAAAAGGCAAGGAGGTTGTATAATAAAGCCTTAACGCATATATAAGGTTTCTAAAATGTGAAATTAATATACGCACATTGCGTAATAACACGTGTACACTATATTGCAAATTTACGGTGAATCTATAAACATGTATTCGTCACACACTGACCAACTTTTATATTTATTTGAGTGGATAAACTTGGCCATCTAAACCAGTAATATGACATTATTACAGCACTTATATAATATACATTCTTGACACACAACATGAATGTTAAATTGTAATTTAATATTTTTTGTTGTTACTTTTTTGAATGCCCGCTTAGAGTTAGTTGACATTGGTAAATAGTTGGTTATGTTACCAGTAAGGCAAAAGTCTAATTCGTCTGGAATTGAATCACTCGCTACGCTCGTGATTCTCATATAGGCTAATAACCCATTAACGGATTTATAAAGCCACGAGCCGAATTTGTCAAAATAATCCTTACAAGAAGTATAACCAACCTGCACGTGGCCGTGGCAGCGTGGTGGTTTGCATTCCTATGTACTACTTGTGCAGCTGTTATATAGATAGCTGTAGCTACCACTTATGTTAGATTATATAGATGGCTATACCAGTGGTAAAATGATTACCTCTGTAATGAAAAAACGCCTTATTGGGCTAAAAACTGTAATAATACATTATTTACATGAGTAATCTTGTTGCCAATTAGTTTATATTCATCGAAATAATAAATTCAAATTGATGACCTCAAATCTATTGCAATTAACTAAACAAGACAAAAAACTAAACTTGTTAGTATTGCAAACTGATAAAAGGAAATTACATCATAATATTCATAATCAAATTGACGGCTGTTTTAGACGTAGAAAGCAAATCTGTAGGGATTCATAGTAGTGGCCAGTAATGCCGGGTACACACCTGACAAACGAAGGCCAACAAACGCGTGCGTTGGTTCTTGTTTGGACGGCTCGTTCCTTGGCGTACGCTGGCAATACAAATTGTGGCGGTAACATCAAAGGATTCGTTCGCTAAGTCAATGAAAATAGGACCAACAAAACCGTTCGTTGGCATTCGTTCGTTAGGTGATTATCCGACATAAGACGAATCCTTAAAATAATTGAATATAAAAACAAGCTACAATTATTTCTGATTGAACACAAGCTGTTTGACCACAGAAGACACAATAAAATTAAAAGATCTTGTCTATTTATTAAAAGGTTGTTTATTTATTGACCAAGACCAGTCAGTCTCTCAAGTCACTCTGTAGTAGTACCGTACGCAAGACGCAAGAAGTACGTGACGTAGTGCGCAATCACCCTGCTTGCGTACTACGTCCGATTCTTATCCGTCAAAACAATTGATATGTGAAATCGAATGCCGAAATAGAGTTCGGTTCGGCACGAAATTATTTCGATTATGGACTTTGTTCCTGCTTTGTTGGTCTGTGATTGTTCAAATTGATAAATCAATGCATCAGTTACTTAACTAATGAAAATGATAAAAACTTGAGCAATCAAGAACCCATTTACCTAATTAAATAGCTGTGAAGTAGTTTTACGGTCAATAAAAGAGTGCAAAAACAGACTACCGTGATCGGTTCGCAAAAGTACTCGATACTATTCGCCCTAGTTAGGACATCCGTAATAGTTTCGAGAATCGAGCCGTGCAGGAATCGGTGTGGCCTGCTCTTTATTTTAAAATATGGTATTAGACCCCGAGATTGTAAAAATCATTAAATAAAATGCAGTTATTAAAAATTGAAGTCAAAGAATTAAAGACTCTGAAAAGGCGACTAATATCTCTATTCTTAACTCTAATTTAGAGCTTTTAGGAGTAAGCACCATTATTATATATTATGATATATATTATATAAGGATCATAATAGAAAATTTTTAAGCACAAGCTGACAAGCATTATAGTATTTATTAATGTTTAAAAATGTAAAAGAAATGTACTGCATTATTGTTATAGTCTGCCAAAAACGTCTCAAAATTTCTAGATTAAGTTTTTTTTTAAACCTATAAAAATTACCTGTTTCGTTAAACAAAATGTTGTTTTATTTTTTTATTATTACCCAAAAAGGGCTTTTCGTTTATCATTACTCTAGCAACCCTTCGCTAATGGTACCATGCAGTTCTAAATTGTGCAATTATTTTACACGTGGCTCTCCCCGCGTGGTATGTCGATAAAAAGTAGCCTATGTTAATCCAGGCAATAAGCTTCATTTGTACATTAGGTGAAAGAGTAACAAACATCCATACATCCATACTCACAAACTTTTTTCACAAAATTAGTAAGGATAAAAAATACCTCTTTAATCACTCTTTCTATAGCAAAAAAACGAATCAAAAGCCGTTGCGCAGTTATAAAGATCCACGCATACATAGGGACAGACAGACATTTAGTGGAAAGCGACTATGTTTTATACTATGTGTAGTAATTATTCAAATATCATAAATATTTTTTAGTAATTTTGTATGCGTTTGGTCAATAAAATAGCCGATCTTTTCATGAGGATAATTTGTATTTCATAATACAGCATAAAATAAACCGAAATGTCACAATTTCGCATTTTCATTATTTTTGTTTCTCATAAAAATAAAAAAAAAAACTTTTCCTTCACACTTGCCACAAAGTAATTGTGTTTTAACATTTTTGGAACAAAGTTCCTTATCGCGCGTGGCGAAATGGGGCTAGACGAAACATTTAAGACCAAAAGTTGTAATGACCGTGCCGTGCGGCGTGCGCGTGTTTCTCTGTCTCTCATAGAAAGCAAGCCAGTTATATTACTAAATTAAGCGTACTTTAATTAGTACGCTTAATTTAGTTTATATTACATTATATTTGTAAAAAATAAAAAAAATATTATTATAACTTAAAATCTTTTTTTTTACACTTTCTACACTAATTAATTAATTATTGTTAATTTTCAATTTTTTTATAAAATTGCTAAGCTACAATATTTTTTTCCGCAGGAGACTCTCAAGTGGCGTATCTGTACGTGATACGTAAATTCGGCTTCACGGAGATTGAATACAGCGTTTATGGTACCATCAACATCTGCCTGGGACTCATTGGTAAGTCAATAAAATGTTTTAGTATTTTTGGCTCTAAGTTTATAAGTCAATGACCCAGGAGCGTAAGTCGAGTTTGATTGAATTGAAAATTTTTGTTTGCAAATACGGGGTGGATGATGTTATGCATTTGTTAAAAACATAGATTCTAGACGTGGTCACGCATACAACCTGTATAATATTGTGTTAATAAAAAAAACACAAATAAAGTTTTTAGCAGGTAGACGGTAGAAAAAAAAGGGAACGAATGAGAAACGCCATTGGCCCTAAATAATTATACCTTAAATAATTATGTACCTACTTAGATGGGTCCTTGGAGTATTTACTCCGGTAAAAGAAATAGACTATGACATGATTTTTAGTAATATAGTTCCAAATGTTTATAATGCTGAATATTTCCTTATTAGTGTCTTAATTCGCAGTAATATAGTTTATCGTCAGATACTAGCATTATTTATTGCACATTGGCACAAAATTAAATGCACACTTAATTAATACGCGCAAAAAATATTTATTATCTAAGTGACCTTTCCACATTTGAATATGAAAAACAAGTTTTTTAAATTTATCTTTTAAAATTAAGACACGCATCTCGTTGCGTGCGCGCGCGCATCACTGACAACTTTATCAACCTAGGTCAAGGATTGTGGGTTTTGATAGACTTGCATTCGACACGCAATCATTTCCTGTTATTCGAAAAACAAGTCTATTTCTTCTTGCTAAGGTTTGATATATCATATCTGATAACGCTCATTAGTTTATTAATTATTTTTATCGAGTCGAGTTTCAAGTACAACATGCAGGTGATGTATTAAAAGTTAAGAACATAATTGCAATGTTAAAACTAATTTTAGATCTTTGCACAGTACTGCACTAGGTGCCGATACTTAAAAGAATATTCAACCTTTTTTTAGGTTTTAGACCTTCAAATTAAATAACGTAAGTTGTAAGTTATATTCTTTTCGCATTGTACGATATAAATGGTATGAGGAATTTACGTCAACGTCAAACTGTCCAACCTAACTAAAAATTCGACAAAATTGTAATATTTATAAAATTTGCGTGTGACTGTGGGTTTCTCACCAATTTTATTATGATAAAAGTTGCTAGTTGAAACTTATTTTTTTTTATTTAAAAAAAATTTATTCGTTTCGCCTTTTTTATTATTTTTCGGACACTACACGGTAAATATCCCAAAGGTCTGTAAAATTGGTTTTAAACTACTAGGTAATCTTAAAGATGTAAGTGTCGTACTCGTAGTCTTTCATACGCTACCAAAGATAAACTACCAAAACCAAAATGTTGCTAAAATACCAAACACAATAAAAACTGTACAAATATTTAATCTCTCATATTAAAACTCGTCGCAACATTGCAGGATATACAAAACTAAATCCAAGTATAAACTTCATAAAATACCAAAACTACCGTCAATTATGGTAAATTACAGAGCTCTTGTGAATGAGCTCGAGGGCGGCAGCACCACCGTCTCACCTTTAACCTGCCGCCAAATAGTAGTGCTTTCATTACTGTGTTCCAGTTTGGTGGTGAGATTAGGCCCTGAAATTACTGACACATAAGGCATAACACCGTACTCCTCAGCTGCAGCGACGCATCTATAATCTGCTTTTGTGGATTGTTGATGTCCATGGGACGTACTCCACTTACCATCAGGTGGTCTACACGTTCAATCGCTGTAGGCGTAGTATAAAAAAAAGACTACCTAGCCTTTTGGTAGTCTACGGTAGTTTTACATCTCTAGATAGCCTTATAATATCCAAAAAAAACCCAACACTGTGATTCTTTGCGATCTTTTACACTTAAAATACGGCAACTGGCCTAATTTATATTTTACACATTTCATCATTCAGTTTAGTAACAAAATAGATCTAAATCTGCTGGAAAATAAATATCGTGTATCGTAGCTTTGTATTTGTCCATTTACCTTTTGCAAATTTTTAATTGGTTGTATTACATTTTTTGTGTATCCACGCACAATTTTATTTTAGCGCTCGGTTTTTCTGATAAAAAAATAAATGAATGCATTTATCGATGAATGCGGAAAGGTCAGCTCAAGTTTAATGACTATAGCTACTGTCATAATTATGTGAATAAGATAAAAATAATAACTGTATGTTGGTATCAGTAGGCACTTTTGTTGGATTGACCAAAAAAAAATTATTTTATTATCAATTTTTAACTTCCATCTATGGATTCATGAATTTACGCTATAACTTTATCTTTTTTGTAAGGGATAAAATTCAATTCTTAGTTCAAACAAACTGACTACCAATATTAATTTATTATACAAGCTTGATGTGAAAAGATGCGTTCATTGAGGATATAGGTTTTAAACGAAGACAGTGTTTTGTTCATAAGAAAAATACCATTGCGAAAAAAAGCAAGTTGGCCGAAGAACGTAGATTTAAATTTTTCGTAATTTAAATTTAATAACACTGACCACTTCTAGAATCTATGATTTCAATAAAAGTCCCTATGTTTTTAAAACATTACCTAATTTAAAGATTTATCAAAAAAATCGTAAATGTTCACACAGAGAAATAAAAAAATAAATATATAATTAAGTAACGCAAAGTCTCGATAGATTCAGTTAAAACCAAGTTTTGTAATTGTACTCAACACGCGTAATCCGTATATCTTACTGCTACTAAATAATGTATGAATTACGCTGGTCAGTTACTAAACGTCTCATTGACCTAGTGCAAATAGGGCTCCACTCAACTTTGAAGTAGATATAGTTGAATCATTTGTACAGGTAAATACCACTCAACGAGTTTTCCTCAATATTCTGAATTGAATGCTGTATTATACATTTATTTTGTATTATTGTGAAACTGCAATAAAACTTTGCAAAAAAAAATAGTACAATATAAAGATACTTTTAAATGCTAAACGCTTGTTATACGGGTGTTTGTCTTTGAGTGTCTGTTACGCCAATGCAATTATTTTCTTGATCTTGACGATTTTTTCGTTGATTGTACTTAAGCTACTTTGAACAGCCAATGTACTGAACATTTTAACTACCACCGCCCTAACATAATGCAAAAATTGCGCCAGATCGCTCAAATAAATGCAAGTAGCTACTAGCTACACAAATCACTAACACAATGTCGTTATTATTGAGTACCGGATGATTATCGATATTTTTTGTTTGCACTACGTATTGCAAGTTAATTAAATGTTTACCACAAAAGATAAACAACCCAAAATACACATAATTATTATAAGGATATAGGTTGAAGGGATGCTTATCAAAAGTATAAGGTTATATATGGTCAACAAACCAGAGAAACTAAATTATATTAATTGGTCTAGCTGTAAAGTGTATATTAGATGTTATTGCTCACCGTTAGGTCGTGGGTTTGATCCCTGCGTATTTTCCCGTTTGGTAAATGTAGATGACAATAGGCTCACCTCCTTTTACATGGAACCTAAATATAACTGGCCATATGTGGGTTTTTTGCACCTTAGTCATATTCGGATAATATAAGCGTGAAGTTATATAATGTCTTTTCTTCTTTTTAAGGTACGGTCTTCTGCATATCGATTCTAAGCAAAAGACTTAACGTCGAGGATAGCGCTATTGGAGCTCTCGCTGGTGCGAGCAGAATAGCTAGCTGTTTCATGATTGCGTTTGCACCAACTAGACTATGGCTATACATCGCTCCAGTGTTGAATATATTCAGCCATACTGGATTGACTGCTGTTAGGTCTATTGCAAGCAAAAGTGTTCCTACGGAAGAAGTCGGTAAGTTTTTTTTTGTTTATTATATTAGATTCAAAATGTTTATGCGCAAAACAAACAGTATCTGCGTTTTACACTTTTGCGCAGTACATTCACACGGGATTTAAAACCGTGCCTGATAAATGACAAAACTATATTAGCCGATTACACCCGCATGATTCAAAGAAAAGTAGTTCAAGTTATATTCAATAATTCAAGACACAAAATATTTAATGAACTCATGATCTAATAACACCTTTCTAATGATGACCATATTGTATGCGTTATATGAATTGAATTATATTCTATTATCCGCATCGAAGGCCCAGTTACTATTAATTGAGTCAAGGTAAAATTTGCCACTATGATTGCTCATCAAAGTTTCCTGAAAGAATACCTTATGTTTTACAAATAAGAGAGTCTTCTTCGTCGTGTCGATGGCTGATTCAAACTTTATTCCGACTTGCCATCGTGGTGAAAGGATTCGCCAATTCGCTTTGGAGAACTCACGAATTGCCCAGGGTGCGCCAGACGAAGAGAATCGTTGTGTACGTCATTTGGGGAGGCTCCTTTCATACACCCCAAATAAAAGAGTAAAAGAGAAGGTATATTTCTTGTAGACCTAGGAAGTTACTATCACATAAAGCATAATTATAGTCCTGAGATATAACGATGTATTTTTTTTATTTTAAAGTCTGTATATTTAGTAATGTTTAATCTATCTGACCTTTCTTTCTGTACTGTGTAGTTCTTAAAATTTTCGGATTAGGCCTTCTTGGCTTAAGCGTTCCATTTACACAAATCTCTTAGGTGCTTGTCTTGAGCAAGAGATACGTAGCTTAAATATTTACAAAGTGAATACTAGATTAACTAATTCGCACTGCACAGTCTTAAGTCATCTTAACATAATAATATACTGGGTGTACCGCCGTTTGCCAGAATTTCATTTGCCCGAATTTTATTTGCTATAATACTCACCTGACATATTATTGTTTCTCATAATTTTATTTGTCATATTCATTGTTTACTATATTAGTCACGTGCTAGAAACTTTGTTTCCCATAAAGTTAATTGCCATAACATCATTTGTTATAATCATTGTTTCCCATAAAATCAATTTCCATAACATCATTTGTTATAATCATTGTAAGCCGTAATTATCATATGCCATAACATCATTTCCTACCAAAATTGCTTGTAAAATAGGTTAAAATAATTTTATTATAAAAAATAATAGGTAGGTTAGGTTAGAAACATGAAAGACAACGCACGAGCCGAGCGAGCGAAGCGAGCGTGCCGCGGCAGCGGCCGGCGAAGTGCCAGTATAATCATTGTAAGACGTAATTATCATATACCATAACATCATTTCCCACCAAAATTGCTTGTAAAATAAGTTAAAATAATTATAAAAAATAATAGGTAGGTTAGGTTAGAAACATGAAAGACAACGCACGAGCCGAGCGAGCGAAGTGAGCGTGCCGCGGCAGCGGCCGGCGAAGTGCCAGTATAATCATTGTAAGACGTAATTATCATATACCATAACATCATTTCCCACCAAAATTGCTTGTAAAAAAGTTTAAAATAATTATTAAAATTAATAGGTAGGTTAGGTTAGAAACATGAAAGACAATCGCTTTTTAGGACAAAGGCGTTAGGTTAAATTTGTACGGAAGCGACTTAGACTGATTATAGTGATAAGTAGGTATTAAAAATAAATCAATTTTAATACTTTAATTATACTTTATTTATATCCAGTTATACTATTGTCAATAAATATCGCCTACAAATATTTTTCCTACCCACTAATTTGTAATTACTTAAGTTTTTAAATAATTTTAGAGCGCCTGTTAAAATTTCATGAGCAAATAAATACCTTAGATAGATTGGAAATTAATTTAGTATGGCGTTTGAAAATTCTGTTGCATACTATTATTGCAATTAAAAGTATGGATAACAATAATACGTATGGCATTCGAATCATTATGTAATCAAATGTTCGGGCAAATAATATTATTGCAATTGAAAGTATGGAAAACAATACGTATGGCATTCGAATCCTTATGAAATCTAATGTTCGGGCAAGTAACAGTATGTCACATGTCTTTTATGGTAAACAAAACATTCGGGCAAATGAAATTCGGGTAAATGAAATTCGGGCATATGAATATTATGGCATATATTCTTCGGGCAAACAACAGACAACCAATATACTGACCATATCGTTTGGAAAAATGTAGTGATGAAGTTAGGCAGTGTATTGGGCAAAGAAGAAAATTATAACGAAGGCAATTTATATCACCATCCTACACAAACACAATGTTCTAAAAACAATAATATTTGTTACTTAAAGATTTATAAAAAAAAATCGTGTTATAAAGCTGTGAATTAAAAAGTTAAGACAACAGGTTTTTGGTTTGACAATAATATTAAAGTAGCAGTAGGTATAAGATAAAAGAACAACCTTGATTTACATCTAAATATCCTTTGCAAGGTCATACACAAGATTCAAAGTTAGACAACAACAATTTTTTTGAAGATATAATGTAGCATCTACCTTAAGGGTAGACTCCCGAGCACTGTTTTTTTTTTTTTTTTTTTTTTTTTATTTTATTATTTAATTTTATTTTTTTCATTAGATAAACCGCCAGAAGCAATTACACTATCCAATGGTCCCAATGACAAGGCCACATACATACATTCACTCACACAAGCACACCCAGTCTCAGAACAAATCTTTGCAAAATTACACAAAGATTTGTCCCATGTAGGGATCGAACCCACAACACCAGTGTAGTGGAGAGCGGCGAGGCGACCGCTTAAACCACTACACCACACGTGCAGATAATAATGATACTGTGATTTCTTACTAACATTATATGGGTTTATTTTTATTATTATTAAGTTTGTATCTATTTTGATAGACAAATCATATCTAAAACACTAAAATGCAAGTTTGTTCGTGACCATTTAGTCAAAATTATTTAAATCATTAATTGAGTTTAAATCTAAAATAAACACACCGATATCCTCTATCTTAAACGATAGCGGACGGTAAATTTCCTATTTATCCGTAAGCAAAGTACAAAGCTACAAAATAAGTGACAACTTAAATAGACTATAAACCCCTACGACTTTATTAGAGAAAATTTGCTAAAAGGCTAACAGCGGTTGATATGAGCTTGAAGTCCCATTTATGGAATTAGCAATAAAAACAGCTGTCTGCATCGTTACGACGAAGTTTGCTATATCCGAACTGTCTATCAGACTTTATTTTCAAAGAAATTGATATATGAAATTAACTATTAGCTTTTTTGAAATTTGTAATATTTTGAAAGCAAATTTTAGCTTTGCTATGCTTTTTTGTATTTTATATAATATTAAAGTTGAAAAATTAAGAATTAAAACCAAGTTAGGTTCGTCTAGCTAAGGCTAGCACAAAAGAGTTGAGAAATTTCGAGTCTGGCAGCATACGAATCCATAGCTGAATTGGCAAAGCACTTGGGGCGTATACCCAGGGGGTGCAGGTTCGAATCCTGCTGGATTCTTAATTTTTCAACTTTAATATTATAAAGAAAAAGAACAATTTTTCTTTAGCTTGTTAATTTGTGGCATGGTAGCTTTTATAGCAAGGATGCTCAAACTTTTTCGTTTACGGTGCATTTATTACTCCGGTCATACATTAATATAGTTTTTTACTGCGCCTAGCGCCTTAGGCGCAACAACGCTAGGTAGTTTAATTTTTGCGTTAGACCAAAATTACCTTCTAATTGATTATTTTTATAGCATTTAGCTATGCTTAGCGAATTATACTAAGAAACAGTTGATTTAGTCGCAGGTTCAAATCCTGCCGGTCCCATATCTTTTTCAACTGTTTCTTAGTACAAAATTACCTTATTAAAAAATTTACAATTCTCGTTTTGAATATCTTAGTCCCAGTCCTATCTTATCCTACTTTTATCTAATTTTACATTTCTTTGCACAAAAACTTTTCTATTTATTAACCCTGTTTGATTATGTTATCTTTGTTTTTAGAGTAATTCATTTAATCTTCTTAACTACATAAGACAATCACCTACAAATATGACTTTATTTGAGAAAAAAGAACTTGTTTTATATCTTTATTGCTCGTTTTTGCGGTCACCGGCCTTGTAAGCAAATTAGCAAAATAATTCATTTGTTGTTGCTTTTTTGTTTGATGTATTTAGTTTACATCTAGGAGTCCCTCAACACTGGGGCACTTTAGAAGATGCAGTAAACTTTACTTAGTGTTTTCCAGTAGTAGTTAGGCTGCTGGTTGAGCTGTAACACTTTTCGCTTGTTGTTTTATAAAAACGTCCACAAGTTTCAGAAGATATATATTTTTCAACTTGTATGGTTTCACCGCGTGTAGCCATTATGGCTTATGGCTACACGCGGTGAAACCATACAAGTTGAAAAATATATATCTTCTGAAACTTGTGGACGTTTAGTCGTCAGCCCTAGTGGTGTGTGTTCAGGTGTTATTGTACTCGTACATTTTTGCCGAAATGCAAAGATTCGTGAAACAAAGTATCAACTACTTACACGTGTAGAATATTGTTATATTTGTCATAAATACATGCTAATAGAAATATGAACAAATATTTGATACGGACACTTAATTTAAAAAAAAATACATTTTACATTTATATTTGTTAGGTACAGCTATAGCTGAGTTTTCTATAGGCTCTAAAAATAGTGAGGAAGCTGACAACAATGGAATAAAATTGAGATAAAAGACAGGAAATTGAGCTTGGTTGCTTTTGATGAACCTTCATAGTTAACCAAGTAAATAGTTAAAATAGTAGTCAAAGAATTCGCATGCCTATTAAAGGTGAATATGTCGGGCTGCTTAAACATGTATACCATCTACTGTACCATATTCCTGCAAATAAATGAATCATGAATCTTGAACCTTAGTTCTACCTATGCATTACAAAAGCATAAAATAGTTAAACCAAAGGTTTTATCATTATATCTAGTTGAAATAATGCTTTTTGTAGATGTACTGTTTTTTTCTTAGCCTAACGAAATATACTCGTGTAACTCTCGAGGATTTTTTAGGCTTCAGAAACGTAATCTTTAAGATCTGTCTGACCTAAAACTATAAACTTTTAGGTTACTAAATTCAATGCAGCCTATCAAAGATTAAATACATCGTTAATATACATTAAATCTTTAAGATATCCCTTCTTCAATACAGATTTACCAAGAAATAAAGCACTTTATTTTGTTCCAGCCAAGCTGAATGCTCTCATGGGGGTGACTGAAGCGATCGCGCCTTCGATATACATGCCTTCCACGAGTTACATCTATATGATGACGATTGATAGCTTTCCAGGAGCCTTCTATATGTTCGACGCAGCCCTCACAGTCGTCGCCTTGGGATTGTTCGCGTAAGTAATAATTATTCTAAAATTGAATCTTGCGGTTTTATTAAGCCCATCATCTTAAAGTACACTAAAAGTATAAAAACATATTATTTACTTCAATTCAATTCAATTCAATTTATTTATTTGTGAATATGGGTTTTACATGTTGTTACATAATGGATGAGTATCACCATAATCAGCCTGTCAGCATGCAAATTGATATATTAATAATTAAAAAAAAAAACATTGAAATACAATCACTACATTCAAGAAAATGTCACAAAATCATAATTACATGTCAAATATATAAATTAAGAAATATAATATAATAATAATAATTTACTTGTCTTTTTATATATTTGTTTGCAGTGAATGTGTATTAAAAATACCAAATCAATTATAATAATCATACTAAGTATTTTATATAATGTAAAGCTACGGGCAAGAAACATAGGGATCAATGAAAAAAAAAAATGTACAGTGTCAAGTCAGTTTGAATGGTGATAGAACTCTTGTTAATGAACTTGATGGCAACAACACCGTCTCACCTTTAATCTGGCGACAAGTAGTGTGCATGCACTTCTGTGTTCCAATTTGGCGATGAGATCAGGCCCTTCTTTTTCTTCTTGTCGTGTCAACGACTATAATAAATACTATTTAATAATTTATATTTATGTTTGTTTGGATTTAAACCAAAATGATGCGACTTGAACGCCTTTTTGGTTGGCCTGCATAACATCTCCTAGGGTACAAAGGTTGGGAAATAATAGCCAGGAGAACAAGTGAACATACTTTAGGTGGGTGATCCACATTCGCAACTAGTGTAGGATGTGTTTGTCCCCCCTACTTGGCCAGGTTGTCTTTGAAGCGACCAACTTAGGTCCGAAGACGGTTTAGGGACTTTCAGATTGTCCACTGCAATTCATTTCCTCGTGGCAAATGTTTGGTTGGGTCCAGAAATGCCCTCAAATTACTAATGTAACATAACATCGTAGTTCTCAGATGAAGTGACGTATCTGCAGTCAACTTATGTGGATTGTTCTCTACTGTTACACTTACCATCAGGTGAACTACACACTCGTTTGCTAAATACGTTCTATTAAAAAAAAACTAAAAAAAAACTTGAATCGTGATGTTCTATATTAACACGCTACGTGATTAATTTATACTTTTGTAGATAAGTACTGTTGAGAAATTTACCAGAAAGTTTCATGCCATTTTTTACGAAGCTTGGTAAATGTTTTTTTTGATTTAGATTAATTACGAAAAATTGCTTCGGTTTGATAATGACGCAAAGCTTTTTGCAATCTGTCTCTGTTAAAATTTAAATATATTTAGAGATGCATATTTTTTTTAATGTTCTTTCGAAGTTCGAGTATATTGTAAAACGTTAAGCATTTATTTTGTGAATAACTCACACTCAATGTTATTTTATGCACAGATGACTTTGTAGCAAAATCTTCAATAATAGTGCCTACTACACTAATAATTTATTGCAATTATTATTATCGACAAATGTGATTGACGTACTATCAAAAAACTTCATCTCTGTATTATGCGTACGGTATGCATTTGATAAGATTATTATATTATTGCAATTAACGTAAACATTCATTAAATGAATGCAATAAGATAATAACTAAACTTTTAAACACGTTTTAATACACACAGTAAGTAGTCCAATTATTTTTTTAAAGTAGAATTAGTGTGACTTTACAAAAAAAATACCTTTAAGGCTGCGTTTCCACCAGATATGCTACGTTATTTCATGAATGCGTAGGTCATAGTCATAACTGATAGCTAGAAAAATACGCAGTCTATAGATTTTTAACAAACGTATCTTCGCACATCTCTGGTGGAAACGCAGCTTCATTTCTTTAGCATCCTTTTATGCCAATAATGTGATTTTAAGTTTCGCTGATAGACGAATAAGAACGATGGCTTAAGAGCATAAATATTGATAAGATAATATGGCATATTAGTTTTTCAGAAATAGCGACGTATATACCAGCAAAATATTTTTTTTGAGTATTTTAAGTCAATCCAAATAAAATGTATTCAATAGTCAACTACCGTAAAAGTTGCAAGACTAGCGAGGCAAGATTTAGTATTTGCGTTATCTAGAATAACTGCGATTGCATTTACGAAATCATTCCAACATAAATGGAGTAACATACACTTAGTCATTAATAGTAAAATATGTAAAATTACTCTGTATCTGCTTACATTATCAGAAATCATGATGCAAAAACGTCGCTTTTGCATCACTTCCAACTCCAAAATGTAAAATTTACAAGTTTATAGCAAACTTCTCGCGAGAGAGAGAGCGAGATATACGTAAAGGGGATCTACATGAGTGACTGAGACAGTGCATTTTACGACCCGCCAAGATTTTTTATATTACCTATTATACGTTTATGGATCACCACTAGCTATCATAATTCCAAACCGTATAATTAGCTAAGTTTTATCATTTCAAAACACTTTACGAATTTGCACAACAAAAAATAGTTTTGCTTGATTTTCTTTTGGTATTCAGTCTCAAAACTCGACACAAATGCTACAAAAATTGAAATTCAAATACCTACATTGTTAATAGAAAACCATTTTTGTCTCAGGTTCATTTACACGCTGGTGAAGCGGCGATACAAGACTACAGTCAAGGACCCCAGCAAAAAGGAAGAATACGCCAGATCTAATGAAGTGTCGCGGTTTTAAAGAAACGTGGACAACAATGGCCATAGCAGACAATATGTAGATATTATATTAATAAAAAAATATTATATTAAAACGAGTACGAGCATGCAAAATGATGCCATTTCAACTCAATAGAATTTGTATGTATAGTCGTTACATCAGACTTTGGTTTGTGTGCGTGTCGGCTTAGAGGCGCTTGTGATTTAAACGCACTCTTTAATCTGTTTTTGAGTTGCTTGTATGAACAGTAATGAAGAGTATCGCTCTAGGTGTTATTAATCTAGGAAACTTTGATGCAGACGACAAGAATATTACGACATTAAGGGGGAACAATTTGCTCGCCTGTTTTCCATACGAAAGTAATATGGGTTCAACTTTAATATTATTGAGTTTTGATTTATTTTTAAAGACAAATCATATCTTTGTGTGTGTGTGTGTGTGTTTGTGTTTATTTTTGTTTGCGCCTAATTTTTTACCATTATTATTTTAATTTTTCAGTATTTATGGAACTCAATTAATGATTAAAACAATTTTGACAAAATGGCCGTGAACAAACATGCATTTTAGTGTTTTGATATGATTTGTTTATATAAGTAGATAAAAACGTAATAATATCAAAGTTAAACCCATATAAACATTGGTACGGAAACTATTACATGTCATGACTGTATCAACTTGGGTTTTTTTAACATTTAAAGGAAAATCCAAGGTTGATGCTTTATTTTAAAGTCAAAGAAGCTTTCCTGTCCAAGTCTGTTATTTTGAAATAAGATCATTCTTTGAAATTATTTATTTAATCATAATTAAAATTTCCAGAATTGAAATATTGAAATGAAGTTCAATTTGAATAAAATAAATAAAGCTTCAAATTATATCGAGCTCACGCCGTCTTAGCTAAAACAATACTAAGAATGAAAATGTCTAGATAATAATTATGATATTATAAATAAATAAATATTTTTATGAAGCAATAATAAGCGATAGATTAGTATCGCGATAGCTCTAAGATAGTTTTTTGCATTTATATTTTATCAATAAGGTCTAAGGTTTTTAAGTGTTGTGATTATATTTACTTAAACACTGATGAATTTATTCCCAAAAAAATAAGTGTTTATCAGATGTTGATTTTTGAACTTATTAAATTTTTGAACGAAACTCTTTTGAACACCAACCAATGAGGTTTTACATTATTTTGTGAACAACGTAAAAAAAAACATCTCAAATATTTAAAAATAGGATAAGTTGTATACTGAGATTTAAATATATTGACATAGTAGTTACTGGTTCTGGAAACTTGGTTAAGTCGCGAGTCGCGATAACGATTATAATTGCTAGAGCCTGACCGCAATTTGTTGTTAGTAGCCAAAAGCCCACTTTATGTTATACAAAGAACTTCACAGAGAACCCACTCAAATTTACTATATTTAGGTTTCGAATAAAACATAAATATGGTTTCGATATCGAATAAAAACATGGCCTTATCTAGACTGTAACCAATGGGCTAAATAATTGACTTATCGGGATAAAGATTATTTTTGTCTGGAGTCTAGTCGCACCATGCAATAGATACATGTGATATATCATTGGATAGGTAACGTTTTATAAGCTGAAAAAAAAATATTGTATAAAAAATGTTAGTCCGTTTTGAGCTATGCGTTCTCAAAAACTAGTAACTTCTTTCCCGCTTACACCTTACTGACTCACTCTTGTTTGTGAAAGTGTGATGTTAAATATCCTGAAACATATCCTAAAAGAACTATCTAAATGCAACCAATAATTGCAGAGATCAGCGCGTTCAAACAAAAAAATTGAGAAGAATACATTAGTACTGGTCTTAGTTTTGACGTATCACATGTAGCTATTGAAGGGTGGGACCAAAATGGTCTTTATCCTTGGAGCAACTTGTATTTTCTAACAGGAAGACGAAATATCACGACGAGGTTTGGGCTTAAGTTCACCATCGATTATTAAAAAGTAAGTAACGATAATCAAAGAATTAATAAAACACAATCAATTAAAATTGAATTTTAGCTAGTTTGTTTTTAATAGGTATTCCAATTCTGTCCAGTATTGGTTAAATTATGATAAACTTTATAAGCATTCACCTAAAGAGCCCATCGATTTGTATAGCCACAGATAAGAAAACAAAGTACTGTACATTGAAACCTGGCCTTCTGTATATAATCTTGTCATGTAATACCTAGTTGCAAGACTTGTAAGCCATGCCGGTATTTGAATTTAATACCTAGTACTTATCCGGTGCAGCTCAACACGTGCGTACAAGTCAAAAAGCGCAGATACCAATTGGTATCACTGTACCACCTTATTTACACAGAGTATTGAGCAATATTGCGATAAAATTATAGAATAGCCGCGATTATAAAATATTTTAGCCGATTTACACTACCTAGTTGACACAATTTCAACCCCGTACAGTTAGAATTGTGTGACCGGTGTAATGTGATAGGCTCATCCTTGTCTATCATGGGACCTAAAACATAGCAAGTGAAGTGTGGGTAGCACACCTCTATTACACCCATCTGGGTAATATAGGCGTGATGTTATGTTATTACTTATTATTCACAAAAAATATCTTTCAATATATTTTTTTTATGTATCCTCACTATCAGCTGAATCCTTCAAGGTTAACCTTGAAAACTATGTGAATTTGCCATATAATTATAAACAAATGTATTTATATTTAAGAGAATGAGATTGTGAGAGAATCTGTTTAATTATAGTTCCAGATATAAGACAAAAATGATAGATGTTTTGACTTATTTTTTAGTTAAATATTGCAACTGACACTTACAGAATAGGGCCAGTTTCATCAGATCCGGGTTTGTTTCTGTTAACCTAATTGGATTCTTTTACAGATATAATGTCAAATTTATTTGATATAGTACCTCAAACTTGATACGGAAATGGTAAAACTGACCCTCAATCTATTAAAAGTTTCATCAGATCCGGGTATGTTTCTGTTAACCTATTTGGATTCTTTTACAGAAATAACGTCAAAAAAATGGGTTTAAAATATACATTTGATTGCTAGTTGCAATAAATAATGAATTACCGAACATGTTGCAATAATTTTAATTTTACTAAGAAACAGTTGAAAAAGATATGGTACCGGCAGGATTTTAACTGTTTCTTAGTATAATTTGCTAAGCATAGCTAAACGCTATAAAAATAATCAATTAGAATTTGAAATAATTTTAATTTGTACGATAAAATAACAAAGATGTATCTTTTATTATTAATAAGCCAGTATGTAAGTAAACTCTTGAGAAATATACGATTTGTTATCTTGTATACATCGTATTTATTTCGACGGCACCAACTAGGTTCATTGTCCTTATATCTATTTGTCTTCTACGTATGAATGGGTGACTAATAATAATTAGTGTTACGCAGTAAAAAAACCGGCCAATTGCGAGTTGGACTCGCGCACGTAGGGTTCCGTACCACTATACATCTAAATAAATGTTTTTCTTTATTCTTTATTATATTTGAGTTGATTGAATGAAAGGTAAAATGCGGTTTACGTAAATCGTAAACCGCATTTACGTATTAAAAAAACTAATTATAGATCTCGTTCAAACCAATTTTCGGTGGAAGTTTGCATGGTAACGAACATCATATATTATTTTTTATATTTATCATTCCCTTATTTTAGAAGTTACGGGGGAGGGGGAACACATTTTTCCACTTTGGAAGCGTCTCTCGCGCAAACTATTCAGTTTAGAAAAAAAATTGATGAAAAAAAATTTTGTATGAAAATCTTAATGCGGTTCATCGAATACATCTACTTACCAAGTTTCCATAGTATAGCTCTTATAGTTACGGAAAAAAAAGTGGCTGTGACATACGGACGGACAGACAGACGGACAGACATGACGAATCCATAAGGGTTCAGTTTTTTGCCATTCGGCTATGGAACCCTAAAATGGCTACTTGTTTTGTATACTGTATACCAGATCATACATTCGACTTTGACGAATTGTTTCGTTAGTGGCCAGTCAGAGTTGCAAAAAAAGATTTGGAAAATAACAATGAGGTTTTTTGCATAGCTTTTTTTGTAATTTATAGGCACGTTCACCTGGCTGGAGATATAATGGTGAAAAGATTTGGTTGGGCTGGACACGAAAAAAGCAAGGATGATAGATGAGTGGCAGGAAACAAAGCTTGAGGCTTGAGTAGCAACGAACAAAAATATTTCGCTAAAAAATATCGTGCTTCAAAAAAATTAATGGTTTTATTACCGGTGCTAGATTTGTTTTCTAATTTACTTTTTATGATCACCGACTCTTAAAATAATATTATATTTAATTGTAAAAATAAAAAAAGATTTTAGCTAACCTTGACTTGTATAAGGTAATTTGATTGTCAAAAGATACAGATCCTTACCAAACAGAATGGAAAAAAAATATATAGTTCTGATAATTTGTGCATAACTAAAAAAATAAAAACCTTGCGCTCATTAAAATTTCAGTCTATGATATAAAAATATTTAAATCTCTCGAGACTAAAACCTAAAAACCTCAAAGTCAGCTTTCATTATAATCGCATTAAATAAAAAAACTATTTTCGAAGAAAAAAGAAAAGTCTGCAACTTAATCTTATCTCCCCGAGGTACAGTCACGAACATAAGCTAACTATAAACGAGATGTCGCCTGAATTTAATCATCAAAGTGACTTAAAAACATTTAAAAGTATACCATCGTTATATTACTTGTTTTTACGTATTTATGAGGTCGTAAAAGTTTACAAGGTATGAAGTAAGAAAGTGGAAGGTGTTTTCCAAATATATTTTTTATTTTTTTTAAAACGACGCCCGCACTAGGAATAACTCCTGTGTCGCAGGGGTGTTCAAAATCATACATTTCACACACACAAAGCACACCCAGAGCCAGAACAAATCTTTGCGGATCACACAAAGATTTGTCCCATGTGGGGATCGAACCCACAACACCAGCGTAGTTGAAAGCGGCGAGGCGACCGCTTTAACCGCTACGCCAACCGTGCACTCATAGCGTAGCAATAAAATACATAAATGAAATTAGTTTCAGGGATTTACTTGGTACCTTAAGTTAAACTTCAACCTGGTGTGTGATGTTATTTTTTGGAACAATTAATTTTATAAAATAGAAAAAAAAACAGCTATTTAAGTTGCTCTGACTGCTTCGTTGGTTTAGTGGTTAGTTTATAAGCTTCTTACCGCGAGGTCTCGGGTTCGATTCCCGGGTCGGGCAAAGTGTTATTTGTGAACTTTCCTTCAGAATTTTTTTAATAGCAGCTCGGAGTATTCGCCTGGCAACACTGGCCAAGTAAACAGTATAAACAAGAGCTCTACGTCTAAAATAACTTAAAATATAGTAAAATAGTGATATTCTTACCAAAATAGCTGTGAATATAAAGAACATAACCTATAATAGTGAAAGGCAACATAATCTTCTCCATCTTCGCCGCTTATGTGAGTAATACACATTACAGTATTTGGAAAAGCTGTTACCATCTTTTGAAAGTTCACACACACATAAACAACCAGCTGATTCACAGCTGTTCACGATTATAGTCAAGATACACTCACACCGGTACGCAATGACAACAAGTTTGACAACCAACAAAATAATACCAACTGACATATATGCAGTGCTACCAACACGACGTGCATAAAAGTTGCGTTCAGAAACCAAATTACTGTCGGAATGGTTTCGAGTAATAAGAAAGACCTAAATAAATATTCTATATAATATCAGGGTTACCCGACTATACGATTTTTGTCTAATTCGCCTAACTTTTCCGTCGAATACAGACACATAGAGAGAAAATATATTGTCAAGTAGTGGAAATATATGTGGTACGAAATACAATGGATAATGAACAAAATGTTACTTACCGCACGCGCATGCCCGTGAGAACGAGTTCATTAAACGACCTTTCATGTGCTGATTCTTCACTGTTAGATACGACCATGATGAGTGCGCCAAACACGTCGTTTACCCACAATCCAGACTTGTCGGAACTTTACGACAAGATAAACGATCTTTCTAACCAGCTAGCAATCGCACATCAGGAAATTGAAAACCTAAACACGGAGAACTTGCGATTAAAAGTAGACTTAGACAAGAGCTTAAAGGTCGTTAACTGCTATAAAACAATCAACTTGTCAGACGGTATCCATACAACCCCAAAAGGGAGAGGTAAAAAACAAAAAAGCCGTAAATCCACACCAACGAAAAATCAAAATACGCCTTTACGGGATAGTAATACGATCAGCATGTGTCATGAAACTACGGAGGGTATTAAAGTGGCGATTCAATCTCCTGTCAATATTACGCAGGCAGCGCATGAATCTCCAAAGACATGCAGCTCAAAGAGTACTGAAACTGCAGAATCTACTCGTAATACGTTGTTGCAATCGGTAGGGTGCTCCACTTCGCAGGTTACCAGTTGTATTGACCTACCAAAAACGGTGTCACTGGAAACCGTCCACGATCAAAAGCGTGTACAGGATAAACCCAAGAATAAAATAATAGTGATCGCGGATGAGCAGGGAAGGTACATGCAAGGCACTCTACAACGTTTGGTCGGCGAGCGCTTTCAAGTTACCTGCTGCTGGAAATCTGGAGCAACGATACAAGATATTCTAATTTCTGAACGTTCTGAAATAAAATCACTGACAAAAAATGATTTCGTTGTTGTGCTCGGAGGAATAAACGATCGATCTCCATGTATTTTTAACATAAGCATAAGTCATTTCTTTTGTACTACGAGAAACACAAATGTGTTGTTTTGTGAGATCCCTCAGAATAACTACCTTAGTGAAAAAAAACTTAATTACGAACTCCGATTACTATGTTCTAAATTCAGTTACGTTAATTATGTTGATATGGGTTTTAATATGCGACTTCCCCAACGTAGATTTTTCACTAGACATATATGTGAAATCTTGATGAGTACAATAAACTCTTATTCACAAGTAATATCTGGGGTTCGAAACGTAATATTTAAAGAACAAGGAACCCAAACAGAATTTGCAATAGCGTCAGATACAGTACAGTGCAACGTCGATAACTCTTTGATTAATGTTAATACAAAATGGAACCAGATGCTAAGTGTAAATCATAATAATCTTTTTCGTACATAAATATTTAAATTTTCTACATCAAAACATTAACGGCCTACTTAACAAATTGGATTTGCTCAGTGTCGGTCTAAACGAACTATCAGATAAAAATATAAATATTGATATCATCTGTATCACAGAACATAATATGATTGAACAGGATATATCTCTGGTAAATATACCGTCGTTTACCCTTGCTTCTATTTGTACCAGAAAGAGCAGACATGGTGGGTCATGTATATTTGTACATCGCAAGCATAAATTTAATGAAATAAATGAAATAAAGCAATTTGAAATAATAAATATCATGGAATGTACCGCAGTTGAACTCATTGATCATAAAATGATAATTATATGTATTTACAGGCCACCAAAAATCCATCTAGAAGCGATAGATAATTTTTTTCTTCAGTTTAATAATATGTTACAATATTCCTGTCATAAATATAAAAAAGTTATAATATGTGGCGATGTTAACATCGATACATTAAAAAAGAATAAAGTGTCATCATCGTATAAATATTTGCTTGCCGAATTCAATCTAAAACTAGCTATAGAAGCTCCAACCCGCTTGTCTAGTCAAACCTGTATTGATCACTTCATACACAATATTCGTGGATGTAAGAGCGACATATTTGATCTAGCGCTATCAGATCACACAGCACAAATTTTAACTTGCCCAGTAAAAACAATATGTAGCATTAATCATTGGACTATCCAAAAAAGAGACTATAGTAAAAAAAACTTACATAAATTTAAAGAATATCTCAGTTCTCTGACATTTAATGATATATATTCTAATAATAATCCTGAAACTGCTTTCAATGACTTTCATGATCTATTCTGTCTTCTATACAAATTATGCTTCCCAATAATAAAACTAAAAAGAACAGTTAGAGACAGACAGAAGTGGATAAGTAAAGGGTTGAAACTTTGTTCAAAACGTAAAAGGTACTTACTTTGGAAAAGTAGGAAATCTAAAAGTAAAAGTGATAAGGCTAATTTTAAAACTTACTCTAAGAGATTAAATAAAGTTATCAATTTAACAAAAAAATCACAAAATGATCACTATATTAATACAAGTTCAAACAAATCAAAAGCTAGTTGGTATGTTATAAATAAAAATAAAGCAAACATTCCAAAGAATCATATTACAAAGTTAAATATTAATGGACAAATAATTTCAGATCCCATGGATATCGCATTGCATTTTAATGATTTTTTTATTGATGAAATTGAAGTAATGACATTAAATAATAAACAGATATTGAACAACAAAATAACAACAAATAATGATACGACACTTAATAGTACACTGACATTGAACAATAAATCAACACTTAACAATCAATTGGCATGTAAGCATTCTAACTCCATTTTCGTTAATCCAACAACTGCAAATGACATAAATAGAATAATCCAGTCACTCAAGAACACTACCAGTACCGGGTACGATGATGTCTCAACCAATGTATTAAAATACGTACGCAAAGAAATATCACCAATACTGTGCCACATTTTTAATTTATGTATACTAGAAGGTGAATTTCCATCGAGGCTAAAAAAAACAATTATAAAACCACTTTTTAAGAAAGAAGATCGTGAAAACATGACTTTTTATAGACCGATAGCACTAATACCAGTATTATCAAAAGTACTAGAAAAAATTATATACGAAAGCTTAAATACATACCTGGAAAAATATAAAATTATCACTGAGGCACAGACAGGTTTTAGAAAGAACATGACGATCAACCAAGCAACATATAAGTTCTTAGCAGAGGTAACGAATAATTTGGACCGTGGAATACCTACTTGTGCCCTTTTCATGGATCTCAAAAAAGCTTTCGACTGTGTAGATCATAAAATACTAAAAAATAAGCTCTATTCATCTGGTATTAGAGGAAACGCTTTAAGCTTAATCATGTCTTACTTGAATAGTCGACTCCAGGCAACTTCCATAACAAAAATATGCCAAGTCAAAAAAGAGGAACTAGCGTTCATATCTGAATACAGGGAAGTAAAATTTGGTGTCCCGCAAGGTAGCGTTCTGGGTCCGTTACTCTTCTTAATATATATAAACGATTTTCCCAAAGCTGTAACGTCACCAATGATACTCTTTGCTGATGACAGTACAGTCGTTTTCTCGGCGCGAAATCTCCATATGTTAAATAGCACCATAAATGACACCTTAGTTAACATAGTCGACTGGCTGATTGCCAATAATCTCACTGTAAATTTAGATAAAACCAATATAATGGTATATAGAAATCGTAAATCCTTTTCTGGTCTCCAAATAGAATACTCAGGCACAAAAATTAAAGAAGTAGAGACAACGAAATTTCTAGGTTTGAATATTGATTGTAACTTAAACTGGAAGTCACATATAGAGTACACTTGCACCAAATTAAGTAAAAGCTCATATGCCTTATACATGTTAACAAAGAATGTGAACATTTCCACAGTTGTAACGGCTTATTACGCTTATGTAGAATCGACGCTGCGTTACGGGGTCATATTCTGGGGAAACTCTACTGATTGGGAGTCGGTATTTAAAGCCCAAAAACAATGTGTTAGATCAATGATGAGGATCAAGAGAACTGATAGTTGTAAGCCATATTTTAAATCATTAAAGCTATTAACGTTACCAAGTATATACATTCTAGAAGTGTCTATTTTTGTAAAAAAGAACATGCATTTATTTGAAAATCTTCACAGCACTAGGCATCAGTATAAAATAAGAACCATACCCAGTAAAACAACTCTCGTAAATAAAAGTATTATGTGTATGACTTCCCGTATATACAATAAGTTGCCAACTGAACTACGAAAATTAGATGATATTTATACATTTAAACGTCAACTGCGTCAATTACTGATAGATAAAGCGTACTATAATATCAAAGACTACGTAGAAGATAGGAACATACAACTAGTACATTAAATTTGAAATACTGACATGCTTATTATTTTATTCTGACATCAAACTTGTTCACCTAAATGTAATTTAATTAATTTAATTTTTAGTTTTAATGAATTTGTTATAATTCTCAACATGTTACAAATTATCATATTATGTAATTTAATGTAATGACATTTTATTTTGTGACTCAATTTTAGATTTTATTCAGATGCAATGTTGTTAACTTTTATTTTGTGTGAATTTATTTTAATTTAATTATATTTAACATGGCAACTCAATTTTAATTTAGCATAAGATTGGATTTGTTACTTTTTATTATAATTTGTTATTATTTGTGTACTGTTAATATTTGCATGCCTGTATGGTGGAATCTGGAGAAACATTTAAATATTTATTTGTAACATCTACTATTGTTGTATTGTACCCACTTTCGCAAATAAATAATTGATTGATTGATACTTGTTTTAACCGGATAAGAACTAGATTTAGAGATTAGTATTTGAATGGTACAATAACCCCCCCTCCCCCCGTAAATTTTAGATACTTTTTACAATGACGCCTGTCCTATTATGGCGGTCATTCAAACCGGCTTTTCAAAGCATTCAGTCATTAATCTTGAGTAACTAGTGATGTAACGTCATAGTATGACTATTTGCTTAGTCGTGGTCGTGATATATAGACAAGGCTCTGAAATTACTGATTTAGTCTGTTAATTATACGCCTATTCCGAAGATATTCATAATTAACAAAAAAAAAAATTGGCAAGATGTTTATATTTTCTTTACATTCATGTTCTTAATACAAAAGTAAGTACATAAATAATATAGTGATCAGAAGGCTGGCTTTTACTCGGCTCAAAAAATCAGCATTGCCATTCAACGTGGCAATGCTGTCAGCCTTCTGAACACGCTTCTCTGCAGTCGAGGTCGATGCGGCGGAATTCTATGATTACTTGTAAATTTGTAAATAGTTATTTGTGTTTTTTTTTATTTTAGTATATAAATAATTAATTTTATATTAATTTGAAAATTTATGTTATTGTAAATAATTGTAAAATGGTAAACATAATTTTAGTACATAAATATATCAGTATAAATGACAGAAGTACAAACACAAGACAGTACAAATGAAAAGATGGGCTTTAGGTTATCATCACTTACTGTTTACTACAATATGTAATATAACATCAACCATAAGCATACACCTTACAATTTGCACCTATAATAAATTAAGCTAACAACTAGTCCAATAAATCAGTCACCCAATAAACATGCAATATATCTGATATCCGACGATCTGTTTTACTACAAAAGCCTTTTATCCTAACAATTTAATAGTCATTTTGTGACCGCGGTTTGCTAATTTCGCTGCAATGCTGTTTAGATTTTAAGCCTAAGTAATACCAGTTCATGACATTATAATGTATAATAACAGCCCTGTATCTAATACATGTCCCACTGCTAGGCTCTCTCGGGCCTCTTCTCATGATGAGAAGGGTAAGTCCATAGTCCACGCTGGCCAAGTGCGGATTGGTAGACTTCGCATTCCCTCAAACACTCTCAGGCACTCTCAGACATGCAGGTTTCCTCACGATGTTTTCCTTAACCGTTAGCGAGCGATAATTTATATGATAAATACACACATATCTTCGAAAAGACGAATCTTAACAATTTATTGATATAGGTATGTCCCGTGGGTTTGAACCCAAGACGTTTTACTTCGCAGTCCCTATTACATGCAACAAGTGGATATTTACACACTACCTACGCCCTGTAAATATAATAGTGATTTACTTGAAACTATTGTCTTATCACTAAGCAGCTTTAAGCATATTTACTTAATAAAACTTGTATAGGCACTGAACCTGATATAGTTATTGTTAAACCATGTTAAACATAAGTACGGTATTTAAACTGCAATGTATTTTATGTTTCCTGTAAATTTATTAAATAAAGGACTTTGAAATGAAAATGAAATGACTTCGCAGTCGGCCTCGGCCTCCTACTCGGCTATCGCTGCGGCTTAGGCCTCATGACATAATCAGCTACAAAACTAGCTCCAAACCTTTTCCCAATTACATTGGGGTCGGTTTCTAGTGTAACAGTTTCGACTGAATATTAATCAGTATTTTACGTAGTGCGATACTCTTTTGTTAACACGCTTATATTAGCTTCACCTGTATGTTTGTTTGTTTGTTTGTTTGTTTGTTTGTATGTATGTAACCGACTCCTTTGGACTCGATTTTGACCCACTTTAAACGGACAGATTTCATTCAAATTTTGCACACCTGTCAAAGATCGATGACAATGCAATAATTCGATAAAAAAAATTAAAAATATATAAAAAAAAAAAAAAAAAAAAAAAACTAAAAAGTAGAAAATAAATAATAGTTTAAAAAAACTAAAAAACACGCTTTTAAAGTACTTCTAACTAAAAAGTGAAAAATAATTCCTAATATAAGCTGAAAAAAGCGTGGGGCGCTCTGTGCCATATTTTTCGTCTATCGAGCAACCCACGCTTTTTTCAGCTTATATTAGGAATTATTTTTCACTTTTTAGTTAGAAGTACTTTAAAAGCGTGTTTTTTAGTTTTTTTAAACTATTATTTATTAGACTAGGCATCTGTTTTTCAGGCCTTTGCCTACCCCTTACGACTGACATAGATTTTCATATGACAACTGGGGCCGTCGAAGGCTCGCCGAGGCACGGAAGAAAATATTAATGGAAGGTCAATGGTCACCCATACACGACGGACCGCGGTAAGTAGCCTAACTTAGCTGTCGAGTGGTTTTTGACTGAGCCACTAGCCCCTTGAGGATAATAGAGGTACCTTTATCATTTGAATAAAGAGAAATCAATTGCATCATGCTCTTAAAACTTGGCGAAGTACCAAAAAGGCTAGTTAAACTGAAAAGCCGTCTGTTGCCAAGAGCTCTATAATATGATTGGTAAGTGCCTCCATGTTAAGTATTATTATGTACAATAAGATGTGATTTAACATAGTATAATGGTGTTGGTCTGGAATTCTTGAAGATTTTACCGAAAAACAAGTTATTATGATTGCCAATTGCGTGCCACAAGTATTACTATTTATATTATGTATGTCATAAATATCAGTGATCATTATGATTTTCTAAATATTTAATATCATAAATATTTCAGAAAAAAATCCTTGTAAATTTTTATCGTTACCACTATGAAGTAAAAATTGATTTTGTAAATTCAAGAATATCCTACTCAATTCATTTATGTTTATTTTATCCTAGCCGCTAAATCCTTAGTCATGTAAAAAAGACAAAAGTTTCGTAAGAAGAGGTTCTTGAACATCGTAGAAAGTTATAAATTTTAAGAAAAGTGCATAAACTAGAAATACACAAGTTTTAATTTATTGTAGTTTGAAAACTTCATACAAGTTGGACGATGTCAGGAGACGCCTTCTAATAAATTTGTAGTTTAATGCTCTCTTACGTGATAGCAAATAGTCTAGGAGGCTATGGGCAGTCTTACTAGAGTTGGGTCTCAGTTGGAACTTTTTTGACAAATGTATAAATGCTAAATTTATATACCCAATTAAACACTACACAAATAAATATAATTACATAATATTGATTAAAAAACGTTATGCTTTGTCTCTTATTTTTATTAGACACTTATTTTTATTATATAACATTATTGTCCACTCTTCTACTTTGCTATGCCCGACAGGGTTCACAATGTTCCTAGATTTAATATTTACCACCTAAGACACACATTTGTGAAACGCAATAAAGTATTGAGTATTGAGTATATAGAAATGCATGAAATTAACTAGCATTTAACTATTTGACTAGTGAAAATGCCTCTAAATATTCTACTGCCCTGTAGTTCCTATCCGAAAAATATCTATATTATACGTAACAAACTGTTATCCGCGGCATCGAATGCTCGGATTTCGTTTTGATGAACAAAACAGCCTCGCTGGTCTAGGGATTCGGCTCGGGCTCAATTTTTGGGTCGAACAATTCATAACAAAAGAAAAACTACTAGTACTGCCCGTTATTAGCGTATTGAAACAAATAAGTACCAGTATGGGGTGCATGAAAGGAGCCTCCCCGAGTGACGTACACAACAATTCCCTACGTCCGGCGCACCCTGGGAAATTCGCGAGTTCTCCAAAGCGGATTGGCTAATCCTTTCACCACGATGGCAAGTCAAAACCTTGACCACCTCACTGACTGTCCAAAATGCCCTACCACCTGCATAAGAGAGGCGCTCATGAACGCTGACGAGAGCGCCATAACAGTGGCCACTGTTAGACAGTTATTGGACCAATAAATTTTGACTCAGCCATCGACACGACGAAGAAGAAGTACCAGCATAATATAATAATCATAATCAGTAATTTTCGGACTCATAATGTAGTTAATTGGTGAAAAGTGGTTATTACATTACAGGTATAAAAGCGTGGTTTGAATGGGAGACCGTAGGACTGCAAAATTTAGAAATATGCCTAAACAATCTTATTAATTTGATTTTTACATAAAATGTTGTCAGCTAATTTTTACCCAATGTATGGGTTTAGAGTCTTATTAGGGTCACCAATTGAGGGTTTTATTTTGATGTTCTTGAGTCGATGATTAATTAAAACACGTGAAGTTATTTAACTCACTATATTATATTATATGCGCAACTTAAAAGTAATACAGTGTCGAACTTATTATAAAAATAGGAAACGACCTAATTGAGTGGGCGCGAGATGTCGACTGCCGAAACTAGCGAGTAGTGTTTCAAGTGTCTTGAACATAAGGGCGCTGTGTCCCTACACCATTTCCCCCTTTACATAAAAATAATTTGCAAAATTATTTTGAGCATTTAACGAAAATTACATAATATTTGTCACAAACAAAATTCATTCTAAGATTCCAATAAAAATAAGGGATACATTATTTAAGTGTTAACCTAGCACTGATGCTTATATAAAAAAAAAGGTCACAATCTCAAGTGCTTTGTGAGAGCTAAACAAATTGTTTTCAACGAAAGTGTCGTTCACAAAAAAAAATACACACATAAGTTATTGACGTGATTTGAGATCTTACATCTAAAAAATTATGGAATTTAAAACTTAAACTTGTCAAACCAAATGGGTTTATTTATTACAAACACTTAATACGTTTTCTTGACGTTGCTCTTCGTAAGGCGCTTCAAGAGTCGGCGATACGTACGAAGATGCAAATACAGATTATTATGTACGTTGTAGAAATATTTTAACAACTACCAAAATTAATATAACTTAATTTATATATAATGTTACATGTATCTAAATTTATTAACATAACATAAAGTAATTTTGACGACAAATTGTCAAATAGTATAATAGTATAATTTAAATCGAACAAGGTTAGGGTTAAACCTAATACCGTGTTTAATTTAATATAAATCGATATTTGTAAAATAACATTTATTGTATATTTAAATATTGTCAAACTTATATTTATATAAAATTAATTAATTAAGGAATATTCCATATATTATAACGTGTTATGCTTTAAACTTGTTTTCAAATAATTCATATTGTTCAGCATTTTAAAATTAACTAAATTAAGGTAAAATAATATTGTGTAGATCACTTGAAAAATGAAACTTACAGATTTTATAGTTAAAAATATTTAAGTTCGATCACAAAAACTTTACGAAAGTTTTAAAAAGCAAATCTTACAGGGGCTCTTATCGCTCGGCCACTTTTTGTTATGATTTGTTTAGAATGTTGATTAAGTGGTGCGGATGTTGGTGGCTTAATAGGAATTTGGTTAACCGTGGGACCAGAGTTAATATTAACATGTGTTTCAGGTTCTTCTAGCATAAAGGCGGGTTTAATCTATCGATTGATATGTTACAATCTCGCCCTGGTAACCTAATTTTAAATACTTTGGAGCTTACTCTGTCTAAAACTTTATATGGTCCATCATAAGGCGGTTTTAATGATTTGTGAACTGCATCATCTCGCACAAAAACATACTTACAATTATGTAAATCTGCATGAACAAATATTTTTCGTGAATCAATTTTATTTCGTGTAGGACGATATTAAGTTTTACCGTAGGTTAGTTCTGCAGCACTTACGCCGCTATCCGTTCTTATTGCCGCGCGAAGTCCAAACAATACGGTGGATAATTCATTTATCCAAGAAGTTCCACTATTTAATCGTGTCATCAGAGCAGCTTTTATTGACCTATGCCATCTTTCAATTGCTCCATTACTTTGGGGATGATAACTGGTTGTATGAATTTTGTGAATACCTAAAATTTTCATTAGTTTTGTAAATAAATTGGATTCAAATTGTCTGCCTTGATCTGTGGTAATTCGTATAGGACAACCATATCTTGTTATCCAGCCATCATAAATATTTTTTGCTACAATATCTGCAGTAATCTCTTGTACTGGAAAAGCTTCAGGCCATCGTGTGCATCTATCAATAATTGTAATTAAATACCTAAATCCTTGTGGAGATGTTGGTAACGGACCAACAATATCAACGTGGATATGTTCAAAACGCGATGCTTTAGGAAATTCACCTAAACCTGAAATTACATGTCGAGAAACCTTTGATCTCTGACATTGTAAACATGCCTTAGCCCATAATCCTATGTCTTTATTCATGCTAGGCCAAAAGAATCGTAAAGAAATCATTTTTCGCGTAGTACGTATACCGGGATGACTTAACCCGTGAATGCTTTCAAAACATTTTTTTCTAAAACTATCTGTAACGTAGGGTCTTATAGTACCTGTGGAAATTTCACAGTAAATTGGTTTATGACCATTAGCTAATATTATTTTTTTAAATTTAATATTATCGTTGTTATCCGGTGCACGTTTTAACTTTTCTAATAAGTACGCGTCTTTCATTTGCGCGTCGGCAAGTGCATTGTAGTCGAGTACAGTTGGGCACGTAATTTCTTCAACTCGAGATAAATAATCTGCGATAACATTATCTTTGCCTGAAATATGCTGAATATCAACTGTAAATTCGCTAATAAAAAGTAATTGTCGGGTTCGTCTCGGTGTTTCTTTGTCATCTTTACCAGATTTAGTAAAAGCATGACACAAAGGCTTATGATCAGTAAAAATAGTTAGAGGTCGACCCTCAAATAATTTACGAAAATATTTTATTGACCTATAAATGGCTAATAATTCACGATCATACGTTGAATACTTTTGTTCAGTCGGCGTTAATTTTTTTGAAAAATATCCTAAAGGTTGCCATGCACCTTTTACTTTTTGTTGCAATACGGAGCCAATTGAGAAATCTGAAGCATCGGCCATTAGTGCCAATGGGACATCTGGAAGTGGATGCGCCAATGTAACGGCCTCTTGCAGACCTGTCTTACATTGTAAAAATGCATTGTCAGATTTATCCGTCCACTGTATGATAGATTTATCGTTTTTTTTGGCGTTAACTAAATATTTGTTGAGCTCACATTGAAAAGAAGCTAAATTTGGCAAATGGGACCTATAAAAATTAATCATACCTAAAAATCGTCTTAATTCCGCTATAGTTTTAGGTTTAGGAAATTGTACAATATCTTCAATTTTATTGTTAAGTGGTCTAACGCCTTCAACACTTACGTCGTGACCTAAAAATTCTACGCGTGATTGTCCAAAACAACATTTACTTAAATTTATTGTAATGCCATACGTATTAAATCGTTCAAAAACTAACTTTAAATGTTCTTTATGTATTATTGGATTTTCACTTGCTATTATTATGTCATCCAAATAATTAAATAAAAAATCGAATCCTTGTAACACAGTGTTATTCATGAAACGTTGAAAAGATTGCGCCGCGTTACGCAAACCAAAAGTCATACGAGGAAACTCGTAGAGACCAAAAGGAGTAATAATTGCAGTTTTTTCTACATCCTGCGGTGCTACGCTAATACAATGATATGCACGATTAATATCTAGTTTTGAAAAAATTGATTTATTAGCTAAAATATATGTAAAATCGTGTAATCTAGGTATAGGATATCTATCAGGCTTTGTAATCGCATTCAGTTGACGATAATCGCCACAAGGCCTTAACTCACCGTTTTTTTTAGGTACAACGTGCAGTGGGCTGGCCCATGCGCTTTTAGATGGTCTACAAATACCCATTTCTTGCATAATTTTAAATTCCTCTTTAACTTTTTTATACCTATCGGGTGGAAGAGGTCGTGATCGCGCGTGTACTGGTGGGCCAGATGTTTCAATAAAGTGTAAAACATTGTGAGCGGGCGTTTCTTTAAACGATGCCGGTTTAGTTATATCGGGATACAAGCATAACAAGTCATAATATGGATGGTTTACAATAAGAGAACTTACCGAATGTTGCTCGACGTTTACAATTGATGCTATTACATTTAATTCTGTCACTTGATCTATAAGCTTACGTTTATTCATGTTTACTAAAATGTTATGATGTGTTAAAAAATCTGCACCTAAAATTGGTTGTTTCACATCGGCTATTATAAATGTCCAGCGATATGGACGACGGAGTTTTAAATTTAAAATTAATGTCTTTTCACCATAAGTTTTTATTTCCGTACCATTTGCTGCGTATAATTTGTACGTACTGCACTCGCGATTTGAATGTTTTTTATTTACGGGTAACACAGAAACGTTGGCGCCAGTGTCAATAAGAAAGTAAAATCCGGAATTTGTATCCAGGACTTTTAGGCGGCAACAGGGATTGATGGCACAGAGCTCCGCCTTTGTCTGCGCCTGTTCTAGTTTTCCTGGGCCTTTGGTTGCTGCTTTACCTCCTGCTGCCTTTGGTTCTTCCACGCACATGGTTCCACGCACCTATGCGCTTTACTGTTATAATTTCTATGGTAGAAACAGAGATGATCGCGTCTGCCAGGAGTCCAACGTTGTTTAGAAGAGCCGCGACTGTTACTGCGGGAACGTGAGCGGTAATTATTTCTCTCGCGCTGTCCACTATTCTCAAATTCCTCGAGTTCTTCAATTCTCTGCATGAGTTTGGCGATGGCTGCGAAAACCGTGTCCATTGTATTGGACTTTGCTGGTTGTATTTGCGCCATTTTAAATTTCTTTTTTTACGTTTGATTATCACGTCGCTTTTCACGTTTGATTATCACGTCGGGATGTCACCACTTTAGAGTCTTATTAGGGTCACCAATTGAGGGTTTTATTTTGATGTTCTTGAGTCGATGATTAATTAAAACACGTGAAGTTATTTAACTCACTATATTATATTATATGCGCAACTTAAAAGTAATACAGTGTCGAACTTATTATAAAAATAGGAAACGACCTAATTGAGTGGGCGCGAGATGTCGACTGCCGAAACTAGCGAGTAGTGTTTCAAGTGTCTTGAACATAAGGGCGCTGTGTCCCTACAATGGGCAAGCACTGGCGTGTGATCCACCTGATGGTTAGTGATAACTGGAGTTTATTAGATGAATATCTATCCACAACCTACAAAATATATCACAACAGGCTACATGTAAGGATAACAAAATATTATATCTCTAGTGGCAGTAAAAAATATAACTTCACCACTCGTTAACCATTAAACCGAAAAACGAAGTTGCTATATACATTTTATTAAAATGCCACATATCTGTAAAATTATCACCTGGTGCTAAACGACGATTAAGAAATAATGTCAGCAGTTTTCCAAAGTTTACTGGTGGTAGAGCTCTTGTGAATGAGCTCGAGGGCGGCAGCACCACCGTCTCACCTTTAACCTGCCGCCAAATAGTAGCGCTTCCATTACTGTGTTCCAGTTTGGTGGTGAGATCAGGCCCTGAAATTACTGGTTCATGAGGCATAACACGGTAGTCCTCAGCTGCAGCGACGCATCTCTAATCTGCTTTTGTGGATTGTTGATGTTCATGGGCTGTATTCCACTTACCATCAGGTGGACTACACGTTCGTTCGCTGTGGGCGTAGTATAAAGTAATCCTAGTTTAAGCTGCAAGCTCTTGGTCTACAAAGAAAATAGCAAAACAGTTAGTTTGAATATGTTATGTCTATGAGCTTTGGGTTAGGTACATTGTTCATTTTATGCTTGTTTTGGGTTTCATTTCAAGTAACCAGGGTTGAGATATAACACGTTGAATTTATAGTCTTCTTCTTAATCGTTCCCCCATTACTGAGGATCGTGACTCCGTTTCAGACGAGCAACGGACTGTCTCCAGCCGATCCGGTCTGTAGCCTGGTGGAGGGCGGCGCTGATAGGTAGCTCCAGTTGTTCGGAGATCTGGTCCGACCATCTCTTTGGGCTTCGACCTCTGGGTCTTTTGCCTTCGACCTTTCCCGTCACTACCAGTCTTTCTAAATTATTGGCCTCTCTTCTCGCGATGTGGCCAAAGTAGCTCACAACACGGCGTAAACAAATGGATGACAAGCGTTGGGTGTTTTCTATTTTAAGTTCTTTGAGGACCGAGATATTTGTGCGGTGGGCTGTCCAAGGGATCCTTAGTAGGCGGCGCCAGCACCACATTTCAAAGGCATCGATCCTCTGCCTATCGGCGGCTTTGAGCGTCCAGGTCTCAGCCGCATATAGAAATATGGAGAAGACGAGTGAGCGGACGAGGTGTATCTTGGTCCTATTCGAGATATTTCGATCCTTCCATATTTTGCTGAGCTGGGTCATTGCTGTCTTAGCCATGCCAATACGTCTGAGTATTTCTGGTTCACAGGTGCCTTTATTTGTCATCATCGAGCCAAGGTACTGGAAATGATCCACGGTTTCGAAATCTTGGAGCAAATTGGTACGCTGTGTGATGTTAAACCGGTCGATTATCATCAGTTTGGTCTTTTTTTTGTTGATTTCGAGTCCCATTTTAAGGCTCGTAAGCTTTAGCCGTTCTAGAAGCTCTGCCATTTCCACTTCACTCAATGCAAGAAGGGTGGTGTCATCGGCGTAGCGTAGGTTTGATACTTGTACGCCTCCTACTTTCACACCGCCTTCCCAACCTTCCAGAGTGTGCCGCATTATGTATTCCCCATAGATATTAAAAAGTATGGGGGAGATAATGCATCCTTGTCGCACACCTTTCCTAAAATCAAAGCTGTTCGATTTGACATCTCCTATCGTCACGGTACCATAGCCGGACTCGTAGAGGTTGCGTATCAAAGCTATCAGGTGAGTAGGAACTCCAAACTCAGATAAAATCTCCCATAGTCTATCCCACTTGACGCAGTCGAATGCTTTCTGATAGTCGACAAAACACATGTACACTGGGGTGTTAAATTCGTAGAATTTTTCAATTATGAGCCGTAGGTTTAAAATTTGCTCGCGAGTGCCTTTGCCCTTGACAAAGCCCGCTTGTTCTTGCGGTATCTGCCAGTCGAGATATGATCTTAATCTAGTGTTAATAATATGTAGGAGGATTTTGCTGGCATGTGAGGTAAGGGCTATTGTGCGATAATTATTGCAATCTCGTACCGATCCTTTTTTGTGTAGAGGAATTATAGAGGAGTGTACCCAGTCGGATGGCCATTTTCCGGTTCTCCATATTGCATTACAGATGTTGTGTAAGCAGGTAACCCCATTAGGTCCTAAAGCTTTAAGGGCTTCCGCTGTGATACTGTCTGATCCAGGGGCTTTATTCCTTTTTAGCTTTCGTATCGAGTCTTCAATTTCAGAGCGCAGTATGTAAGGTTCTAGATCACCTGTTACTTCAGAGTGTTGTGAAATTGATGGACTCTGCCGGTCCTCATAAAGTTCCTCGCAGTACTCTCTCCATCTTTCTGTGACTTTTCGAAGATCGTGTATCGGAATCCCGTCCTTGCTATCGATAACCCAAGATGACGGTTTGAATTTGTTCGTTATCTGTCGGATTTTTTTGAACAGATCAGCTGACTGATATTTATTGGCGTGAATTTCGATCTCGATACAAATGTCTTCTAGATATCTATTCCTATCTCTTCTGCATAGACTTCGAACAACTTTGGTTAAGCGTGCATATTCGTCTTGAAAGTTATTGGATTTTGGGCCACTCTTCAGCTCCTTTTTCCTTTCTATATGTGTCCATACTTCATCAGACATCCAATCTTTTCTCGTATTACGCACGTCTTTAACCATGGAGTCTAACACTTCGCAAAGTTTGGCTTTTAAATGTAGCCATTGCTCATCTGGGTCCGAAACTTCTACGTAATTTTCTAATTTAGGTTCTACTTGTTTCTGAAAGTAGTCACATTCAGGGGCAGACAATTTAGTTGTTCGCTTTGATTTGTTGCGAAATGACTTAAGTCGCAAACGTAGATCTGCGACTAATAGCTGGTGGTCGCTGCCGCAGTCTGCACCCGGGAAGGTTCTTACATTTGTCACAGATGACTTCCATCGACCGGCTATTGTGATGTAGTCAATCTGGTTACGAAAGCGGTCTCCAGGTGATATCCACGTGTATAGTCTGCGCTTATGATGTTTAAAGCATGTGTTGGTTATTGCTAGGTTCTGACTTACACAGAAATCAATGAACTTGTCACCTCTTTCATTTCGGACTCCCAGTCCATATCTCCCAAGTATGTGACGGATGTGGTCGTCATTAAAAGTCTGTCCCACCTTGGCGTTCCAGTCACCCTGTACGATTAAAATTTCACGCTTTGAGATGGACGCTATAGTTGTTTCGAGCGTCCCATAGAAATAGTCGATGTCTTCCTGTGTTGATTGAGCAGTTGGTGCATAAACTTGTATGATGTTAAGTGGCAGAGGGGTACAACTTATGCGAATAGACATTATTCTATCGGTGACGGTGTTGTATCCAGTGACAAAGGGTGCCATCTGGGAGGATATTATGAAACCCACTCCATTTTTACTCTCACTTTCATGCCCGGCAAAAAACATCATGTTGCCATTTGATGTTGTGAAATGACCTGCGCCTTTCATGTGTGTTTCGCATAGGCCTAGAATCGCAAGTTGATGTTGGCTCATCTCTTTTTCAGTAACTGACAGTTTTTCAGGTTTTAAAAGCCCTCTGACGTTCCAGGTTCCAATCCTATATTTAGGGCGTAAAGATGGTCGATTTTTATTTTTGTCCTCAGTAGCATTCACTACCTCGGGGGCTTGAAGACGCACCACCGAGGAGTCTTCGGTCGCATATTTCTCGCCTACTAACCCGGGTATTAGCAGGCGCCGGGGGTCAGCCGGATCGCCAGACATAACATTCGCTCTGTTTATTCGAATTATCATGGAGTTTTCTTGGGAGGTTTGATCATAGTGGGTTCCCATTACCTTCTATGTCGGGTCTTTTAAAGGGTATTTAGTCCTTAAGGTCCCCGTTCCCTGCGTTTTGGTGGGTTATTTCACCGCCGCCCACTACTCGGCGTTGGCGTATTTTACGGCTTACAGTATCCCTGATGTTGTGGGTTTAACGCCGTTCACAGCCAACCCTCCTCCTTTCTCAAACGGGCTTGGGACCGTCTACGGCGGAGTTACGGAATTTATAGTCTAGTTTGTCCGTAAACCCGGCATGGTTTAGGGAACAAACAGTTGTTAGTATGAAAATTGCTGAACATGCTAATTGCTGGTATGTATAGTGTGTGTGTAGATTGAAGGTCTGATATTTGCACAAGATTATTATTAAATTTCTGCTGATTTGCCGAGTGTTTTATGAAAACTGGCCATGTTCCAGTGATTTACACAAATGAAATTATTTTCATCCATCCTATATATTTTTCTGAAACTCTCTTGATACAGGAATTCCCCACAGTGACAGGGGTTTAAAAAAAATAAGATACCAATGGATGTATTGTTTCTCTCCCATTTGAACTACGTTGGAATAACAAAGGTGTGCCTTGGTCAATATCTCTCTTAGAAATCGTAGATCGTAATCGTAGAAGATTTAAGACCAGTATCTTCTGTAATATTTGGCCATCAGAAAACAGAATAAATTAAACTATAAGTAGGTTCTATGACAGTTCGTGATCGGAACAAATTATGGGAACATACTTCCAGGCACAAAACTTTATCAATAATGGCGTCTGCAGAAGACATTCAGATCCGGAGCGGCGAGCCAAAACACGGAGTCAAAGAAACTAGAAGATCACGCCTTTGATGTTACGCTGAAATGTATGGTAGAGGTGAAACGGTATTTTATCAGCTCTATAATTCCCGGTAGGTGGCGATGAGGTCACTTTTTATCTCGAGTAATAAGAGTATCGTTTACAGCACGAGAAAACATGAATTTTAGTGTTAAAAGTATCATTTGTCTATAGAAATAATTTATTACTTATTAAGTTATAATAATATTGAAGTAACAAATCGATTCTGGACGTATAAAAATACGGCGGCCGGGCAAGAGCAGACCTGTACCTGTAAGGGTAATATTGCAACCTCATAGATCGATGCATCGATCAACGCAATACAGCGCGCTGCACATGCGTAGTACACTCTTATTGGCTCTTAAAACGTCAAATGCATTGATCGATGTAGATGTAACAGCATCCTTAACACCTAGGTTGATGGTGAATAGGTCTCTCTTTATCATTAGTCATGCATGATAAGGATCGCACTGTTCAGTTATCCGACTCAATGCTGCTACTGTCAAACTTCAGAAGCAAAACACTTAATAACCTAAGACTTGCTCCACCCGGAAATCAAACACGAGAACAGCATCACGATCAGCATTTGTAGAATACTTGAGATAGGTACATGGATGAACGTGTCATCACGAAATAACGTAACATACAGTTAAAAATTTTGGGTCCTGGCAAGAGACAACCATAACTGGTATGTTAAAGCGGCTGCTTGGTGTGCAGAGGTCGCAGGTTCAAGTACTGCCGGTCCCATAATTTTTCCAACTGTTTCTTAGTATAATTTGTAGAATAAGCTAACAAGTAAATCGACGAGGATAGTAAAATAGAGAATGTTGTACAATAATAGTAGTAAAGAACAAAGTTACGTTATCCTTTTATCTGTTCAAAGGAACTGGAATTCAGTGGAATAATAGGGATTTCGTAAGTAAATCATAAAAAGTATCATCTCTCTAAAGTCCTTATATCATTCAGATAATATTATTTCACTAGCAATCGGCTAAAGTGAAGGTTTATACGAAATATCTTTGACTGAAAGTAGATTTCAGAGATCAAGGCAAATATTTAATAATTCATTTCATTTTACTTTGTATCTGTGATACATTTCTGTTCCAAATATTTTCTGGATCCTGATCTTTCAATAAATAGAATTTAAAACGAAAATTAGTAGCGTTGTCGGCTGACCAAGTGACTTATTTGCATTTTGATCTCTTTTTACTTAAATTAAATGGGATGACTATAGATTAGTAGATTAATTTTTTGTAACATTAAAATCTTTTTAGACACAAGTTTTCTGTCACTTGCTTTCGTTTTTACGAAAAAGAATGCATGTCAACTTTTACCAAAATAGCCGGGTTTTCGTGCTTAATTACTCAAAATATCTCTGTCATTTCCAAGCAAAAATGTAGTTAAAGTACTACAAATATTTAAACGTTAGCTTTTGTACATTTTTGCGCTCATTTGCTTGGTCATTATTTATTCAAATTTACGCTAAAGAGCTCGAAATGTAGAGACTTTAAAAATCCTCTTTCATGAAGAAATCAGGTCAACTGCGCACTTGATTGCTTAAATAAAACGTACTGAGTGCTGATTTTAACAACTGACAAACACTTTTTATTGTTATGTAACCATTCTGAAAGTATTGGTAAAAATGTATATGTATAAGTGCATTTAATATATGAAGAGCCAGAGTGCCGTATATAGTATAACTTAAAGAGAGAGCACGATTTAAAAATAAGAAATTATATATTTTTTTTTGGAAATGGTTGATTGTAATCTGCAAAATTTAACAACCTTGAGTGATGACTGATAACTTGTACAGGATGGGTCACTGATGTATTTGGTTGTTTTTTTTTTTTTACATCAGATAGAACGCAGAAGCAATTACACTATCCAATGGTCCCAATGATAAGGCCTAGTACACACATTCACTCACACAAGCACACCCAGTCTCAGAACAAATCATTGCAAATCACACAAAGATTTGTCCCATGTGGGGATCGAACTCACAACACCAGCGTAGTGGAGTATGTCATTGTTCCGGTGGCACGTCCATAAGGCGAGGGTAGATGTATGGTGGTGTTTTTGTGGTTGAGAGCCCACGAGCCTTTTATATAGCTACAGTTTCCCCTACACGCAAAAGGTGTGGTATACGGTCAGGTCGAAGGGTCAAGTACATTTCAGAACTATATTTTTTTTTACAACTAGTAAGAATACGGAGAAATTGAATAAATCTTACTAGCAATCTTTTTAGGAGTTCGTTCGTACGGAACTCCAAAAAGAAGTATGAACGTGAACTTACATGGGTCACTGTGCCGAGGCTAAATTAAAACTCATTTCAAGGCTCAATTTAGGATTTTACATACCAACAAGTATTTATCAACGAAACAAGTAAAGCAGCTGATAATTCAAATTCTGATCCATAATTGTTTTTGTCAATTAGTTTAGACTGTCTTGTTTTCATACCAAACCAATTCGAACTTGCAGTGAGGCACAAAAAATTATACTAAAGTTTTCTATAGCATCTCAGGTCATGCTTTTTACAAGTAAGGTCAGATGTAGTGAAATGGGCAGTGGCCCATAGCAGAAAATTCAAGGGCTGTCAGCCGACAACTGTGCTAAACTTATTATCAGTAGGCAAGTACAATTAATAGTGATGCAGTATCTAAAAATCCTCAGCCAATAATTTAAAAATGTAGGTATTTTATAAATAAATGTGTGTGGCTCACAATTGCACACACCTCATGTGTAACCGCAGCTCTCCCTAACGTCACATTCAGTGTAGCCTGTTGTGTGTGGTCACAGTATAATTATGTGCATGTAAGTCATTTGTACGATGTGTAGGCATTGTTTTTACCGTGTTGAAATGGAGGGACTATATTCTTTTCTATGCTAGCTGTTACTTACGACTTCGTCCGCGAAGAGTTTGATAATTCCATAATATTTTCAAGAAAATGAAGGAACTTCCCTCATACACTGTCAACCCCAAATTTATCCCCTCGGGGAGTGGAATTTCCAATCTATCTTATTGTTAATAAATGTTGTGTATCCCTACACGACCTATGCGCAGATTTTTTTTTTATACTACGCCCACAGCGAACGAACGTGTAGTCCACCTGATGGTAAGTGGAGTACAGCCCATGGACATCAACAATCCACAAAAGCAGATTATAGATGCGTCGCTGCAGCTGAGGACTAGTGTTTTGCCTCATGTACCATTCATTTCAGGGCCTGATCTCACCACCAAACCGGAACACAGTAATGGAAACACTACTATTTGGCGGCAGGTTAAAGGTGACACGGTGACTCTGCGCCCTCGAGCTCATTTACAAGAGCTCTACCACCAGTAATACGATAATTACGTTAAATTTCTTCAAAGTGAATTATTTCACATATAAAATTGCATCCTAAATTTACCCCGTTATGGATAAAAGTACATCAGGAGCGACCCTCACCCAGTTTATTTATCTAACAAAAACAAAAGTCCATATTTTTAATAAACGATACCTTGCATTAAGCTTCAAAATCACATGAAGGTGGAGCAAATAATATAACTCTATTTATTAAAATAAATGTAACGAGTCAAAGCTCCTTGGGTCTATGTGAGCCGCAACAAAGAGGCTCTGGGTACTATTCAGCAACCAACTTTATTGCTTAACCATTACTACGATCTAACCGACAAATCTAATGAGCTAAAACACGATGGGTCCAGATTATATGTCCAAATATGGAAGTTTTTAAGTCAGACCTCCATCTACACAACTATAGAAACCGCATCTTTTTTTAACGCAATTACATGCAATAGTTTTGCGTAATGCGCGTACGAACAAACAATCAGACAGACAGACAAAAATTAAACAAAACAATAGAATTTTTTTGTGATAAATAATAAAATTATAAATATGCCAGACCATTCTTAACAAAACAAACAAGATCGACGAACAGATATTCAGCAAAGGCTTCAAATCAAATTACCGTAAGTATACGAATCGAGATAATTTATAAAGACATACGAGCTTTCCACACATCTATTCGCTCGTTCAATCACGTGAAAAATAAATTCCGACGAACTCTTTGCGGGTTATTGGTATGAAAAATGAGTTTCTTGTTACATTTTTATTCAGGACGTATCATCAAAGGTTCGATGTTAAATCTTTTATTAAAACATGATTTATGAGATCGTTAAAAAATATAAACTACATAAACGAAAATAAAACCAGCTAATAGGGCGTTGATAAAGACAAATAGACAATAGACAAATATTTATTTTCTCTCCACAATAATAGTTTAATTACAATATACATATATCATTATTATAAATATCATTGTAGGAGACTGGTGCCTAAGCTAGGCGGAAGCCTGTATTTCAGGTCACCAGTTCACCCGCCCAGTCTACATTGATACAATTTGATACATATTGCATATGCTGTGTCGGGGTGTCGGGGCGCGCCAGAACGCAATCGCTTTCGTTCATTCACTATGACTAGATTAACATTAGTAACACAACACAACACAACTTACTAATGTGAATCTAGTCATAGTGAATGAACGAAAGCGATTGCGTTCTGGCGCGCCCCGACACCCCGACATTGCTGTGTGTGTTAGTAAGTTGTGTTGTGTTGTGTTACTAATGTGAATCTAGTCATAGTGAATGAACGAAAGCGATTGCGTTCTGGCGCGCCCCGACACCCCGACACAGCAATATGAACCTAGCTTAAGATATTTGGAACGGGTGTGTGGTATGGCAAACCAGAAAAGTCCACAGTCTACAAAAGCAGGATGCAGAAAAATTTAAATCGACCGCTTTTTTCACAGAATAAATTGCACTACGAGATTTATTAGTGCGAGTTAATACTAAACTATTTGATGGTAAGTTAAGAGACAGCTGGTGGTGCTTATTCCTGAGCTCGATCACAAAAACTTTACCAAAAATTCCATTTCCTGTATTTCATAAATTGTTCAATCAACCGTCATTAATGACTGTCAGTGAGAAATCGGGTCGCGGTACTTACTGCTCGTGGAAGTAAAGTACTGACTGTCAAAATATAATTTAGTATCATCACCCAGCTTAATGGTCTGAAATCTGTTCGCGACAAATTGGGACCAAAGATTTTGAATTAAATTGGGCAAATGAATAATGACAGGTTGCGCATTAAGTATCTTAGACCAATATGTGTTTTTCGATCGATCTGTTTTTAACACGCTTATATCAGCTTCACCTGTATGTATGTATATGTATGTAACCGACTCCTTTGGACTCGATTTTGACCCACTTTAAACGGACATTAAAATCTTGCACACCTGTCTAAGATCGATGACACTGCAATAACTCGATTAAAAAAATTAAAAAAAAACTAAATATTTTTTAAAAAAAAAAACGCTCTTATAAATAAACCAAACAAAAAAGTAGAAAATAAATAATATTTTAAAAAAACTAAAAAACACGCTTTTAAAGTACTTCTAACTAAAAAGTGAAAAATAATTCCTAATATAAGCTGAAAAAACCGTAGGGGGGCGCTCTACGCCATATTTTTCGTCTATCGAGTAATACACGCTATAAAGCGTGTTTTTTAGTTTTTTTAAACTATTGTTTATTTTTATTAGATTTTACCACACTGTCAGTATGGACATTCGTGAAGAGTTTCAGCGTTTTAGTGCTAACGGTCTGTTCAAGGAACTCGTAGCTAAGTCGAAGCCGCATGGACCGATCGATCTTGCAGGTTCAGCAATAATAACTGCGGTTGGCCGTGGATAGGTGATCATCTTAACATAAGATAACATAAGAAGCCCACCCCAATGAAATTGGTAAAAGGCTCGGAAGGCTGATTGGTCTTTTAATGAATTGTTGTAATTACTGTTCCAAACAAACCTTCACCTGATCAAATAAGATTGTTTTTTTGTCAATGAAAATGTTTTAACATCCTTGTCGGTCCATAAATAAATTTGATATTTTGAAATAAGAGATAATTAGGTAGGTCTTTTTTGTGCCCACATTCGTATGTTTTAAAGTGTGATTTTATGTAAAAAAATAATGTGTTAGCAGCGGATTTTTACATACATCGTTCCACATAGTGAAATTCCACCCACATTATGAGAACATAACAATTTAGCTTTAGATTTGAAGAGTATGCTAATATCGCCATTCAGGCACATGAAGGCACAGATTTAATAGCCCGCTATTATGCGGGTAACATCAAATAACGATATAAGCGAATGTTATTATTATCTATTTTGTTTGCTTCACTCGTCGATGGGTAGGTAGTTGTGCCAAATAGGCATATTTGGCATACTCAAGCTTATGAACGGCAATTACTTATAACAGTTTTTAGTTACCGTAGCTAAGTCAACAATAAATGGGATCCTGAATATAGGTACATAAAAAAAATATTGTGTAAAGCTACGTGCCTAAAAAGGGCCAGACTCATATAATTTAACTCTGTCATCCGTTATCTAAATTGTATCTTTTATACGAACAGCAAAAAATTTCAACTCATTTTTATTTTAACTGACTTGAATTTTTTGTCTATTGCGTTATTTACTTTAAGAGCATTTCGCTCATTTTACACTGTCCCGGTCGTAATCTATCAGAAAAAAAAATACGTTTAAAAAATTAAATAACAATGGCTTGAATATCAAATAAAATACCTTATTTAACTTGAAAGTCTAACTGATAGCAAAGGCGAAGAAAAATTATATTACGTATAACATTAAACTATTAATTAACATCCAGGAGCTGAACTGTAACGATTAACACTGGTAAAACCGAAATAAGCAAGTCATTGATATGAAAAATTAAATTGAAAAAGAAAATCTATTTTATTTCAATAACAATCGAGTGCTACAATCATTGATTGGAGTCTCCTTTTAAGCTGAAAAAGCCAGTGGTAGAAGAATCCGCTCCTTCGTGGCCATACCGTTTTATTACAATTTATTATATAAATCGTATCTTTAAAAAAAAAATACGACGCTGTCACTAGGCATTACTCCTGTGCCGCGGGGGTGTTCACAAACATACATTTAATTTTCACCGCGAGGCGACCGCTTTAATCGCTACGCCAACCGTGCACTCAAATTTACTTAACTAATTCAATTTTATTTACTTATTTATGTTATATTGTGATGTTTTTGGTTCAAAATGTTAAGCATTATTTGTACAGACAAAACAGAATAAGGCCCAGTCTCAGAAGTAGAAGGTAGGATAAACAATTAACAAATAGGACACCCAAATAAATGTCAACACTGCTATGTTCTATTTCCAGGTGTCAATTGTGTCACTTTTATTAATATTTGGTATATTCTATTTATCTGGAACTGGTGAGTTTGGCACAAAGAATATTTAAATATCAAACTTAATAGTTCGATAGTACTTACATATTTAATGATATTTACTCTTGACTCCAATGCGTCGGGTAATTCAGGATAGGATTACACTGATTCCATGAACTTCTATTTTATCTATACTTTGAAATGATACGAGAAAAGGTTTCAGCACCAATTAAAATTAAAAACGTACATACAGTAAGGTTTCACTTCTAATATCAATGGCCATTTTATAACAGAGTCGTTTTTAAAACAATAATTGCAGTTCAAATGTTGCTAGCAAAAAATACTTTATATATACATTTCAAAGTACCACTACGTTTCAAATTATTACTAAAATACATAATAATGATGATAAATCCATACAATTCTATATTACAAGCATTAAAACAAGTTACTTGTTTTTTTCTACAGGCTACAAAATTAAGTTCGGTTTCAGGTTTGTGATATAGTACACACACAGCTTTAGTGATAATTTCAATAGAAACATCCGACAAAATGAAGAAGTGCCCATGAATAGCCCAATATCTTCCACGTCATCCCCAGCGAATACACCATCGCCATCAATTTTTACAACGATGAGTTACTGAACGTTCGTTCGGAACCGTGAGAGATTTGAAATTACGTTTCCGTCCAATTTGGTGCCTCCATTAATATCCTTTACTTCGTCTGTAAGGGTACATATCAAGTTATTCATTTCCAGTATAAGCTGGTCTTGCATGTCACGGAGCGCTTCTGCAATGCGAGACCATCAAATTCTGGCAATGTTTAACTTTAAGTGTAGCTGTGTGTACCTGAATACCAGTGGCGTCGGCGAAAATTACGTTATTTTGAAAGAGTATCGACAGCTAAAAGCTTCATTTTCAAACAACAATACGTGCATTGGATTCCTACACAATATTGTCCGTATGAGTACCTACTTTGGCGTTTTCGAGTGTAACTTGTGTTCAATCCCCTTAATATAATTAGATATAATGATAACTTTTAAACTTTCACGTTGCATATTAATTGATATTATTTTAACGGGAATAAACGCGATTAATTTTATTTATCTTTCTGCTTAACGTATCGAAAAGGTTGCACTTTGTAATCGTCGCAAGCAGACTTATTCAGCAGCGCTTCGGCTCCGAAAACACAGGAAATTCAATCGGGAATAGGGATTCAAACTATATCCGACGTGGATTCCAGTAAAAACATCACAAAAGTACGCCCGTTCCTGCTATCAACGAACTCTGATAAACCGAACTCGATTAGTTAGTGTAGTGTGTGGCGGAGGTACATCGAAAAATGAAAAACCAACAAAAGTGAGGGTGGTTTTCAAAAAATCATCAAACTAACGAACGGAGCCGAGGCGCTGCTAAATCAGTCTGCTTGCGACCAAGACAAAGTGCAACCTTGTCGAAACGTCAAGCACCGAAAGGTAAATAAAATTAATCGCGTTAATTCCCGTTAAAATAATATCAATTTTAAGAAAAACTGTAATGTTTTATGAAATATATAGATATACTTTTTCATGAGCAATAATTTTTCCTGGAAATTCCAAGACTATTATTCTTGTTTGTAATTGCAATGTATGCAGATGTTATTGGTTGACGGACACGTTTAAAAAATATTTTTTTCGTATTTTTGACGCAACTACTTATCATAAAAGTTGATATAAAATAAACAATTGATGTCTTGATATTAAAACAAAGATCAACAATAAACGAACCTTTTTCTTTTGCTCTATTACTGATAAATAATTTATTTAGATAGATTATTTATTATTACTGATAAACATTCGCAAGAATGCGCAAAATCATGCCCAGTACATGTGAAAAATTCTTTTGACGCTAGCAAAAACTATAGCTAATATATATTTTCTTCAGCGTGCAATAAAAATAAAGCCACTTGAATGTCTCATACATCAATAAAAATGTAGTAAAGGACAAACAACAATAAAAAATACTCTTGTTTTATTGAAACACTAAGAGCCAGCTCCATCTGTACTGAAAAAGTCCCTGGTTGCCTATTTGGAAGGCACACGTTATACTATTGTCAATTTTCGCGAGTTGTCTGATTTGTTTGATGGGTTTACTATTTAATGCTGATATATTGTTAAAATGACTGGTACGTGGTTAGCGTATGCGTCTGTCACTGCGAGATATTGGGTTCGATGCCCGGATTGGGCAATGTTTTATTACAGCACGGAGTTGAAATTCTGGTGGTGGAGGGCGATAGACTCATGCCCTATCCAATTGGACCTAAACATAGCAGGTGAAGTGTGGATGTTGTAAACCTGTGCTATGTTTATGTATGTATGTATGAATAGATGTCAACTAAATTTTATTTTTTTGTGTTATTAAAAAATGTTATGAAAATGGTTTTGTTACGAAAGTTGCTGTAAATTGTATTGCTATTAATTGATTTTAATTATTTCGTAAAATATACTTGCCCATGGATTTTAGTATGTAACTAAAAATCCTGCATTTGGTTTATGATGACCTATATTTTGATGAGGTATCAATATTTTTCTAAATTTCAGGATTAATTAACAAGTCAAACAGCCAACACGTAACTGTTCGATACCTTATCAGGCACTGCGAAATTGGGCCAAACTATGCATGTGAAATAGACGGTGTAAAAGTTATAGGTCCTTTTGCCTTTCCCCTTCAACAAAAGAGCGATATCAAGTCATAAAATAAAAAAAAAAACATGTATTAAATAGTTTACTACTGTTTTTACATTATTTATATTCCATTTTGATAAATGAAGTACAAATCATCGACATAAAGTAAGAACGGAGCTAACCGCGCGATAAATGGCGGATTTTTTTTTGGTGGCAACTGGATTTTACTAAGCGCGTAGTGATATTGTCCGTGGCTGACTGCAGAGGATATAATCGATGTCAAGATGAAACATAAAGACTATTGACGGTTATACTTTTGCAACAATTAGACTGTCAAATTAAATGAATTTTGAAACTTAAAAAAATAATTGAAATTTGAAAATTTTCTTAGTTAGAATTTAAAAAATATTTATAAAAAAAAAACAATTGTAAGAATATCCAAAGAGTTATTTCCAAACAATTCGTTTAAATTATAACGTTTGTACTTTTATCATGAAAGTGAAGCTAGAATTTAAGAGAAAAATACCTACTCTTTTATATTTTCCCGACACCCAGGTTGAAACAACACAAGCGAACGAGCTGGATAAAAGCAGTTGAGTGTCGATAATCCCTTTACTCTTCACCTTTGTGTGAGGCAGGATTAAACTTACTCACAGCACCTCACAGCTAGGAAAAAGCACTCAGTGTTGTCTTTGCTCGTAGTCTATAAAGATAATAGAAATATTAATCTCTAATACTAGAATGTTTTAGTTTAGTTTAGTTTAATACTTTATTGTACACATAAATTACAATAATACAATTACATAAAAGTGGTGATGACAAAAGGGGAACTTAACTCAAAAATGAGTTTTCTGCCAGCAAACCTTTGAGTGCTAGAGGAAAAAGACACTTGTAATATGTGACAGTGAAGTGTACAAACAAAGAGAGATGAAAACTTACTTAAATAAAAGAACTATTACATATTTGAGCCGTTTGGGGTCGAGACGCTGGGTCCGTGGGGTCCGGGTGCGCGCTTATTATATAAAGATCTTTCCAAACGATTAATCGACGCTTCCCGTGACCAGAAGGCTGGCTTTTACTTAGCACTAAGAATTAGCATTGCCATACAACGTGGCAATGCTGTCAGCCTTCTGAACACGGTCCCCACAACCGGGATCGATGCGAAGGAATACTATAACGCCTAACTTAATGTAAATATTTGCCTTTTTATGTTACCTATGTATATATTTTCAATTTATTTTCCTAATCTTTAATGTAACTTTATAATATTTCTTTAGTGTCTTTAAAAATAAAATATTAAAATAAAATAAAAGAACTAGGCTAATGTTTTGATGAATTTTATCCGCCTGCCCTTATACCAATTACTTGGGGTCGGCGCAATATATTATGTTTTCTTTCGCGCTCACACCCTTTCCAGCCATGTCATCTTCCACACAATCGATCCATCTTATTTTCGGTCGTTTTCTTACCTTAGAGCCATCATCATTCATTTTTTTAAATTTAATTAATAACATTCCTGTCATCCCTTCTCATTACATGCCCATACCATGATAATTTTGCACTCTTTAATTTATCTGTCACTGGTGCATTTTCAGGCTTCCCCTAAATATTCATCCCTTGTTTTATCAACATAACCTCAACGTAAGCATTTTCGTTACATGCTTTGTCTTTCGTCCGTCACGGATCGTTTTTTATTGTCAGAGCGATATTACTTGATTTAGTATTTCACTGCTGGTCTCGTGGTGAACGTAAGCGGCCTCTCAACGCAAGATCTCGGGTTCGATTCCCAGGTTGGCTAAAAGTGATATTTGGTCTTTGACGTAAGAAAATACTCAAAAGCAGCACGGACTTGGAATTGCGCCCGGTGAATGGCAATGCGCTCACCCGCAATCCCATAGGTATAAAGTTAATAGTGAGAAATTTAGGTGTTTTACACCTCTGTCACACCCTTCTGGGTAATATGGGCGTGATGATCAATGATATTATCATCATTAAACATTAAATATCATTGTAATAACTATGCGGTTGTACAAATTGTGTGGATGTCAAACATTATTTGTACCTTAAATTAGAAACGCCTGTGATAATATTTAACGCAAACATTTCGAACATAAATTGTTATTTGAATATTACATACCACACATGCATTGCTATTATAACAATGAAATGAAATACATAATAAGGGTAAATATAAATAATAATAACATTATAAAACGCTAATAAGTGGTTTATTTAATCGTTTCTAAATATATGAAGATTGTAGTGTTAATTTGCTACTGATAATCTATACAAAATGGTTACAGAATTACTGAAACACACCAAAAGTTATTATTACGAGGTTGTTGAAAAGTAAGACTAACTTCTTGAGATCGAAATGCCTCGTCTACCTGTACTACCTGTTGAATAACTTGGAAATAATAATCCTTGTCTTGCCGCCCACTTCCCGCTTTATACACAGCGAATGCGACATAGCGGCTGGTTTCAGTAAATGTAGCCATGTCACAGACGAGGGTGTATGCGAAAAGGTCACATGTTATGCAGAATATATTTTTAAGGTAGAATAATATGTTTTTACTAGACACGGATTAAGATGCCTGGGAGTGTATGTCAGATGTATTGTAATAAATTATTATGTTAAATAATAATAACAAATATTTGACATAATTATTATAATTTACATATTTGTAAATTGACATTTAATTAATATTGACATTGTTATTAGTAAGTGTACAAATTTATTTTTATTTGACTATAACTTTATTGTATTTATTTAAGACTATATTTATTGACATTGTGTTATATTTGACAATATTTTCGGACTTGCAATTTTAAATTCATGGATGTATGCAATGGATGTATGTAATTAAAATTGACATAAACTATGCAATAATATAATTGACATCTGAATATTGAAAACATGACATGTAAATTGACTTTATGAAATTAAATGAATATGAATATGAATATGAATAATAAATATAAATAATGAAAATATTAACCTTGCTCGAAAATTTTATATATAAATAATATTTAGTAAATAACACAACATAACGCCTTTATTGCCCAGAAGAGTGTGGTAGAAATGTACAACACCCACTTCACTTGTTATGTTTGGGTCCCATGAGATAGGGGGTGCGCCTATCGCTATCCACCGGGCACAATTCAAACTCAGAAATATCACTTTGTCTGACCCGGGAATCGAACCCAAGGCCTTGCGGTGAGAGGCGCACACGCTGGTAAGTAGGTTATATTGCTTGACGACCGGATGGCGGAGTGGGTAGTTTACCTGCCTGCGACGCCGAAGGGTTCGATTCCCGCTTTAGACAAATCTTTGTGTGCATAAATATGGGGGTTTGTCTGGGCATTTCTATTTATCATAAGTATGTGTTTACAAAAGAAAAGTATATATGTATTAGTATCAGTTATTCTAGTACCCATAGTACAAGCTCTGCTTAGTTTAGGACTAGATAGCGTTGTGTGTAAGTAGTGAGAAATTTATTTGTGAGATATATATATTTTCTTTGAAAGGTTAAAAATAACGCAAAAAAGGTTAATTACTTAGTATACTCAAAAGAAAACAAGAACTTGTAAGCTTGTTAAGAGTATTTTTAAAGTTACGTTTATATCTAAAACTATCCTTCGGCATGTTATTATAACTTTGCAGTGAAAACAGGAAAAGTTTGCAACTTATTATACAGCCTGATATTTTGTTGGAAACTCGACTTACAATATCTTATTCAGCACTGTATCTTAGTTCTCAATATTATCCGTTTTAGGGTTTCGCAGTTCCTACAAAGAACCTTTGTAGTTGCGCCATTTCCGTCCTTTGATCCCTTCGTATGTCCTTAGTTGAGAGACAGTTCGTAGTACTAGAAATGTTGTAATAAGTACTTAGCTATGTTTATTATAAGTATCGGTTACGCCATTGCATGTTAGCATAACTTTGCTGGTTTAGAAGAAATAAGGGCTCAACTTATAAAGTGCAGTTTCATGGAAAAAAAAATACATAATAGATGTAGTCCTTATTATTATTTTTTTATTAAAAACAAAAATAATTATTTTTAAATAGTCGAGTTCTTTTATGACAATAATAGTTTATTTACTTAATTTGTGTTAAACCATTAATTAAATTTCCACCATTTCAACCATTCATTAAATGTAATAGCTTAAGTAACTTTTTTTGAAATAGTTTTTTTATTGCCTTTCGTTTGATAGCCATATTGCTAAGGTAAAAAAACCCTTTGCCAATTTTTAAAGCCGATGTCACTACCTCTATTTTAATGAATTCAACGACACCTTTACACACCACACACGACATACATACACACTAACAGACTACATAATAAATAGATTGACATATTATTACGCTTGAAAAACATAACCATCCTTAAAAAAATATGAAGTTTATTAAAAGGTACAACTTACTACGGAACCTTATGCAGTGCATGATCTGACATACACTTCATCGAGGTTTTTTGATATATTAAAGTTAATATACTCTTAACGTAACTAAGTACATCGAGTATGAAAGTGTATGGTGACAGGTTTTCTACTTTTATCTTAAAGATTGATATAATATATACTTAACCTTATTGAAGAGTAGCTTTTCTTATTTCTTGTATGTTGTTCACTGTTTGAAGAACGTGTATGAAGCATGTATGGAGTTGTATAAATGTTGGGGAAACGAAATAAATATGTAAGCCGCGTAAGCACATAGCGCTGTATAATCATAATGTATGTTTGTATGTGCGCTAAAAGTTCTTACACATACTTTTGAGCTAGAATGTTAAGACAAATACCTACATGAAAATAGTTGTGTTATTTTAACAAGTTTAAAGAGTACTAAGAAACAGTTGAAAGCAGGTTCAAATCCAGCCGATCCCATAATATTTCAACTGTTTCGTAGTATAATTTGCAAAGCATAACTAAATACTATAAAAAAAAAACTGCTGAGGTGTCAAGGGACACCCGGATGGAACGAAGTTCGGTAATTCCAAATAACAACAAATCAGGATTCGCACCCGAGATTGCAGTAAAAGGTATGCGACCTTAACCACTAAACAAATAAAACAGTCTATTTAATAAACTAAATATACGGTAGCAAAAATTTAAACCAAATTAAAAAAATCAAACATTAAGACAATTAAATTATCAAGCGTAGTAAGCGTACACACGATCATTCAGAATCACTTAATCATTCTCTTAAAATAATCGAATGATACTTTTAATATCATTGTGGTGATATTATCACAATACTCTTATAGGCTGAATGGCTACATAACAATATTTCCTGTGCCTTACACACTCAATTTCAAAATAATTCTTATCTTCGAACTTTCGCGCTATTCGAATTTCATCAAAAGCGAGGTTCATTCAAACACACGCATAGACTTATAATGTCTAGATCAATAAACTGCTTGTATGAATTTAGTATAAAGTTAGGCTAAAAACAGATTGATTAAAAATGATAATGCGCCGCTTGGCGGACAGACAAACTAAATGAAAATCTGATAAATACCAGAGAGTTACACTGAACTGAAACGGCACAATTAAAGGGGCTTCACATTTCATGCGTGTACTCGGTTTCTAGGAGTTTGTATATGATCACACATAACAAACCTTATCTTTAACATTATTTTTCTGCGATTTCTTTGCTTTCGTTTAAATTGTATTCGCAAGTTTACTCGCGATATAATAATATCAGATCTCATTATCAATAATCTCATCACCAATCCCGATGACATAATGGTGTTTTAATCGGTTATTCCATGAAATGTACATAACAAAATTAGTAAACATACTGTGGTAATATTAAAAAATAATTTGCTTTTGAATTTAATATAGTTATGACGCGTACACTTGCTAAACACACAATAATGGAAAGATTATAACGCGTATGACTTGGTTAGCACAATAGTAAAGAAAGGTTATAATGCGTACTTGCTAAAATATAAAAGCATTTATTATTGTCTGTATAAAATCTCTACTTACCTAAATCCATCAGCAATATCCGGAACTTGTGCAGAAACACTGTCAGGATTCATTATTGTTACTATTTTTAATTATTTATAATGTACAAAACACCTTTAAATGGGATATAATTTTTCTGTGGGTGTCTGATGATGTAGCACCGTAGCTGTAACGTAGCATGTAATTACTACGCCGCTACGAGAATTGCTACGAAAAGTGTCGTTACAACTTTTCGTTCCATTTTTTTTCGTCTAGCCCCCTTTCGCAACGCGCGATAAGGAACTTCGTTCCAATAATTAATAAAAGGTTGTAGTTTAAATAAATTGGTGCGTTTCAGTGGTTTTCTTAAATCTACATAGAATAATAAATTGAATAGTTAATAAAACGTAGTAAACATCAGTACTATATTTACATCGACGGGGACTAGTTTCGAACTTTAGTTCATACAACATTAATTAGTAAGGAAGTAAATGGGTATGCTACCGGAATCCGGCAACTTAGCAATTTCCTCTGAATCTCTGAGTCGTGAGGGCTGAGAGAGGTTAATAAATAACAAATTAGACACTTATCTGTTTGTCTTAAACATTATGCGGATTCTACTGTTTTATTTATAAAGTGGAACAGCCTCTATGGTTTAGTGGTTAGCGGGCTCGGGTTTGGTGCCCAGGTCGGGCAAAAGTTTATTAGTGAACTTTGTCAGGAATTTTTTGATAGCAGCACGGAGTTGGAATTGGCGATAGGCTCATCCCCTGTCCCATGGGATCTAAACAAAACTGGTGAAGTATGGGTACTGTACACCTCTGCCACCTTCTCGGTAATATAGGCGTGATGTTATGTTATCTAAATAATTCACGGTTACAACAGCAAATTACGGTCGGAGTATAAAGTGTAGCAGAATATCGGCAGGCAGTAAGGGATTAAGCGACGTCGTAAAGCCTTATCTTTGGTACTTGACGACCTGGATCATTATTGCTGAAGAGAATTTCGACCCTGAAGATTTATTAAATGGTTCTAATATGTCCATTGGCTAACGCAGCGTGGGATGGCCTCCCGTTAAGACTACAACACACAGTGCCGGCGGCAATACCGCCGGCCTTAGGCAATACGAGCCGCCAGCACAAGCCGCGAAAAGCCGCGACGCATCATTCCGGTTGAGACAGTCAGATAGAACGCTAATGAAGTGCACATTTTGTACAGGAACGAACTGACGCCGGCAAGCTGCGTAACCCGCCGGCTCAGCCCGGCGGCCATGCCGGCGGCTCCTTTTTGCGGCAAAGCCGGCGGTTTTGTATGCCGCCGGGTGCACGGCGGCTTGACCGGCGGCTTGCCCGGCGGCCCTGCCGCCGGCACTGTGTGTAGGCACCTTTAGATGGACGGATGATCTTGTCAAGATCGCGGGGAGTCGTTGGTTTCCGTCGGCCAAAAACAGCGCGCTGAGGAAATCGATTGGTGAGGCCTATGTCCTGCAGTGGACTCCCTCGGCTGATAATGATGATGATGATTAATATGTCCATTAGTAGTTCTTAAACTCAAATAAAATTTATCACCTGAAAAGATTTCTTTATATACACAAAATCATACGTGTAGATGAATACTGGAGGTATTAATTACCACTACACATCACACACACTTTGCTGATTTATTTATTTCTTTTGTTATTCATTATTATTTTATAATAACTGTCTGGTTTTTTTATCATTTAAATTTTAATTTTTAAGATTTTTCTTATCACCTTAGTGTTTAATTAATTGTACACTGCGAAAATATAGAAAATTATGTAAAATAGCTACTCTGGCTAACCAAGAAACAGGAAAACCTAGTTTGGTAGCCGCTGCCGCGCTGTCTGAGTATAATGTACTTATGTATCTCTTGGAAATAAACTATTATTTTTATTTTTTATTTATTCTCTACCAGCCAGCCAGTGTTTTGTCTTATGGAAGACAAAAAGTTATCATTACATTGTTGTAGGCGCGTCTGTGATCATTAACTATTTATTTACGTGGGCTTTTGAAATGCAAGTACATAATTCACTTGAGTACACCCACGTATCATCTGTTATGTTTCCCATAGGATAGGAAGTGAGCCTATCGCTATCCACCGGGTATAATTTCAACTTCGTGCTGCTATTGTGATCCTGACGGAAAGTTCAGAAATATCACTTTGCACGACCCGCGAAACAAACTCGAGACCTCGCGGTAAGAGGCGCATACGCTAACTACTAAAGCATCGAGGCAATTTATATCTATACTTTAGATAAGAATTCACTTACTGTTAAGAACAGTTAGTTAATCTAATCTTACAGCATTATTTGTGAATGAAATTATTTGATCTTCTTTGTAGGAAGAAGTTGTAATTTTGCATTCGCTTCACTTAATGATATTATTGAACTTGCTTCAGCCAAACTCGAGTGTAATTTAAATATAGTTAATAATGTAGAAGGAACAGGGTGTGATGTTCCTCCACCACAAAGGGAGGATCCTCCGACCAGGCTCGGTGGTATTGCCTGGCGGACAGCTGTCCAACGGTAGTGTATTGAAAGTGGTATTTATAGTCACTTGCTGTGAACATTTCGTTATCGCGATTCAGCACTCGTCAACATATGTCACGTGTGTGACATCCGTCATTTATTATGTGCTGATACCGCCACAAATAATTCTGTTAAAACGGTTTTAGTCCTGGGGTACCCCTCCCTTGTCAGCATTTAGACTTTTCATTGTAATTTGAATTTTATTTACATTAGATAGAACGCCAGAAGCAATTAAACTATCCAATGGTCCCAATAAACAAGACCAAATACACAAATTCTCTCACACGAGCACACCCAGTCTCAGAACAAATCTTTGCGAATTAGACAAAGATATGTCCCATGTGGGGTTCGAACCCACAACACTAGTGCAGTGGAGAGTGGCGAGGCGACCGATTAAACCACTACACCACACGTGCAGACATTTATATTTTAGAACCTAATGGAATACTACTGTAGTGCCTGGAGCCTATCACTCACCCATCTATCAACAGCACTTCGATAGAATAGAGCGTATTTATAAAAACATTTAATAGATTCTATATTGCATGACTCTGGGAACAAAATATATATTGTTTTTTGAATCATACATAAAACTTTGGCGAAACTTTGGATGGCGGAGTGGGTAGTGTAGGTACCTGCCTGCGACGCCGAGGTCGTGGGTTCGATTCCCACTTAAGACAAATCTTTGTGTGCATGAACATGGGGGTTTGTCTTAGGCTGGGTGTTTATATGTATAATAAGTATGTATTTACAAAAGAAAAGTATATATGTATTAGTATCAGTTATTCTAGTACCCATAGTACAAGCTCTGCTTAGTTTGGGACTAGATTGCGTTGTGTGTGAGTTGTGAAATATTTATTTATATAAAAAAAAACTACATATTTCTCTTTCATTATTTGAAATTAATGATGAATTATCTTGTTATGTTACCTATAACATTATTACTAAGAAAAAAAGTAATACAAACATAAATGATTTCACTGATATCTATCTAAACACTTATACAACTACACTTATAAAGACAATATACCTTTAAATAGTGTCTGTTATCTCAGTGTGCCTCTTGGCAAAGGCCACTATACAAACTACAACAACCGATTTAACCCTTATTCTAATATTGGGCAATTATTTCCCTCTTGACACTACTGTAATATTTTTTTATTATTTCTTTATTGGCAACTCTAATGAGTACCAATCTCTATAAAAAAACCCATTTCCCCCCTTTTTATAAAAATAAAGAGTTTTTTTCGAAATCTATAAAACCCTCTTACCTAAAAACCGTGACAAAATTTCAATTTTATTGAAAAAATGTCCATTTGATTAAGGGTTAAATATTCTTCAACCTATAGAAGCCTACTAGGTAGGCATTTCCTTTATTGCAAGTAAACAGTCATGTATTTGAGTAATAAAAGTCACCGACAACCTTTGTGACCGAGACAAACGACAAACAACTACACACATTTCATTTCACGTAATCTATATTTAATCAGCGTCGGATGAAAGTGCTTACGTAAATGTATTTGTTCTGTGTTTATTGTACATTTGGGCCTCCTTTGTACATTCCAAGTGTGATAGGCAGTACTTCCATATTTATTTTGTATTAACTGCCACCCACAGGATTTGCCGGCGAGGTATTTTTATAAATAATTAATTTAATAATAAAATTAGGATTTAGCAATTGATATTAATATTTCTATTTTTGTAGTCTCCTAAAGAGAAAATGTTTGAGTGTAATGCATGCCTGTGATTTGAGTAATTACTATATGATTTACCTGTACATTATTATAATAATTTGTATGGCTCTGTGTAATTATACAGTTGGTGTGCTTATTAAATAAAATAAAAATAAAATAAAATAAAAATAAACATTCTTACTAACAGAATTACTTTCACAAGTATTGTGGAAAAATGATATACTTATGAAATTGTTTTAAATTTTAGATTAAACATAAATCTATAGCTACAAAGTAGTCTAAGAGTCAGATTTTCAAGTTCCTAATACGTTTCCGATAGTCTTTTCAGAACTTATTTGATAGGTGAGATATCTGTGTCAATTCAACAGAAACCTTGCCGGATCCAATAAATTGCAGACCTAATACAGTGTATCATATTTCTATTTACGTAGGGGAAAAAACATCGAATACCCCGTTGTGAAAATTGCGTTCTGGCACATCATTTGTAACTCAGAAGTTGAATTAGACAGAACATAGAAATCTTAATAACTAGTCAATAGAAATGCTATCGACTATCTTTTAACACTGGGACGCATGTCGCCGGTTTTCAAATACCACTTTTTGTATTCCTGCAAACAAAATTATTCTTTTTGGCGATGACATTAAGACGACAATTCCTCAACTCGCACTTATGTTCGATTAGACAAATGCGCTTGTATTCCTGCAAACAAAATTATTCTTTTCGCGATGACATTAAGACGACAATTCCTCAACTCGCACTTGTGTTTGACTTGACAGTTGCGCGGCGACAAGGTCACGCGTCTTTGACATTTCTATTGCCTTATTATTAAGATTTCTATGAGACAGAAGGACATAAATCAAGCGAGCAAGTTGATGGCCACTCATTTTGGTCCGAGTGTTACATTATTTGTCAGGTTACTGCCTGAAAAATGTCTACTCCTATGTAACAAAAATATTCGAGAATGTTTTAACAACTCAAGGTTGCTCATCTCTATAGAGATTGTACAACCGCTTTTATATTCTAGCCAAAAACCTAATATAAGAAGAAGCTATATAATAGCCAATCATTTTAAAATAATATCTAAGGCTAGGTACGCAGAGTAAAATATAAAATAATAAAAAAAGAATAGCGAGCTTCACCCGCGGCTCCGTACCTCAGGGTACGTTCATATAAACATGTCTATATATTAATTCAGACTATATGCTACATCAAAAGTAAGCATAGATAGCCAAGTGGGCGACCGTAGGACTGCTAAATCGAAGGTTTCGGGTTCGAACCCAAGGCACAAAACTCAGTCAATAAATTGTTAAGATTTGTCGTGAAAATTATCTCTCGTTAACGGTGAAGGAAAACATCGTGAGGATACCTGCACACCTGGGAGTGTCTTAAGTACTCGAGGCTGTATGAAGCCTACCAATCCGCACTTGGCTTGCGTGGTAGACTAAAACCTAACCCTTCTTCTCATGAGAAGAGGTCCGCTCCGGCAGTGTGAAATGTATATGTATAAAGGGCTGCTATTATATACGTACGCACTATGCGGCCGCAATCTAGTCAGCAGCGCTGTTGTCTGCAATCAAAAATGTGTACGAAAAAGTAGTTTTCATTCGCACTGCAGAACCACTGCCGCAAATACAAATTCATAACCGCATAGTGTGTAGCAGCCCTTACAGTTGAATAAAAAATATTTTTCGAAGGAGAAAATAATTCTCATATGAATTCATAAATGAATCCCTCTATTTTAAATTCCTCCACGGTATAAACAGATCATTGATCTCAAAAAATGAATACTATGAAATGCGGCTAGCATCAAAACACAGACACATGATTCACCAACAAATTGCTGAACGTCACTATTTAGTGAAGAGAATGAAAGGTTAATAATCTAGTGATGGGCAAAACATGAGAAATACTTCATACTAACTGATAAAGGAGCTTTGTGTTTGCACAAGTAGTCCACTCGGGAGATCCATTGAACTGAAGTGAATTGAACATACTATATATATAGTACACAATACACAGAGCGGTTGTGAGTCCAAATGATGTTATAAGTGGGTTAATAATGATAGTTTAATTCTAGTTAAATAAGTTAACTAAAGTCAGTCGAAGTAAACAAAACCTGGTAAGGTGGGTTTCTTGACGAATCGGACCTATATTGCGATTGTGGTGCTGTACGGACTAGGGCCCACCTCACGACCTGTCCCACTTGCTCCACCACCTGCACAAAGGAGGCGCTCATGAAAGCCGATAAAAGCGCTATGCGCATGGCCACGCACTTGGCTCATAGAATATGACTGCAGCCATCGACACGAAAGAAGAAGAAAAAAAGTTAAATAAGGTTAACATGTATAAAATGTTAATGAGAGTTCAAATTATTAATACATGATTAAAATATTAGTGGCCCAGACTGGTCCATCAAACATGTGAAGCCATCAACACTGTATAAGACGATTAAGAATAATCAAAACCAAATAACGGCAAATTTACATTAGCTCAAATTGAATTGAATTTTCTATCGAAGTATAAAAGGTCAAGAGATTTATTCCGCATCGAGTAAATTGTGTTTTTGCTACCATTTAAATTGAATCTACTGTAAGTACCCAATGTAATACCAATAATTGTGTTTTAGTCGTTTGGTTTATGATATGGATGAAATAATGTTTCGCTAACCGTATGTTACTAAACGAAGCAAGTACTTCGTTATTAATCAATGACACATATTATTTTAATGAGAGCTTTACTTGTATTTTTTTATTTACCGACTTCAAAAAGGAAGAAGTTTTTTATTTGAAACAAATGCAATTAATGGGATTATTTTTTTAGATTGTTACAAGCTAGATTTATTTACCGATTCAAAAATAATCTAGATGTTTCTTGAGTGAAATAGGCAACATTTTATCAAGGTATATCACGCGGGTGAAAATGTGCGCGAACGCTAGCTATACATAATTAACATAACTCATCATCTCTAACTTACTCGTATGTCTATCGCGATATTATTTCCAAGCTCAAACTGTGAAATACTCGTACATTATACGACACATACTGATTTAATATTGATTAATATTCAAGTTTAAATCCACCTCGCTCATGAAAATGGAGGAATAAACCTCAGACTAAATAACCAATATGGACACGCAATGAAACCAAATGTCTATGCAATCTATTCAAACAATGCTGCCAAAATTCGCGGGGAACGGGGGTGGGGGGAGGGGTAATTTTGCCGCGCTAGTGTCAAATCATAGGATTTGACAACAAGTTTTGTATGGCGTGCAAGAGTGGCGCTCTTCCACATTTGGTACGGGGTTGCCTGACAATGACAACTCCAGTTGGTTTATTGCTCTAGGGCAGTGGTTCCCAATTAGTGGTACGCGTACCCCCAGGGGTACGCGAGACTGCATCAAGGGGTACGCGCAGCAATCTCTAAACTAAAATCCTTAAATAAAAAAAATTCAATATACCCACATTGACAGATAAAGAATCTCTATTTCTATTTCTACAATTGCCAAAAAAATATTCTATTTAATTAAACGGCAGTAGCCGGTAAGTAAATAGCATGCATCAAGCGCTTTGGCCCGTGGCGGCGGCGATTGACCCGTGTTTCCCGTGACCCCCGCGCCTCGCGTCGCCCGATCGCGGCCGCTACCGCTGCCGCCTATTTGCTCGTCATTGTCAATCATGCAGTTCGTTTTATGTCGCGTGAGCGTGTCGCTGTGCTTGTGTTATCGGTTTTAAGGGTAAAAAACGGTTTTTCTCGATTTCCAGCAAAACTAAAAGTCCTATGGAAAAATATTGAATGGCAAAGTTGTTGGTAATAAAAAGCTCAAAACTTTTGTATTTGCACTTTTTTCATGTAACCTCAAAATTTATGTGAAAAATTCAAAAAACGAAGTTTTTGGTTTTTTATTTTTATATTTCACAAACAATTTTTTTTTTACGAAATTTGGTGAAAACATAAATGTAAAGAAAATATAAACATCTTGCCAATTCATTATTCAGTCAGCCGGCGTGTGCGCTCGCGAACGGATGCGTGCGTGACAGTGTGTATCAGGAAATTAAAAATGTCCTCTGTGGTTAAATGTGCAAATTGCAATGTAGTGATTAACGAAGTTTTAGCCTTCGTCCACAATAAAATATCGGTGATGGACGATGAAAGTATAAGCAGAATCTGTGTGAGTGCTTTTTCTGAAAGTGATATTCTAACGGCTAAAAAGTTGTTATTTGAATCCTTGCCGACAACAAAACGTAAAATAACACGGCGCAAGGCAGGGAAGAATTATCGAGACATAGATGACATCATCCGTGTGATTAGAGATACCGACTCGGAGGATATCCCAGTCTTTGTGGCCCGGGACCTCGAGAAATTACCGCCAGTTTTGTTCGACCATATTGACACGACGAGGTTACTGAAAGATATTGTGAAGCTACGGCAAGATCTCGATATGATGAAAGAGGACTACGCTACTGTTAAGCAGATTGACCAGTTAAGAAGTGAGGTGCAGCATCTTGCAACAGGTTGGAGTAATATAAATACCAAAAGAGGTGCATATGTCACTGGTCGCCACAGCTATGAGTGCGATAGTGGTCCGATGGGAATGCAACTAGAGTGCAATGACGGCGTTAGTGGATTCAATAATGAACAAACTACTTTAGAATCATCTCAAAAGTCGAGTATTGCAAATTCAAATATTTTTAAGAATCAGATAACGGACGGTAGTTGTGCAGCTTCGCCGCAAAACGACGAACATACCGTCAATGAACGACAAGTCGCGGCTACGATTACGTACGTCACCGGTCAGCTGAGCGAGGCGCCCGCGTCACCGCCCGCGCACCCCGCGGCGGAATCCCCACCGTCGCGCGGGGCGACCGCAGTGATATCGTCGCCGCTCCCCCCGCCGCCGCCTGCCCCCGCGGCGAACGGCTCGGTCGCGGCCGTGCGACACACGGTCAACCAAAACGGATGCGGCCCCGACATTTCTAAGCAGAAATCTTTGGCGGAGATTGTTCGCCAAGGGACATGGAAGACACAAACTCCGAGTGATCAGTGGATTCTTGTTCAAAACAAAAGATTACGAAATCGTTTCGTTGGAAAGAGAGGAATAGCAATTCCTGAGCCTGGTAGTAATTTTAGAGCAGCTGAAACTAAGGTTCCCATGTACATATATAATGTGGCGAAGGGCGTGTCGGTGTGTGATATTCGTACCTACATTAAGTTGAAAACCAATATTGATGTTCAAATTGAAAAAATGGATATGAAGTTAGAGAAGGATTACGAATCATTCAAAATATTCGTACCTAAACACTCGCTAAAAACTTTCCTGAGTGATGACTACTGGCCACAGGGGGTGGCGTTTCGTCGATTTATAAACAAAGATAGGCGTGACAAATTAAATGTCCGTGTGTCAGGCGAGAAGATTCAGCAGCTTTAATCAATGAATAACATAAATCTGATAAGTTTTAACTGCAAAAACGTGATAAGATCGGTAGAATGTGTGCGGAAGCTTTGTAGATCAGCTCAGATTGTGGCGCTTCAGGAGACGTGGTTACTGCCACACGACCTCGGGTTTTTGTCTACGCTTGATGACGACTTCGCCTGGACGGGGACCTCTGCAGTGGATACTGCGGCAGGGGTGCTTCGCGGTAGACCCTACGGCGGTGTTGCCTTACTGTGGAGTAAGGTTGAGTTTCCGACAGTGTCTGTATTGAAGTGCAATAGTGTGCGTCTCGCCGCGATAAAAATCGAGCTCAGTGATCGTTCCATTATTGTATTTTCTGTGTATATGCCTACTGAATCCAATGAAAACTTAGTGGAATTTACCGAGTGTCTCAGTGAAATGACTGCGATAATTGACAGTCAAAATGTGGAGTCCGTGTTTATGTTGGGTGACTATAATGCGCACCCAGGTGAGTCATTTGCTACTGAACTCGTAACTTTTTGTGCGGAACAATCATGGTCCTGTGTAGACTTGGAACTTATGCCGTCGGACAGTCATACGTTTGTCAGTGAGGCGCACGGCAGTCAGCGCTGGCTCGACCACTGCCTTGTGACTGCTGCTGCGCGTCACTCTGTGTCTGCCGCCTCTGTGTTATATGATACCTACTGGTCTGATCATTACCCTGTGTCTATAATGTGTAATTTTAATTTAGTTAAGCCTACGATCTCTATACCTACTGTCTGTATAAATAGAATAGTATGGGGTGAACGTGATTCGGCACAGATAGCGAAATTTAAAAATATATGTCACTGTAGGCTTCGTGAAATTGATTTTCCTTCAGAATTAAAACAGTGCGCAGATAATATGTGTTGTAACGAAAGTCATAAATGCCTGTTAGATAACATGTATGATAATATTGTTTGTATACTATCGGAAGCCGCTATTTCTAGTTATAATGCTACCGAAAAACGTAGAGGTAAATATATTACTGGGTGGAATAAGCATGTCCGCGGTGCTCACGAGAGGGCTCGGCTATGCTTTCGGGCCTGGTTGTACGGGGGTAAGCACAGGGATGGCCGTCTGTATAACGAAATGTGTGAAACAAGACGTGCATTTAAATCGAAATTAAAGTGGTGTCAGAATAACCAACAACAGATAAAGATGGATATTATAGCCGAACTTCACTCAAACAAGAATTTTGGCCAGTTTTGGAAAAACACCAATAAACTGAATCATAAACCGGGCCTTCCCGTGAGCGTGGCTGGGTTGCATGAGCCTAGTGAGATTGCCACCATGTTTTCTCATCACTTTAGGGTGAATTCTCCTTTGGGGCGAGCGAGTCAGATGTCCGATGCTGGGGAGGGTAGTGAGCGTGAACGTAGTGTTCGTTTTACTGCAAAGGAGGTGCGTGCGGTGATCAAAAGCATGGTGAGGGGTAAATCCCCGGGTCACGACAGCCTCAGCATCGAGCACCTGCAGCACGCAGGTGTACACCTACCGAGAGTGCTTTCTATGTTTTTTACCCTGTGTTTGGGTCACTCCCATCTGCCCGACAATCTGATGCGTACGATAGTTGTACCAATCGTAAAAAATAAGACTGGTGACACATCAGATGTCAACAACTATAGACCGATCTCTCTAGCCACAGTGGTCGCCAAGGTGCTGGACAGTCTGCTTGGTAAGCACCTGGAGAAACACGTCTCGCTCAATGATGCGCAGTTCGGCTTCAGGCCTGGACTTTCCTCCGAGAGTGCTATCCTGTGCCTCAAGCAGACTGTGCAGTACTATACAAGTAGAAAGACTCCAGTGTATGCATGCTACCTTGATTTATCGAGGGCGTTCGATCTTGTATCGTATGATATTCTTTGGGGTAAATTAAGGGATGTAACTTGTCTACCTAGAGAAATTGTTTTATTATTTATGTATTGGTATAACAATCAGAATAATTCTGTAAGATGGGCAGGCTCTCTTTCGGAGGAGTACAGGCTGGAGTGCGGGGTGAGGCAGGGGGGGCTGACCTCTCCCACGCTCTTCAGCCTGTATGTCAACCGACTGATCGATGAGCTTGGCAGCACCGGTATCGGGTGTCATATAGACGGAGTGTGCGTGAACAACATCAGCTACGCTGATGATATGGTGCTTTTGAGCCCATCGATTGGTGCCTTACGGAGGCTCTTGAGGATTTGTGAGTCCTATGCGGTGACTCATGGGCTCAAATACAATGCGAAAAAGAGTGAAATAATGATTTTTAGGCCGGACAACAAACGATATACTTTTGTTCCGAATTTCACCTTGTGTGGTACAGCTCTAAACAAAGTTGATAAATTTAAATATTTGGGCCACTGGGTCACCGAGGATCTTAAGGACAGTGTGGATGTTGAAAGAGAGCGCAGGGCGCTGTCTGTCCGAAGCAACATGTTGGCCCGCAGGTTTACGCGGTGTACAGCAGCAGTAAAAGTTTCGCTCTTTAAAGCGTATTGTCAGTCTTTTTACACTTGCAGCCTGTGGGTTAATTATACGCAGAGGGCATACAGTGATCTGCGCGTTCAGTACAATAACGCGTTCCGGGTGCTGATGGGACTGCCGCGCTACTGCAGCGCCTCCGCGATGTTTGCGGAGGCTGATACAGACGGCTTTGCGGCCATCATGCGTAAACGTTGCGCCTCCATCCTGCGTCGCGTGCGCGGCAGTCCCAACTCCATCCTGAGCGCGCTAGCTGACCGGTGGGACTCACCAATGCTAGCTCGCTGGATACGACTGCACGCAGTCATATAGTCGTTGTGATACACGACGGCTATATTAATTTAATTTTAACTCTGACTAACCCTAGTTTGTAAGCTCTTGTTGCATTAAGTACTAACAAAATTTAATATGGATGTATTCTTTTGATGAGTCTGAAATAAATGGTTTATTATTATTATTATTATTATTATTATTATTTTTTTAAATTATGAATATCTTCGAAATTGGCGTATAATTAACACAGTAATTTCAGAGCCTTATCTGGACGTATATCACGACTAAGCAAATAGTCATACTATGACGTTACATCACTAGTTACTCAAGATTCATGACTGAATGCTTTGAAAAGCCGGTTTGAATGACAGCCATAATAGGACAGGCGTCATTGTAAAAAGTATCTAAAATTTACGGGGGGAGGGGGGGTTATTGTACCATTCAAATACTAATCTCTAAATCTAGTTCTTATCCGGTTAAAACAAGTATGTAGACTGATTGATGGGTAATAAATTGAGGCGTCCTTTCCTCGTTATGAGACCGTTACATAAACAATCATTGAGGAGAGGTTTGGTAATTCTGACACAACACCTGATGACAGCTTCCACTTATTTGGAATTACTGTCAATCATTTAAATAAATATTATATAATAAACTCACAACTTACACATAACGCTATCTAGTCCCAAACTAAGCGGAGCTTAAACTGTGGGTACTAGAGTAACTGATACTATAGGCTGACCGTTTAACTCGCGTATCGCCCGCGCGGTGAGAAGGGGGCGGGGCGAGATGTTACCGGGTGGGTGACAGGGGTGCGCGGTGCAAAGAGCTCACGTCAAGCGCGGCAGTGCGCTGGCAGTGCTCGCAGCGCACGGTTGGTATTTTTGTTACGGACGCTCGGACATTAACGCACAAGGTAAACGGTTTACCAAGATTAATCCCAAGATGAATCGCTCTTCCTGTTTTGCAAAAAAAAGACTTTTGGACACGGCACGCATCGTGAGAAGGTTCCTCTCTCTGGAGCCCTAACCATCGGCAGCTTGGTCCCTGCACCTGATGTCGGTGGGGCACTGTTTTTATATTTTTAAATGCTATTTGTATTTTTTATGAATCATATTTAAAAATATATAAAATAAGTTAAGAAATAAATAAAGAAAATAATAATAATAATTGAAAAATTTTGAAAATGTTATTTTTTCTTTAATAAGTTAATTTTTGCTTAAAATGTTCATTTTTCTTTAAAAATACAGATACTACAATTATATTTTTTACTTTGCCTACAATGTCTATCTTGAGAAATCTTTGGATCAATGACTCCGTGTGTACCCGTAGTAGTCCGTTACCTACCCCCGCTCACTTCTTACGTCGCAGGCGATACGCGCGTTAAACGGTCGGTCTATAATACATATATACTTATCTTTTGTAAATACATACTTATTATACATAGAAACACCCAGACTAAGACAAACCCCTATATTCATGCACACAAAGATTTGTCTTAAGCGGGAATCGAACCCGCGACCTCGGCGTCGCAGGCAGTTACACTACCCACTCCGCCATCCGGTCGTCAAAATTTAACTAAGTACTTCATCAATTAGTGATAAGCATTGATTTAACACGTGACTGGTCTATCTTAGGCAACAATGAAAATCAAAACTTTTATAGCTTATATAACATTCATGCATAACATCACGCCTACATTACCCAGAAGGGTGTGGCAGAGGTGTACAACACCCACATTTCGCCTGTTTAGGTCCCATGGGATAGGGTGTGAGCCTGCTATCCGACGGGCACAATTCAAACTCCGAGCTGCTATTAAAAAAAAATTGAAGGAAAGTTCACAAATAAAACTTTGCCCGACCCGGGAATCGAACCCGAGACCTCACGGTAAGAAGCTAAACTAACCACTAAACCAACGAAGCAGTCAGAGCAACTTCAATAGCTGTTTTTTTCTATTTTATAAAATTAATTGTTCCAAAAGATAACATCACACACCAGGCTGAAGTTTAACTTAAGGTACCAAGTAAATCCCTGAAACTAAATTAATTTATTTTATTGCTACACTTCAATGATATTTGGAAAACACCTCCCACTTTCTTACTTCATACCTTGTAAACTTTTACGACCTCATAAATACGTTAAAACCAGTAATTTAACGATTGTATACTTTTAAATGTTTTTAAGTCACTTTGAAGATTAAATTCAGGCGACATCTCGTTTATAGTTAGCTTATGTTCGAGACTGTACCTCGGGGAGATAAGATTTAGATGCAGACTTTTCATTTTTCTTCGAAAATAGTTTTTTTTATTTAATGCGATTATAATCAAAGCTGACTTTGAGGTTTTTAGGTTTGCGTCTCGAGAGATTTAAATATTTTTATAACATAGACTGAAATTTTAATGAGCGCAAGGTTTCTTTATTTATTTTTAGTAATACACAAATTATCAGAACTATATATATTTTTTTCATTCTGTCTGGTAAGGATCTGTATCTTTTGACAATCAAATAACCTTATGCAAGTTAAGCTTAGCTAAAATCTTTTTTTATTTTTATAATTAAATATAATATTATTTTAAGAGTCGGTGATCATAGTAAGTAAATTAGAAAAAAAATCTAGCACCTGTAATAAAATCAATTAAATTTTTTAAGCCTGATATTTTTAGCGAAATATTTTTGTTCGTTGCTACTTTAGCCTCAAGCTTTGTTTCCTGCCACTCATCTATCATCCTTGCTTTCTTCGTGTCCAGCCCAACCAAATCTTTTCACCATTATATCTCCAGCCAGGTGAACGTGCCTATAAATTACAAAAAAAAGCTATGCAAAAAACATCATTGTTATTTTCCAAATCTTTTTTTGCAACTCTGACTGGCCACTAACGATACAATTCGTCAAAGTCGAATGTATGTTCTGATATACAGTATACAAAACAAGTAGCCATTCTTAGAGTTCCGTAGCCGAATGGCAAAAAACGGAACCCTTATGGATGCGTCATGTCTGTCCGTCCGTATGTCACAGCCACTTTTCGTTCCGTAACTATAAAAGCTGTACTGTGGAAATTTGTTAAGTAGATGTATTCGGTGAACCGCATTAAGATTTTTATACAAAAATAGAAAAAAAAAATTGTATCAAAACCATACGTTTGGGGTATCTATAGATAGGTCTTCAAAAATGATATTGAGGTTTCAAATATATTCTTTTCTAAACTGAATAGTTTGTGCGAGAGACCCTTCCAAAGTGAAAAATGTGTCCCTCCCCCCCTCCCGTTACTTCTAAAAAATAAGGGAATGATAAATGTAAAAATAATATATATGATGTACATTACCATGCAAACTTCCACCAAAAATTGGTTTGAACGAGATCTAATAATTAGTTTTTTTAATACGTTAGAAATCATAAACTGCATTTTATCCTTCATTCAATCAACTCAAATATAATAAAGAATAAAAAAAAAACATTTATTTAGATGTATAGTGGTACGAGACCCTACATGCGCGAGTCCAACTCGCACATGGCCGGTTTTTTACTGCGTAACACTAATTATTATTAGTCAACCATTAAGATATAAGGACAATGAACCTAGTTGGTGCCGTCTAAATAAATACGATGTATACAAGATAACAAATCGTATATTTCTCAAGAGTTTACTTACATACTGGCTTAATAATAATAAAAGATACATCTTTGTTATTTTATCGTACAAATTAAAATTATTGCAACATTCGGTAATTTGTGATTTATTGCAACTCGCAATCAAATGTATATTTAAACCCATTTTTTTATAGACTGAGGGTCAGTTTAACCATTTCCGTATCAAGTTTGAGGTACTATATCAAATAAATTTGACATTATATCTGTAAAAGAATCCAATTAGGTTAACAGAAACAAACCCGGATCTGATAAAACTGGCCCTATTCTGTAAAAAGTGTCAGTTGCAATATTTAACAAAAAAATAAGTCAAAACATCTATCATTTTTGTCTTATATCTGGAACTATAATTAAACAAATTCTCTCACAATCTCATTCTCTTAAATATAAATACATTTGTTTATAATTATATGGCAAATTCACATAGTTTTCAAGGGTAGCCTTGAAGGATTCAGCTGATAGTGAGAAGATTCATAAAAAAATTATATTGAAAGATATTTTTTGTGAATAATAAGTAATAACATAACATCACGCCTATATTACCCAGATGGGTGTAATAGAGGTGTGCTACCCACACTTCACTTGCTATGTTTTAAGTCCTATGATAGACAAGGGTAAGCCTATTACAATACACCGGTAACAATTCTAACTGTACGGGGATGAAATTGTGTCAACTAGGTAGTGTAAATCGGCTAAAATATTTTATAATCGTGACTATTCTTTAATTGTATCGCAATATTGCACAATACTCTGTGTAAATAAGGTGGTACAGTGATACCAGATGGTATTATTTTTCATTTTTTCTTTAATTAACGCACCAACAACTGCCCATAACTTTGCTCATTACTTACTTGTCCATCCTAAGGTTGCCTGTAAGAAATTGCTTATAGCGATAAGGCCGCCCATTGTGCAACATAATTTTTAAGTGCATTTGTTTACAAAATAAACTTCTTTGTTAATATTGGTGTACAATAAAGATTACTATATCTATCTATCTGCGCTTTTTAATTTTTACGCACGTTTTGAGCTGCACAGACCGGATAAGTACTATTAAATTCAAATACCGACATGGCTTACAAGTCTTGCAACTAGGTATTACATGACAAGATTATATACAGAAGGCCAGGTTTCAATGTACAGTACTTTGTTTTCTTATCTGTGGCTATACAAATCGATGCTGGGCTCTTTAGGTGAATGCTCATTGAGTTTATCATAATTGAACCAATACTGTACAGAATTGGCATACCTATTACCAAAAAACAAATTAGCTAAAATTAAATTTTAATTGATTGTGTTTTATTAATTGTGTTATTATCGTTACTTACTTTTTAATAAACGATGGTGAACTTAAGCCCAAATTTCGTTGTGATATTTCGTCTTCCTGTTAGAAAGGCTCTAAAATGATGCTCAAAGGATAAAAACCATTTTGGTCCCACCCTTCAATAACTACATGCGATACGTCAAAACTAAGACCAGTTAAGCAATTAATAACTTAAGCAATTTTTTTGTTTGCTCGCGCTGATCTCTGAAATTATTGGTTGCATTTAAATAGTTATTATAGGATATGTTTTAGGATATTTAACATCACACTTTCACAAACAAGAGTGAGACAGTAAGGTGTTAGTGGTAAAGTAGTTACTAGTTTTTGAGAACGCATAGCTCAAAACGGACTAACATTTGTTGTCATAATATTATTGTTCAGCTTATAAAACGTTACCTATCCAATGATATCACATGTATCTATTGCATGGTGCGACTAGGTTCCACCACATAAAAAGCGATGGCTAATATCGACATGAAACTTCAAACTAGCTAACATGTACATTAAAAAAACAATTCTGTTTCTGTTTTGGCCTCCACAATTGTCTGAACAGAACCTGTGTAGTCTTTGATACCTTTGCTTAAACTCGAACTTAAAAACACAGCTTGAAATTTCGTTTACAAACAAATGCAAGTGCATGCACGCTCACCGTCCGTGCAGCGTATAGGTGCGTATAAATTAAGCGCGGCAAACCATCGAACATTGGTGCGCGTGGCGGCCGCGCTCTATGTAGACGGGATCGCCGCGCGCGGCGACGCGAACATTGCCGCGCTCGAACGTGCCGCGGGGCGATCCGCTCGCTGTCGGTTTTTGAGACCGCGTCAAAGGAGCTACAGTCGTACGCTCGCGCGCAGTGGGGACGGTTTTAGTTTTGGTGATTTGGCTCGCGCGGCGAATACGTAAAAATGGACAGCGAAAAGTGGCGATATTTATAGCGATCTATTTAGATATATTTTTTTCATCCACCAACGCCTTTTTCTTTTATTTTTTTACAAATAAGATGGTGAATCACAATAAAAGCGGCAGCCACCCGTCCAATAGTCGCAGGTTTACAAGAGTGAACTGGTCTGACTATCCGCCGCGGTGTTCGTGATGGATCGCCTGCCGCGCGCGGCTGTCACGTCCAACTAAATTTATATCTACATATTGGCTCGCGCGGCAAATGAGCGTCAACTCTGGTCAAACATTGGCTCGCGCGGCTGCCGCGCTTAATTTATACGCACCTTATACTGAGCCGCAATACACTTGCGCCAATGCATCCCCCCGCACACCCCGCGTACACTGGTATGATGTCAGTTGGATCAGTACACAATTTACGATTCTATCGGATCTTGAAATTGATTTAGTATACGCGAAATTATCTCAATAATATTGTCCGTTTTAATTTATTTTTTTAACACTATCATTAAGATCATAGATTATTGTATACATTTTTATAAAAATCATAAAATACCTAAATTTGTTAGTTGACTCAGTATACTTAGGAGGTATCGATATATTAAAAAAGGAAAAGTTTTTTTTGTACTCAAAATCTTCAAAACTACCAGACCGATTTTAATAAAAATTGGTGTAAATAACATCGACGTACCACGCGGGTGGCGCTGCGAACAGAAGCTAGTATTAAATAAAGTAACAAACTATGTCGTAAAATATAGCCGAAGCCGGAAATGCCAGCGTCAAATGAGAATTTCAAATAAATTTTGCGTGAAATTTAAAACATTCCTTTGAAATTAAAAAATAACTAGACAGACAAGCCTTTGTCCAATATGAAAATAGTATGGTATGCAAAAAATATTACGATAAAGAAATTAATTACTGATTGTAACAGGCAGCTGCTGCCCGCGGCCATGGAAGGCTTTGCCGGTATATTTTATCTTTGAGTACCTCGTTACCCAAAACTGTTCCGAAAAATAAAAATACTTTTTGTTTATTATTTTGATACAGGCATATTGATGGTAGAGCTCTTGTGAATTAGCACGGCGGTAGCTCCACCGTCTCACTTTTAACCTGAGGTCAAACAGTAGTAGCGCTTCAGAAATTACTGGCAAATGATACATAACACCGTAGTTCTCAGCTGCAGCGAGGCAGCGACGCATCTACAATCTGCTTTTGTGGATTTTTGATGTCCACTAACCATCAGGTGGACTACGTGGGTTTGCTGCAGAGAGGGAACGGTGATGACATGGAGATTACTGGCACATGAGGAAAAACACCAGCTGTTTCTGATGAAGCATCGTAACTACCTGTGAGCTGTTATTGATGACCGTGGGCTATAGTTACCACTTGCCAACAGACTACACGTCTGTATGATACATATACGTCGTAAAAAACTTAATATTTTCGGATGCGGTATTTGTGAATGGTTAATATTTTTTTATCATCTATGTTGACTTTGAATTTTTGTCTTAATCGCATTATGATTTTATTAAAATTGTATTTATTTCCTGCACATGCACCTTTCCGTCACCATCCGAATAAGTTCGGTATTCTAGCGAAGAAAGTGTTATAGATGGTTTTACTATTTTAATGAGGATTCTAAATAACATAAAATAACATTTAAATAACACGTTTTTATTACCCAGATGGGTGTGGCAAAGGATTTTATTTAACACCCAATACAACAATAGTTATGATCATGTATGGATGTTATTTGTATTAATGATAATGAATTTTTATATTTAGTTAACCTAGTTGACATTATATTGTACCAACAGATACGGACAAAGACGATGGCCCCTGAAATACAGTTAGCACTAGTTCATGGGTCAGAGGACTCATAATCAATTGTGTAATTTTATATGTCAATAAATAATTTATTATTATTAATATTATTATACCCACATTTCACATAACAAATGCCATCTCATATATTCGGGGCCGAGCCTTTTACTATTTACCTGGCAGAAAAAACCCATATAACACTTTTCCTGTCCCGGGAATCGAACCCTGAACCTCGCCGTGAGGTGCCGCACATGCTAACCACTAGCCCATCATGGCATAAGGATTACAGACTCTTTCAAATCTGGTCGTCGTCAGCCTGACAATATACGTACAAAACAGGTTGTTGTTTGTAGTATTAAATTATGCACACAGAAAACACCACTGTCTTTGTAATATCTTTCGTAGAAATAGGCATGACGTATAATTAACAACAGTAATTAGCTTCTTTAAATAAATTACCGCGTTGCGCGTTGTTTTGTACCCCGTACGTTTAGTTCACACGTTGTTACCAATGTTGGTACCAATTTGTCCAACATCTGGATCAGTAATTTTTTTCCTGAAAATCCAGTTCAGCACCCTAAAAAGTAAGTTCTAATATTAAGTAGACTCGTAGAAAATACCCTAGGTATTTAGTCCACGTTTATCTTTGTAAGAAGTATAAAATAAAACATAAATTATATTTTTGTTGACATATTTTTTTAACACGCTCGTTAATCAAACATAGTTCGAGCCTTGGGGGTTGGGGTGCATGAAAGGAGCCTCCCCGAGTGACGTACACAATGATTCCCTACGCTCGGCGCACCCTGGGCAATTCGCGAGTTCTCCAAAGCGAATTGGCTAATCCTTTCACCACGATGGCAAGTCAAAATAAAATTTGACTCAGCCATTGACACGACGAAGAAGAAGAGTTCGAGCCAACATTGGGGCCCAACGTGTGGCGTATTTTCGGTAACAGTAGCCATAGCAGTTAGGTACTAAGCTGAAGATCTCAGATTCGACACGCATTTATGTCGCTTGTCAATATTTGTCGCTTGGAAGTAATGGCGTATTAATATTAAAATAATAATTATGCTTCGCTAATGTTGAAGGCAAAACATAGTTAGAAAACCTGTTTAGTTTATACTTCTTTATATTCTAAATAGTCTGTTTGTTCTGTCTGTCATTCACAAATAGTCAGGCACTGAGGTTCAGCCTCACTCTACACATTTTGAGCAAATAAAATAGTTATTTTCTGTAATCAACATCTATAGTTTATTGTCTATAGTAACTCATAAACATTTTAAATATCCGATTAGATCATTTCTCATTCCGCCCATTTTTTTGCAATGCACTAAAAATAAGCGACAAACCCTTGTGGCTTATCGATGTTTGGTATTTTTTTTAAAACAATTTAATTCTACATAATAATAAAAATAATAGGGCTAGAGGCTCGCGTTAGGTAGCTGGACCAAGGACCAGATGCAGGCGGTTCTTTTGGACACGGCACGCATCGTGAGGAGGTTCTTCTCTCTGGAGCCCTAACTACCGGCAACTTGGTTGATGGGACACTATTTATTATATTTTAACGATATTTTGTATTTTTTTAAATAATATTATTTATTAATATTTTTAAAATCAATAACGAGAAATAATAATAAAATATTCATTCAAATCAAAAACATACAGAGTTTGCTGATAGTCAACATTTACAATTACATAATAGCTCATGCAATATAAAAAACTTTCTTTTCCTGAAATTAAAATAATAAACAATCGCAGGTAATTCTGCGATCTAATTACTGAATGTGTACTTATCTATAAAAACCTACTTTCAAAGCAATGTGTAAGACTATTAACATTTTTATTACGGGCATTAGAGATAGCTAATTAGTTACAGTTTCGTCATCAGCCTGATTCATTTGTTACTATGGCGTTAACAAAGTGAAACGGGCGCTTATCGTATTACCTATTTTTGAGAACCTTGATGATCTAGCGGAAAGGATAATTACGAGTACTATGCACTAATTAAGTGAAACTAACGCCTAAGGGGGAACAATTGCTTGCCTATCTTCCATACAACTGTAATATTTTCACAATCATTTTTGAGGCACTGGAACGCCACGGCAGATCCAAAAAATATTTTTTGTGTAATTTAATAGCTTTAAATATTAACTTGAATTATTATTATTCTGTATATTCAAAAATAATTTATTTTTTTTATATATTATTTGTTTACTAATGCTAAGCTAATGGTTTAAATTTTTTTAAGTGCAAAATAAAAGTTAAACGTGTCAAGGGAGAACAATATTGGTTTAACTATAATATTATAAAGTTTTTATCTATTATAGACGAATCATATCTAAAACAATAAAATCAAAATTATAATTTATTTTTTTCAGTTTGTATGTAACACAATTAATGATTTAAACAATTTTGTCAAAATGGTCAAGCACAAACGTGCATTTTAGTGTTTAAGATATGATTTATTAATTAAAATAGATAAAATAAAATATAAATAAATAAATATTTCACAACTCACACACAACACCATCTAGTCCCAAACTAAGCAGAGATTGTACTATGGGTACTAAAATAACTGATACTTATAAATATATACTTTTCTTTCGTAAATACATACTTATTATACCTACATAGCTTAATTATATTAAAATTAAACCCATATTACGTTAGTATGAACACACGGCGATTGGAGTACACCCTCGATCGTATTACCTATTTTTGACAACGTAGTTGATCTAGTTTAAAACGTGAGTACTTTAGTATTTTGTGGCGTAAGTGATTGCTGACCAGTTAAATTGCCAGGTTGGTCAAAAGTGTATCATAAGTAATGTTTCAATATTACCTTATAGTATTGAAATGTACCTTGTAGATGACGATAGGCTAGATACATGATAGATCATATAGAATCTAAATATAACAGATCAAATGTTGTTGTACACATTTGCACACCATTCTTGGTAAAGAAAATAAGCGTGCTGTTAAAAATTGAATGTCCAAATCAAAGTAGCAAACGGGTGTCATGTCATAATCAGGTGGAACAATTTATGGTTCTTTGCAGGTTCGATAGAGGTTATTATATTCGTTTAATCCATTAGTCTAACTAGAACTACTTATTCATTTTTTTTATATTCTAGACAGAAAAGCTCTATGTTTATTACAAAGCACGTTAGGAATTGATTCTTGGAATTTGTTTATGAAAGAAAATTGACGCCTTGCAGAGCTGTGAAGGAGAAAATAGCTCCGTCCTTTAGCTTGCAAAGAGCTATTTTTAAATCTCTTTTCTCAGAATTATTATAAGCTAGCTAGAAGGTTTTGTTTTTTTTTTTTTTTTTTTTTTTTATTCCACTGAGGTGGCAAACAAGCATACGGCCCGCCTGATGGTAAGCAGTTACCGTAGCCTATGGACACTTGCAACGCCAGGGGCATCACGCGTGCGTTGCCGACCCTTCAAAAATCTATTTGCACTCTTTTTAAATAACCCCATGCTGTAGTCTTGAGGAAAAACCTTGGCAGGGAGCTCATTCCACAACTTTATCGTGCGTGGGAGAAAATTCCTCGCGAACCGCACTGTGCGCGACGATATTTGTGCAAGCGTGTGAGGATGAGCTCGCTGTCGATGGCGAGAGGTACGGTGGTAGAACGTAGCCGTAGGTACCATATCAAACAGTTCTTCAGAACACAGCCCATTGTACAGGCGGTAGAACACACAAAGGGAGGCTAGGTCTCTCCTCAGACTGAGAGGCTCGATACCGTCTGTGAGCTTGGGATCGTCGACTATCCTGATAGCTCGTCTTTGAACCGAGTCAAAAGGCCCAAGCTGGTACTCAGGTGCTCCAGCCCATAGGTGGCAGCAGTACTCCATGTGGGGCCTGACTTGTGCTTTATAAAGCATGAGTCTTTGCCCCGAGGTGAAGTACCACTTGGCTCTATTGAGTACACCCAGCTTTTTAGAAGCCAGCTTGGCCTTGTCTTCTAAGTGACTGCGGAACTGGACATCACAGGATATGTCGACACCCAGAATCCCAATGCTCTTAGCGATGTTAAGGGCCGTGTTCTGAAACTGTGGAGCCACAGCAAATGGGGTTTTCTTTGCGGTGAACGCGCAAACTTGTGTCTTAGTGGGGTTAAATTGGACTAAGTTTAGTCGTCCCCAATCGGAGACCCTTGTTAGAGAACTCTCAATTTCAGACACAAGTTTTTCTCGACTAACCTCAACAGCAGACCGAGGGATATTCGCATGGCCCGTATAATATGTGTCCCCGGTACTGTCGTCCGCATAACAATGAATGTTGTCAATGGACATCATATCATTGATATGCAGCAGAAACAGGGTTGGGGACAGTACGGAACCTTGTGGGACGCCAGCATTAATGTCCATGCTATCCGAGCAGCTACCATCAACGACGGCGCGAATGCTTCTGTAGGACAAAAAGCTAGCAATCCATGCATACAATCCCTCGGGCAGTCCGTAAGCTGGTAACTTCGATAGAAGACTCCGGTGCCAGACCCGGTCGAACGCCTTCGCCATATCTAAGCTAACGGCTAAGGCCTCACCTTGACTCTCAATGGCCGTTGCCCATCGGTGTGTGAGATACACTAGAAGGTCACCTGTGGAGCGACCGTGGCGAAAGCCATACTGATGGTCGCTTATTAGGTCGTATTTTTCTAGGTATCTCAGGAGCTGGGAGTTTATAATGCGCTCCATCACCTTGGAGAGAAGGGAGGTTATGGCGATAGGCCTGTAATTCGACGGGTCCGATCTATCGCCCTTTTTGGGCACCGGGTGGACGTGAGCGGTCTTCCATGAAGACGGTACTTGCTGGCTGCTGTATGACAGTTCGAAGAGACGCGTTAAAACTGGACACAGCTCGGGAGCACACTGCTTTAGAACCACTGCTGGTATGCCGTCAGGCCCACTCGACTTCCGAATATCAAGAGAACGCAATTCCCGCCGGACCTCTCGTTGAGTAATTGAGATTTCCGGCATGGCGATACCACAGAGCGGGATAGTAGGTGGTATGGCGCCTCCATCATTCAAAGTGGAGTTAGAGGCGAAGAGATTGCCCAAAAGGTCGGCCTTCTCCTTGGCACTATGGGCCAGGCTACCGTCCGGCTTTCGCAGTGGTGGTAGGGACGACCGACAAAAGTTGCCCTCGGCAGCCTTAGCCAGCGACCAGAAAGCACGACTCCCAGAGGGATAACTCGCTAGTCGCTCGCCAATTCTGCCGACGAAGTCGAACTTTGCCCTGGCAGCCGCTTTTTTACTGGATCTTGAGGCAGCGTTGAATTTGCGTTTCGCATCAGTGACATTTGGGTCTTTGGTGTTGCGTGCCGTGGTCCAAGCCTTGTATGCAGTCTCCTTGCAACGTCTGGCTTCCCTGCTAGGCCGATTAAACCACGGCCGTTTATTGACCCCTGCAACAGCAACCCACGGGTGAGGAATATAGCACTCCATGCCCGCTATGATCGCTTCTGTTACAGTGTTCGTACACAGTTCAATGTCTTTTGATGCGAAACACAGCTGCCTCCACGGGTACGACGCGTAGAATTCGCGCAGTCCATCCCAGTCTGCTGACTTATAATGCCACACACGACGCCATGTGGTTTTCCGGGGTGGAGTCAGCTCAGATGACAGTTCGGTTCGGACCAGGCAGTGGTCCGAAGAGCCTAAGGGTGCATCCACCTTAACGGAATAACCGTCCGGATGTGTGGTCAGCAGTAGATCCAGTAATGAGCTGGTATGGCTCTCGATATCCGGAATTCTTGTAGGAGAATTAACAATCTGCGAGAAACCATACGCCAGGGCAAACTCGTGAGTAACCCTTCCCGCGTAGTCAGTGGACCGAGAACCTAGCCACTCTATGTGGTGTGCATTGAAGTCTCCTAATATCACTAACTCCGCAGTAGGATACTGTTCGATGACTTTATCGGTCGTCAGTTGCAGGTGCTCAAGTAATCTGGCTGTGTCCAGATCACCGCTGTGGGACCTGTAAAGGCACGCGTAAATACGGATGTGGCTACCGTGATTAACGTGTACCCAGATTAGAGACAGGTCCTTATCTTCGAGGCCATGGAGACGTCGGAAGCAGACATCCTCCCGAGCGTACATACATACCCCGGCGCGACGCACAAAGCAATGTTCGAGCTTGTATCCAGGGTAGAGTAGATAAGATGTATCATCCGGGCAGGATATCTGTGTCTCCGTAAGAAAGAGAAGGGTCGGCTGTGCAGTCTCCAGGTGTAGGTGGACTGAGTTGATGTTAGAGTGGAGACCCCTAACGTTGCAAAAGTCCACTTTTGTGGTGGATGTAGAAGCCGCTGTGGAACGTTTTCTCTTTTTTTGTTTGGCCATATTTTATTGAGTTTGGTAATAGATTGAAGGGAGTCACTGCACAGACAGTAGAAGGGACAAAGTGCGGTGTCGGCCATCTATCATTTAGGGCAGGTGGTGCAGTCTGCCGGCATGGCGACTGGAAGGGCCCCCAGTCCCCCCCTGACGCAATAGACGGGTCCACTCCGGTCTCCTTCTCCGGCACGACTACTACGCCAGGGATTTTACACAAGTGGCGGTTCAGCCTCCCGGGGCGGAGATTATGTAATCCCCGGGTTCGGGAACCCTACTACTTGCGGGCGGCCAGCGGTAACCGTTTCACTGGGTCTCCCTAATCGCCACGCCGACATGCCGCGCCCACCCCAGCTGATGGCGGCATAACACACGCCGGGCCCCCGACTGTCAATACAATAACTCCCTAATGAGCACTGGCGACCTTACTCACTCGCAGGAACACAACATAATGTTATTTTAACTGCGGTCTTCTGTAAGGTGGAGGTACTACCCCAGTCGGGCTGCTCAAGTTGAGCGAAAGGATGAAATTTTCGCTGTGCCCTACCTCCTTAAAGTATAGTGTTGTTACAAGTATAGTGGACAGATTTTATGTATTTTTTTTTTAATATTTAAAAACTTCTTGCGAGCAAATTGCTCATAGCGGGCCTGTAGTATCTCCTTCAATATTATCGGCTCTTAGTCACGCGTGCCCTCTCACTCGCACCGCTCACAGCTTACTGAGCTGTCAATGGTCGCACGCGCGCCAGAGATGACATAATGCTTCCCTCTCTTTCACTCACATACACTACATCCCTTCCTTATTTTAATTTTTTAAAACCAATAAATGATTAAACAATTTAACAATTAATAATTTTATTATACTCATGACTATTGATTCAAATCAACATCGATCACCTCATTCTAACTTTAATTCTGGTTTTCTGAGTAAATGTGCTAATCTCCAACATCCTCTTCTAAACTCTCTTCTACTGCAACTTCGATTTCTTCATTCATCGCTTTCCATTCACCCTCTACTTTCTTTAGATGTAGTATGTTTCGTCTTAACTGTTGTCCCGTTTCATCATTCTGTACTTCCACGTCTCCACCGGTTTTAGATTTCACAGTATGTGTAGCTGTATTAAAATTTAAACTCAATTTATTGGATTTATTGGTGTTCTTTACATACACTTTATCCCCTATCTGTAAATCTACTTCGCGTGCTCTTCGTCTCCTATCAGTATATTCTCTCCCTTTTTCTTTTTGTTCTTTGTCCTTATCCCTTACATCAAAATCCTCAAAATTTTGTTCCGCATAATCTATCATGGGGATCTTGTCCTTAAACTTCCTTTGAAAAAATAGCTCTGCCGGGGATTTTCACACGATGTGGGGTGCTATTGTACATAGTCAAATACTCAATCAGTGCTTCTTTCCAGCTTTTTCTCTCTACTTGGCATATTTTGAGACGTTTAAGGATATCCCGGTTCTGTCGCTCCACTTCACCGTTCTGTTGTGGCCAGTAAGGTATTGAATTAAACAGTTTTATATCATTTTCATGACAATAAGTCTTCTAATAAGTATTCTTTAATTGTATCGCAATATTGCACAATACTCTGTGTAAATAAGGTGGTACAGTGATACCAGATGGTATTATTTTTCATTTTTTCTTTAATTAACGCACCAACAACTGCCCATAACTTTGCTCATTACTTACTTGTCCATCCTAAGGTTGCCTGTAAGAAATTGCTTATAGCGATAAGGCCGCCCATTGTGCAACATAATTTTTAAGTGCATTTGTTTACAAAATAAACTTCTTTGTTAATATTGGTGTACAATAAAGATTACTATATCTATCTATCTGCGCTTTTTAATTTTTACGCACGTTTTGAGCTGCACAGACCGGATAAGTACTATTAAATTCAAATACCGACATGGCTTACAAGTCTTGCAACTAGGTATTACATGACAAGATTATATACAGAAGGCCAGGTTTCAATGTACAGTACTTTGTTTTCTTATCTGTGGCTATACAAATCGATGCTGGGCTCTTTAGGTGAATGCTCATTGAGTTTATCATAATTGAACCAATACTGTACAGAATTGGCATACCTATTACCTAAAAACAAATTAGCTAAAATTAAATTTTAATTGATTGTGTTTTATTAATTGTGTTATTATCGTTACTTACTTTTTAATAAACGATGGTAAGCCCAAATTTCGTTGTGATATTTCGTCTTCCTGTTAGAAAGGCTCTAAAATGATGCTCAAAGGATAAAAACCATTTTGGTCCCACCCTTCAATAACTACATGCGATACGTCAAAACTAAGACCAGTACAAATGTAATTCTAAACTTAAGCAATTTTTTTGTTTGCTCGCGCTGATCTCTGAAATTATTGGTTGCATTTAAATAGTTATTATAGGATATGTTTTAGGATATTTAACATCACACTTTCACAAACAAGAGTGAGACAGTAAGGTGTTAGTGGTAAAGTAGTTACTAGTTTTTGAGAACGCATAGCTCAAAACGGACTAACATTTGTTGTCATAATATTATTGTTCAGCTTATAAAACGTTACCTATCCAATGATATCACATGTATCTATTGCATGGTGCGACTAGGTTCCAGACAAAAATAATCTATCTCCTTACAAGTCAAATATTTAGCCCATTGGTTTCAGTCTGGATAAGGTCATGTTTTTATTCGATATCGAAACCATATTTATGTTTTATTCGAAACCTAAATATAGTATGTAAATTTGAGTGGGTCCTCTGTGAAGTTCTTTTTATAATCATAAAGTGGGCTTTTGGATAGTAACAACAAATTACGGTCAGGCTCTAGCAATTATAATCGTTATCGCGACTCGCGACTTAACCAAGTTTCCAGAACCAGTCACTACTATGTCAATATATTTAAATCTCAGTAATGAGATACTGGCAATGTACAACTTTTCTTATTTTTATTTTTTTTGTAGTTTTTACGTTATTCACAAAATAATGTAAAACCTCATTGGTTGATGTTCAAAAGTGTTTCGTTCAAAAATTCAATAAGTTCAAAAATCAACATCTGATAAACACATATTTTTTTGGGAATAAATCCATCAGTGTTTAAGTAAATATAATACATTAAAAATAATCACAACACTTAAAAAAAAGTATAGACACCTTAGACCTTATTGATAAAATATAAATGCAAAAAACTATCTTACGTTTTAATCCAATTAAACATACTTATCTATCGCTTAATATTGCTTCATAAAAATATTTATTTATTTATAACATCATAATTATTATCTAGACATTTTCATTCTTAATATTGTTTTAGCTAAGATGGCGTGAGCTCGATATAATTTGAAACTTGAAATATTTTATTCAAATTGAACATCATTTCAATATTTCAATTCTGGAAATTTTAATTAGTATTAAATAAATTATTTCAAGGAATGTTCTTATTTAAAAAGAACAGACTTGGACAGGAAAGCTTCTTTGACTTTAAAATAAACCATCAACCTTGGATTTTCCTTTAAATGTTAAAAAAACCCAAGTTGATACAGTCATAACATGTAATTGTTTCCGTACTAATGTTATGGGTGTAACTATTATATTATTATTTTTTTCATCTTCTTTTTTAAACAAATCATATGAAAACACTATAATGCATGTTTGTTCGCGGCCATTTTGTCAAAATTGTTTTAATCATTAATTGAGTTCCATAAATACTGAAAAATTTAAATAATAATGGTAAAAAATGGGGCGTAAACACACACACACACAAAGTTAAGCATTTTATTGTTTTAGATATGATTTGTCTTTAAAAATAAATCAAAACTCAAAAATATTAAAATTAAACCCATATCACTTTCGTATGGAAAACAGGCGAGCAATCGTTCCCCCTTAATGTCGTAATATTCTTGTCGTCTGCATCAAAGTATCCTAGACTAATAACACCTAGAGCGATACTCTTCATTACTGTTCATACAAGCAACTCAAAAACAGATTAAAGTGTGCGTTTAAATCACAAGCGCCTCTAAGCCGACACGCACACAAACCAAAGTCTGATGTAACGACTATACATACAAATTCTATTGAGTTGAAATGGCATCATTTTGCATGCTCGTACTCGTTTTAATATAATATTTTTTAATTATTATAATATTAAAACCTCGACACTTCGTTAGATCTGGCGTATTCTTCCTTTTTGCTGGGGTCCTTGACAGTAGTCTTGTATCGCCGCTTCACCAGCGTGTAAATGAACCTGAGACAAAAATGTTTTCTATAAACAATGTAGGTATTTGAATTTCAATTTTCGTAGCATTTGTGTCTAGTTTGAGACTGAATACAAAAAGAAAATCAAGCAAAACTATTTTTTGTTGTGCAAATTCGTAAAGTGTTTTGAAATGATAAAACTTAGCTAATTATACGGTTTGGAATTATGATAGCTAGTGGTGATCCATAAACGTATAATAGGTAATATAAAAAATCTTGGCGGGTCGTAAAATGCACTGTCTCAGTCACTCATGTAGATCCCCTGTACGTATATCTCGCTCTCTCACTCGCGAGAAGTTTGCTATAAACTTTTTTTACATTTTGGAGTTGGATGTGATGCAAAAGCGACATTTTTGCATCATGATTTCTGATAATGTAAGCAGATACAGAGTAATTTTATATATTTTACTATCAATGACTAAGTGTATGTTGCTCCATTTATGTTGGAATGATTTCGTAAATGCAATCGCAGTTATTCTAGATAACGCAAATACTAAATCTTGCCTCGCTAGTCTTGCAACTTTTACGGTAGTTGACTATTGAATACATTTTATTTGGATTAATTGATTGGATAAAATACTCAAATATTATAAAACTTTTTAATAAAAATATAAGCAAAAAAATATTTTGCTGGTATATACGTCGCTTTTTCTGAAAAACTAATATGCCATATTATCTTATCAATATTTATGCTCTTAAGCCATCGTTCTTATTCGTCTATCACCGAAACTTAAAATCACATTATTGGGATAAAAGGATGCTAAAGAAATGAAGCTGCGTTTCCACCAGAGATGTGCGAAGATACGTTTGTTAAAAATCTATAGACTGCGTATTTTTCTAGCTATCAGTTATGACTATGACCTACGCATTCATGAAATAACGTAGCATATCTGGTGGAAACGCAGCCTAAAAGGTATTTTTTTTGTAAAGTCACACTAATTCTACTTTAAAAAAATAATTGGACTACTTACTGTTTGTATTAAAACGTGTTTAAAAATTTAGTTATTATCTTATTGCATTCATTTAATGAATGTTTACGTTAATTGCAATAATATAATAATCTTATCAAATGCATACCGTACGCATAATACAGAGATAAAGTTTTTTGATAGTGCGTCAATCACATTTGTCGATAATAATAATTGCAATAAATTATTAGTGTAGTAGGCACTATTATTGAAGATTTTGCTACAAAGTCATCTGTGCATAAAATAACATTGAGTGTGAGTTATTCACAAAATAAATGCTTAACGTTTTACAATATTCTCGAACTTCGAAAGAACATTAAAAAAAATATGCATCTCTAAATATATTTAAATTTTAACAGAGACAGATTGCAAAAAGCTTTTGCGTCATTATCAAACCGAAGCAATTTTTCGTAATTAATCTAAATCAAAAAAAGCATTTACCAAGCTTCGTAAAAAATGGCATGAAACTTTCTGGTAAATTTCTCAACAGTACTTATCTACAAAAGTATAAATTAATCACGTAGCGTGTTAATATAGAACATCACGATTCAAGTTTCTTTTTAACTCTTTAGTTTTTTTTTAATAGAACGTATTTAGCAAACGAGTGTGTAGTTCACCTGATGGTAAGTGTAACAGTAAGAAACAATCCACATAAGTTGACTGCAGATACGTCACTTCATCTGAGAACTACGATGTTATGTTACATTAGTAATTTGAGGGCATTTCTGGACCCAACCAAACATTTGCCAGGAGGAAATGAATTGCAGTGGACAATCTGAAAGTCCCTAAACCGTCTTCGGACCTAAGTTGGTCGCTTCAAAGACAACCTGGCCAAGTAGGGGGGACAAACACATCCTACACTAGTTGCGAATGTGGATCACCCACCTAAAGTATGTTCACTTGTTGTCCTGGCTATTATTTCCCACCCTTTGTACCCTAGAAGATGTTATGCAGGCCAACCAAAAAGGCGTTCAAGTCGCATAATTTTGGTTTAAATCCAAACAAACATAAATATAAATTATTAAATAGTATTTATTATAGTCGTTGACACGACAAGAAGAAAAAGAAGGGCCTGATCTCATCGCCAAATTGGAACACAGAAGTGCATGCACACTACTTGTCGCCAGATTAAAGGTGATACGGTGTTGTTTCCATCAAGTTCATTAACAAGAGTTCTATCACCATTCAAACTGACTTGACACTGTACATTTTTTTTTTCATTGATCCCTATGTTTCTTGCCCGTAGCTTTACATTATATAAAATAGTATGATTATTATTATTGATTTGGTATTTTTAATACACATTCACTGCAAACAAATATATAAAAAGACAAGTAAATTATTATTATTATATTATATTATACTTCTTAATTTATATATTTGACATGTAATTATGATTTTGTGACATTTTCTTGAATGTAGTGATTGTATTTTAATGTTTTTTTTTTTTAATTATTAATATATCAATTTGCATGCTGACAGGCTGATTATGGTGATACTCATCCATTATGTAACAACATGTAAAACCCATATTCGCAAATAAATAAATTGAATTGAATTGAATTGAAGTAAATATTATGTTTTTATACTTTTAGTGTACTTTAAGATGATGGGCTTAATAAAACCGCAAGATTCAATTTTAGAATAATTATTACTTACGCAAACAATCCCAAGGCGACGACTGTGAGGGCTGCGTCGAACATATAGAAGGCTCCTGGAAAGCTATCAATCGTCATCATATAGATATAACTCGTGGAAGGCATGTATATCGAAGGCGCGATCGCTTCAGTCACCCCCATGAGAGCATTCAGCTTGGCTGGAACAAAATAAAGTGCTTTATTTCTTGGTAAATCTGTATTGAAGAAGGGATATCTTAAAGATTTATTGTATATTAACGATGTATTTAATCTTGGATAGGCTGCATTGAATTTAGCAACCTAAAAGTTTATAGTTTTAGGTCAGACAGATCTTAAAGATTACGTTTCTGAAGCCAAAAAAATCCTCGAGAGTTACACGAGTATATTTCGTTAGGCTAAGAAAAAAACAGTACATCTACAAACAGCATTATTTCAACTAGATATAATGATAAAATCTTTGGTTAAACTATTTTATGCTTTTGTAATGCATAGGTAGAACTAAGGTTCAAGATTCAAGATTCATGATTCATTTATTCGCAGGAATATGGTACAGTAGATGGTATACATGTTTAAGCAGCCCGACATATTCACCTTTAATAGGCATGCGAATTCTTTATCTACTATTTTAAATATGACTATTTTAACTATTTACTTAGTTAACTATGCAGGATCATCAAAAGCAACCAAGCTCAATTGCCTGTCTTTTATCCCAATTTCATTCCATTGTTGTCAGCACTATTTTTAGAGCCTCTAGAAAACTCAGCTATAGCTGTAAATTTATTTAAAATAATTATTAAATAATTATTTTATAATTCTGAAGTCGGTGCCACGTAAATCGGATAATTAAGAACTAATATTCAGTCAGAAAATAGTTGTTAGAAAGATTTATACTTATTATCTAGTTATTGGTTACTTGGCACCGACTTCAGAATTATAAAATAATTATTTAATAATTTCTATTTAACTAAATGAAAAAACTTATTATTTGTGCGAAGTAAATTTATTTTATGCTTTTTAGTTTACCTACTTTTTGAAGTCGGTTTTTTTTTTTGTTAAAAATTATTTTATTTTACGATTTTAAGTGATGGGTAGACCGAGCAAGAATGTTTCTCGAATGAGGAAACGACGGTTACTTGAGACGGAAAACTTGTTAATAATAATCCCCGTACTCCTAACCGTTGAGGAGTTGTACCTTCGCTCTGCAACTTAAAATGCAAATATCCAAGTAGTTTTAGGTAATATACGAAACACAATATAGAAGCTTGATTGACCCATGATTTCTCTAGGATCCCATCATTAAATCAGTAATATTCAACGTCTCGCCTCATCTGTGTATAACTTGAAAGAATACAGTAAACTTCCTCAAGGAGCCTATATTTAAAGAATTATCCCCGTACTCCTAACCGTTGAGGAGTTGTACCTTCCAGCATCAGATCAGCAACATAATACGCTGGCTACTAGATGCAAATATCCAAGTAGCTTTAGATAATATACAAAAAACAATATAGAAGCCTTTTAAATTTGAGGGTTGCCCTCGATTTCTCTAGGACCCCATCATCAGAACGTGACTGGAAAAAAATGGGACCACATGACAAGTATATCCTTTCAAACAAAAAAAAAAATTCTCAAATCGGTCCAGGCGTCTTCGAGTAATCGGTGAACAAACATAAAAAAAAAAAAAAAAAATACAACCGAATTGAGAACCTCCTCCTTTTTTTGAAGTCGGTTAAAAAGCAACAACAAATGAATTAATTTGCTAATTTGCTTACAAGGCCGGTGACCGCAAAAACGAGCAATAAAGATATAAAACAAGTTCTTTTTAACCGACTTCAAAAAAAGGAGGAGGTTCTCAATTCGGTTGTATGTTTTTTTTTTTTTTTTTTTTTTTATGTTTGTTCGCCGATTACTCGAAGACGCCTGGACCGATTTGAGAAATTCTTTTTTTGTTTGAAAGGATATACTTGTCATGTGGTCCCATTTTTTTCAAGTCACTTTCTGATGATGGGATCGTAGAGAAATCGAGGGCAACCCTTAAATTTAAAAGGCTTCTATATTGTTTTTTGTGTATTATCTAAAGCTACTCGGATATTTGCATCTAGTAGTCAGCATTTTATGAGCTGATGCTGGAAGGTACAACTCCTCAACGGTTAGGAGTACGGGGATAATTCTTTAAATATAGGCTCCTTGAGGCCGTTTACTGTATTCTTTCAAGTTATACACAGATGAGGCGAGACGTTAAATATTACTTATATATATTTATAATATGAGGTCATGATTTGATGATGGGATCCTAGAGAAATCATGGGTTTCATATTGTTTTTCGTATATTACCTAAAACTACTTGGATATTTGCATTTTAAGTTGCTGAGCTGATGCTGGAAGGTACAAGTCCTCAACGGTTAGAAGTCCGGGGATTATTATTAATAAGTTTCCCATCTCAAGTAACCTTCGTCTCCTCACTCGAGAAACATTCTTGCTCGGTCTACCCATCACTTAAAATCGTAAAATAAAATAATTTTTAACAAAAAAAAAAACCGACTTCAAAAAGTAGGTAAACTAAAAAGCAAAAAATAAATTTACTTCGCACAAAATAATACGTTTTTTCATTTAGTTAAATAGAAATTATTAAATAATCATTTTATAATACTGAAGTCGGTGCCAAGTAAACAATAACTCTGTATAGATAATATCAATCTCTCTAACAACTATTTTCTGACTGAATATTAGTTCTTAATTATCCGATTTACTTGGCACCGACTTCAGAATTATAAAATAATTATTTAATAATTTCTATTTAACTAAATGAAAAAACGTATTATTTTGTGCGAAGTAAATTTATTTTTTGCTTTTTAGTTTACCTACTTTTTGAAGTCGGTTTTTTTTTTTCTCAAATAAAGTCATATTTGTAGGTGATTGTCTTATGTAGTTAGGTGGATTAAATTAATTACTCTAAAAACATAGATAACATAATCAAATAGGGTTAATAAAAAGAAAAGCTTTTGTGCAAAGAGATGTAAAATTATATAAACGTAGGATAAGATAGGACTGGGACTTAGATGTTCAAAATAAGAATTGTAAATTTTTTAATAACGTAATTTTGGTCTAACGCAAAAATTAAACTACCTAGTATTGTTGTGCCTAAGGCGCTAGGCGCAGTACAAAACTATATTAATCTTCTTCTTCGCCGTGTCGATGGCTGAGTCAAATTTTATTTTGACTTACCATTGTGGTGAAAGGATTAGCCAATTCGCTTTGGAGAACTCGTGAATTGCCCATGGTGCGCCGGACGTAGGGATTCGTTGTGAACGTCACTCGAGAAGGCTCCTTTCATGCACCCATATTAATGTATTACCGGAGTAATAAATGCACCGTAAACGAAAAAGTTTGAGCATCCTTGCTATAAAAGCTACCATGCCACAAATTAACAAGCTAAAGAAGAAGAAGAAGAACAAGCTAATAATTAATTTAATATATCAATTTCTTTGAAAATAAAGTCTGATAGACAGTTTGGATACATACTTTCCAACTCCAACTATATACTTCTGATTAAATTTGTTGCGGGTTCCAAGACAATTTTAACTCTCCCTGGGATTGCCCGTGTGTCATGCACGGTGCCTTTCAGTTGGTTAACGCTGTAGATCCTGGCGTCACAGGAGTCACAGTGGTGGGCGTGTGGGTGGTATTATATCCCGTAAATAAAAAAAGACAGTTTGGATATAGTGTATTTTTTTGTACTTACTGCATTATTCTTTTTACGTAAATAAATTATTATTATTTCTCTTTATTTATCTTTAAACTTATTTTATATATTTTTAAATATGATTTATAAAAAATACAAAAAAACATTTAAAAATATAAAAAAAAGTGTCCCACCGACATCAGGTACAGGGACCAAGCTGCCGATGGTTAGGGCTCCAGAGAGAGGAACCTCCTCACGATGCGTGCCGTGTCCAAAAGGACCGCCTTTTGCATCTGGCTCTTGATCCAACCGCCTAACGCGAGCCTCTTAAGATGTTGGTCGAGGCTATTATTATTATTATTATAGCAAACTTCGTCGTAACGATGCAGACACCTGTTGGTATTGCTAATTTCATAAATGGGACTTCGAGCTCATATCAACCGCTGTTAGCCTTTTAGCAATTTTTTCTAATCAAGTCAAAAGTTTATAGTCTATTTTAGACGTCACTTATTTTGTAGCTTTGTACTTTGTTTACGTAAAATAGGAAATTTATCGTCCGCTATCGTTTAAGATCATAGAAATATTAATAACTAGTCAATAGAAATGCTATCGACTATCTTTTAACACTGGGACGCATGTCGCCGTTTTTCAAATACCACTTTTTGTATTCCTGCAAACAAAATTATTCTTTTTGCCGATGACATTAAGACGACAATTCCTCAACTCGCACTTGTGTTCGATTAGACTCATGCGCTTGTATTCCTGCAAACAAAATTATTCTTTTTGCGATGACATTAAGACGACAATTCCTCAACTCGCACTTGTGTTTGACTAGACAGATGCGCGGCGACAAGGTCACGCGTCTTTGACATATTTCTATTGCCTTATTATTAAGATTTCTATGTTTAAGATAGACGATATCGGTGAGTTTATTTTAGATTTAAACTCAATTAATCATTAAAATAATTATGTTTGACTAAATGGTCACGAACAAACTTGCATTTTAGTGTTTTAGATGATTTGTCTATCAAAATAGATACAAACTTAACAATATTAAAGATAAACCCATATAATGTTAGTAAGCCTCGCCTCTTCGCTCTCCACTACACTGGTGTTGTGGATTCGATCCCTACATGGAACAAATCTTTGTGTAATTTGCAAAGATTTGTTCTGAGACTGGGTGTGATTGTGTGAGTGAATGTGTGTATGTGGCCTTGTCATTGGGACCATTGGATAGTGTTATTGCTTCTGGCGTTCTATCTAAAGTAAAAATAAAATATAAAAAAAACAGTGCTCGGGAGTCTACCCTTATATCTTCAAAAAATTGTTGTTGTCTAACTTTGAATCTTGTGCATGACATTGCAAAGGATATTTAGATGTAAATCAAGGTTGTTATCTTATCTTATACATACTGCTACTTTAATATTAGTGCCAAATTAAAAAACCTTTTGTCTTGAATTTTATTCACAGTTCTATAATACGACAAAAACAGATATATTTTTTTAAATTATTGTTTTTAGAACATTGTGTTTGTGGATGGTGATATAAATTGCCTTCGTTATAATTTTTCTTCTTTGCCCAATACACTGCCTAACTACATGACTACATTTTTTCCAAACGATATTGTCAGTATATTTTATTTTTATTTTATTTATTGTGGTACAAGAAACAAACAGTATTATAATTAAGAGCAATTACCAAAACATACATAATTAACACTGTCACCAACAAAGTTTCTAATAATAAAATTACACTCGGCGGCTTAATTAATCGCACAGATAAATAATAAATATTACAATTTTAACAATTTAAGAAAATAATATATATAAATATAATATATAATATTTGTATTTATATTTATATTTATGATGTATATGTTAAGATGACTTAAGATTGGGCAGTGCGAATTAGTTAATCTAGTATTCACTTTGTAAATATTCAAGCTACGCATCTCTTGCTCAAGACAAGCACCTAAGAGATTTGTGTAAATGGAACGTTTAAGCCAAGGAGGCCTAATCAGAAATTTTTAAGAAAACAACACAGTGCAGAAAGAAAGGTTATATATTATCACTTATCAGATAGACTATACATTACTAAATATATAGACTTTAAAATAAACAAAAATACATCTTCATTACACATTTGTTTTGTGTTTTTAATTTTGATTATTATTATTATTTATGTTATTTTTTTCGATGTATGAAGAATTATGGACCTATGTTGTCTTAATAAATAAATAAATTATTAATTATTATTATTATTTATATCTCAGGACTATAATTATGCTATAAGTGATAGTAACTTCTAGGTCTACAAGAAATATACCTTCTCTTTTACTCTCTTATTTGGTGTGCAAGAAAGGAGTCTCCCCGAATGACGTACCTACACAACGATTCTTTTGGTCCGGCGCACCCTGGGCAACTCTTGAGTTCTCCAAAGCGAATTGGCTAATCCTTTCACCACGATGGCAAGTCAGAATAAAGTTTGACTCAGCCATCGACACGACGAAGAAGACTCTCTTATTTGTAAAACATAAGGTACGTCTCTTTCAGGAAAGTTTGATGAGCAATCATAGTGGTAAATTTTACCTTGACTCAATTAATAGTAAATGGGCCTTCGACGCGGATAATAGAATATAATTCAATTCATATAACGCATACAATATGGTCATCATTAGAAAGGTGTTTTTAGATCATGAGTTCATGACATATTTTGTGTCTTGAATTATTGAATTTAACTTGAACTACTTTTCTTTGAATCATGCGGGTGTAATCGGCTAATATAGTTTTGTCATTTGTCAGGCACGGGTTTTAATCCCGTGTGAATGTACTGCGCAAAAGTGTAAAACGCAGAAACTGTTTGTTTTGCGCATAAACATTTTCAATCTAATATAATAAAAAAAAAACTTACCGACTTCTTCCGCAGGAACACTTTTGCTCGCAATAGATCTAACAGCAGTCAATCCAGTATGGCTGAATATATTCAACACTGGAGCGATGTAAAGCCATAGTCTAGTTGGTGCAAACGCAATCATGAAACAGCTAGCTATTCTGCTCGCACCAGCGAGAGCTCCAATAGCGCTATCCTCGACGTTTAGTCTTTTGCTTAGAATCGATATGCAAAAGACCGTACCTAAAAGAAGAAGAGACATTATAATTATAACTTCACGTTTATATTATCCGACTATGATATAGGTGCAAAGAACCCACATTTGGCCAGTTATATTTAGGTTCCATGTAAAAGGAGCCTATTGCCATCTACTTGACACATAACTGGGACCTGTACTGCTACTGAGAATTACCAAACGGGAAAATACCCAGGGATCGAACCCGCGACCTTACGGTGAGCAATCATCTAATATACATTTTATAGCTAGACAAATTAATATAATTTAATTTCCCTAGTTTGTTGACCATAAAATATACTGCGAGATACTGTACTTTTGATAAGCATCCCTTCAACCTATGTCCTTATAATAATTATGTGTATTTTGGGTTGTTTATCTTTTGTGGTAAACATTTAATTAACTTGGATACGTAGTGCGAACAAAAAATATCGATAAACATCCGGTACTCAATAATACCCACATTGTGTTAGTGATTTGTGTAGCTAGTAGCTACTTGTATTTATTTGAGCGCTCTGGCGCAATTTTTGCATTATATTAGGGCGGTGGTAGTTAAAATGTTCAGTATATTAGCTGTTCAAAGTAGCTTATGTACAATCAACGAAAAAATCGTCAAGATCGAGAAAATAATTGCTTTGGCGTAACAGACACTCAAAGACAAACACCCGTATAAAAAGCGTGTAGCATTTAAAAGTATCTTTATATTGTCCTATTTTTGTTTTACAAAATAAATGTATAATACAGCATTCAATTCAGAATATTGAGGAAAACTCGTTGAGTGGTATTTACCTGTACAAATGATTCAACTATATCTACCTACTTCAAAGTTGAGTGGAGCCCTATTTGCACTAGGTCAATGAGACGTTTAGTAACTGACCAGCGCAATTCATACATTATTTAGTAGCAGTAATATATACGGATTACGCATGTTGAGTACAATTACGAAACTTAGTTTTAAACTGAATCTATCGAGACTTTGCTTTACTTAATTACATTTTTTTTGTTTCGCTGTGTAAATCAAAAAAAAAACTACGGTTGTTTTGGTAAAACTTTAAACTAGGTAATGTTTTAGAAACATAGGGACATTTATTGAACCCATAGGTTCTAGAAGTGGTCAGTGTTATTAAAAAATAAATTACGAAAAATTTAAATCCACGTTCTTCGGCCAACTTGTTTTTTTTTCGCAATGGAATTTTTAGGGTTCCGTAGTACCTACAAGGAACCCTTATAGTTTCGCCATGTCCGTCTGTCCGTCTGTCCACGGCATAGCGACGAAACCGTTGGTGCTAGGAAACTGAAATTTTGCATAAACATGTATGTTAACTAAACAAAGAAAGTCGTAGAGTAAAATTTGGAAAAATATTTTTTTTTCAGGTAGCTCCCCTACATGTAAAGTAGGGATGTTTTTTTTTTTTGTCGCCTACCCCATAGTGTGGGGTATTGTTAGATAGGACTTTTAAAAACGTTTAGGGGTTGCTAAGACAGTTTTTTGATTTAGGGATCCGTTTGCGAGATAATTAACGTTAAAGAGCAAATTTTTGTTCGAGTAGGGCGTCCCCCCCCCCTCTAAAAGCTAAACTACTGGATCCTAAAATCTGAAAAAAATTGTGTCGGTAGTACATGTAATGAACTTTAAAGGAAAACTATAGCAGATAAGTTCACTTCATTAGTTCAAGAGGAATAGGGGTCCGAAATGTCAGATGCAGTTACTCAGAATATTTCGTTCAAAATTCTTGAAACATAAATAAACATACATAATACATATATAAAATCACGCCTTTATCCCACGGGGGTAGGCAGAGACGATGGAACGCCATGTGCTTCGCTCCTTACATACTTCTTTCGCTTCCTTAACATTCATACATCTCGTCATACGTGCTAGCTGGTTTCGTGTACTACAAACATTTCCTATCTGAAGGACGCTATTTATCTGGTTACTTTAACTTAATTAGTTCTAGAGTAATTGGGGTCCAAAGTGTAAAATGCAGTTACTTAGAAAATTCGTGCAAATTACAAAAACCTTTGAAAGTAATGACTTGTATGAAGATGTTACTTGTTTAATACAGATAGTAAATCCCTTTTAAGTCGAAATATGTTGTTACGACTAGCTACGGAAGCCTACTGCGCGTGGCCCGACACGCACTTGGCCGGTTTTTTCTTATGAACAAAACACTGTCTAGGTCTAAAACCTATATCCTCAATGAATGCATATTTTCACATCAAGCTCGTATAATAAATTAATATTGGTAGTCAGTTTGTTTGAATTAAGAATTGAATTTCTTAAATTTCTTAAATTCATGAATCCATAGATGGAAGTTAAAAATTGATAATAAAATCATTTTTTTTTTGGTCATTCCAACAAAAGTGCCTACTGATACCAACATCGCAGTTATTATTTTTATCTTATTTACATAATTATGATAGTATCAATAGTCATTCAACTTGAGCTGACCTTTCCGCATTCATCGATAAATGCATTCATTAATTTTTTTATCAGAAAAACCGAGCGCTAAAATAAAATTGTGCGTGGAAATACAAAAAATGTAATACACCAATTAAACATTTGTGAAAGGTATATGAACAAACACAAAGCTACAATACACGATACTTATCTATTTTGTCACAAAACTGAATTAACGAACATGAAATATAATTTATCGACTCTCGGTTTATGAAATGTGTTAAATATAAATAAGGTCAGTCTCCGTAGATATTTTAAGTGTAAAAGATCGCAAAGAATCACCGTGTTGGGTTATTTGGATATTATAAGGCTATCTAGAGATGTTAAATAGACTACCAAAAGGCTAAGTCTACCGATAATTTACCATAATCGACGGTAGTTCTGGTATTTTATGAAGTTTATACTTGGATTTAGTTTTTTATTTCCTGCCGGCGAAATGAATAATTATTTTATAATAAAAAAAAATAAGTTTCAACTAGCAACTTTTATCATTATAAAATTGGTGAGAAACCCACAGTAACACGCAAATTTTAAAAATTTTACAATTCAGTTGAATTTTCAGGTAGGTTGGACAGTATGACGTTGACGTAAATTCCTAATAGGTACCATTTATATCGCACAATGCGAAAAGAATACAAATATTTAATTTGAAGGTCTAAAACCTAAAAAAAGGTTGAATATTCTTTTAAGTATCGGCACCTAGTGCAGTACTGTGCAAAGATCTAAAATTAGTTTTAACATTGCAATTATGTTCTTAACTTTTAATACATCACCTGCATCTTGTACTTGAGACTCGACTCGATAAAAATAATTAATAAACTAATGTGCGTTATCAGATATGATATATCGAACCTTGCGTTGAAGAAATAGAGTTGTTTTTCGAATAACAGGTAATGATTGCGTGTCGAATGCAAGTCTATCAAAACCCACAATCCTTGACCTAGGTTGATAAAGTTGTCAGTGATGCGCACGCGCACGCAACTAGATGCGTGTCTTAATTTTAAAAGATAAATTTAAAAAACTTGTTTTTCATATTCAAATGTGGAAAGGTCACATAGATAATAAATATTTTTGTGCGTATTAATTAAGTGTGCATTTAATTTTGTGCCAATGTGCAATAAATAATGCTAGTATCTGACAATAAACTATATTACTGCGAATTAAGACACTAATAAGGAAATATTCAGCATTATAAACATTTGGAACTATATAACTAAAAATCATGTCATAGTCTATTTCTTTTACCGGAGTAAATACTCCAAGGACCCATCTAAGTAGGTACATAATTATTTAAGGTATAATTATTTAGAGCCAATGGCGTTTCTCATTCGTTCCCTTTTTTTTCTACCGTCTACCTGTTAAAAACTTTATTTGTGTTTTTTTATTAACACAACATTATACAGGTTGTATGCGTGACCACGCCTAGAATCTATGTTTTTAACAAATGCATAACATCATCCACCCCGTATTTACAAACAAAAATTATCAATTAATCTAACATTTTGATTTTACGACTTACGCTCCTGGGTCATTGACTTATAAACTTAGAGCCAAAAATACTAAAACATTTTATTGACTTACCAATGAGTCCCAGGCAGATGTTGATGGTACCATAAACGCTGTATTCAATCTCCGTGAAGCCGAATTTACGTATCACGTACAGATACGCCACTTGAGAGTCTCCTGCGGAAAAAAATATTGTAGCTTAGCAATTTTATAAAAAGATTGAAAATTAACAATAATTAATTAATTAGAGTAGAAAGTGTAAAAAAAAAGATTTTAAGTTATAATAATATTTTTTTTATTATTAACAAATTTTAATATAATGTAATATAAACTAAATTAAGCGTACTAATTAAAGTACGCTTAATTTAGTAATATAACTGGCTTGCTTTCTATGAGAGACAGAGAAACACGCGCACGCCGCACGGCACGGTCGTTACAACTTTTGGTCTTAAATGTTTCGTCTAGCCCCATTTCGCCACGCGCGATAAGGAACTTTGTTCCAAAAATGTTAAAACACAATTACTTTGTGGCAAGTGTGAAGGAAGGAGTTTAATTTTTTATTTTTATGAGAAACAAAAATAATGAAAATGCGAAATTGTGACATTTCGGTTTATTTTATGCTGTATTATGAAATACAAATTATCCTCATGAAAAGATCGGCTATTTTATTGACCAAACGCATACAAAATTACTAAAAAATATTTATGATATTTGAATAATTACTACACATAGTATAAAACATAGTCGCTTTCCACTAAATGTCTGTCTGTCCCTATGTATGCGTGGATCTTTATAACTGCGCAACGGCTTTTGATTCGTTTTTAGGGTTCCGTAGTACCTACAAGGAACCCTTATAGTTTCGCCATGTCCGTCTGTCCGTCCGTCTGTCCGAGGCATAGCGACGAAACCGTATGTATGTTAACTATACAAAGAAAGTCGTAGAATAAAATTTGGCAAAATATTTTTTTTCGGGTAGCTCACCTACATGTAAAGTAGGGATATTTTTTTTTTTTTGTCGCCTACCCCATAGTGTGGGGTATTGGTAGATAGGACTTTTAAAAACGTTTAGGAGTTGCTAAGACAGTTTTTTGATTTAGAGATCCGTTTGCGAGATAATTAACTTTAAAGAGCAAATTTTTTTTCGAGTTGAGCGTCCCCCCCCCCCTCTAAAAGCTAAACTACTGGATCCCAAAATCTGAAAAAAATTGTGTCGGTAGTACATGTAATGAACTTTAAAGGAAAACTATAGCGGATCAGTTCACTTCATTAGTTCAAGAGGAATAGGGGTCAGAAAATGTCAGATGCAGTTACTCAGAATATTTTGTTCAAAATTCTTGAAACATAAATAAAAATACATAATACATATATAAAATAACGCCTTTATCCTAATAATAATAATATCCTTTATAATGGGGTTGCTAATACAGTTTTTTGATTTAGGGATCCGTTTGCGAGATAATTAACTTTGAAGAGCAAAGTTTTGTACGAGTAGGGCGTCCCACCCCCCTCTAAAAGCTAAACCGATAGCTTAAAAAATCTGAAAAAAATCACGGTGGTAGTATATGTAATAAACTTTTTATGAAAACTATAGCGGTTACTTTAACTTAATTAGTTCTAGAGTAATTGGGGTCCAAAATGTAAAATGCAGTTACTTAGAATAATTCGTGCAAATTACAAAAACCTTTGAAAGTAATGACTTGTATAAAGATGTTACTTATTTAATACAGATAGTAAATCCCTTTTAAGTCAAAATATGTTGTTACGACTAGCTACGGAACCCTACTGCGCGTGGCCCGACACGCACTTGGCCTGTTTTCTTTTTTGCTATCGAAAGAGTGATTCAAGAGGTTTTTTTTATCCTTACTAATTATGTGAAAAAAGTTTGTGAGTATAGATGTATGGATGTTTGTTACTCTTTCACCTAATGTACAAATGAAGCTTATTGCCTGGATTAACATAGGCTACTTTTTATCGACATACCACGCGGGGAGAGCCACGGGTAGAAGCTAGTGTAAAATAATTGCACAATTTAGAACTGCATGGTACCATTAGCGAAGGGTTGCTAGAGTAATGATAAACGAAAAGCCCTTTTTGGGTAATAATAAAAAAATAAAACAACATTTTGTTTAACGAAACAGGTAATTTTTATAGGTTTAAAAAAAAACTTAATCTAGAAATTTTAAGACGTTTTTGGCAGACTATAACAATAATGCAGTACATTTCTTTTACATTTTTAAACATTAAAAAATACTATAATGCTTGTCAGCTTGTGCTTGAAAATTTTCTATTATGATCCTAATATAATATATATCATAATATATAATAATGGTGCTTACTCCTAAAAGCTCTTAATTATAGTTAAGAATAGAGATATTAGTCGCCTTTGCAGAGTCTTTAATTCTTTGACTTCAATTTTTAATAACTGCATTTTATTTCATGATTTTTACAATCTCGGGGTCTAATACCATATTTTAAAATAAAGAGCAGGCCACACCGATTCCTGCACGGCTCGATTCTCGAAACTATTACGGATGTCCTAACTAGGGCGAATAGTATCGAGTACTTTTGCGAACCGATCACGGTAGTCTGTTTTTGCACTCTTTTATTGACCGTAAAACTACTTCACAGCTATTTAATTAGGTAAATGGGTTCTTGATTGCTCAAGTTTTTATCATTTTCATTAGTCAAGTAACTGATGCATTGATTTATCAATTTGAACAATCACAGACCAACAAAGCAGGAACAAAGTCCATAATCGAAATAATTTCGTGCCGAACCGAACTCTATTTCGGCATTCGATTTCACATATCAATTGTTTTGACGGATAAGAATCGGACGTAGTACGCAAGCAGGGTGATTGCGCACTACGTCACGTACTTCTTGCGTCTTGCGTACGGTACAGTAGTAACAGAGTGACTTGAGAAACTGACTGGTCTTGGTCAATATATAGACAACCTCTTAATAAATAGACAAGATCTTTTAATTTTATTGTGTCTTCTGTGGTCAAACAGCTTGTGTTCAATCAGAAATAATTGTAGCTTGTTTTTATATTCAATTATTTTAAGGATTCGTCTTATGTCGAATAAACACCTAACGAACGAATGCCAAAGAACGGTTTTGTTGGTCCTATTTTCATTGACTTAGCGAACGAAACCTTCGATATTACCGCCACAATTTGTATTGCCAGCGTACGCCAAGGAACGAGCCGTCCAAACAAGAACCAAGGCACGCGTTCGTTGGCCTTCGTTTGTCAGGTGTGTACCCGGCATTACTGGCCACTACTATGAATCCCTACAGATTTGCTTTCTACGTCTAAAACAGCCGTCATTTTAATTATGATGTAATTGCCTTTTATCAGTTTGCAATACTAACAAGTTTAGTTTTTTGTCTTGTTTAGTTAATTGCAATAGATTTGAGGCCATCAATTCGAATTAATTATTTCGATTAATATAATCTAATTGGCAACAAGATTATTTATGTAAATAATGTATTATTACAGTTTTTAGCCCAATAAGGCGTTTTTTCATTACAGAGGTAATCATTTTACTACTGGAATAGCCATCTATATAATCTATATAATCTAACATAAGTGGTAGCTACAGCTATCTATATGACAGCTGCACAAGTGGTACATAGGAATGCAAACCACCACGCTGGCCACGTGCAGGTTGGTTATACTTCTTGTAAAGATTATTTTGACATATTCAGCTCGTGGCTTTATAAATCGTTTAATGGTTTATTAGCCTATATGAGAATCACGAGCGCAGCGAGTGATTCAATTCCAGACGAATTAGACTTTTGCCTTATTGGTAGCATAAACAACTATTTACCAATGTTAAATAACTCTAAGCGAGCATTCAAAAAAGTAACAACAAAAAATATTAAATTACAATTTAACATTCATGTTGTGTGTCAAGAATGTATATTATATAAGTGCTGTCATAATGTCATATTACTGGATTAGATGGCCAAGTTTATCAACTTAAATAAATATAAAAGTTGGTCAGTGTGTGACAAATACATGTTTATAGATTCACCGTAAATTTGCAATATAATGTACACGTGTTATTACGCAATGTGCGTATTAATTTCACATTTTAGAAACCTTATATATGCGTTAAGGCTTTATTATACAACCTCCTTGCCTTTTAAGAACGTGAAAGTGAGTACGAGTTTTATTTTTAACGTTTCTTAAATCTTTATTACCTACAATGTATTTTTTAAGCCATGAGTCCTGATTGGTTAGCGTGACATTGAAGTAGTTTTTATTGCTTTTTTATACAACATGACGTATAAAGAGAACAAGGAAAATAAGACAATAACTATTTAAAAGTCACAAAACCTCTGTTTTATATATTTTAATTTTAAAATAGGAATTTAAAAAAAACTGTTCTTGGTTGGCAGTTTAAATTAAAAAAATGTTAGTTTTTTGTCATTTTCTAATGTTATAGAGACGCCCAATGCCAAGAAGATAATAAAAAATTATAATATTTTTAATTATCACTAAGCATGTTAAAATTACTGCCGCAATTATGAATTTAAAATGAGTTTTTATAATGATGTATTAAGCAAACCCAATGTAATCCTGCCATCTCCAACCATCTAGAACTCAATAATATTTTAGAACATATATTTTTGAGATTGAATACATTATACATTCCATAGACATAGCCATGTTAGCCCGTGGCTATCACCACACAGGGAAACTTTCAGCTTTTATAAAATGACGTAAATCTGGCTCCTGGGCTATACTTAGTGACACGTTTCGTCGTATTTAACGTTTTTCTTTTGCATATTCTTTTATTTCTATGCAGTCCCAGATTCTAAAGATATAAGCAAAATAATGCTTCTTTTTACGAATTATTCAATTCATTTACTACCAAGGTGACTGCTTATACATAAGCTAATTTATTATATATTATTGTACATACCTACCATGACGAGTTAAACCCTTTACATCAGCTCATTATGTAATGCTTCTTTGTATAGTTAACATGGTGTTTGTTAATTTTAATAGCCAAGTTGTTCTCATTTAAATGATAAGCAGTACATAAACTGTGTAATTAATAAAGAAGATATCTCCGTTTTGCCAATATCCAATGTATGTCAACCAAAATCGCAAGTAAATAAAACTTGAACTAAAGAATTAAGGTATTTCATTATATGAAAATTAATAGTTAAATTAAAGATTCGACATATAACGGTAATAATCTGGTGAAATGAAAATATAATAAAATTGACAATGCTTATGTGGCTGATTGAAAGAAGTTGTCCCTGAAGGACGTATTATAGGGACCTTATAAGTGTCGTCCTTCAAAAAGGACAAGTACGTAGTACTCGGAACCGCCGAGCATGTACGACGTGATGTAAAATTGTTAGGGAAGCTAAGCTTAAGCTAGAAGAAGAAGATTAACAAAAAGTGACCCTCAAACAACTTATTTTTTTTTTTTTTTTTTTTTTTTTTTTGTCATTAAAAATATTTATTTAAGAAAAAATAATAACATAATAACAAAAAAAAAAGAAATTGATGTTTTTTATTTACATATTGCTTATTGAATATTTACAATACTAATCTAACTATAATTTAATATTTTAAACTAATGAAATAAATACCTAACTATATACACCTAAGAATAATAAAAAATATTAAATAAAACAAAACTCGTAAAAAAATAAAAATAAAATCAGGTGTCAAAAAATACGTCCGCATCGATGTCGACCGCAGGTAACGTGCCCAGAAGGCTGGCAGCATTGCCACGTTGTATGGCAATGCTGATCCTTTGTCCAAAATAGAAGCCAGCCTTATGGTCACGTGAAGAGTCGACTAATCTTTTGGTTATCTCTTTGAAAAGAGAACGAGCGCGAGGACCCCACGGTCCCAGCGTCTCGACCCCAAACGGCTCAAATACATAATTCCCAATTAGATTATTGTATTTGCGCCGCTTAAGAGTCTCCGCTGAAGCAGCAGCAGCGCCAGCACAAGCTGATGTGCTTGGAAGGTGTGATGGCGCGAGGGTGTCGACGCATGTTGCGTCCCACACCAAAGGCCTACCCATCTTCCATGGCAGTAACGACATACCATCTGGTCTCTTGCCATCGTCGCGCGCCAAACCATTGGGTTCAAGTACGGCTGGCACTCCGGCGGTAACAAGAGCACGACGCATTATGTCATTGATGTGGGCGTGTCGCGATAAACGGCCGGCACTTCTACTGCATGAGAGACCGTGGTGTCCTAGGCTTTCAACGGCTTCACCGCAGTGACAGCGATGCGGAGAAACACAGGAAACACCTAAACGCAGACAGGTGGCAAAGCGAAATGTAGCATCGTCCAGCATAGTACCAATGTTGGACGATGGTAATGCGTGAAGCCATAGTCCCGACTCCCATTCCCCCACAGCCAGCAGACGCGCTCGCTCGGCAGTGCTGGAAGCAGAACTAAGCAACTCTTTTCTTACAGCAATACAAAGCGGCGCGTCCCATTGTCTCTGGGAGAAGAGGTTAGTCGGGCGATCAGTGTTCGGACAGGTCGTACGCCAAGCGATCTCGGCCTCGGTCTTACACAGCACTTCCGAATCAACCAGTGTAGGAGCTAGTATTTTCCTGGCTAATTCTTCCGTGCTGTGCACCGAGGACAAGAAAGCTGGTAGACTTACGTCAGAAATTTTACGAACGCCGAGGCCGCCGAAGCGAATTGGTAAGCTCGCCTGCAGCCAAGTACGGTCGTTCAGATCTAAATTAAAAATTTTGCTTAAAGTCTTTTGAATAATTTGGTCCATTCTGCCTAAAAGTGTCGAATGTTTCCAAAAGTGGGTGGATCTCAAAGCGTGTGTAAATTTTGGGACGAAAAGACAGTACCGAATGATAGTAAAAGCTGAATGCATGTTAATTTGGAATAAACGGTCTGATATTTCACTAAAGTGTTGAATTTTTTTGTTAATAAATGAATCAAAACCTTCTTCAAAGATAGGCGACCCAAGGAGGTGAAAAGATTTTTTATCTATAATTTTGATGTTTGGTGCCAAAGAATATAATTTTGGTAAAACAGAAAGCTTATCCACATTTTCATTGAAAAAAATTTCACACTTACTAGAATTTAGATCTAAACCAATAGATTGAAATTTTTTTTTAATAAAGGCCAAATCTTCTAAAATCGTTTCGATATCACCTCCCAGGGTACCGTCATCTAAATACCACATGTTTAATTTAGAATTTATTTGCCGAATTATGGGATTTATTGCCAAGCTAAATACGACAGGTCCGAGAGGGTCACCTTGTTGACAGCCTACGGATGATTCTAAAAGGTTGTCTTTATACAGTAATTTGGATGGATATCTATAACATTGCCAAAGGTATTTGAAAATTTTAGGGGTATTTGATTTTACCTCTGTCAACAAAGTGTCCCTATTCACTGAATTGAAGGCATTCTTTATGTCAACCTTCAAGATGGCCTCACCTTTGCCGGAGCCAAGGTATGTGGACAGGGCATGTATGGCAGCTTCACAGCCCCCTCTAGAGCCGAAACCAAGTTGAAAGGGCTGAAATTTTTGCGACAGCTCTTTTTTGTAAAAAATACAACAAACTTTAGCTGCCATACGCCTGTAAGTACACCCTACGGCAATGGGACGAATGCCACCATCCTTTTTAAGAAGGGCACATAAATTAGCACCATACAGTACGTCAATGATGCATTCGTTCACATTGCCGGAGAGCATAAGATTTACCAAAGCCGTGAGATCCTTCAAAAGGGCATCGCCGGCTTCCCCGGCGCCTGTACTTAACAGGTCTTTGAGGTGCTGTGGAGTAAGGGCGTCGAGTCCACCAGCCGAGCCAGTTTTAAAGGAGCTCACGGCTGCAAACACGTCCTTGGCTGTAACAGACAAGACATCATCATGATCATCTGAAAGATCGGGGAAGGAGAGGCCATTAGGTGGTTTAGGATGCTTGCTCCGCAGACCGTCGAGCGTGTCCGCAGAGCAAGGCGCCACTACATCACTACTAAATAGTAACCTAGAGGCGCCCCTTATATCACCGTCTCTTAATTTAGACTCTACACGTTGAAAAATTTTAGGTTTTTTCCGATTTTGCGATGTATACTCTAAATTTTGGGTCGAAACATAGCAATTCTCTTTAATTTGGGCAGTCAAACTTTTTTGGTTAGTTGAATCTTTCTTAACGTGTAGAATTCTAAAAGGGAAAGTGAGTAATTGCTCCCATGCCGTTTGGGAGTTCTCCCGGACAACAATGCCTATAACAACTTAATTAACACTAAACTGCTTATTTCTTTACTACACAATCATAGCGATGAGTCGTTTATACTCTTTGTCTGATAAAAATGCGGCATAACGAGCTACATTTTTATGAACAAAAAACCTTGATGGAATTGACTGTTCGTATAGCGAGGTCTACCTATCCTTAAATCAACATGTAGTTACGTTTAGTGCACAATTTACAAACTATCCATATTAGACCATTATTTTTACGGATCAGCGCATTCAACACGAGAAACACTTCCGCATCGTATTGTGTTTTTAGTTTTTTTTTTTTATGTTGGATAGCCACGTGTTTGAGCACGATCTCACTTAATGGCAAGTGATGATGCGGTCTACGTTGGAGCACGCTTACCTATGAGATACCAATTTGTACTCTTGCTTTGAAGAGAACCAAATTATTATTGTACTTATACGGAAAAAGATAATTATAATGGCAGATTATAAGCAGGGCTCGGAATTAGGTAGAGTTATTTATGTACTTACACTGATTTCATACAGCGAAAGAATAAAGTGGATATGCCTCAAATCCCGAGATTAATTTTAAAGAGCAGAAAAAAATCGCATGATTTTTTAAATAAAAAGTTATTTACTTTTTTACACAATTTAAACTACTGCACGCGCGATTAAATATTTTAATTCTCACAAAATTTATACAGTTATGTCGGAAGCGAACACTTCAAATCTTACTGGTAATGAATCGGACAAGGAAAATGATTCTGGTGGGCCGTTTGAATAAGCAAAACCTCACGAGTCTAGGCTAGAAGCAAAAGTATTTGCTCGTATTTATAAAAAAGGCGAAATATGCGTATGAGAATTTACTACAGACTTTCAACAATTTGTATTGTGTAAACTAATAAAAAAAATATGTTAATTATCTTTGTTTTATTTGTCTTTCTCTGAGGTTTTTATTATTATTTATTCGTAATATTGTTGGCCACACGGGATTGTCCATTAGAAATCCCGGGAAGGTCCACATTAATATCAACATTTCGATGCAAGTACATAAAAAACTCTACCTAATTCCGAGCCCTGATTATAAGATATGGTATTAAGACTATTTGTCGCTCCTTGTAACATATTGACGTTAAGCAGTTAGGTAAGAAGGCTACTGATCAAGAAGTTAATAAATCATCGAATACATCCTCATATGTATTGGCTGTGATTGGTTATAATTTACTGGTGGTAGAGCTCTTGTGAATGAGCTCGAGGGCGGCAGCACCACCGTCTCACCATTAACCTGCCGCCAAATAGTAGTGCTTCCATTACTGTGTTCCGGTTTGGTGGTGAGAACAGGCCCTGAGATTACTGGCAGATGAGGCATAACACCGAAGTCCTCAGCTGCAGCGACGCATCTTATAATCTGCTATTGTGGATTGTTGATGTCCATGGGCTGTACTCCACTTACCATCAGGTGGACTACATGTTCGTTCGCTGTGGGCGTAGTGTAAAAAAAACCATATTTGGCGCAACCTTTAACAATACATTGTACATTTTGTGAGATATCGTAAGTTAAGCGACAGGAAAGTGATCGAGTCAAGGTATTCCAGTTTACCTGCTCGCCTAGGAGCTAGTTCTTTTAAATAAAACATTAAGTATTTTTTTATTCAATTCTTTAAGTCTAATATTCTGCAATAATAATAATCTGCAGAATGCCTCAAGAGCCGCAAATATGGTCTTCTTGATAGTGGATATATGTTTGTGCCTTTATGATAACTGACTTTCACAAAGACGGCAGCTCCATAGAAACATAATAGCTAATCAATTAATTTACATAAACTACTTAAACATGGTAGCAAATATTAAGAATACACACTAAACACCATTTGGCAAATTGTTTAGCAGAGGCGCATTCAGTTTTTTTTTGGTAACAAGTTTTAGAACTATTTAAGTATTAAATAATAAATTAATAAAATATGTGTGTCCGATTGGCTACTTACCTAGACTAGATAAAACTCATTTTCGACTAAGGTAGCGTTTAATGCGTTTTTCTTTTCTACCGTCGATATTTTTATTTTAATAATATTCTAGGTGGAAAAGCTGCAAATCTTAGCGCACACATTTAACTATGGTCTAACTTTTATCCATTTATAAATATGATGAGGCCTGTTGCGAGCAAGGCACCTACTTAGCAAATTTGTTCCAAATGAATTACGACGACTTAACGTGCTAGCCCAGGTATGGAGGACAATTCGTTATGTAAAGATGGTCGCCCATCCAACGACTGACCGCGGTTAGGATTGCTTAACCTGTAAGAACGATCAATCTACGTAGCTTCAAATTAGTTAGGAACTCCTCCTAAATTTCCAATGGATTAATAAGAAATATTTATTTATTTATTTATTTAAAACTTTATGCACAATTTGTACAGAGGCGGACTTAATGCCAAAGGCATTCTCTACCAGTCAACCAAGGGTGGTGCAGAGCTATAACATGGTAGGTGCACTTGTAAAGATAGTAAAAAAAACAAAACTTACAAATAAAATTAAATAATATAAAACCAATTACTAGAAGAAAAGTACACCTATTGGATTTGATTTCAAAAGTACACCTGATGGATTTAGATGCCTTTAGTACACAAATACACTAATCGCCTCGATTAACATTTATAAGTAGAGGTTAATCGAGGCGATTAATGTATTTGTGTACTAAAGGCATCTAAATCCATCCAATAGTTTTTGATGAAAGGGTAAGAAATATAATCCTTATTAACTTTAGCATTTATTATTATAAGTTTGAATAAATTCCGTCTGATGACGGATGGCGTAGTGCCTCATTACTTGTCACCGTGCTAATGTCACGAGTTAGATTTCAACATAGAACTACGTCCTGTGTGCTGAAATGACAGATACCGTGACAACTGCGTTGTTGTGTGTATATTGTTATTAAATGATTACAATGTTTAATTATGAGGCTAATAAGTATACAAATAAACGATACTAAAAATTTACTTATCAGAAGAGTTTGAATTCTGATATTTAAATTTATAAAGTAAAATTGGCAGCTCAATTTGTTTTGAGAAAATATTCAAAAGTAAACTATCACATTATCGCGAGACATTGTGATATTTTTTTGTCATGCAGCCATAAAGAGAAACTAATATTTACTTACGCTGTTATCATTGTCATATTAATAAAATCAACGAAATAGTTTCTAGTACAATAAACTGTTACTCACCGTAAAGAGGTCCGACCATTAGCAGGTACAATAGTAACACGCAAAATAATTGAGTCCTGCCTCCAAACGCACGAGGCCTTATAGCTACCATCACTGTGTTTCCAACTAGTTCAAACACTTCTCTACACACTTTGTTACGTTTATTGTCAGGGCACCTCTTCGTTTCTTCCGGAGAAACAACGTCTTCAAGTTTAAAAACACCATACAAAAATGACAATAAATATAAACCCAACAACAAAGAAAATACTCCATAATATCCTAATACACGCAGCAATATGCCACTAAGAGCTGTTCCAGTCGGTGTCCCTGCCGTAACGCATATCGTCACGAGCCCCAAGCGGAATGTTCTATTCTCTATCGATGTCCTATCCGCCATAAAACTGAACATTCCCATAAATATAATAATATAACTGCCAGTAAATGCCGCGGGCAACGCTTCAATCAAAGCCGTCGCCGTCAGGGATAATTCCTTGAAAAAATATGTTGCAAACAACAGGCCAATGTTACAAATTATCTCTCCAATAAATGGAAACAAAATACATATTTTTCTCTTTTTGTACTTGTCACTCCAGGCTCCGACAAACAGCACCATAAATGCTGGTATAGCAGTTTGGAGTGGAAACTTCCAAGCGACCACATGAGCTACCAACGATTGGACTGCTTTAACTTCTTCGTCGAGGCCACTAGTATTTCTACTTGCAATACGATCGCAAATGTCATCTCCATACTGCAAATTAACCCTGCAGGCTTTCTCCAAGTGCATATTCTGAACTGCCAGCGATGAAATTGCGGTGCACATCATGTAAGTAAACAAACAAGGCTCAACCGTTGTCTCGTGGAAAAAGTATTTTATATTTTTCAAAACCTTTTTCGATTTCTCCTTCCATGTCGGCTTGTTTGATAGACCGGTGAGACGTATGTTGGATCTGGTTAAATCGTTGACACTGCTCGTAATCATGTTGACTTTGTTTCAAAAAGTGAGAGTCAGTAAAAGTTCTCGTAGTGGTCGTAGCTGAGTCACACACTGCACTGTTCTTTACCGGCACTCGATGCTGACTATACGTTTAATCCGTGGTTATTCGTTGTCGTTTCCTAAAACCTGAGCAGTAAATGTCAGGTTGTAAAATTAAGCGCGATATGAGAGTGCGTCGGCGCATACGAGTCGCTCACATCTCGTCCGATACGATAACACAGGTCTCACTGTCGACGACACCACTTTTAATAAATATGTGGCTCATTTATCTTGCAGTACCTTGGGTAACGCTTCGCCCAACATTGTTCGTCCGATATTGACGTACACGACTGAAGCGCTTAAATAACAATTAGTATAATCATTACAACTGTGTAAGCAGTGGAGTATGGACGTCTTGTTTTTAAAATGAATATTCTGTTTTATTATAACGTAAATATCGCGTCGATAATACGACCGGTTAACGCGTACTGTTCGAGTAATGGGTAGTATAGTACTCATTAAGAAATGTGAGGTCTTATCTACCAACAAATAACGTACACGGTTGCGGGTGTAAGTAATCGTAGTAGGGCACTATTAGTAGAGGTTGTTAACCTTTTTTATGATTCAATAACCATCTCGCGTTGTCAGATCACTTTAAGCTGGCGTTTAGACATATTACGTTAGAAATCTCCGTAACTATTGCTCATCAGTGGCCCGACGCATTACAATAATTTAGTCATACCAACTGATGGGATTTCTCTCATTATAGTCCCCGTATTTTATGATTATACTGTCACATATATCTTAAATTAATTGACAGTTATGGTGATAGCAAAAAATATAACCATACATCAAAATTAATTTCCCTTTTGAAGCAAGATTGTGATGAAATGGATCTTGAATGATTATGCAAGTAAGTACAGGACTTTCATAAACATGGTATTTATTTACAGATATCACTTTCGATGATCAAAAACAAGTTATTGTAAAATACTTTATTTACGTTATCTTGGCTCCGTGTGATACATTTAATTAGGGATTCGGAGCCTCCTCCTAACGGTATTTATTACGTCCATGCTATTGAAGCTCATTTTCTTATTGTGTATTGTCTCAAATAAAAATATTCAAATTAAAATGCTTAACCTTTTATGCTTATGGGTGCAGGTTCGAATCCTGCTGGATACTTAATTCTTCAACTTTAATATTATATAAAATACAATAATATTACAAGAAATTTATATACCTCAGAAGACACTAAACTTCTTGGGATAATCGAAGCCGTGCGTTTTGATAGCAAATTGCCTAAAGCTACGAAGTTTATCGAAATCAGAGATCCTAAAACAGAGTTGTTGCGGCTTCGTCTTGAGATAGCAGGATTTCTTGGGTTTGAATTAAACAGCTGGCTTTTGGTACATTAGCAGATATATTTCTAGTATATTACAGGATGATGATGCGTATATGAACGAGTAGCGATAGAGAAAGAATAGAGTGATTAGCACAATTTTGACATTAATTTGAATTTTACTTTAACTGACATATTATAATAGACTGACAAATTGACATAGACTGACAAGGGTGACATTAAGTTTAGATAAACTACGGTTACTATTAAGCGACGCATTTTTTTTTTATAAGTTTATATTCGTCAGCGAATGATTCCGACTGAGCAAACCTAGCTAAAACTAACTCAGATTCCCTCAATTCGTTCACCGTGAGCTCGCCATACTGACGTTTTATTTTATTATTGCGCGAGTTATGTACAAAACGTAGCACGTATGCGAATGCGCGTCTCATACGGTCGAATTGGGAGAACCGAGAGAATGGAAAAATAATATTATTATTATGTTGCGTAACTAATGAGTGAACGGCCGCGGACTTAATTTCAGGAAGATCGTGCGATATTTCCAAACCCGATTCTGAAATCAAACCCGCGCAGTCACCTGTGAACTCGCGAAGGAACGGCGGCCCTTCCCACCATAAGGTGGAGGACGCAAGGTCGGATAAATGTACTCCGCGTGATACCAAGTCGGCTGGGTTTTCTATACCCTTAACATGACGCCATGGTAAATCTTTTGTAAGCTCATGAATCTCGGCCACCCTATTTTGAACAAAGGTTTTTAAACGATTTGGCACCATACGTAGCCATCCTAGAACGATCGTTGAGTCTGTCCAAAATATGACATTATCAAAGCGACAAGTAAGCGATTCTCTTAATTTTGTGTATAACCTAGCGGCTACTAGGGCTCCCATAAGCTCGAGTTTAGGTATGCTAAGAGGTTTTAATGGCGCGGTCTTTCCCTTGGCTGCGAGGAGTCTTACTGTCACGGTTTCATTAGCGCTGACAGATCGAATGTAAGCGCATCCTCCATACGCAGTTTGTGACGCGTCGCTAAAAACATGTAATTCAACAAGCGTTGACTCGATAGCTATAACGTGTCGCGGCACCCTGATACTTCCGAGCGCAGATAAGCCAGTAACAAACCGGTTCCAAAGAACTACTACGTCGCTAGATAGTTCACTATCCCAATCGATTTTGATAAGCCATAGCCTTTGCAATAATACTTTAGCGATTATGATGCATGGACTTAATAAACCGAAAGGATCGAATATTTGAGACACGTGAGATAGTATTGTGCGCTTTGTTATTTTCGCGTCAGATTTAAATTGCGTTTTATACGTAAATTCATCGGTTGCGTAATTCCAATGAATACCTAACGTTTTGCATTGATTATTTTCGTCTAAATTTAATTGTTTCTCATCGGACAGCATTTCCGTAGATGATAAATCGCATTTAAAATTGAAAATCCATTTTCGAAGGGGAAAGCAACCTGATTTTAAGACATTAAAAGTGTTTTCGCATAATTTTATTAATTGCATCTTATCGTCAGATCCCGTATTCATATCATCTACGAAAAAGTCGTCCGCGATTACACGTTTGACGTCAGGATCCGAACACTGGATTCCCAGTTCCTTTAGACATCGCAGCGCGAGGAATGGTGCAGCCGCAGTTCCGTAAACAACGGTATTTAAGCGGTATATACCTAAAGGTTGCGTCGGATCATCACGCCAGAGAATAAGCTGCAGGTTTCTTTGGTCTTCGGCGACTAAAACCTGCCGGTACATTTTCTCGATGTCGGCGCATGCTATGTACCTATGTTGCCGCATTCGTAGGAGAATACCTAACAGATCACCTTGAATAGCAGGACCGACGCGTTGGAGATCATTAAGCGATTGACCTGAATTTGAGTGAAAACTCGCATCAAATACAACACGTTTGTCACGTAGCTTGGTTGTAGTACTGTGTTTGCGATAAATTCCATGATGAGGCATGAAATAATTTCGAGTCCCGCAAGTATCGATACGCGACATGTGACCCAAATCTTCATATTCATGAATAAACTCGTTATACATTTTTTTATAATCAGGCATACGTTGTAGCCGTCTTTCTAAAGCGAAAAAGCGGTTCTGGGCTTGATTAAATGTATCGCCCAAGTTATCTGGTGAGGATTTGAATGGAATGTTGACGATAAATCTTCCATCACTATTGCGTTTAAATGTATTAACGAAATGATTTTCGCATTCCTTCTCCTCCTCTGTGCGCGTATCAGATAACTTGGGTAACTCTTCAAGTTCCCGGAACCTCCGCACTTGTTCTTCTATTGCGTGTGTGAAGTTACACTGGATATGGCGAGTACTGCGCGTATTGATATGTACGGGACCTGAAATTATCCAGCCTAAGTGCGTGTTTTGTACAAACGGCCCATTCGGTAATCGTATTTTACCGTCGCTTAATAAATCCCAGAACTTATCAGCACCGATTAAAATGTCAATACGTTGAGATTCATTAAAGTATGGATCCGCTAATTGAATGTGTGCCGGCAGTCTAAACTGCGCGTGTTGTTTAGGTATAACCGGCATCGTTGAAGTTATTTGCGGTAGAACGAAACATTGCATACACATAGTGAAGTCGTTGGTTCGCGATTTTATTTCAATATCACAGATTTGCGTAGACTGTGTTATTGAATTACCAACGCCGTGTATTTCCCTAGTGGACTGTATTGTTGGACATTGTATTGAGTCGCATAGCGTTTGTGTAACGATGCATCTTTCGCTTCCCGAGTCTAAAAGAGCACGCGCCAAGTGATAATCGTTTTTACTATCTTTTACTTCCACTAAAGCCGTCGATAATAAAACGGGTTGCATACACGGATGCTGAGCATCTAATAATATGTCCACGTTAGAGTGTGTGTGTCCATCATCAGTACCTGCGCGGGGTAAGTGCGACGCGAGGGACGCTTGCATTACCGCGACCGGTTTGCTATCGCCCGGCGCGGTTGCCAGTGCAGACGTTCCGCTCCCATGCAAAGCTACATTATCCGTGTGAATTAACGAATTATGTTTTTTATCACATTTACGACACGGGCCGAACTTACAATGCGAAACAGTATGACCGGGACGCAAACAGTTCTCACACAAGTTGTTATCCTTAATGCATTTTATTCGGGACTCAATCGTGTGGTTTAGAAACGTTTGGCATGCATAAAGTGGATGATTATCTTTACAAAGTAAACAAGATCTTTTACTCTGAGGCGCGCGCGGCTTGTTATTAGAAACATTGCAGTGAACCTTACTACTAACGGTGTGCGTAATTGTGTTCGGTTTACCGTGGTTAATGTAGTTCGTTTTAGTGCTAGTATGTGACACTTGCAGTGTTTCCAGCATGTCTGCCCTATCTTTTAGGAACGAAAGCACTGTTTCGACCTTCATACGTGACTTGGAATCACCAGATATTGTTGACGAGTTCGATTTAAATTGTTCCCATGCGCGTTCTGTGGTTTTATCGAGTTTTGTAACAATGATATAAATAATAAGTGTATCCCAACTATCAACGGGCTCACCTAGGATTTTTAGTGCTCGTAAATTCTTCATAATGGTATCAATTAAATTACGTAGTAAGTCTGGCGATTCTTTTGTCAATGTTTGAATATTGAACAGTGCTCGAATATGATTTTGAATTAGAAGTCGGCTATTATTATATCGATTTAATAGTAGGTCCCACGCAACAGTGTAGTTGCTTTCAGAAAATTCCAAAGAATCAATGACTAGGGCTGCGCTTCCTTTTAGTGACGATTTTAAATAATGGAACTTTTGTATACTGCTGATTTGAACGGAGTTATGTACTAACGACAGAAAGGTATCCCTGAACTCTAACCAATGCTCACTTGAACCGTCAAAGGTAGGTACGGATATAGTAGGTAACTTTACTGAGCCGTTATTACATTTATTTGAACACGTAGGTACCTCTTTAGTGCTTAACATACATTCTACTTGAGCCAGGGTGCTGTAGTAGCTATCCTCAAACAAATCGCGTTGTTGTAATTGACTTTCTAAATCAGATTCTGAGACACATTCCTCTAATTTTGTTTGAAGATCGCTAAATTCAGCAAACAGGCTAGCAGCTCCTTGCATTCTTAATTTAAGATCTGCTCGCGTTTGAGCTGACAATATCGACGCCCCCACCGAATACTATGGTAAAGTCACTTTACTGTAAAAAAATGTTATTGCATATTTGAATACTACAGACTTAGTTACATCTGATAGATTTTTTTCATAATTTTTTCGTTGTGTTTAGCAAAGTTATTAAGAAAAAATGTTTTATTCGGCGGAAGGCACACACAATTTATGTACACGAATAAACATATAATACCTCATTACCAATTACCGCCTACCTCTATTATCCGGTAATATGCGATAACAATAATATTCTGGTAAATATACTACGAAATGAATTCGGCAACAGCGTTTTACCATTTTATTCGTGGGTAATTTTAATTTGATATATTTTGTAAAACGGCACACAATATTTAAATTTCAGTTTTTAATATCGTAAGCGTTCTTTAAAAGAAAGTTATCAGAAACATTTACATTATAAAGAAAGGGTACGTGAAATAAAAAATACAAAATAATAAAATTTCGATATTAGTAATTCTACTGTTGCTACATTTGTCTTTTTTTTATGCTGAATAAGCACTTGTTTGACCACGATCTCACCTCACCTGATGGTAAGTGATGATGAGGAGCACGCTAACCTATGAGATATCTATTAACTCTTGCTTCAAAGAGATCCAAGTTGTCAGTCATCCACAGACTCAGGCAAGGCATTAAATTCCTTGGCAGTTCGCATAAGAATTGTAGAGGCGAAAGTCTTTGTGCGTATTAGTGGAAGGATGTGGAGCGATGCTTCAGTGCCGTTTATCTTGTAGTCCGATGGTGAAACGGGGATGGAGGGATAAGGTTGTGTAGTTTCTCGGCACACTCTCTGAAATGTATCCTATAAAAAACTGATAGGCTGGCAACCTAGCGACGGTGCTCCAGAATTTGTAGTCGAGTATCCGTCAGATCGATATCGCAAATGATTCTCTTGACACTCCTCTCGACTGACTCGAGCGCCTCAAGCTGGTATTTGGCTGAACCATCTTACAGATGAGAACTGTACTCTACACACGACCGGACCTACGCTTGATAGAGGTCAAGCAACTGCCCCGGTGTAAAATACTGTCTCACCTTCTTGAAGATGCCCAGCTTTTTGGCGGCTAGTCGAGCTTCCGACTCAATGTGGGAGCTGAAATTAAGTTTCAAAGTTAACGAGATACCGAGGAGCTCAAGACGATCGGTTATTGGAAGGGATACATTTCAGAAAGTAGGAGTCAGGATGAATGGAACGCCTGAGTCTTACTAGCATTGAACGTTAATAAGTTGGCTATACCCCAAATAAAGACTCCCTTAGAGACACGTTCATATGTTTGACCATTGCCTCTCTGAGCGACTGTATAATTTATACACCATTAGCTCGTGAGTTGGGTATATAGCTTGCAACAACCGCTGTGTCAAACGTACCTGGAATCAGTAGGTAGTTTATGTGAAGCAGGACAAGCGTTGCTGAGAGCACGAACCCCCGAGGGACTCCGGCATTGATTGCCATTTGATTGGACGAGCTGCCATTAACGACAGCCTGAATCGATCAGTCCCTCAAGAAGTCTGATACCCAATCATAGAGACTAGTGGGTAGACCGAAGGACAGTAGCTAACTAAGAAGGGCTTGTCTGACGTATGCATATGTCCGATATAGAAGCCACGCAAACTAGTTGACGAGCCAGTAATATCTAGCCGCGAAGATTCTGCGAATATAGAAGCGAATAAGTTTGCTTTCTCCTCAGCAGTGTGGGCAAGTGACCCATTAAGATTCAGCAGTGGAGGTAGTGAGGTGCGGCAGAAGTTCCATGCAACTGATTTTGCTAGGGACCAAAACGCTTTACTCCCTCTTGGGTGTGTAGCGAGTTTGTACCCAATGCGGCGAATATGGTCAAATCGAGCCTTTCGTAGAGCGTTTTTGCTGGATTTGGTTGCCCTGTTATAGGCTTTCTTATCCGGTATGTCGCTAGCTTTACGGTTTCGAGCATCAGGAAAGCCTCGTGTTTCCGTGCTTCAGCACGCCCACGCTCAGCTCCAAACCAAAGCTGTGCTTTGCTAGATTTGCTTACATCGGAAAAAGGACTAAAATATTCCATACCTTGGCGCAGCACATCTGTTATAGCGTCCGCGCATGCTAAAGGATCACCCAAAGAAAAGCAAATGGGCAACCACGAATTGGATGCAAAGAATGAGCGCATCCCATCCCAGTCTGCTGACTTATATCGCCATAACCACCTTGTGCTTTTCGGGCTAAGGTTGGGTGGAAAACATACCGACACAGACTTCACTAGACAGTTGTCAGAGCTGCCTAAAGGTGACACACAACACTGACACTGCATAGTGATCCGGGTTGGTAGTCAGCAGAAGGTCCAGGCAATTGGCTATTCGACCGTCAACATCTGGAACCCTTAGACCAGCTGAGTGAGATTAAAAGGCAAAGCGAGTTTGCGCATCTCTCTCCCAGCATGGTTAGTGTGCTGGTACGGGAACAGTTACTCCTGGTGGTGGGCATTATAGTTCCCCAGTAACACTAGTTAACGACTAAAATGTGTTTTTATTGTATAATATTATTTTATTATATAATATAATATTATCTTATTATATATTATAATATATTTATTATAAATAAAACCCTACCTCTCCCAACGTTAAACTTTAATTAAAGTTATTCCTAATCATCTTATAATTATTATCAAAATATTTACGTTCATACGATAACATTTTAATTTAACAATTTATGTTTCTTACTTTCTTAAATGTGAATAATATTATTAAGAGATTATACATTCGATATGTGACATTAAAATATGTGAAAGGTTACACGAACAAAATGGTATCATGATGGTGCGATTACTATCCGTTAGTAAAGTATCAGCGAATATTAGTGTATACTTCTATTGCGATATCATCGATAAGAAAAATAATCACACGAATAAAATGGTAAAAGCGTTTTATGGTAAACTGCACGCAGGGACACTATTGGCAATGTACATTTTTGTAAATAACTCTTTAAAGTTTAATATATTTAAATGTTTAAATAACTGGCTAGATAATAAAAAAAATAACCTTTCATTTGATATATAACACAATATCATTGTTTTTTTAATACGCGAAGTATTGAGAAAATAACGTTTTTTATTTTTCCTGTAAAGTTAGCGATTTTCGGTTACCATTTTATTCGGTGGGGGCGTCGATATGTTCTCACTGCTAAGAGAATTAATGTGGGTATTAAATCTAGTTAACCGACTTTTGACAATCGCGCGCTTTTTAACTAGATCGCGGATTGCCTGATTTTTAGCATCATCCTGAGATATATTAATCTTAGGGGATTTAGGCCTAGCTACAGAAGGAATAGCTAGGGGGGCTAAAGAGTCCTTGCCATCAGTGCTCATCTTGGTGGGTAGTGAAAGGTGGAGTACTCACGATTAACAGTGGCAGCTTATGCTTGCTCTGGCACGTTGCTGACGACCACTGGAAAGATGTTACTCGCCGCGTCTCAATCACTGAAATCAGTTTACCACAGAATTAGCACAAGCACTTGGAAAGGATGGGGTAAGATAGATTGGCTGGCCGAACCACTTTGCGTGCGTTTTGGAAGAACGTAGATCTTCTCATGTAGTACAGGGCCTGCTACAGCTGATATTTCAGATGAATCCTCGGTCTCTTGAAGACTGCCTCGGTTGCGCGTAACGGTCGTTAGGTGCTCGAAGTTCTTGCGTCCGGCGTAGATGGATCAAATGTTGCGGCTTCGTCTTGAGATAGCAGGATTTCTTGGTTTAAAATTAAACAGCTGGCTTTTGGCAAATACGCATCATCATCCTGTAATATACAAGAAATATATCTGCAAATGTACCAAAAGCCAGCTGTTTAATTTTAAACCAAGAAATCCTGCTATCTCAAGACGAAGCCGCAACAAGAGTTCATATTCAAACGAGTTCCAGACACAAAAACCGGACCATATCCACATTTGCACACATCTAGTTATCACATTAATCAGTGGTCCAAGATAGTTTGGTTTCTAGGCACCACATTTTTGGCATATATGTGGCTTTCTTCTTATATGTGGCTTAAACTGCATGTCTGAATGGGCAGTAACACCAGATTTTTGCCTTAATTAGCGTCGCAAAAATAAAATTTCGGATTGCTTTTTATTGGTTCGATAAAGCAAAACCACTGTGTTTTATTAGTCGTAGAACTCTTGTGAATGAGCTCACCTTTAACCACCAAAAAGCATATATTTCGGTTTGGTGAAGTGATCAAAGTCCGTTATTACTGGCACATCAATAATAACTTGTCTAGTTCCAGAAATTCATATTTTTATGTCAAAGTCAGAATGTATCTCTACGAAAATTCTGGTCGAGAAGAATGATTGATATATGTATAATAGAGCTTTCGCGAGGTGCATCACCGAGTGTTTATTGTACTTATATGTTCTGATTAGTAAAGAGCTCTTTTTGGGAGAGATTTGGCAGATTAGATTCTAAAATCATTCGTACTTGGGCCATAATGCTATAACCCTCAGACGTAGAGACGCATTTGTAATCTTTAGTGAATTGCAGACGTTTGTGAGCTGTAGTTGCCAGTAATTATCAGCCTCTTAAGCGCTGGACATTCTTGACATTTACACAAAACTGAAGTAGTCATCAACATTGTAACGTAAAAAGACAAATTAAATTGAGATTGCTTGATAACTACATTCTTGATTTTTCGCCCGACTGACCGACTGATTCTTTAATGCTGGTCCTAAACCGCTGGGATAGAAGATGAAATTTTGCATGAAGGTCGCACTAAGAAACTGTTTATCGAAATTTCACCCTGAAGTGGAGAAATTAAAGAGTTATATATATGTCTAGTTGAAGGTATGGACGTCCGTCATTTTTAAGTAAGAAGTACGAAATTTGTTAAAGTTGATTTTGAACAATAATAAATGAAATTCTGTATCGGGGTTTGTCTAAATTGTATCACCAAGAGAATGAATTTATTTACGCAAATATATTAAAAGATGGCGTTTCATCTCACGGGAACGGAGCCTTGTAACGTTTGATGCGGGTATGATCCTGGGGATAAACGAATCCCACGCCGTCGAATCGGGGCATCAGTTAGTAGTCTATCTTAATGTTAAAAGTGGCAAGCCATTTTCAGGAGGTACTTAAGGCAGGTGGACAGCACGCCCGCTTTCATGCGCCGCCGTATAAAATTAGGTCAATTATATGCGAATTCAGTGGCGCTGCAGGCAACTTCTATAGCCATTATACATACATACATAAATATAGGTACGTTCCAATCATTAATCTTATAACGTACATCGTGATGTGGCCCAATTGTCTGCAGCCTTGTAAAGGTCTCGTCGCGTCTGGCTTCATTTGTCACCCGGTACTGCAATAAGACCAGTGTTGCCAGGGTGTTATGTGTGCGCTACACCTGGGTATCTTATTTAGTGTGCTATTTGATAATTATTGAATTTTGTGTCGCTATAAAAATAACGCGTTTTCGGCTAAACTTAATGATCTCATTGTTTAATTTATTCGGCAAGTGTAATTTTTTTATTTTTGTAGAAGAAAATAACCGATGTAAAGTTATACTGACCAAGAAATTGTAGTTGCCATTAAATATCGCGATGTCGCATCCACCACGTTTATTGTATTTTATTATCAGTAGCAACTCGTTTTCTGAAATTTTGCTCTGTAGCTGGCGATAGGTTCATCTATTCTAAATATACATTTTAATAAACCCTACAAGATTTTTTTTTATTAAATGATTTATATTTTGACGCACGTTGATTTATCTTCCTTAGCTTTGTATAATATAAATTATGTAGATTATATTATCAATCATCAATAAAAAAACACTTTTAGCTCTTTGAACAGTAACTTCAATACGGACGCTGAAATAAATCGATGATGATGACCAATAGAATGTGAGAATAGAAAAAATATGCATCATCCAATCAGCAGTCATATTTAAGCGCCTGCCAGTTTACATAGCCTTGTAAGAGCAGTTATTTCGTATAATTTATGTAAAATATTATTATAATGTTTATTAAAATGAATAAATACCTGTAATATTTAAAGCAAATTTTAGCTTTGCTATGCCTTTTTGTATTTATATAATATTGAAGTTGTTTTCGAGTCCGGCAGCATACGAATCCATAGCTGAATTGGCAAAGCACTTGGGGCGTATACCCAGGGGGTGCAGGTTCGAGTCCTGCTGAATTCTTAATTTTTTCAACTTCAATATTATATAAATACAAAAAGGCATAGCAAAGCTAAAATTTGCTTTAAATATTACAAGTATTGATAAAAATGCGTCATCTCTCGACAGTAATGTGTTGATCTTAATTCAAACGTACTGTATGCGATTATGTGAATAAGTAACTTATTACATCGCATAGATGGCGCTAAAACCAAGTAATGGTTCGTCTAGCTTCGGCTGGCACAAAAAGAGTTGAGAAATTTCGAGTCCGGCAGCATACGAATCCATAGCTGAATTGGCAAAGCACTTGGGGCGTATACCCAGGGGGTGCAGGTTCGAGTCCTGCTGGATTCTTAATTTTTTCAATTTCAATATTATATGAATAAATACCTACAAAAGTTTATTCATGTAAACTTTGTTATGATAATATAATACAGTACACCGTTCATTATCTTGTTTATAGAAATGGAAGGCGCAGGTACCTGTGATACAGTGGTTTTCACTAGTACATGTGCCAACGTTACAATCTTTTGTAATATTTGGATTAATGTAATATGTACTTGCTTTGTATTGCTCCATGAATTTTATTGAAATAAATGATTATTATTATAATGTCCACAATCAGTCACAAATGCATTCCTTTGGCGTTCGTACAATATTGGGTAAAATTCTTTCTGGGGTCACGCGACGATGTGAGATGGAGTTGGATGTTCTGTATTTGGCAACACTAAATAAAACAAAACTTTTTCATAAATAAGACCAAGGACGTCTGTATCGAATGGTCACAATTACTGTTCGGTGAAATATTTTTTTATTATATTTTTGGCAGAGTGTTGTGTTGCGATGTCAAAAGTTTTAGGCGATTGCGTCATTTGTTGATTTTGTACTTCTTTACATCTTATTATAAAAAAAATATATACCTAACTATTATTTCCTTTTGATACAGATAATACAAATCCTGGATTAAGTTAGAAATGTTTTGAATATAGGGCTATAATAACTCTTGTAACTGTCTGGGTAGGCACGTGGATATAAAGGTAAACACAATGTTCCGATTGTCATATTAATTATATTCCCACCTTACACAAGTCACAATTGATACAATATAAAAATTAACATGGCGGCGGATAAGCTAGCGAGACGCGGAAGAGATCACGATATTCACGATACGTGTTGAGCGCAGCGCGGGCGGCGGCCGAGAGAGCGACCGAACATGTTTTCTAAATTGAATGCGCTTGCGGCGACGCGAGCGCCACGAACCACGACCGACGAACGTCGAGCCACGAACTATCGTAATCGTTCCCGATAGCACTGCTGGCTTTGGCGCGTATTTTAAACTCCGCGTTACAACCTCCCCCTCTAACCCGAACGAACGTCCTCGCGTTTGGGTTAGCGCTTACGAGGCCTTCCCCTCCGTCTTTTCTCCTGCACCGGAGATTGGATACGACCAACAAAGGGGGTCAAATTAGACGCGTGGTATTTACCTAGCACTGTACCGTCTCTGGGACGCTCAAGGATGTAAGTAGTGGGGCTGACCACAGCCTGGACCTTGTACGGTCCGTCACGGCGAGGTATAAACTTTGACGTCTGCCCCGTGCTTGTGTCATTAGCACCTTGAGTTTTCAACAATACCAGGTCTCCGACCTTATAATCGGGAGCTGGTCGACGATGTTCGTCGGTGTACTTCTTACGTGCCGCTTGGGCACTCTCATAAACGTCGCGCGCATCTAAGAGTACCGACGAGATCCTTTTAAGGAAGTTAGTGATGTCACCTACATAAGTATCGTTCTCGATAATGGTGCGCATGTCCGACATGAGATCTGCTGGCGCGCGCATATCTCGTGCGAAATTCAAATAAGCGGGCGAGTAGCCCGTTCCCAATGTGACTGCCGAGTTCATGGCGAAACGGACCGCAGGTAAGTGGATATCCCAAGTGTTATGATCTTTACCTACCAGAATAGCCAGCTGTGGCTTGAGGTCCCGATTCTTACGCTCCACCGGGTTTGCCTCGGGATGATAAAATGAGGTAAGTGATTGCTTTATGCCCATCGCGTGACAGGTTTGCTGCATCACCTCACTTATGAACTGCACACCATTGTCACTGACCAAGCGCCTGGGGACTCCAAACCGTAAGTATACCTCTGATATAAGTACCTTTGCGCATTCCTCACTGGTAGCAGAAGTAAGGGCAAACAGCTCAACCCAGCGCGTGCAGGTGTCCTCGACTATCAGGATCCATTTGTGTCCTTTTGCAGTTACAGGCAGAGGACCGAATAGGTCCACAGCTAATACCTCAAACCTGCGAGCAGAAGCGGGCATCTGCAACAATCCAGCTGGTTTTCTAGTGTCCGCCTTGTAACGCTGACAAGGTACACAATTTTTAACGTATTGCGTAACGTAAGAACGCATTCCCGGCCAGTAGTACTTACCAACTAAGCGTTGCAGCGTGCGTTCTGCGCCCATGTGACCAGCAGTGGGTGCGTCATGGAACTCGGCCAGTACTTTGGCGCGTTCTTGTTCTGGAACCACCAGACTAGCGTCGTCGTGTTCCTCGTTCTCAGGACAATATCTGTATAACACACCTTCAGAAAGTACATACCCCTTGTTTGCCCATACCCTCCCCCTAGAGGGTTCGTCTGATTCCAGGGCCTCGACGATTTTGCTAACCTCGGGGTCCTTCAGCTGATTCTCGCGCAGGTCCTTCAGACTGCGAGAGGGCATATTGGCCGTAGCGCAGCAAAGCTCGCAATCGCTATCTCCGGCGCATGCTGGACGCGACAGGGTGTCCGCTATAACATTGGCCTTACCTGGGGTGTATTCTATTTTTAGGTTATATTCCTGAAGGCTCAGGGCCCACCTTGCTAGGCGACCGCTTGGAGACTTCATACTCATTAGCCACCTAAGCGGCTGATGGTCCGACTTAAGAGCGACCGAACATGTTTTCTAAATTGAATGCGCTTGCGGCGACGCGAGCGCCACGAACCACGACCGACGAACGTCGAGCCACGAACTATCGTAATCGTTCCCGATAGCACTGCTGGCTTTGGCGCGTATTTTAAACTCCGCGTTACACTCTTCAATTGATTTACTAATATTTGTCATAATTTAAGATACATTAATTCCATGTGGCATAGTTGTATTTGCTATTATTTTATTAGGAACAAAGCATCAGTTGGCATGGTCATGACATTAATTAATTCGTCATAATCATAATGTGTGTTACACAATGTGTCATACAAATAAATTTAGTTGCCATATTGTTTATTTTCAATAATGTCGTTTTACCATACAACTATGCTTCTTCAGGTCAAGCGCCTGCAGTTTTGATGTTATGATCATGTGGATAAGCATGCAGCATTCAGGCATAGCAGGCGTGCAGCATGCATGAAGCATGCATTCTTTATGCTGCAGGCCTTCGTGCATGCAGCAAATGATTTAATGGAAAACGAGAGAAAAAAAACCCTTACATGCAGAAATCAACATAATATTACTTACCCCTAATTAATATTTTATAAGATTATAAAGACGCATCAATAAGCTGGAGGGAGGAATGACCGCTGTCTCACTCTTTACCTATGTCATGTTCCTGACATACTTATGAACAGAATGCGTAATGGGGTTCCATTATCGGGTATGAACCCTAAAACGGCACAATTGTTATTTATAAACTTATTAAAAAACATATTTTTAATAAGTTTTGAAACTCCTGTTGTAACTACCTTAATTTTCATAGAGCTACATTACCTTAGAGCTAGTAGGTATCTAGAAATAGATCCTATTAATCGTCCCTATTCTCCAAAACGCCTTATAATAGTGTTTTAGCAATGTCTTTATTATCCGAACCAGTATTGCAGTAAAAAACCAGAACGCTGATATTCATGCGCGGAGTTGCTTTTTTACATAAACATAGCAAGAAAGCTAAGCAGCTTTGGTGGTTACACAGCATTCTAGTTTTTACCGGTAAACACCTATGTAGTAATTTAGACGATAAGGACATTGCTCAAATATTTACATTTAAGGCTTCTAAAAGAGTAATTATTATATTCAGATCCGTGAACTCTTACTAGATTTAGGAACGACATCTTTATAGGCAACAATGAGGGTAGCGTTGTTGATTTAGTATACTAAATTTTATGCTTTATTTAACTGGTTTTTTTCTGGCTCAGTGAAGAAAAATAAAATAAAAATATAATTTCTGCTTTCATTTCCAACTTGCTTTCCGCTTCCGGTTACATTCGAATGAGTTTGAAAGCCCATTTCCCGTTTGTTGCCGTCATGAATATTATTATGTCATTGTCAGTTATTTTTTTTTATAAGTGGTTCGTATGCGCCTCTCACCGCGAGGTCTCGGGTTCTATTCACGGGTTGTTCCGTCAGGAAATTCACAATTGCAGCACTGGAATTGTGCCCGTTTAATGGCGAAAGGCTCATCCCCTATCCCATCGGGCTTAAACATAACAGGTGAACTGTGGGTGTTTTACATAACATCTCTGCCAAACCCTTCTGGTCAATGTAGCCGTCATTGATAATTTCCTAAATCCTTACGAAATAATCTCAAATAACATTTTTCCTCGACCCGGACATCGCGTTGACAGGTCGCATAATCTATGCTAACCACTAGACTAACCACGCAGTGAATAAAAATGATATGGTAAACTACTTAATTATATTGTTAGATATATCACACATTCGTCAATAGTCATTCATCCTATTCCATAGCCTCAATTATACAGTAATGATTTATATCAAAGTTTTAGGGACAGTTTCAAAGGTTCCGGATAGATTCGAAATTTCTGAACAATAAAATATATCCTAACACTTGAAAAAATAACACAGCTGTCGCTTCTATCTCTTTTTAGGGTTCCGTAGTACCTACAAGGAACCCTTATAGTTTCGCCATGTCCGTCTGTCCGTCCGTCTGTCCAAGGCATAGCGACGAAACCGTTGGTGCTAGAAAACTGAAATTTTGCATAAACATGTATGTTAACTATACAAAGAAAGTCGTGGAATAAAATTTGGAAAAATATTTTTTTTTCGGGTAGCTCCCCTACAAGTAAAGTAGGGATGTTTATTTTTTTGTCGCCTACCCCATAGTGTGGGGTATTGTTAGATAGGACTTTTAAAAACGTTTAGGGATTGCTAAGACAGTTTTTTGATTTAGAGATCCGTTTGCGAGATAATTAACTTTAAAGAGCAAATTTTTGTTCGAGTAGAGCGTCCCCCCCCCCTCTAAAAGCTAAACTACTGGATCCCAAAATCTGAAAAAAATTGTGTCGGTAGTACATGTAATGAACTTTAAAGGAAAACTATAGCGGATAAGTTCACTTCATTAGTTCAAGAGGAATAGGGGTCCGAAATGTCAGATTCCCACCCCCCTCTAAAAGCTAAACCGATAGCTTAAAAAATCTGAAAAAAATCACGGTGGTAGTATACAGGGTGTATTTTTGAAACGGGGCAGTAAGGGCAAGTACCTTAACCGTTGCAGTTACAGCAAAACGTTCTTAAAAGACCTTCCCTAACTTTTTGGGACATTTTGAACTGCATTCACAGATTTTGTAAAAAACTTACAGTTAGCAAAAAAAATGCAAAAAGTTCAATTTTTTTTTTTATGCCAATCGATTCTATTTCATGTGGGGATCAAAAAACTCTATGGGACCATTTTAGCTTTCAGTACTAGAAAAGACAGAAATCGCCAAAAACGTTTCCCATACATTTCGGCAACAGAAACGAATTTCTACGATGGTCTAACTTTTTGTTATGGCCTGGAAGTGGGTAGAATTGACTGTAAAGTAAATAAAAATAATTTTTACCCTCAAATTTCGAATTTGATTCGAAAATCTGTGTGTTATACTTAGTTTCAGCTGAGAAACTTCGTATGAGTTATTAATTAAGAATTTTCGCTAATATGTCTTCTAATCGTGAAAAAATTGACTTATTAGAAGCGTATTTTGAAAGAACCCTGCAATTCCAGGTTTTTCAAAAGATTTGTAATAACCTTTCTTGTTGGCACATGCCGCAACGGATACTTATTGCGGTACCACACTAATGCAGCTCCCGCATTTCGATTATTGACAAAATACGCTTCTAATAAGTCAATTTTTTCACGATTAGAAGACATTTTAGCGAAAATCCTTAATTAATAACTCATACGAAGTTTCTCAGCTGAAACTAAGTATAACACACAGATTTTCGAATCAAATTCGAAATTTGAGGGTAAAAATTCTTTTTATTTACTTTACAGTCAAATCTACCCACTTCCAGGCCATAACAAAAAGTTAGACCATCGTAGAAATTCGTTTCTGTTGCCGAAATGTATGGGAAACGTTTTTGGCGATTTCTGTCTTTTCTAGTACTGAAAGCTAAAATGGTCCCGTAGAGTTTTTTGATCCCCACATGAAATTGAATCGATTGGCATAAAAAAAAAAATTTTGAACTTTTTACATTTTTTTTGCTAACTGTAAGTTTTTTACAAAATCTGTGAATGCAGTTCAAAATGTCCCAAAAAGTTAGGGAAGGTCTTTTAAGAACGTTTTGCTGTAACTGCAACGGTTAAGGTACTTGCCCTTACTGCCCCGTTTCAAAAATACACCCTGTATGTAATAAACTTTTCATAAAAATTATAGCGGTTACTTTAACTTAATTAGTTCTAGAGTAATTGGGGTCCAAAGTGTAAAATGCAGTTACTTAGAATAATTCGTGCAAATTACAAAAACCTTTGAATGTAATGACTTGTATGAAGATGTTACTTGTTTAATACAGATAGTAAATCCCTTTTAAGTCGAAATATATTGTTACGACTAGCTACGGAACCCTACTGCGCGTGGCCCGACACGCACTTGGCCGGTTTTTTTTAATAACGACGGCCTCTCTAGGAATATCTCCTGTGTCGCGGGGGTGTTCACAAACATACATTTCACACACCTAAGTGAGTTATATGCTTATTATGCCAATAAGGTTAATCTAACAACTATGAAATGGCGGTTTACTTTTATTTATATTAATAATTTTGCATTACATTATATTAATCCTATCTAACACGTATTAACTAAATCGCTGTGACGGCATTTTCGTGCGCATATTTCTCTTTTTCCTCTGGGTTTGTGACTATGTCCCTCTGTTGTCTTCTGTATATCAGGTAAAGCGCTCTGAAACAATAAATAAAACATGAAAATTTAAATTAAATAAAATGAAATAATTTATTTTTTCAAATATGGTATGTTCAATACGAAGTTAAATATAAATCTACAGGCTTAAAACAGAACTTTAAATTTCGTGTAACTGAGAGTTTATTGTCAATTTTACACGATTCGGCAATCGAACCCTAGGCCTCATGACCAGAAGTTGTATACGCTAATTACTAGAACAACTTCTCTTGATCAAATTCTGATAAATTTCTAACCTCAGTATATAACGCAGTAACAGTAATTATTGTTACAACGAATGATATAACAGTAAAATTAAATACCAGTCTTTATTAGAAAACCAATACAATTCGTCCATGAAATCGGCCTTTGACCGCATAACCGAATAACGTGACAAAATACAAAAGTGCATAATATACAGGGTGGCTGCGACATTGCGACATTTTTTTATTAAAACCAAAGTTGCCTTACATGGCCATTATTAATGTCCATCGGTAATTTACATTTTCTGAACGAATTGAAAGTTGCGATCATCTACTTTTTTATGTTGAATGGTGTAAATGAACGCTGCTCTTGAAATCTGTGATTTAAATTTTGCTCTGTGGCATACAATCTACCCCTTTATATAATCCAGTATACTGTGATCTAAAAACCTCCACTCAAGGTGTATTCTCAATCGAGTTCTAAATAAACTAATTAAAATATACTCCAATGAACATAATATTCCTCCATGGTGTTATACTAAAATCACCAAATGAGTATTTATTCATCATAAATATGGTCATTTTTTTGAGTTAAAACCGTTTATTTGTACAGTATAAAATTGATATTCTCTGGATAATATTGTTGAATATTGCGTACCTAGCTAACCACGTCAAACACGTTACGTCAAAAACTAAGGTCGTGTATATTTTATTTTTAGGATGAGAAATGGCATTGCATCAGTTGGTCAACTAAACAGTAAACAACCTGTACAGTACCCATATTGTCAATCAAGTTGTAAACCACAACATAACTAAATTCCGTCATGTATTCAACTTAATACAAGGTCACTACCTTGACATTATATAAACTTTTTTAATAGTTAATGAGTTAGTTTTTGTTCACATTTAAAGTGGTATTCCAAAAATATTAAATAGAAGTAATGGTGTGTATTATACAATCTATTAGCAGATGTATTGGAGGAGTACAGCAATGAGATAGCAGTTAGGATAATAACTTTACCTACAAAATTATTAGTATTGTGATCATTAGCTTGGGATTAGTCTATCGCCATCAACTGGGCACAATTTCAACTCCGTGCGGCTATTGTGAATGTTGTGACGTCAGGTTTACAAATAACACTTTGCTCGACCCGGCAATCGAACCCAAGATCTCGCGGTAAGAGTTACGCTAACCACTAGACCATCAAGGCAATGATTATATTATAGCTAAAAACAATATTGTGCTATACATAATCCGTTTTAACTAAACAATCTAAATTAGAAAATCTGTGTACTCGTAACTATGCGTTGTTACGTTATAATAGCAGCCCTGTCTTTAATACGTGTCCCACTGCTGGGCTCGGGCCTGTTCTCATGATGAGAAGGGTTAGGCCATAGTCCAGCACGCTAGTCGAATGCGGATTAGTAGACTTCATACACCCTTGAGCTCTTTTGTTACTTACTAGATTTAAAATGTTTATTCAGTGACGTCATTATTATGTTTATCCCAATAAATATAGCCGGTTCTTCTAACATTTTGTCGTTAAAAAATTTACCCCATAATTATACTTTAAATGAGGTTTTTAACGTCCAGATCATTAAAACCAGAGATACTTACATAAATATAAGGAAGGCTGGAATTGTCATAGACCCGCCCAGAATGTACACAGCTCCTGGGAAAGTCTCCACAGTGTTCGCGAACAATTTGCTGTACAATGGTATGTATATGACGGGAATCAATGTTTCTACGAAGCCGATCAGGGAGCACATTTTACCTGAAAAGTTAGAAAATAATGGTCATTATTATGTTAACTTTGATTTGAGCGATTGAATTAAAAAAATATCTAAAGAAAAATGTCTTTCAAAAGAATGGAGTAACTACATTTTCACCACACCAGCACGAAAAAGATCGTTTGTTTGCGAGAATTCAGTGAGTAAAAACGCTTTTTACTCACTAGTGAGGCAAAGTGATTCAAATTTCGAAACACTAAATCCTTCCAATTAATAGACGCAAAAAAAACAAAACAGCCACCATGTAGGTTGGTAATAAACATTGACATCAATTTTATTTAAAAACTACAAACGATACGTTTTAATTATTTTAAATTATATAAATACACGCTTATTTAGTAGATATTTTCATGGTTTAAAATTCGTGATTAACCATTAAATTAATTAAAATCGGGTAGGTACTTAATATTAGACTCTATAAATAAATGTTACGGAACGAATTTCCGAACGCACGATTTAAAAAAAAAGTCTGTGTCTGTGTTGGTCTGTGTCAGTCATCGCGGGCAACTAGAAATTCTTTTCAGTTTACGTTTAATTGTTTACTGGAACTTTTTAACAAAAAAATAGTGAATCCAGTGATGAAGAATTTTGTGGAACTCCAAAAGAGTTGCGACAACTTGCTTCTAACACAGAAGTTTGCTTTTTTACCAGAAAATTCACGTGAAAAGTACACACATCAACACTGTCTAGGGATATTTTGTATTTCTTAAATTTTTTGATAAACTATAAATATTTTGTTCAGAGAAGTATATATGAAATTAAACCTCAGTTAATGCCCAACTAAATTAAATAAATAAAAAACATTTTAGATCTTCAAATATTTTTAAAAAAATAAAAGAACAAAGAGACTAAAAATTCTGCTAAGTCTACGAATGAAATTAATGAATAAAATGGAAAATTTTATTAAAAAAAACAACTTAAAGTGAGACATTTTAACTCTTAATAATCAGTGTTGCCACCCCTCACGTTAATAAGAGTTTGGCATCGGTTATTCATACTGTAAATTAAGGTGTCGATGTCTTGCTGTGGTATGCGTTCCCAGGTTCGTTGCTTCGTTGGTTCAAGGCTCTGGTCACGTTATCGTGATACTGGGGAAGTGGCGGAACGGCATGCTGGCAGAATTCGTATGACCACCCCTAGAGAAGACCGTTTTCTCCAAAATACCGCCAGGAGAGAACCTACTCTGACGGCCATGGAAATGGTACAGAGGCTCCAACAGGAGCATCAGCTGTTGGTTAGCGACCAAACTGTCAGAAGAAGGCTACATGAGGCTAATCTTCATTCTCGCAGGCCAATTCGTGTTCCTGCTTTGCGATGAGGCAATCGCGGAAGGCGACTATTGTGGGCCCAAGAACACGTGTTATGGGATAATGAACAATGGTCGACAGTGCTCTTTACGGATGAGTCTCGGTTTGGATTTCATCCAGATTCGCGAAGAACACGAGTTTGGAGAGTTCCAGGCAGGGAAAGCCGGCTCCAGCATCCACAAGAGGTTCATTCGTACCAAGCAGGAACAATCATGGTATGGGCAGGAATTCGTAAAGGCGCGCGAACCGACCTCGTTTTTGTAAGAGGCAACATGAATGCTCAGAAATACTGTGATGAGGTGGTGGAACCTGTTATTATTCCGCATAGGGTGCAAATCGGCCAGCAATTCGTACTCATGCATGATAATGCTCGTCCACACACTGCGAGGCTGGTATCAGCCGCACTTCAAGACAACGACGTCACGGTAATGAGATGGCCTGCGCAGTCGCCCGATATGAATCCCATCGAACATGCCTGGGACATGTTGCAGCGAAGGGCTATGCACGCCCTCCCTCCAAATCTGGCCACAGTAGAGCAACTTTTCTTGCACCTGCAACGAACCTGGGAACGCATACCACAGCAAGACATCGACACCTTAATTTACAGTATGAATAACCGATGCCAAACTCTTATTAACGTGAGGGGTGGCAACACTGATTATTAAGAGTTAAAATGTCTCACTTTAAGTTGTTTTTTTTAATAAAATTATCCATTTTATTCATTAATTTCATTCGTAGACTTAGCAGAATTTTTAGTCTCTTTGTTATTTTTTTTTTTTTTAAATATATGAAGATCTAAAATGTTTTTTATTTATTTAATTAAGTTGAGCATTAACTGAGGTTTAATTCCATATATACTTCTCTGAACAAAATATTTATAGTTTATCAAAAAATTTAAGAAATACAAAATATCCCTAGACAGTGTTGATGTGTGTATTTGAAAGCGTACGACATATATTATTTAATTAGTGGCGACTTTCAAAAGGCCCTAAAACGCATTATGAATCGGTATTACTGTCGTATTTCATGGTATTATTTCAGGTTAAGCAATCGAGTACGAGTTTATTTAAATCTTAATATTTTCTCACTGAGAGAGGTGAAAAGTTTTGTATTGTAACGCGTGAGAAAAATTTAATTTCCAGTTCGTGACCTCTTAAAATCTTTCGCTTGCGAAGTAGTCTTTATTAGAATCACTCGCTATGCTCGTGATTCAATTTGAGACTACTTCGCAAGCTCACGATTTAAAATTGGCACTCACAACAGAAATATAAACTTTTTCTCACTTGTACCATAAATAACTATTATCTACACCCATGCTATAAATCCTCTATAAAAGTTCTTGAAACGGCTTATTGCCAACATTAAAACAGCCAGTGTCATAATAACCATTATAACACCCAAACGGGTGTACTAATGTTGTACAGAAATTCATTATGCAACTCCTTTTTTACTCATCGAACAGCCATATTCTCATGGCATCTTTTTGAATTTGAAAAAAAGAACATGTCATGCACGCGCGTTTCACTACCACAGCGCCGTAATTTAAATAAAAACTTATTCGAATTTTTGAATTGACGTCGTATCCCGCGATTTTTGTTCAATAATAGTATTGAAAAAAAAATATTTTATATTATTACCTATACATAGTTTGTTTGTATTAGATACTCACTAATTAAACTTTCCATGAATTTACATAGAGTTCTTACAACACTGTACAATACCCTATGGTTTCAGAACATTTATAGAGGATTCATATCATGGGTGTAGATAAAGTCTTGTATGCAACTGTTATAATTAGGTATTAAAACACTCATGTGATACTATTATCCACACTCGTGTTTTAATACCCCTCATTATAGAACAGTTGCGTAAATAACTATTATAGACATTATTCTTGCTGCAGTAAGGTGTCTAAGGAATAAGTACGGCTAGATGGCACAACTTTTTGAAAAACATTCAATAAAACTTAATATCGAATATAAGGATAATATTGCAGTCCTGACATCAAAATTTTAGCTTCAAAGGACAATTATTTATTTTTTATTTATTTTAAAACTTCATGTACAATATCGCACATAGGCGGACTTAATGCCATAGGCATTCTCTACCAGTCAACCTTTGGATGATACTGAGAGTGGGGTAGTAGGTGCAAAAAGGAAGTTTTAATTAAAAGATGAATAAAATAATAAAATAATGTTTTATTTGTCAAATTGGAATTTCGGCAACTATTGGCCTATAGCGGCCAGAGACTCAATGTTAAGGGTAGCAGTTGACAGGCAGTGGAGTGTACCGGAGCGCAGAACGTCGGCATATTTTAATCAGATGCAATCGTAATTTATTGCCCATGAAAATATGTTAACATACATCGGGCGTTGACGCCGACGCTTGCTTCCAACCGCAAGCTTTAAGGTTATGTTGTTGAGGCGCTACTATTTGCCAAGAATCTTGGTTTTTGGAGCAATGAATTTCACACGGACGAAGTTACGTATTATATTTTCCGAAATGTTTGTTCACAGAATAATTATTTTTGCTTATTGTGCCCTATAAGAATTTTTTTTAAAACCTAAAAGTTGAAAATAATACACAATAATAAACATAAAATGACATGAACAAAATAAATTGTATTAATTTATAATGACTTCGGTATGTCTTGGCGTAGCATGAGGTAGATAATTGAATACGATGAAATTACATTACGCACTCTCAACCAAGACATTATTACAAATTAATTGAGTTACGTTCGCTTTGATGAAACAATTTTGCGAGAAACCGACCTGTCTTGCGGTTTTTACTGAGATTGAAAGCTTTTTGTTAAAGTTAATATATTTGGCGTCACACTATTATTTTTAAACTTTAAGCTATAAAAAAACGGATATTACTAATTTATATACAAAAGTTTGTAATAAAAGTAGCTTAAATGAATTTAAGGACAGATATACTACTTTTTTCTTCTCGATTCTATCAAAAATAAACGTTTATAACACATACACAACATACATAAACATTAATTTCAAATTAGTTTGAAACTGATTTTTAATACAAACGAAATCAAGGGAAAATTTATTATTTTTGACCTCAATCATTCTTTTTTAAATTACTAGGAAGATATATAAAAATTTTATAAACCAGTTATCGAACACAAATCAAATAATTATGAAATTTTTATACCTAAATTATAGTATACAAAGACCTTACATTCCTAATCTTTTTATAACCAAACATGTTTTGCTTCATTTATTTTAAATCCGGTATCAGATCTTTTTGCGGTTATGACAATAATAGGTTTTGGTTAATACCACACACACCTTGAAGCTGACATCACCATTATTAAAAAAAAAATAACTCGCGATTGTTGGTCATCTTTATGAAGTAGTACTCGGACTGTCAATCTATCAATTCGTTCTGATATAATGTATAATAATTATGCGTAGGCAACGGCTAAATGTTGCATTCGACTTGCACAAACAGTTTGTGCACAGTGAAAATTTTAATATTCATTGTGTTTTTACTAATTAACTAATTTTTCCTTAAAATGTTCTGCATTAAATATTAATTATGCTTTTTCTCTTAATATTAGTCTGTTCTTTATACTTTGTAACACATTGTGGATAGCTATAATTGTTCATTGTTTAATAATGTTAGCTATGTAATATATTTGTAAACGACTGTTGTTATCCCTAATAAATAAATAAATAAATATACACAAAAAGAGATGAGTGGGTAGCCGGCAAGGCGGCAAAACTACATGTTTGCACTAATTGAATGCAAAAAGTAAAGTAAGATCTCTTTCTGTGTAGCCTGTACTATATTTGTAGTTTGTAGTCTATTTAATAAAAAAAGACTTTCACAGAAGACCCTCAATTGCCCTACAACTAATATTTAAGAAAAGGTAACAAAGTTAAAATAATTTAACCACATTTTCTAGTCGGAAATTCTTTAATGCTTATTTCAATGTCAACATAATATAAGGCTGTTATACTATGCCCACAGCGAACGAACGTGTAGTCCACCTGATGGTAAGTGGAGTACAGCCTATGGACATCAACAATCCACAAAAGCAGATTGTAGATGCGTCGCTGCAGTTGAGGACTACGGTGTTATGCCTCATGTGCCAGTAATTTCAGGGCCTGATCTCACCACCAAACCGGAACACAGTAATGGAAGCACTACTATTTGGCGGCAGGTTAAAGGTGTGACGGTGGTGCTGCCGCCCTCGAGCTCATTCACAAGAGCTCTACCACCAGGCTACTGACATCTTGTACAAAGTAATGATACTAACTGGGGCTTACTTTTTACAGGCACGTCGCAAATACTAATGCTGGACGGTCATGGTTAATTTGCTAGCTAGTTTGTATTTTCCGATTTTAAAAGCTTTTATTTAGCTGGCAATGTATGGGTATGTCTGTAATCACTAGAATGTTCGTCAAATAAAAAGATGGTAGTTAAAAATAAGAGTATTAACACACACGCCCACATTTCCTTAAAAATACTCAAAATAGGTTATTTGGCATAGAGTTTTGTGCAAGCTTTCTTCTGACAAAAGTACCTACCATGTTTAAAGTACAAAGAGGATCTTACGATACATGGCCGACAAATTTAACTTCAGTTCAAAGTTTTACTTTTATAATAAAACTTCATATTTACATACATAATTTGACACAGATCCTCCGGTTTAGATAACTGTGTCACACTTTACTTACATATAACTATGTTTTAACGAAAAGTGCTTAGATACTTGTACAATAATGAGTATACAGCTTCTGCCTTAAATTCCTCTTAGAGGAACCCTTATTTAGGCTCTTGACTTCTGGTGAATATTCCAAATAAAAAACTCTTTAAGCTTTTCTACTATACTAGAAATAAAGCCCATGATTTGTTTTGTCTAGAGATTTGCATGTTGGCTGTTAATTACCCATCCAGACAGAGTCAACACGAATAATTCAACTTCATTATTCTGTAATGAAAAAATATTACATTGCAAAAACAATGAGTTTATAAGTATCCATCCGATAATAATGGTATAATTGACTATTCAGTGATTGAAAAATTGCATCATGAATATGTTTGTTTGTTGTTTTCCGTGTCAGTAATTTGTATTTTTTACAATACAAAGTTGGAACTGCGTAATTAAATTCGAATATATGCATTTAAAGGTGTACATATAGGGACGTAAATAAAATCTTAGCTATCAAAATAGTGTAGTGGTATGTGAAACCGTGTAAGTCCATCTTGAATGATCTATTAATCGAAGCCATATAGATTCATTAAGATAAGAAATTATTTAGTTCAAAATAAGACGCGGAACTATATCCTAAGTGGCATTATATCCTAGTCTTCGAATGTAGAGAAAAATCTGCTATATTTTGCATATTAAGGCTAGAATACTCATATATTTGCCACTTGACATCATGTGGACTATAAGCCGGTTGGCTAAGCAGTGAGACATGCACACTAGTATTAAATTAATATGCAAAAATGAATACAAACCAACTTTATCCTGATCCACGATTTTAGTCCCCAGCGACCGGATGGCTATAGCACCAGAATTTCCAAAGAAATCAAACACTGGAGCGAAGTACAGCCAATCTCTATTCGAAGCCAGGGCATAAGCGTAACCAGACATGGTCTTGCAAGCCGTAGCTATTATGCCAATAAAACTGTCGTGCATCTTCATTTTCTTGCTGAATAGTGTTACGGCTACTGCGGAACCTGAAAATTGATAGGCAATTCTAATACAAGGCAACACGTTCTCGAAATGCTGGCTTATATTTCGACCAGCGACTTAGTATCGCTATACAACGCGGTAATGCTGCTAGCATTTTGGGAACGAGGTATTCTGACAGTGACTTATTAAGTTTAGATTAAGTTATTAGACTAATTTAATTTAAGATCCTATATGTGTATTTTCTGTAAATAAAGATCTATTCTAATAAATATTTTTTATATTATTTATGCGACTTCAGCTCACAAATTTCCAGCATAACAGCTCCATTAGCACGGTTTGCTACTCTTGACTATAATACATAATTAGATTCGACAATGGCGTAGTTAACATCACAGATTTTGTCTTTCGACGTTTCTATGTTGATAAGTAGAGTCAAAAAGTTCTAGGCTGTCCCTCAGAATTGCAGAGGTACTAATATATCCAACTAGTGAGTTGGATATAGTAATGTCTAAATTGTATGACACTATTCTGAGATAGATATAGATCCATAGAGTAACTACAGCGCTTGAGGAGAACATCCTAGACTATATCTAGACTCAAGTACGTATGGGCTGATGGTAAAATGACACAGCCTCAAATTTATGTAAATATTGTTAATAACTATTAAAATTCGTATGTTAAATATGTTGTAAAAAATACTTTACTCGTTAATTGCCAGACAAGTGAGACAATCAAATTATATAAATGATGAGAATCAATATTGACAAGCAATCATGGAGGTTTGTAATAAGTCGCTGTTATTTGTTTTTGTTTAACATTATATTATTATGATTTTTCTACTACCATGTATGGCAGCATCTATAAAACTTAAGACCAGTCTTGGTAATTTGGTTAGAGAAAACTTTTTGCTCATCAAGTTAAATAAATCAAAGTCAAGATACCAACCACAAACAAGATAAACACTTTACGGTTTTATTAACAGTTCCTAATTGCCAAGATTCCTGAATATATTATCTGAAAATTTCAAAATTGGATCTCGTTTATATAATTAAGTGTACCATGATCAAAGAAAAATGGTAATTTAGAATAGAATAAGTTCTTAACGTGTAGTTTCTGTGATTTCCAATTTTAGGTATTGGCGTAATGTATATCCTATGTTTGGTTTTAAATTCCTAATAATTAAGTATGTGGTCTCCTCATTTTTTTTTAAATTTATAGCATTTATGTCACCCTGTCGTACTAATGATCAGGGTGCTCCAGAATATTAGGGCTGCGGTGCTAATATGCTGCAGTATTATGCTGAGGTGCGTAACTATTCTGGCACATCGTTATTTTCCGGCAAAATGGATCTTATTTTTACACTTTTATTGTGTTAGATTTTAGTTAATCATGCAAATCTCAGAGTAAATACTGTATCCTATGGTCCTAATCTGATATTCCGTATGCAAACACAAGAATATATATTTCGCCATGATGCAGGTAACTTCATAATGCTAATAGGTCTTTATAGAAGGACCCACTGAATATAAACAACAAGATCTTAGGTCAAGCACTTGTGTCCAAGGTGCATTATGATTTTATGTCCATAGCTCGAATATGGACACCTCTTTAAATATTATAATGATAATCTTTATGGATCATAAATTGTAATTAGCATTGGCATTTCAGAGAGATATAACATCAAAACTGTATCACCCAGAAGTATATAGTAGAAGAATATTACACCCATATAATTAGCAGTTAGAATATAACAGAATAAAGTTTTTTTTCGGAATATGATGATTACAAAGATGTTTACAAGCGGTTCCCAGCATATTCTGCTATTCTTCTTCTTCGTCGTGTCGATGGCTGAGTCAAATTTTATTTTGAGTTTTGCCATCTTGGTGTAGAGAGGCTCCTTTCATTCTGCTATTTATGGCGTGCAAATATTTAACTAACTAATAAATTAATGTAATAAATAAATATTTTGCCGGACCCGAAAAATAATCGATTTCACAGTCTTCAATAGCAGTAATACAATGGGATTCTTAAAATATTTACCTGCAGTTCCCATAAGAATGGAATAAGTGCTGAAGAAGCTAAAGTCCACCACGTTCATACTAAATTTGTTGAGAAGATACAGGAACAGCACTGACGCTTCACCTGAAAAAAAAAGTGTATGTCAAGGCTTACATCTATTTCCGCATATACAGAGTGATATCGTTAAGTGAGCCCAGGTACTTAATCCGTTAATATAAGAGACATCATGATACTTCAAACTGATATAATTAGTAGTTTACCAAATAAGTAACCTGCATGAATAGCTTTTTCAAAATAGGACGATAAATTGTCAAAATTTTAACTTGAATCAGCCTATACATTTAAACGTTAAGTTTGCTTGCAATGTCCAAAATTTTGATTTTTAATACAATTGATCGGAAATTAATAGAAACACTTTAATGTCTCAATATAAAAGGTTATTTTTAGGTTTACAATTTCTTAATGAAACTTTTATAAGCTAACAATGCAATCTTTAAACATAAATATTATTTGTAAGTAATTAACCTTTTATATAAAACTTAAATTACTTAACGTCAAAATATTTTTTATTTATTGACTTAATTGTATTCATTTTTTACCGTACTTTTGAAATCGGTTTAATTTTTTTTTGATGTCTATAATATTTAGGAAAAGATCACGGGAAAAAACAAAATCATTAAATTAAATATTATATGGGGATTCAAGCCAAGATTTAAGGAACTTTTATTTTGCAAACACTATTAATGCAGATTTACTCATTAGGTAAGGTGCTAATTAAATCAGTTAAAACTTTTATGACATCTTTTAAACATACAGAATAATCGCCATTCTTTTTTTTTAACACACTTAATGATTAAACTCTGTATAGGGTAAACAACCATTATCGAATTAGTAGCAATTTCGATGTATGAGTTAAAAACAAGTTTTTGATTGGATAAAACAATGTATTTAAATTAATTCAACTAATAGGTAAAGGTTGTCGTGAGATCAATTCGATGAAACTACGATTTATTTTAGCAAGAATCTGGTTTTTAAGGTCAGTTTGGATTACAATACATATATTTATATTATATTGTTTTTTTGACGTATACGTAAATTAATAATTTATATTAAAAAAAATGCCCTTAATATCTTACCAAAAACCGGTCCCATAATGACGATATGCGCTAAAATCACGAGAATAATCTGTACCAATTGCATTTTTCGAGACAAAAACAGCAATGAAACCGTATCCCATACATTTTTCGGATGGAAAAAGTCTAATATCTTTTGCAGCAACGTGCCTTCTAATTTTGTCGTTCGAACGTTCTTGATCCTGAAGAATGTATAAATAAATCCAAATATGTACAATCCCAAGTTAATTCCAAATATGCCGTAATATCCAACAGCTTCAGTCAGTACACCACTTATGGACGTGCCAAATGGTACTCCCAGTGTTACAATAATACCAACCATTCCAATTCTGAATGTACGTGATTCAATTGTAGTCATATCGGCGATCAAACTATACGACCCCATCAAGGCGATAGCATACCCTCCCGTCAAGGCCGATGGCAATGCTTCTATCAATGCCGTAGCCCACAAAGGCCATTCCAGAAAGAAATACGTTGCAAAAAGAAGTCCTATTGACGAAATGATTTCTCCTATAACAGGTATCAGCATCAAAGCTTTTCTGTTACCGGTCTTGTCACTCCACGCTCCAACGTTTAATATAACTATAGCAGGAATACTGCTCTGCAATGGACTCTGCCAAGCCGTCATTTCTGCTATTAACACTGTTGCATTTATTTGTGCTTCATTTCCCAACGTATCGTTCTCACTTACTTCACCGTTCACGACTTGGTGACAGAGTTCTGCTGTCAAACCTAAATCAGCGCGACAAGCTTTTTCTAAATTGAGCTTCTGAACAGCTAATCCGGATATAGCAATCGGTAAAATGTAACACAACAGAAAAGGTTCTACTGTGAAGAAGCAAAAAAACATCCGTATTCTTTGCGCCCAAGACACTGGTTCCTTTTTTACACTTTTATCCTTTCCTTCCACGTTTTGGTGTTCATTCCCATCGTTTTTCTTTCCATTTACTTCAGAAAGTTCCACGTTTTTGTCACTTTTATCATTCATTTTGATTATTTCACTGAGCACATGTATCACTTCGTTGCGGCTTGCGTACAAGTCCGTTTGTTTATAAATACGCTATAGAACTGAATAGTCGGCTGCGGGTAAAATCATCGCGAAAACCCGTTTCTTATAATGATTACATGTAGCTGGTTTAGATAAGTATGCGGGTTAAGATCTTAAGGCGCCCTTGCAATATTAAAAAAGAATAAGCACATACTTGTATTTTAATTAGGTATATTCTAAAACCAATAATTCAACTGCACAGTTGCCTTGGACATGATCTACTTGTGAAAGTTGACATGCTAAACAGGTTTTGTGAAAAATAAAGGATAGTCGCTGGTTGAAAAGTAACAATAGTTGTGTGTTTATTGTTATTATGTCTGACAACATTTTGTCACGTGTACAGTAGGTAAATAACCACAGGCACTCAAAAAGGATTCAAAACATTACGTTTTTTGTTCAGCAAATGTAGAATTTGACACGAAATGCTAGTTTTAAATTACAAGGTAAGAAAAAATATAACAGCCACTATTGTAAATACGAGTAGGTACCGTACTTGTGACCTCTTTGATTACCTACATAAAACATGAGCAGCATAATATAAAAAATAAGAAGAATAGATAAATAATTACAATGAACCGCGTATAAAAGAATTGCACAATGAAATTTTACACATTCATTGGACCTATTATGTTACTTGTATGTTTCAACGTATGTTTCTTTATTGGATAGAATAAAACTGATAGAGCTTTTGTAATGAAGCCTAATTATATTAATTATCAAAGATTAGCTAGAAAGCGTCGCTAATTGTAATTGTGTAACCTTTCTATAAGCACCTATTTTTTCTTTTTGGTAAAAAGAGCAACAATCATATTCAAAGTCAATCAAATCCTTTGATTTGATTGACTTTGAATATCATTGTAGCAACCTGTGTGCAGAATGTCATTTAAATCGTAATGGTAGTTTCTGCGAGAAAGAGTAACCAACTTCCAGACATCCGCACATAACTGTTGGTTAATAATATTAGTAGCATAGGCCATAAACAATTGCTCACAGTCCTGATAATCATTACGGAGGGCGTACCATGTCATTTTATTCCACACAATATAAACAACTGTATACGTTTCTATAAATATTAACATAACAGCACGCCTATATTAATCAAAAGGATGTGGCAGAGGTGTACAACACCCACACTTCACCTGATATGTTTAGGACCCATGGGATAGGGGTTCACAAATAACACTTTGCTCGACCCGGGAATCAAACTCTCACAGTTAGAGGTGCATACGCTAACCTCTATCTTAATAAAAAAAAATCAACTACGGGTAAAATCAGAGGTTATAAAGACTAACAACTAGTCTGGTGACACTCGCTCCACGTTAAGTACTGATATTCAGGTGAGCCTATCGCTATCCACCGGCCAGAATTCCAACTCTGCTATTGAGAATTTCTAGACGAAAAGTTTATAAGTAACACTTTGCCCGATCCGGGAATCGAACCCGAGACCTTACGGTAAGAGGCGTATACCTTAACCACTAGACCATCAAGGCAGTCGATTATAAAATGTTACCAAAATTATTTTTTTAAATAGTACTTTAAAGGCAAAGCAACTAGGCGTCATGGTACATCTTAACGCTACTTCCAATAATTTGACGTTACACATACGATCCCTAATACGTACGCGGCCGCTGCGCTTTGGAAAAGAAATCGGACTTACGCTTTAGAGGTCGTGGGTTCGAATCCTGACCATCACACCACGGACTTATCAACAACTTATAACAAGAATACAAGTAATTTGTATCTGCAAATAACTAGACAGTTTAAAAACAAGAAAGAAAAACATGTATTTTTAGAGAGCGGCAAATAATGGCAGACTGTATAAAAAATAAACTGCAGATCAAAAAAAAAATAATAAACATTATTTTTTTATATTAAAATATTAGATAGGAACGCCAAAATCAATAAAACTATCCAATTTGTACCAATGACAAGGCCAAATAAATACACACATCCATTCACACAAGCACACTCAGAACTTACGTATGCGAGAGGCGCAAATTGATTTACTTTTAATTTAAACGCCAATTCAAAAGCATAGAGCAACAAACCGCATGCGCGCTGATTTACATTAGGCTTTTGACAGATCAACAATTTTATGGCGGATGGCGGAGTGGGTAGTGTACCTGCCTGTGACGCCGAAGTCGTGGGTTCGATGCCCACTTAAGTTCGTCGTTCGATTAAGAGAATCTTTGTGTGCATGAACATGGGGGTTTGTCTTAGTCAGGGTGTTTCTATGTATAATAAGTATTATTTACAAAAGAAAAAGTATAAATGTATTAGTATCAGTTATTCTAGTACCCATAGAACAAGCTCTGTTTAGTTTGGGACTAGATGGCGTTGTGTGTGAGTTGTGAAATATTTATAAATATTGTGAAATATATTTATATCAAATAAATCATTTGCTGGCTCGACGCTCAATCTTTTCTACCTTGTACATTTTTTTCAATTTCAAATATTTTGAATTAGTCGAAAATTATTCCACATTTGTTGGACTAAGATTGAATATGCAGTCGGTACCTATTATATACGTTTAATTTATTACCTTACTCTTTTTAATATAGCATAACATCTCGCCTATATTACCCAGAAGGGTGTGCCACAGGTGTAGAGCACCCAAACCTGTTATAATAAAAAGTCTCATGAGATAGGAGGTGAACGCCCCCACCCACCGGACACAATTCCAACTCCATGCTGCTATCGTAAATATCCTGACAAAATGTTCACAAATATCAATTTGACCGACCCGGGAAAAGAACCCGAGATCTCGCGGTGAGAGGCGCGTACGCTAACTAGTGGTTAGCGTACGCGCCTCTCGACCATCGAGCTTTGAAATATATCATCACTACATAGTATAAAACAGTCGCCTTTTCTGTCCCTATGTGCGCTTAAATCTTTAAAACTACGCAACGGATTTTGATGCGGTTTTTTCCAATAGATAGAGTGATTCAAGAGGAAGGTTTTTATGTACAATACATGCATAGAAAGGGGGAATAGTTTTACTCCAAATTTAACGCGTGCGGGCCACGGGCAGTAATGAATAAATCAAACTACTGGATCGATTTTAATCATTTTTTCAGTGAGTGACATAGGCTATATATTATATACCCGTGCGAATCCGGAGCGGGCCGCTGTGTTTATATACAACGTTCACAGTTTTTCTTTATTGTATTTAGTCAGCATTATACCCGTGCGAAGCCGGGGCGGGTCGCTAGTTTTAAATAAAAAAAAGGTGTTGAAATCTTGAAACTTTTTATTTTAAATATTAGATTTCGATCTACACTGAAAAGACAGATCAGATTTCAAATAATAATTTAGGAAGCAATAAAATTTTAATACAATGCTATAAATTTCGATGACCTTTATAAATTATCAAAATATTTATTAGTATTCCTTGGCACGAAACCATAGCGTGATTTAGACCAGAGGTACAACGCCATCTATTGAGGCTTTTGTCAATTATGTGGCGACGTTAATGCTCCGTTCTTTTATACTTTAGCACAAAACTTGTTTCAAAAATCAAACTATCTAGAACTGAAGATTGTCTTAAAAATTGATTTTTGATTTCGAGATTAGCGGGTTTGAACAAGCAAATTTAAATTGAATGCAAATTTATGACTAACTAATACCGTCGAAACTTAAAATTGTCAATTAAGACTGTCTGATTAGACTAAGTATTTAAAATTCAGATTCCAGGTCGGATAAGATGACATTTAAAAGTTCAGTAATAAAAAATCTATAACAAAAATTATTTTCAGAAAATAGTGATATACCTACTATTACCTACACATGTTGGATCTTAAATAAAACCTATAGAATATTTTATCCGAAACGTTATAAATCTCTGTCTAAGATCCTCGTACCAGAAATGCTGGCGACATTGCTAGGTCGTATTTATTCGTATTGTGATACCAAGTCGCTGGCCAAAATGTATACCAGCATTTTGAGAACGAGTTGCCTTATTAAGACGCGCTGACAACTCTTAGTAAAAAAATATAATAAAAATGAACAAGATGCATTTCAGAAGAGTTATTTTTTTATATAGCACACACAGATAGTGCCAATCACTTTGTAAGAAAACGTTTATGTATTAAGCTCACCGATTTCTATGGCCTTTGCTCAAGGACGCCTATGTCAACAACATGGGCCACCATTACGTGACTAAATCACCACCGCACAATACTTTGTACCCATATCTGAAAAACAACCTATTTACCATGATCTTAATATAGTATTTTTTAAGTCTTTCGACAAAGGTTCACACGCTCTGGTGTGAATTCAAGGATTGACTGATCATAGTGCGATTCCATTTATGGCATTTGCATGCTGATCAGGATTACAAACTGACAAGTTATTAATTATACAGATCCGATTATCCTCAGAGCATGAATATTTGAAAATTATATTTTTTTCCTACTAAAGTACGAAGCATATTATGACATGTATCTTTGGTACGTAACACACTAATTATAAAAACGTGTTAACGAGCCTCTTATGATGCTCCTAGACTACCTTTAAGTATTGATTCAATGCTTAGCAAAGCAATATTTTCACTTAACAATATTAAAAGTTTTAACAAGTTATATTACAAAAACTTTTAGCAGATAGCAAAAATAAGCGAAATAACAAGAAACTTAAAGGATTACTGAAGTTACTTAGGATCTTATCATTAATGTCACGAAGTAAGAAGTTGAGTAAGTTTTAGCTAATAAAGCTATCTTCGGCCTCTAGCAGTGTTTATTAGTAACGGTTAAATAAATGCCGCACAATCTTAGTTTTGAAAGTTTGATTGAAAGAACTACTTAAAAATAAAATGAATTCTTAATAAATATTATTATGTTAAATCATTTATCTTGAAAAATGTTTAAAACAAAAAAAAACTTATTTGACAACAAAAATGTATGAAACAACAGTGGACAGCTCCATCAATCATCAGCTCAAGGTTTAAAAGTGTCTAGTTCTCACATATGCGAGGATGATGCATACCAACTTCTACATAGTTTGACTCCTGACTACGCTTACCCAGCTGACCCAACCTTTTTGTCTAGGAACGATAAATTGGCAAAACCAATACTTAAACAGGAATTTGATAGATGTATACGTCGTAAAGACACGTGTCCAGGAAGTGATCTCATTATTTATTTTATGATTTCAAACCTCCCTGGCAATGGTAAAGACATAATAATTTATCTTTTTATTTTTTTTAAATGTAGTTTCGCGCGACATTAGGATCGTACCGATTCCAAAGCCAACGCGATATATTAATGGTGTTATCCATGATATCCATGATATTGTCTATGTAAGATTTTCCTTAACATATTAATCAATAGATTAGAATGGTTTGTCGAGAAAAACAATCTTTTGTCGTGTAATGCTACTGGCTTCAGAAAAGGTTGTTTAACCGTTGATTACATTACTAGCTTAGTGTGATAGTGCACATATTAAGTCAGACTCTTAGACAAAATAGGTGTAGGTTCGCAATTATGTAAATATTTATGGCCTATTGTATATTAAATATATTTTTTTTTAAGAGATTAAAATATTTCAAATAATAGCAACAGGTTTTTAGGGTTCCGTAGCCGAATGGTAAAAAACGTAACCCTTATAGATTCGTCATGTCTGTCCGTCTGTCCGTCCGTATGTCACAGCCAATTTTTTCCGTAACTATAAGAGCTATATACTGTGGAAACTTGGTAGATGTATTCGGCAATATGTGAGTCCCTCCCCCCCGTAACTTCTAAAATAAGGGAATGATAAATGTAAAAATAATATATATAGGTAATGCACATTACTATGCAAACTTCCACCGAAAAATTGGTTTGAACGAGATCTTATATTTCGTTTTTTTTAATTCGTTATAAATTGTAAACCGCATTTTACCTTTCATTCAATCAACTCTAATATAATAAAGAATAAAAAAAAACATTTATTTAGATGTACGTACGGATGTAAGTACGGAACCCTACGTGCGCGAGTCCGACTCGCACTTGGCCGGTTTTTAGGGTTCCGTAGTACCTACAAGGAACCCTTATAGTTTCGCCATGTCCGTCTGTCTGTCCACGGCATAGCGACGAAACCGTTGGTGCTAGAAAACTGAAATTTTGCATAAACATGTATGTTAACTAAACAAAGAAAGTCGTAGAGTAAAATTTGGAAAAATATTTTTTTTTCAGGTAGCTCCCCTACATGTAAAGTAGGGATGTTTTTTTTTTTTGTCGCCTACCCCATAGTGTGGGGTATTGTTAGATAGGACTTGTAAAAACGTTTAGGGGTTGCTAAGACAGTTTTTTGATTTAGGGATCCGTTTGCGAGATAATTAACTTTAAAGAGCAAATTTTTGTTCGAGTAGGGCGTCCCCCCCCTCTAAAAGCTAAACTACTGGATCCTAAAATCTGAAAAAAATTGTGTCGGTAGTACATGTAATGAACTTTAAAGGAAAACTATAGCGGATAAGTTCACTTCATTAGTTCAAGAGGAATAGGGGTCCGAAATGTCAGATGCAGTTACTCAGAATATTTCGTTCAAAATTCTTGAAACATAAATAAACATGCATAATACATAATTATATAAAATCACGCCTTTATCCCACGGGGGTAGGCAGAGACGATGGAACGCCATGTGCTTCGCTCCTTACATACTTCTTTCGCTTCCTTAACATTCATACATCTCGACATACGTGCTAGCTGGTTTCGTGTACTACAAACATTTCCTATCTGAAGGACGCTATTTATCTGGTTACTTTAACTTAATTAGTTCTAGAGTAATTGGGGTCCAAAGTGTAAAATGCAGTTACTTAGAATAATTCGTGCAAATTACAAAAACCTTTGAAAGTAATGACTTGTATGAAGATGTTACTTGTTTAATACAGATAGTAAATCCCTTTTAAGTCGAAATATGTTGTTACGACTAGCTACGGAAGCCTACTGCGCGTGGCCCGACACGCACTTGGCTGGTTTTTTTTATATTGTCTCCCCGAGGGTAAAACTGCCCCGCGGAGCAGTTTATTGTACTCTGCTATTTGATACAGAGTTTTTAAGATTGCAAAATGATTGGTACACTATTGGTATCTTAATTTATTCGGTTATTTATTTTAATCACACCATTTATGAACAGCGAAAATAGAAGACGAAGGTGTCGGTTTTGTATAAAAATCGAAAATATTTGATATTTAAAAATCTTGACACTTTGTTCAACAATTTTTTCATTTTCCAATCAAGCGTAATGTTGTGTGTCAAGTACAATGTTTTTAATGATGTTTCTAAACAATAAGATATAAAATTAGAGACTAATGAGTAATTTAATTTATGCTAAGAATGTGTCTATTAACTCCTATCTAAAATATTTATTTATTATCTATTAATTAAAATTAAAATTCTACCAACCTAAAATAAATGACTTAAAGCTAAAGTAAATATCTATGTACAAACATAATCTAAAAGACAGCTGCCAGTGGGCAACGTTCCCAAAATACTGACAGCATTGCCACGTTTGTATGGCAATGCTCAACTTTTGGCCAAAATAAATATCAGCATACACCTTATTGTCTCTATCATCGATAACCGCTGGTAAAGGATTATCCATTAATTATAGTACACCTTGTATATGAAAGGTTTTCGCTTTGCTTGTCTAGATAAACGTACCTTTACATTTTAACATGAGGCGATTGTCACGGAATTGTTCTTTAAAAGTGTTTGACGTAATTTTCCATGCCTTTTAATATCTAAGGTTATTTTTTATGTATTTTAAGCTACTTTAATTATAACGCTTTTTAACCAATTACAATAATTAAAGATATACTACGTAATTAACTCAGTTCTATTAAGCATAAAATATAATTGAGTAATTTATATAAGTTTAATTTGTTTTAATTTAAGAACAAAAGGATGATGGGTACTGTGTATGGGATCTGGTACTGGCTCCAATTGGTATGCATGAAAGGAGCCTCCCCGAGTGACGTACACAACGACTCCCTACGTCCGGCGCACCCTGGGCAATTCACGAGCTCTCCAAAGCGAATTGGCCAATCCTTTTACCACAATGGCAAGTGAAAATAAAATTTGACTCAGCAATCGACACGACGACAACGACGGTATGCATGATACACCGTTAGAAAGGTATTTTTGATTGATTAATAATAGTCATAGTGCTAGTTCCAATTTATAGTTCGATCGGATTAATCCTAATTGAAAATTACTTATTTTATATATATATCTTAAACTTACATACAACGCTATCTAGTTCCATACTTATAAAAGCTTGTGTACCAGAATAACTTATATTAATACATAATTAACACTATAATACATAATTAAATACTAACACATAAGTTTAGTGTCCATGCACACAAAGATTTGTCTTAAACGGGAATCTTACCTGCGACCCCGGCGTCGCAGGTTCGATCTTGCTTGTATCTTAGTAAGAACACATTATATTATTGATATATTTTTCCATTAAGGCATATTGTTATTATAGTATTATTATAATTTACATTAATATTTTTTATAAACAAGTTAGAAATGAGTTTTATCACTTTTACAATTTTACGGCGTAACACTAGGCAGCGTTCTAGGCCCTACGTTATTCCTCATGACCTTTCTTGTCCATAATTTTACAACACATTTTGAATTCGCCTCAATGGCATGTTTTTTTTTTATACTACCCCACCGCGAACGAACGTGTAGTCCACCTGATGGTAAGTGGAGTACAGCCCATGGACATCAACAATCCACAAAAGCAGATTATAGATGCGTCGCTGCAGCTGAGGACTACAGTGTTATGCCTCATGTGCCAGTAATTTCAGGGCCTGATCTCACCACCAAACCGGAACACAGTAATGGAAGCACTACTATTTGGCGGCAGGTTAAAGGTGAGACGGTGGTGCTGCCGCCCTTTTGCTCATTCACAAGAGCTCTACCATCAGTAAAACCTCAACCTCAAGTAAAGCTCTTTTTTTTTTTTTTTTTTACGTGGGCAAATGCATTTACGCATACCACCCCACCCCGGGGAAGGGCAGAGTGGTTATGTGGGACTCGCCCGTGCCTAAAGATGGTAAACGGCACGGGAATACCCACTAAAACCCCACGGTGCTCCCGCACTCGCCTTGATGGGGGGGTCATGGGAATCTGGCACAGCCTTTACGTCCACAACCCCCCCGGCGATGCCCGCCGAAGCAGGCCCCTCATGGCCCCCAAAATGTGGGGGGACCGGCGCCGAGGACCGCGTGCAAAGCCATCGGACATTCCCCATGTCCGACGGCCTGGTCCTCTCGCGGCGAGACAGGTGGTCGGTCCCGCCGCCCACCACGCCGCAGTTCAACGGCTGCGGCCCCACCGGGACCGCGGAAGGCAGGGAAAGTGGCAATTAAATACCAACAGTCCTCTCCCGCCGCGGCCCCGTAAACCACCCGGCCACGGTGTCAGCTTGCGCCAACACCGCAGCCCGGCTCTCGCCCGCCTAGGCAGGCCCCTCATGGCCCCCAAAATGTGGAGGGACCGGCACCGAGGACCGCGTGCAAAGCCGTCAGACACTTTCGTATCTGACGGCCTGGCCCTCCGCGGTGAGACAGATGTTCGTCCCACCGCCCACCACGCCGCAGTACTAACGGCTGCGGCCCCGCCGGGACCGCGGAAGGCAGGGAAAGCGGCAACGAAACACCGACAGTCCTCTCCCGCCGCGGCCCCGCAACTCCTCGGCCGCAGTGCCGACTCACGCCAACACCGCAGGCCCTCCTGTTGCAGAGCCCCCCCATAAGGGCCCTGCAACATGGGCTGCTCCACAAGGGCTTCGCTGCCCAAAGCCCGAAGAGCAGCCCCCCTCTGGGGTCCACTTGGCTTCGCCGTGGTGTGGAGGCACCACGGGTACTAAGCCCCACCGCGACGACAACGCGGGACCCGTTGGTGGGGAAGTAAAGCTCTACCACAAGTAAGATCAACCTGATTTCTATACATATTTGTATGAAAGAAGAAATACAAAGAAACGTATACAAGTGTATTGACTACTCAAAATCGACAATTTCTACGAGTTTGTTGCAATAGAAGCTTATTATAGTCTCGAAAAGAGCTATCCATCGATTTAAAATTAATTTCGATTGCACATAAGAATCTAACCGCCCATTATCATTTAAAACCTGTTTTTACAAATCTTGTTTTATATTTGACTAGCTGACCCGGGCCCACTTCGTTGGGCATAATGTTCAAAAATATATATCTTTCATAGTTAAGGCAGCGTTCGTAAGAAATAAATTAATATCTACACGAAACAAACTTAATACCTACCTATAACCTAAATTAATATCTACATGAAACTAACTTTATACCTACCTATAACCTAAATTAATATCTACACAAAACAAACTTAATACCTACCTATAACCTAAATTAATATCTACATGAAACTAACTTAATACCTATAACCTAATTTAATATCTAGGTACATGAAACAAACTTAATGCCTATCTATAACCTAAATTAAATGAAAACTATATCAACATAAAAGATTTTTTTTTTATGTACCGAAAATAAAATTAATGAATGTCGTGTGATACGAAAAATTCAATTTCGGGGACGTCCGCTGCGTAAAGAGCCGACCGCGCGAATGAGCCGCGCGGGTACCTACCTCTCAGTTGTAAAAGGAAGGTCACGCCTCCTTCTTCCGAAGTGAGCACGAACGCGAACCGAAATAAGCCGAAACCATCGCGCGCCGCTGCCGCGCTGCTGTGGCCTTCACGTATAACGATGAGTTTTTCTCCGATTCTCTTTACAAAACGGACTACCACGTAAAAACCTTTTAATTTTTCCGTTTTTTATATAGCCTATGACACTCAGCGATAATGTGGCTTTCTATTAGTGAAAGAATTTTTAAAATCGGTGCAGTAGATTCCGAGATTACCCCTGACAATTTAACAAACACACAAACTTTACCTCTTTATAATATTAGTATAGATAAGACTAACGATCGCCTTTTTAGTAAATGAGAAATATATCGCAAATAACAAAAGCATTTAACCAGAGCAATGGCACGAGTCTCTGATAAAGTTTAAATAGTCGAATGCCAGATAATTCTAATATGTCAAAAATGATGATGATGTTGAAAATTCAGAATGTGCTATCAGAGACTTAGCCAGTACTGGATCTTTTATATACCTATAGACCAAGTAAAATATAACATACATAACATACTTTCCAACTCCAACTATATACTTCTGATTAGGTAAATTCGTTGCGGGTTCCAAGACAATTTTAACTCTCCCTGGGATTGCCCGTGTGTTATGCACGGTGCCCTTCAGTTGGTTACCGCTGTAGATCTCTGTGTCCTGGCGTCTCGGAGTCACAGTGGTGGGCGTGTGGGTGGGATTATATCCCGTTAAAAAGACCAAGTAAAATAATACAGGGTGTATGTATATCATTTTATTTCATAAAAAAACACTGGAAATTTCCACACACCAGAAAATCGTTCTTGTAAAAATGTTAGACGTCATAATAATCGCAAATGTATGAGAATAATATTGACAAAACACTTTCTAGTAATTAAGAACAAAATTTGCAAAGACGAAAATTTTTCAACCGTAAATTCCATCTGCAAAATTTTAAATGATGTTATTCTTCCATTTTTAAAACTTTGAAAAATGTTCTGATGCTGAGCTTGGGCTGCGTCACAATATAATTTACAACCTGTAAAAAAAAAACAAAAAATATTCTTGAAAAAAATAACAAAACAGCAGTTACTTATCAAATACGTGTGTTCTTTTTAATTTTGTTTATCCTTCCCATAAGGTTTATCTGACATTTCTGAAATTAGGCCTAAAAAACAAATAAATTATTATATGTGAAAGAGCATTTGCATTGTAGATGGTTTTATAAATTTTCAGAAATCTGCAGTTTTTCCTATTACTTCTTAATTTATTTCAGTATATATGTTCTAGTCTTTGTTTAGGCTTAAGACTAATGTTGCAACATTATTTCTATTAAACAAACCTTGAGACAATCTGTACTTGATTGTCCAATCATAAAATATGGTCATTGTCAAAGACATCTAATTTATTCGGTAATTCACACATTACGCAACTTTTCAGTCATCTTGACCGACTTATGAGAAAAAATTGGAGCGCATTTGATACGTGAGATACTTCATGTTATTAACTGAATAGATGAATTCATTGAGATATTATTATAACTAACTTTATGTGAGGGCTACTTTTTCGCTTATTTATTTATTTATTCTACGGTGTTATGACTCATGTGCAGGCATTTCAGGAACTGATTGTACCACCAAACCGGATTTATAGTAGTTGCTTTGTGGCAGGTTAGAGGTGAGACGGTGGTAATTCCACCCACGAGCTCAAATGAGCTAAATGAAATAATGATAATAATAATGTAAATACAAGCGATTAACTACCATTGTAAATAAATTAAACATTTTTATACCAACCTTTTTTACTGGCCCGTGTTTTTCTTGGGTCTTTAACTGTCTCTACACAGTTTCAGTATCAAGTATGGTCCCGTAGTTTCACATTATATTGGGTAAGAACGAACAAACAGACAGAAGAACAAACAGAATGTTTCCTCTTTATAATATAGGTATAGATCAGATAAATGAGGCACTAGGTAGGAGACACTAAATAGCTAGTATTTATTCCATTTCGACAACTTGGTCTATACTGTATTTAGGAAGTGTGTAGCTTATCAAACGTGTAAATACCATGGACATTGTCTTATTAGGTTATTCTAAATAGTTGTTTGTTCTCAATACACTATCAATGTGATCATATGGTATATACATTAACCTAATAGGCAAATTAAGCAGCTCAAATGTCCACTAATAAACAAACTGATATTAGACTAATTAAAGTATTGTTGTTCAATATTCAGAGTCAGCATTGACATAATGACAACAATGGAGTTGCCATGGAAATATTTTTGTATTGTTTTGATTTATGATTAAGCTTAACAAATCATACAATTACTCTGTATTATGATCAATTAAATGAAAAAAAATGAAGTTCTAAACATACGAGAGGGTGGCCCGCGCGCCCTGTGATAACATAATAAAACCAGCGACCGGCCGATAGCCAGTAACTAACTCAGAGTCGAACGCGGCAGCCGTCGACCGTTGAGATCGCCGCCGCGGTACGCAATACATCGCCGCACGCGCAACCGAACGCCCGTCCAATAATACATGCGCGCGATATAACGTAAAAAAATTAAACAAATTTATTTCTGCTTTTAAAAAAACTTATTATTTTCTTAAATATTATGTTAAAAAACAAATTTACGATATAGTGCACCTTTATTGTCAAAATGACGTTACGGGTCGAAGTGCCCGGCGAAAAGACCGTGAGTGTGGAACCATGCAAGTGCAGCAAGCAATACGGCACCGAGCTCAAGAAAACAGAAATGAAATTAAGCAAAAGACTGAAACAGTTCCTAAAAGAATCCTGGGGATTTAGATCCAAAATTACAGTGGAACCCTTCGTGGTTTGTTACGTGCTTCCAAGTGTGCTAGCAGGTTTAGCCGTCCAGAATTTGTGCTTAGAGAAATCTTGTCTTGTAAATCTAAAATACGATGAGCGAACATGTCGTCACATAATGCAGGGTCGGACGCACAATTACACCGAAGAGGAGAAAAATGTACAAACCATGGTCGCAACGATGACTGCCTGGAGCTTCCCTGTACAGACTGCATTACCTGGAATCTTAGCACTATTCGTAGGCGCATGGAGTGACCGCACTGCCAACCGTAAAATGTTTATGGTGTTACCAATATTAGGAAAATTGATTTCAGCTATTGGGATCATATTGAGCACAGTGTTCTTTTTCCAAATTGGCGTCAACGAAACCGCGCTCATCGAAGGTTTGCCACCAGCCCTGGCGGGAGGCCGGGTTGCTATGACCATGGCCGTTTACAGCTACATCACTGACATCACAAGTGATTCCGAGAGGACTTTTCGGCTAGGTATAATTACGGCTATACTAACACTCAGCAGGCCTATAGGGCTAGCACTCAGTGGTATCATGACAAAACGTTTCGGTTACTACGGAGTTTTCATGGTCGCGTGTGTGTTTTATCTATTCGGTTTTGTTTACATCCTATTAAGACTTAAGGAGAAGAAAAAGAAGACGGTGGAGGATGAAAAAGCACCAAGTATAGTGTCGTTCTTTTCTGTGGGTGATCTGATGGCCACTGTGAATGTAGCGTTCAAGACTCGCGAGGGATCACGACGACTGCAAATCATGTTGATCATGTTTGCATACATGTTCATCGTTGGACCAGTACTTGGTAAATATTTACGATTTTTACATACGTATTCAAAACAGATATTGTATATTTTATCGTAGAACCTACTATGATATTATATGTGATGCCAAACCTTTTTCAGGTTGTTTAATGCATTAAATCACTATAGTCTCTACATGCTCTAATTTAATTTATTCTATTTTATTTATATTTATTTATTTTTCTAAATGTTTACATACATACATAATTTACATGTTTTGTCCATTTAAATATGTTAAGCGTTCAAAATTAAAAAAATCGAATACTAGACTCGTGGGAATCAAAATAAAATATTAATGTACGCCAAAATTAAATGTCAACGTCAATTTAAACTGGTACGATTGTGAATACGATTAGTGATGCATTTTATTTTATTCGCGGTACCGATGTCGAAAAAAATATAGCTTATGTATAGAAAATAAATCGATTGAGAAAAAATACTCAAATATTATCGCAGCATAAAATGAAATTCACCACATGTTCTCGGCCCGCTTCGTTTTATTGTGATTTTATGGGCGATTGTAAAATGTCTTGCATATCGAGTTACGAGTATCGTTTGAAGTACAACGTCAAAAACATTTGTGCAAATAGTGTTTATTGGTGTATATTATTTTTTGGAATAACTAGCTTCCACTCGTGCGTTTATTCACATGGAATGTCGTCAGGCTTTGATTTTTCTGAGGGTTATTAATTACTGTTCAAGCTTAATTTACTTTAGGAAACTATTATACTACGAATACTTAGAAGAAGTCGAAAATAAAATTGAGCTTGAAGTGAGTCTGAAGCTGACCTTAGGATTCCAATAGCTCTCCCATCTGAGCTATCTAAGCCACACTCTAAATCCACGAACCTTTAGAATGCACGTCTTTCTGGACGTCTCGTCTAAATATTTGTAGGTAATATTAGATTGCTAAGCTTGGCTAATAATAATCAATAAGAAATATTAGACTACAAGTTGCATAAAATTAATACAATTATACGTGAAAACATAATTTCTAAAGTGATGCATTAATCACATTGTCATGCATCTCTGTTCCGGCCGGTCAGAGAGGGGTGCTCTCTGACCGGCCGGTTAAGGCAAGACCGGCAAGACAACAGAGCTGAGAGTCCTACGGGCTCTCCTGGGTTTCCACTCCGACCAGCCAATGAAGGCAAGCCAGATACGAGTCCCAGATTGACTCTCTGGGGAATCAGGACAACAGTGTCGCCACTCACATTCAGCTCGCCACAAGCTGCCCTGCGGTTTGTGTGCTCTTTATCGATCTTTAGATATTTCTTTTTGTTTATATCAAAAGGGTCATAAAGGGCAGATAATACCTAATATGCCTCCGGGTGTTTTGTTATCCTCATAGTGAGATAACGGCTGTCATTATTACACTTGATTAGTATTAACGGCAATATTTTTTTCCAATATAGGTACTTAATTAATAATTGAATAGGCTCTGTGGGAATCGGATCATTTTGTTTTTACATCTGTTAAGTTCATGTAACTTGTTTTGCAAATATCTATGAGAAAAACGGTTTTTATTACAAATTTATGTATTTATGCACAGCAAAGGATATTTCCACGATACCATTTATATTAAGATATCCTAAATTAAATGTGTAATTTATTATAATAAAATTGTTGTTAGTAATCATGTGACATTAAAGAGCTTGCAAAACAGGTTAGACCGTTTAAAAAGTTATTTTAAGTACATAAAAGTCAATATTTTCCTTTTTAATCAAAGCTACCAGGCAAATAAATATACATAAATTATATATTACGTTAATGATAAAAAATACGTACGTAATTTGGTATTTTATGCAATTCTTAGAGGAGATTCTCAGATCTAGATTAAAATGTTTATTAGGCCTCGCCACGTATACCTTGCAAAGTACCGGGATTCCATAGTCCCTTGTTATGGAAGCATAAACTCCATAAAATAATAATAATTAATATTCTTTATTGTTCACCGTTAAAAACTGTAGTTTTAAAAAATTACAAATTAAATGTTGCACAATCGGCGGTCATATCGCTAACTGCAAATTCTTCCAGACAACTTGAATGGCCAAAAATAAAGGAGATAATTTAAGAAGTAAAGTATTGATTTGTTAAGGTGTTTTAATTAAGAGTACATTACAAAAACAACTAAGGGTAACTATTTAATTACTACGACTCGAATGAACATATCCAAAAGCTTACTCAACTGCTAACCTAACCAGGTAAGAAGATGAGACCACGCTTTGCTTTGGTGACATGCACTCACAAATATGTGTTCAATTTAATTTTACAATTATTATTATGAGACACATTGCCGATATGAGCTCGGAATAAAATACATATTTAACATTCCCTCGGAATTGTATACAATACCTACCTGAATTTTCGACAAATCTTGTTACGTAAGAAGCGATAGCCAATTGGGAAACCGCTGGACTTCTAAGTCAATGGTCTCGAGTTAAAACTCATGGCACGCACCTCTGTCAGAGATCAGAAAGTTTGACAATTAGTCTAACCAAAAGTATCGTATTATCTCGTACTGGGTTGTGGAGTTTTGATTCTTACCAGACGAATATGTAGACATACACTATCATACTATTACGACACAGCTACGAAGTGAGTCGCGATGTAGCCTCGTAGCTGTTTCTTGTCCGACATTATTTTTTTCTTTTTTTTTACATTTAAGTTTGCAGTTTGCTTACTCTAACAAGATTTGACGACCGGATGGCGGAGTGGGTAGTGTACCTGCCTGCGACGCCGAGGTCGTGGGTTCGATTCCCACTTAAGACAAATCTTTGTGTGCATGAACATGGGGGTTTGTTTTAGTCTGGGTGTTTCTATGTATAATAAGTATGTATTTACAAAAGAAAAGTATGTATGTATTAGTATAAGTTATTCTAGTACCCATAGTACAAGCTCTGCTTAGTTTGGGACTGATGATGAGATGGCGTTGTGTGTGAGTTGTGAAATATTTATTTATTTATTTATTTGTTTTGGTCATTTCTGCTAAGCCCCTTTCAGATATTGCCTTTTAACTTCTAATTGATTACTTTTATAGCATTTAGCTACGCTTAGGTCACAGGTTCAAATCCTGCCGGTCCCATATCTTTTTCAACTGTTTCTTAGTATATTGCCTTTTAGTTAAATTTCGCAGTTAATAATCCTTACTGCCTTACTAATAATTATAATTGCAAAATTAACTCAGCACGTCTTTCTGTTACGTGTTCACGTTGAAACTACAATTTCGATCTTGATTGAAATTGGTGCCATGATAGTATAAAATCTAAGGAAGGTCATAATATGCTTCTTTATATAGAAATACTACGCAAGGGAAACCGTGTCCAGAAACTAAATAGATAGGTAGATAGATAAAAACTTTATTTGCATACCATTCCATTACAAACTAAAGATAACTATTTAAAGACAATAACAATATGCAAAGGGCGGCCTTATCGCTTGACGCAATTTCTGCCAGGCAACCTTTGGATGGACAGATTTAAAAGAAAAAGCGTTGTAGTTTCAGGGTGTATGGAGCTTAGAAACATCTTTAATTTTTCCATTTGCTTAAAGTAAAGATTGGTAAAGAAAATACCTAATTAAATAGTTACATTATAAATGAAACCTATGATAATGTTAATTTCAGCTTTCTTAGTCTAAAGGCCTTTAAACGTTTCCATAGTAAATCGCTTTTATTATGAACGGTTATTGGTTCTCTTATTATTATGTTAAAATTAGTCTTTATTTATTTTTTAAATATGATTTATAAAAAAATACCAAAAAAAAAAAAAAAAAATTAATATGCAGATTTGAACCTGTTTTGATTTTACAGTTACTTACCTACTTATAAAACGGTTACAAAATATGCCAGGGTTATTCGAATGCGGGCATTAGTTATTTAATCAATTCCAATTTTAATTTATTTGAATAATTTCTTGTTACATTTTTGTTTCACCGGTAAAAACCCGTAACTTGTTTTAGCTAATGCCTATATAATATTCTGGAAAAATCAAATCTAAATTAAGATATAACTATTTAAATAATTTTCTACAATAATATAAATTAATTTCGTAAGTCGGTCTAAAGTTAGATAACAATATATTGTAAAAGTCTAAATTACACTGTATTTTGGCACAGATAATAATTTCTGTTGTCTTGAACTATCTGTACTCCAATTTTCATCATGATGGGTCCAGCAGTTTCGCACCCTATTCGGTACAAACAAACAAACAAAAGAATATTTCCTCCTCATAATATTTTATAGCAATATTAGAACAAAGTGGTCAGCAAATATGCGTTGAACGTAAAGTAATAATTACAAAACAATTACTAGACAGTGTACTTATATATTAACATGTTTTATTTTATGTTAAACTGTATGACAACAGTTATGTAATTTAATAACTATATGAGCATTTGTTGGCTATTAAATATATGGGACCTATTATATTTTCTTTTTATAAATATTTCGCAACTCACACACAACGCCATCTAGTCCCAAACTAAGCAGAGCTTGTACTATGGGTACTAGAATAACTGATACTTATACATATAATATACTTTTCTTTTGTATATACATACATATTATACATAAACACCCAGACTAAAACAAACCCCTATGTTCATGCACACAAAGATTTGTGTTAAGTGGCAATCGAACCCACGACCTCGGCGTCGCAGGCAGGTACACTACCCACTCCGCCATCCGGTCGTCATATTTACCCTAGGCTTAATCAATTCTTATGTTTTTATTTATTTATTTTATTTATTTATTCTTTTATACGTATGAAAATTTGTTTCAGAATCTTACCGTGTATCTCTCTAAGATAATGTTTTTTTTTTATCTTTCATGCAAAACTACGAAATTATAATAATATATTTATTTAACATTAAGTTGTTCTCAGTAATCTTAAATTTTATACAGTAGAACCCTAAGATGTAGCAATTTAAAGTTACTACATCTGAGGGTTCTACTGTATAAAATTTGATTACTGCTTTAGCTGAAAAAAAACACAACATTTCTTAAAAAAAATTAAAAGGATATATTATTATATACTATGCTCACGTTAAATTATACAGTTACAAAAAAAAAAAAGCAACATATATATACGAATCGAATTGAGAACCTCCTCCTTTTTTAGAAGTCGGTTAAAAACCACAGCATAGAGTCATACGTAAATATGTGTATGGAAATCTAATAAGTATAGTATATAATAACAGGGAAGCGTTAAAACGATACAGTTTGCTAAACATAGCTAAATGCTATTAAAATATTCAATAAGAAGTTGTAATTGTAATTGCTGAACAAATTGATAATATTTCTTTATCCTAAAAATATTCGATGAAAATTAACACTGACCATGTTTTAAAATGGTGGTTTCAATAAATATATTGCATCACAATGTATATTATCTTAGCAGTGGTCTAAGTTCCACACGATAAAGAGAGTAACTACACTAATTAATTAAGTAGTTAGACATCTGTGTGTGGACGTCTGTGTTACATTATTTTGAAACGTGTGCTATACATGTTAATGCAATCAATCACTTGAATATCACGCCTTTCATAGGCAATAGCTTTGTTCATTGTCATCTTCTTCCGAGCCTCTTGTCACATATACTGGTGTCGGCTTTTCCTAACGGATTTAGCTAAAAATCAGTTTTTATGTATAGCGAACCCAGTACGAGGTGATACTCTTTGTTAGACTAGTTGTCAGACTTTCTAGCATCAGACTACCAGTTACGATTGCCAAATATCTTCAAACGGTAACCGGGACCGAAGGCTTAACGTGAAAGAAAGAAAGAAAGAAAAAGCATTTATTTAGACTCATAAAGGAGTACACTCAATGATATTATAGAACTATAGATATGTTACGTTCATAGAAATTAAGATTTAAATCCGTTCCGAGCTATTCCAAATTGCACACATTGACAAATGTAACTGATAAGTAAAACAAAAGATACGAAATAGCACGCAAATGAAAGAGAATGAAAGAGATAGCTATAGTTTTAATGATTGCACTTCAGTGGTACGCACGTGACTGCGCTCGACGCAGGCCACACGCAAACTAAACACAAGACGTCCCAATTGGGACGTATTTGAGTATTCACAGCGCGAGCGCTTATAACATATCTGCTTTTGTTTTTATATAATATCATTGAGTACACTGCTAAAATTAAGGCATGCAAAAGAAAACTTAAACAAAATAAAACATTAAAATAAGAATTAGCACATTATAGGCATGGTAAACACGTGGAACACTCCTGTATGAGACCAAAAAGGTGGCTATCTCAGCAATTGCTGTTAGTTTAGAATACTACAGCGCTGATTTTCAGATAGCACCTATGTAATTAATAACTTTATGGTCAATAAGATTTATATATAATTTATAATATAATGCGTGCTCTACTAGGCACGGAGGAAATCTCATTATGTCACCCATCCAAGGCTGACCGCCATTAGCATTACTGAACCTGTGAGATCAATCGGCCCGTGGCTTTGACTTAGCCACGAACTCCGCCTTTGTTGACTTTCAAATGAATATTGCCGGCTACACACTTAACGAACGAAGACCAACGAACGGATTGGTTGGTCCTATATTGGATGGCTAAGCATGGCTAAGCGAACGCTAATAATACGCTATTCGTCTGATGTTACCGCCACGCTTTGGATTGCCAGCGAACGATCGATGGCGTCCGCTTAGCCGTCCAAAGTATTCAAAAAAGGAAAGAACCAACGTTTCAACGATCCCGATCAGTTGTTCGTTGTTCGTTGGCCTTCGATTGCCAGGTGTGTACCCGGCATTAATCTAAGGCCTTTATGTCTGTATACTTGTATTTTATAACACGTTCTTCGTTCTCTTTGTAGGTAGAATTGAAGGTGTTGGTCTATTTTTAAACACTGAAAGAGCGCACTTATAAGTTCTTGCACTTGCAAACTGTGCTTGAAGCCTTTAATTCAACTCTAAAAAGTTGGTTTTAATAACAAAAACTCGCTCGCTACATGGTAAAATGTAGCGTAGGTACATATTTTATTTACTAAGACTAAAAACTGCACGTGCACCAAAAAAAAACATAAAAATAGTCAAAACTTTTCCAGTATTATTTTCATCGCACAGTAACATAAATACATAATATGAGAACACAAAATAAACTTCACACACATAATCTATACCTACTTATAATAAATCTGTAGAAGTTAAAATTCTGTACATTGAAAATATCAAAAATATAAATGGCAATTTTTTTTTTTTTTAAAGCTTACTAGTAATTTGCAAATACAAATTACTAGTATTCTTGTTAACCCCCTCCAGCTAAGCTTAATTCGCTTGTGTTAGGAGGAAGTTCACGTCCGTGGTGTAATGACCAGGATTCGAACCCACGACCTCTCGATCGTAAGACCGATGCCTTATCCATTGCGCCACGGCCGCCATAATTGTGTTACTAGACCGACACTTATGCCATATTATTTATTAGCTTATACCCGCAGCATACCAGCATAAAACGTCAGCATGAAATTAGCATATAATGATAATAATCTAGACTTAAAACAGCTGTCAATTCTTATCATAATCTGTTCAGTAGTTATTGCCTCAATAACAAATATCCTTAATTCACTCATCCATACTCACAAACTGTAGATTAAAAATATGAATGGACTTAAAAATAAAGAATCATCAAGGTCTTATAAAAAAAAAGAATACAACCGTAGTACAAGGAGGAACTGGAATTATTGATAATGCAAATGTCAGCACTACAAATAATAAACTATTTGCTATAGAATCTCATATTATTGAAACAAAACATGTTTAATAATTTCAAAACTTGATCTAATAGATAAGTTGATTAGTAATTATGTTATATTATTATAATTGCCTTGTGTACATTATTTTTATTGAATGATATGGACATTTTGTAATAATATTTTATTACATTCCAATGTTCTTCCAAATGTAATTTAAGAATAATAAATATTAATAAAATAATAAATAAATATCTCACAACTTACACACAACGTCATCTAGTCCCAAACTAAGCAGAGCTTGTAGTATGGGTACTAGAATAACTGATATTAATACTTCACGGAACCAATAGCTGGCTTGATCACTGTGTAGTAACTCAAGGTACTAGACATACAATTGTTAATATGTCAATTTATTATAATGTGTTTTGGTCTGATCACTTTCCGCTGGAGTTACAATGTGACTTAAATTTAATAAGACCTAAAATTGTACCTACTGATAATTATTATGAAAATAATACTAATTTAATTCGGTGGGGTGAAAGAGATGCATCTCAAATATCGCTGTACACCGAATATTGTAACGAAAGATTAAAATATATTGATTTCCCTGAGGTTTTTGAAAACTGTGCTGAGGTTTTTTGTAATAATCCTAGTCATAATAATATACTATTGGATATGTATAATAAAATTGTTAACATTCTTACCGAGGCTTCTATTTATAGTGCCAAATTTTCTGTCAATAAAAAGAAACATATATGTGGCTGGAATAAACACGTTAAGGCTGCACACAGTGAAGCTCGTTTTTGGTTTCAGTACTGGGTTCTATATAATAAACCTCGAGCGGGATATGTGTATGACAAAATGTGTGAATCAAAAAAGAATTTTAAAACTAAACTTAAATGGTGTCAAACTAATGAACAGCAGATCAAAATGGACATTTTGGCTATGCATCATTCGAATAAAGATTTTACAAGTTTTTGGAAACAAACTAGAAAGCTGAATCCTAAACCTAGTATTCCTGCAAACGTGGATGGGCTAAGTGATCCCTCGCATATAGCCGAAATGTTCAAGGATCATTTTAAGGTTCAGCCACCAGTGGGCGTGACTGATAATAGAAATACTGGCTGGTCTAGCATACACTGCACTGGTGGAAAACCAGCTGTGGTTACAGCAAAGGAAATAAAATCTGTTTTGAGAAAAATGACTAGGGGGAAGTCTCCTGGTCATGATAACCTAAGTATAGAACATCTGCAATATGCTGGCGTACACCTGCCACGAGTTCTAGCCTTGCTTTTTTCCCTTTGCTTGAATCACGGTTACCTGCCGGATAGTATGTTGAAGACGGTGGTTGTTCCTATAATTAAAAATAAGACTGGTGATGTTAGTGACAAATCCAATTACCGACCAATATCTCTGGCAACCATAGTGGCTAAAGTGCTGGACAGACTGCTGGACCTGCAGCTTGGCTCTTATGTTAAGCTTCACGATGCACAATTTGGTTTCAGACCGGGTCTGTCTACTGAAGCCGCTGTCTTGTGTCTCAAGCAGACTGTCCAATACTATACTGCTAGGAATACACCTGTATATGCTGTATTTCTAGACCTGTCCAAAGCTTTTGATTTGGTTCAATACAATGCACTTTGGAAAAAACTCTATGAGGATACAAACACGCCACACGAGGTTATATCTTTATTAAAATACTGGTACGCACATCAAACAAATTATGTGAAATGGTCTCGAGGTATTTCATGCTCTTACAGCTTAGAATGTGGAGTAAGGCAGGGGGGAATAACCTCGCCTACTCTTTTTAATCTTTATGTGAATGGGTTGATTGATGAGCTCAGCAAAGCTGGAGTTGGTTGTTCAGTTGACGGTACCTTTGTCAATAACATAAGTTACGCTGATGACATGGTGTTGCTGTGCCCATCAATAAGTGCTGTCGGTAAACTACTGGACATTTGTGAGCGATTCGCTGTGACTCATGGTCTTAGGTACAACACAACTAAAAGTGTACTTCTTGTGTTCAAGGCTGGTAATAAGTCTTACAAAGTACCTCCAGTAACGCTCAATGGGATCCCGATAGTACAAGTTACCAGCTTTAAGTACCTGGGGCACTGGGTTACGGAATCGCTGAAGGATGATATGGACATTGAACGGGAGCGCAGGGCTCTGTGCATTAGAGCTAATATGCTTTCCCGCAGGTTTGCACGCTGTTCTAAACAAGCCAAAATCACGCTTTTCAAAGCTTATTGTCACTCTTTATACACGTGCGGCCTGTGGATGAATTATACTCAAGGAGCATACAGAGCCCTGCGTACTCAATATAATAATGCCTTCAGGGCGCTGTTGGGGTTGCGGCGACACTGTAGTGCCTCGGGGATGTTGGCCACAGCTGTGGTTGATAGCTTTTCATCCATCATTAGAACCCGAATCGCGTCCCTGATACAGCGGGTCCGTGGCAGTTCCAACAGCCTCCTGAAGACCGTGGCCAACAGGCTTGATGTGGACAGTGCTATTATGCAGCACTGGACACGCGTCCATTTAACCAAGGATACCACAATTACATATAACCAATATGTGAAATAGTGGTATCCTGTTATTTATTTTTTTATGTACTCATTTTAAAATATTTTACTAACATAGTTTTTAAGATTATTGTTACTAACACTATGAATTCCGGTTCGAAATAAATGAATTTTATTTTTATTATTTTATAATACTAGTATACTTTTCTTTTGTAAATACATACTTATTATACATAGAAACACCCAGACTAAGACAAACCTCCATGTTCATGCACACAAATATTTGTCTTCGAACCCGCGACCTCGGCGTCGCAGGCAGGTACACTACGCACTTCGCCATCCGGTCGTCATCAGAATTAAATCATTCAGCGATATTGAAGCATTCGATTGCAAAATATTTCAGTAGTCTATAATTTAAGTAACCTAATAATTTAACCTATTTCTTGCATCTTATGAAAGCTAACTTATTCCCACGATTTCACTCGGATATTGTATAAATACTGCCTCGGTGGTCTTGTGGTTAGCGAGTGCTTCTCTCACCGCGAGGTCTCGGGTTCGATTCCCGAGTCGGGCAAAGTGTTATCCGTGAACTTTCCGTCAGGAAAATTTCTATAGCAGCACGGAGTTGGTATTGTGCCCGGTGGATGACGATAGACTCATCCCCTATCTCATGGAACCAAAACTTAACAGGTGAAATGTGAGAGCTTTACTCCTCTGCGTAATATTAGGCGTGATGTTATGTTATAGAAAAAATAGTAATGGTATGAACCGGCTTACAACTACCGCTATCCATTTAAATTAATAATGATTGCTCTTCAATATTTTTATTAAAACTGACGTGAGTTTGTGACATTATTTTAATTATGAAATACGGGTGTTACTCACGTAATGTTGGTCTATTTAGTCGACCGCGACGTATCGCACTCTCTTGATAATGCCTAGACGTATAGGCGAAACCGCGGTCGACTAAATAGACCAACATTACGTGGGTAACACCCGTATTTCATAATTTGAATTTTGCTCTTCAAGTTGAATAAGTTAGGTTCATAGAGGTATAAAAGACTTGCCGATATAATATTATTCATGACGGCATTCGTTTTTGTTGGTAAAAAGTATTCAGTAGCAGCTGAAACGGTCCTATGTCGAAATAGATCATGTCATCACTCAAATATCGAAAGCATTTACCGGTTCATTGGTTTAGGAGATTACGTATGATTTGAACTAACTCACCTACATTTCCTCTTTATTACATTAGGACGCCGCGTGAAGAGTTCGATAGATTGACACTTAATTTTTAATTTTTTTTTACTTATTCTAGTCAGTCAACCATGTCAACCAGGTCTATCTGAGACAAGTAAAAGATCAATCTGCAATCTCTTTAGACTTATAATATAATTTTATTATCCTGACAAATATATCCACAACATTCAAAATGTTGTAGATGAAAATGTATTGTTGGGATTTATTTGGTCAGTATACTAACCTTTATTATGTTTTTTCTTATGTTTTTTGGTCATTTATATGAATTTTACACAGTAAATAAAGAATTTGAATGAAATAATCAAGTTTATAAGTTCAGATTTTTTTTTATTTTTTTTATTCTACCACTTTTTATAACGTAGTTAACATACATATCTATGCAATATTTCAGCTTTCTAGCACTAACGGTATGCCTCAGAGAGACAAACAAATGGTCATGGCTACGGTTCTCTAAAAAAAACCAGAATAATAAATATTCAATGAAAACAAGTTTTGCACAATACATTGGCTTAACAGCTGGTGGCCGAAACCGATAACGATGAATCGATTGAATTTATGAAGGTAGATTTTTATTCTTCTTTTGTAGCATGATTACGAGTTTAATCTACCTGCCCCCGTACTTGGCTTTCCACTCTTGACGTTTCGATTTGACGATGTCATTTGACGTTGTTACCAATATAGAAACGTCAAAAAAACAAAAAAAAATACAGAAGGGGCCGATGGTAGGTAGCAAGTACACTCTACAAAGTATTGTAAACGCGTCGGTTTATCTGAGGACTAACATAATATTTTCGCCGTGGATAACTAACTGCCATGGATAATATTTCCTAATGGCATAGCTTAACATTTTGTGCTTCTATTTCTTAAGGTTGGCATGGAAACAGTTAGTAATTTATTTTACTGTTACAGAAGTTTATGCAACAACACTGAAAATTTAATCAATCTTCTCAATACGGTGTATTTTCACAATAAGAGTTAGGTATGTTTATTTTTTTTTACCACTAGGTAATATTTTGTGTAGTTAGAATTAGTAAGCTACGCTAAAGTACGCTTTTAGGCTCTAGGAATTTAAATAAAAAAATTAAATTTAAATAGTATCATAACGTCTTGTATAAAACGATTAGGTTTATAAATGAAACATGTACTAAACGTCATAATTGCCACCCACGTTGAGAAATTTATCATATCATTAAAAACTATACTTATAAAATAAATAAATAAAAAAATGCCTATTATTCCTTGCGAAATTACATTAAATTGAAAATAATGATTAAAATGTATCTGATCTATAACTCAAAAATTAAAATAATCCATTTTTCAAATAACTTAATCATATCAATACATGCATAATATATAATATCAATTATAAGAAAAATGAACATTAAAATATTTAAATTATAAGTAGATTGATTAACTTTCATGCATAAGATCAATAAAAAAATATTTACATAATAATTAATTGAATTTTGATATTATTAACTAAAATAAATAATAAAATTCATAATTGCGTTACCCAAAATTATTTACACTTTCAATTATTTCATATCATGGATTATTTAGTTCTTCTTCTTCGTCGTGTCGATGGCTGAGTCAAATTTTATTTTGCCTTGCCATCGTGGTGAAAGGATTAGCCAATTCGCTTTGGAAACTAGCGAATTGCCCAGGGTGCGCCGGACGTAGGGAATCGTTGTTGTGTACGTCACTCGAGGAGGCTCCTTTCATGCACCCCATTATTTAGTTTATATTGTATTATATTTATATTATATTCGTTGTGCAAGAACCCCTCTTAGGTGAAGGCCTCTAAAAACTATACTTGCTTTATGATTATTTTAAGGATATTGCTGCTAAGTTAAACTTGAGTATTATTTGATTTATAACCAAAAAAAACTATCATGCAGTCTTCATATTTTTTTGTTGTACGGTGCCTAAATACGGAATAAAGAACAAAACAGCAATGAAATTCCTTAACAAGAACTTACGATACGATCAATTATTCACTTATTTCCAGTCCGTCGTACATCGATTAGAGAATTGAGGAAACTTGTTTAACTGACTCAACCGACTTATATGTCACGTACCTACTTGGTGAGTGAAGAACTGTAGAACATGCGTGTTCTAATCAAAAATGGTTCTATTCAATATGGTTCACCTACACTCCTGAACACACTTTTACATAACAATAAATAATAGTTTAAAAAAACTAAAAAACACGCTTTTAAAGTACTTCTAACTATTATTGTGAAAAAGCGTGGGGCGCTCTGTGCCATATTTTTCGTCTATCGAGCACCCACGCTTTTTCACAATAAAACTAGTATTTTTTGTTCATTACCATTTTCAGCTTATATTAGGAATTATTTTTCACTTTTTAGTTAGAAGTACTTTAAAAGCGTGTTTTTTAGTTTTTTTAAACTATTATTTATTTTCTACTTTTTATTTTGGTTTATTTATAAGAGCGTTTTTTTTTTTTAAATATTTTGTTTTATCGAATTATCATTGTCGCATTGTCATCAATCTTTGACAGGTGTGCAAAATTTGAATGAAATCTGTCCGTTTAAAGTGGATCAAAATCGAGTCCAAAGGAGTCGGTTACATACATACATACAGGTGAAGCTAATATAAGCGTGTTAAAAATGTATCACAACATTAATATTTCCGGAAAATAAGAAGTAACATAACATCACGCCTATATTACCCAGAAAGGAGTGGCAGAGGTGTACAACATCCACATTTCACCTGTTATGTTTTAGGTCCAATGGGATAGGAGGTGAGCCTTTCACCATCCACCGGGCACAGTTCCAACTCCGTGCTATTATTGAGAATTGCCAAACGGAAAGTTCACAAATAACACTTTGTCCGACTTGGACATCGAAACCGAGACCTCGCGGTGAGAGGCCCATATGCTAACCACTAGACCATCGAGAGAGAAGAAAGAGAGAGAAGGAATAAGAATAAAAAAACAAAAAACCCGACTGCTTAAAAAAAAGAACTGAAAAGATAAAAACAAGTATAGCATTATCTACATTAAATTCATTAACAACAAATGAAATATGTCAAACTAAATTCTTTATGATGTTGCAGGCGGTGACAATGCTATACTTGTTTTTATCTTTTCAGTTCTTTTTTATAAGCAGTCGGGTTTTTTTTTTTTTTTAATAATTATTTTTTATTTCACTCTTTTTAGTTCTTTTAACCGACATGTTTTTTTTCATCGACATCTCTTTGAGATCAATGAGCCTTAATCGTGAGTTAAACTATCAAATGCAAAAACAATTATTCAAATTTGACCGGCAGTTTCCAAGATTAGCGTAAGCGAACATACAAACTAACTTCCACCCACTTCGGGCGCGCGAGCGTGCCGATATATAAATTGGTAAATTGTGTTTAATCAGTAATATAAATGTGATAAGAAGTATATATTTTTGAAATGGTCTTTTCATGGCCTTTTATTTGATACCCATATTACTATGATGAAAAGAAAATCCATACCTCCCCCCCTTTTTTTTCATTTGCCGGCGCCATTTTGAAAATTTATATAGCCTATGTCACTATCACTGTTTCGACGAATTCAACGACACCTCATTTGTCAAAATCCGTCTAGCCGTTTGGGCTGTAGGGCGTGCCAAAGAAATAGACATACATACATACGTACATACATACATACATACATACATACATACATACGCTCGAAAAACATAACCCTCCTTCTGACGCAGTCGGGTAAAAATTAGGCAGATATATGCTTTAATATGTAGAATCTACACTATACCAGATTATGTTTAGGTTTCTTAAAATTAAGTACAGACTACAGCACGTAAATTTAATTTCATTTAGTTATCTTTTCAAAAACATTAAACTCATTTCTAAAACTTTAAAGTTAGCTACGAAGGCGCATTCACTCATAGTTTTTTCCAAACTTGTTGACAGTTACGTATCATTTCAGAACAGTTGCGTATCAATCACACAAAATGTCTACTCAAACTGACAAGGCAATTACAATACAGGCACACACAACACTACACAGTCGCTTGAGTAGTGCTTCTAGTGTTAATCTGATCTCAGTTTATACAGGTTTATGGTCTGCAATTATTGCCTGCAATTATCAATTTACCTACCTACCTACTGGGTCGCAATCTTGTGAATATATTTCGTCTACAACGCCACAACGGGGCGAGTCTCTATACAATTTTCATTAAGGTTCGCCAATCAATTATAATGCAACTTCTGGTGTTTTCGTTCGGAAAACAATACTGTCAGTCTGTATGTTTGTTCTGTAAAATATTCTATTAATTTAATTTAACATTTTAATCATGCATGTCATTATAGTACAGTAGCTATATTAAATGGCAATACGCGAGTTCTCCAAAGCGAATTGGCTAATCCTTTCACCACGATGGCAAGTCAAAATAAAATTTGACTCAGCCGTCGACACGACAAAGAAGAAGCTATATTAAAATTAAATACGTTTTATTAATTTGCTAGTAACAATCCTATAATGAGGATCCGCATATCATAGCTATTCAGACGCAGACTTATAGGATATAACATAATTTGTGGGTATAAATATCTTAATGGTTACTTGTGATGACGGTCCCCGGGTAGCAAACGTGATGTAACAGGTAATCGCAATAAAACGTACCCATATAAATTATATTAAGTATTTCTTTACACGACTTATCAAATACTTTAAATCAGCGGTTGGCAACCTTTTTGCAGACAAGGGCCACATAATAACAAAATGAATTGAAAGTGGGCCGCCGCGCTAGAAACTCAACGTGCCACTTACATTTCAGGGGTAGAGGGGAGAGGTGCGTTGAATATTTTTTCAACAATGTCGGTAATAGGAAAAAAGCACCAGATCTATGACTTAGCGTATTTATGCCACCCGCAGTAAGGACAGGCACAGATTTTTGCGATTTTGTTATATAAAACAAAAGAAGTAGCACTGATGCACCGAAGGCACCGTCGTTTTTACGCGTTCACTTTAAAAAACAATTGGCTGATTATCAAAACAATCACGGTCACAAGAATGCCTGCGGGCGTACGGAGGACCCTCGTGGGCCGCATGCGGCGAGCAGGTTACCGCCGGCTGCCCTTAAATCATAACGTAAATAAATAAATAATATAAACCTTATTATCTTATATAAGTTTTCGGCAAATCAGAATGAAACAAAATCAAATGTTACCTTTCAATTTAATAAAATCTGATACATTGTAAAAATATTTGACCACATTAGTGCAAGTCATTTGATAAATCTATCTACCTTTCCCAATAACTCTTTTGCCCTTACATTCATGAAATTGGGTTCATACATTAACGAAATTAAAGTGTAGGTACCGCAAAATACACAATGTAACCAGATGCTAGTTTGCAAGATTAGTATATGGCCGAGTCGTTAGGTCGAAAATAGATCTGGTCTAATTTTAAAATGGTTACTAGGTTGCTCACAAATTGCCACAGTTTCATTTTAAACGGCATATTTCTTGAGGTTGTTTTATTTCTGTTTTTATTTTTTTTAATAAATATTTGGCGGTTCCATAACTTACAAAATTGTACGATTTTTCATTTAAAAAGATGGTGCATATGGGGTTCTCACCAGCTCTTCTTTTATGAAAGTAAATGATTTGAGTGTTAGCTTTTTAGTATTTCTTTGTAATATATCGAACATTTAACCAAAGGTACTAGCAAAGTAACATCCTAATTTAAGCCGAGCTCATCTTAAATGTAAAGCAAATTGTTACAATATAAATAGTTTTACTTAAGCTGGCCTGAATGGGTGGGCTAGATAGACGATATACGAGTAAACTAAGTAGTTTCAAATTTATTGCACAACCGTAAGTACGTTTTGTTAGTGCAATAAATCCAATGAAGAAAAGTGAGGGTCAAATAATAATAAATCCACTATTCACAGGCAAAAATCACTGTTATCTTACAGGTAGAGGGTGTATAAGACAAAGTATTATTTTTTTGTTTTTTTTTATTGTTCCATAGTGCAAAGGTCTCTCCCGCAAAGACTTCCAAGACAATGTTACCTATTTATAATCCCGGTAGAAGAAACTTGAATGGAGCATTTTGCCTCCGAGTGGACGAACTAGATAAACGCCTTAATTAAGATAAACGGGGGACTTTTGCGTCGGCGCTCATTCCATAGACTTATTGCGTTTCGTTGATCGCATGCCAATGACCTTTGGACGATTTCCTGGATGTGATATTTGTTCCGACTTTGTTATTGATTAAGTATTTGGGCCGGCGATTATATTTTGTCCAGTACAGTACGGGCGGTCCAACCTAGATGCCTACAACCACAACTGGTGGGAAACAGCAGGAGATAGAGAGGAACGGAAACGTTCGGGGGGAGGCCTTTGCCCAGCAATGGGACAATATAGGCTAACCAAAAAAAAATACCGTAAATTGTATTTAACATAACAAAAGTAGATAATACATCATAATCTACAGTCCTATTACAATAGTTTAGTAAACTAGGTTAGACTAATGTGCCATATTGTTCTATGAGTTTCATTATTTTCGATCCGTAGAAATAACTAAGTAAATAACTAAGCAATAAATTATGAGAATATGATCATCATAATATAATGGTGTTGTGGGTTCGATCCCCACATAGGACAAATATTTGTGTGAATCGCAAAGATTCGTGCTAAGACTGGATGTGCTTGTGTAATGCTGGGTCCACACCGAGCCAACGAACGACCAACGAAGGCTAGGGATGTGATAAAGTTATTCGCATCACCTATATACATTACGTTTCATTCGATTTGAATTTGTGTGTAGCTTATGTTTGAATGTGTATTGGACCAAGTAAACGATGAAGACTGACGGGACTCGCGAATAATCCACTCGAAATGGCATCAATAGTTAAAAATAAGTAATTGCCACTTGATTATTAACTTATGTAAGTTATTAATAATCGAATAAACACTAATCGATATATGTCAAGCGAATAATTTTGTAACATCCTTAGCCGTTCGTTGGCCTTCGTTGGTCAGGTGTGGACCCAGCATTAGTGAATGTGTGCATTTGGCCTTGCTATTAAGACCATTGGATAATGTAATTGCTTCTGGCGTTCTATCTAATGTAAAAAAAAAGTTAAGTTGTTTCGTACTGAAAAGTATGGAACTTCAAATGTCGGTTTTCTGTGGTTAGTTGTTCTATAATGCGGTGTTTTAATTAATAAGTTACATTATACAGGGTGTATTTTTGAAACGGGGCAGTAAGGGCAAGTACCTTAACCGTTGCAGTTACAGCAAAACGTTCTTAAAAGACCTTCCCTAACTTTTTGGGACATTTTGAACTGCATTCACAGATTTTGTAAAAAACTTACAGTTAGCAAAAAAAATGCAAAAAGTTCAAAATTTTTTTTTTTATGCCAATCGATTCTATTTCATGTGGGGATCAAAAAACTCTATGGGACCATTTTAGCTTTCAGTACTGGAAAAGACAGAAATCGCCAAAAACGTTTCCCATACATTTCGGCAACAGAAACGAATTTCTACGATGGTTTAACTTTTTGTTATGGCCTGGAAGTGGGTAGAATTGACTGTAAAGTAAATAAAAAGAATTTTTACCCTCAAATTTCGAATTTGATTCGATAATCTGTGTGTTATACTTAGTTTCAGCTGAGAAACTTCGTATGAGTTATTAATTAAGGATTTTCGCTAAAATGTCTTCTAATCGTGAAAAAATTGACTTATTAGAAGCGTATCTGTGAATGCAGTTCAAAATGTCCCAAAAAGTTAGGGAAGGTCTTTTAAGAACGTTTTGCTGTAACTGCAACGGTTAAGGTACTTGCCCTTACTGCCCCGTTTCAAAAATACACCCTGTATAAGTTTTCAAGTCACAGACAATCTATATAATCAGAGTGATGAGCTTAGTCTTCAGAAAAAGTTATCTAGATTAAGAAAACTTTGCTCAGCATAGCAATCAGACTAAACCCATTTATACAGGGTGGATGCGACATAGCGACATTTATTGAAACCACAGCTTCTATACATGGCCAGTATGCATTTCCACCGGATAAAAAATTCTCTGGCGAAAAAAAAAATCCACGTCTTCCGAACAAATTGCACGATCGCAATGTTCAAATTGTTCGGAGAACGTGTTTTTTTCGCCAGAGAATTTTTATCCGGTGGAAATTGATACTTACCATGTATAGAAGCTGTGGTTTCAATAAATGTCGTTATGTCGCATCCACCCCGTATAACTTTATTGTAGAAATCATTCACTAACTGTTAGATTTTTACATAAGGTCTTATCATTTAAAAGTATTTTTTACAGTTAAAAGAGAGAGAAAAAACTAAGAGAGGCCTTACCGTACAATTGATGACAAATTTATTATTTTACTGACAAATCCATTATTTTGCTGACAGATCTGTTATTTTGCTTTGCTGATAGATAAAAGAACACCCGTAAGTTAATATGTTAAGTCGTTTATGATGTGCAATTCTTCACCTTCTTTATACTAAATTTGAGGTTTCATCTGTTCAGTAGAGAAGCTGTAAAAACGCAAAAAATAAAATACCTCTATGGTCTAGTGGTTAACTTATGCGCTCTCACAGTGAGGTCTCGGGTTCATTTCCCGGGTTGGGCAAAGTGTTATTTGTGAACTTTCTGTCAGAAAAATTACAATAGCAGCACGGAGTTGGAATTGTGCCCGATGGATGGCGATAGGCGCCCCCTATCCCATGGAACTTAAACATATCAGGTGCAATGTGAGTGTTGTACACCTCTGCCACACCCTTCTGGATAATACAGGCGTGATGTTATTCTATAAAATGCCAAAAGTCATGTCTAACGTTGGTAAAAGTCGTATCTCCTAATCAAATTTACCGTAGCAGTATTCAAGGGATTTTCCAAAGCCCGCCAATAAACCTTGGATACTATTTGTTCGGCAGTAGACTTCGTTCTAATTCCATATAAACTTACGAAGCTTTCGGATAAGTTAATGGCGCGAGTCGTTTAGTTGTCTCTACTTGTGACTAAGCGGATTCCACCCCTAGTGTGGTATATTTACATGTAGATGTACTCGTGTGTTAGAGGAGGAGTGGCTAAATTGCTCAAATATTTTGTGGTATTCACTGAGTAAAAAATATTGATCAGATACCGTTTCAATTGACAATCTATGTAGTAAGACACTGTTGTTCTCATTTGTTTTGTTTTAAATATTCGTATTGCATAGTCTTTACTGTTTTGTTGTGGTGCATTATTATTTTTATTTATTTATCGTGGTACAACAACATAACAACTTATAAATAAATATTTGTTTGTTATAAGTACAGACATTTAAGAACATGGCCATAATTCAATTCACGTGATTGATAAGAAACTTAGACACAGTGTCTGTATGATAATGTCCAAAAAATCTAAAATCATAATTAGATCTAGATTATGAAATTCGCATTCGCAAATGAGGAATATTATTTTGCTGAATATTATGGGACCGGAAGGATTTGTACCTGCGACTTCGCATACTGGGCGACCGCTTTAATGCACAAAGCTACGATCGCCTCTTGCCAGGACCTTAAATTACTCAACTGTATGTCACGTCATTACGTGACACGTTCATCTCTTTGTAACTATCTTAAGTAGGATAATCCTACTTATCCGGTTTATTCATACATATTTTTGAAATTACAATGTATCAGTGAATAACATTTTTTATAAAATACGTTTTAGTTTGTTGTGAGAATTACGTTTATTCCATATAGCCCTGCTCTCCCCTAAACACATACGAACTATCCTAATGGATACATAGCTACATATACAGTGTAATGCACTCTTTAATAGTTCCCTGTTTCATTTATATCAATATACCAAAGACGTAATCTTGCTTGCGTCGGAATGTAGTAATACGATTTCAATGATTTGAGTTTTGTACCGAAAATAGTAAATATTGGTTAAAGGTATTTTGGGGTTTGAACTGCGTAATATGTTTCATGTTGTATGTTGTATTCCATCTCCTTCGACCTCTTATTATTTTCTATGTACCAAATGAAATAATTTACAAATTATTTATTTATAAAAACAAAAGAGCTTATCGAAACTTTAGTTGGCTTTTGAGTTTTATACAAACTGTCAAATATTTTGATGAATAGCTTTAATTAAGATGGATGATGGATGGTTATAACACGAAAAATAAATGAACCTCCATATAAATCATTTTAAAAATGATTAGACATGTGATTTGAATTGTTTCATAATGCCAAGAAAAATCCCTCACCAATGGATCACTCTGTTACTTGTCAACAAATATAATTAATAAGGTTTAAATTTGTTTTCATTTTGGTACATTAATTACACTAATATTCATTATTAGTGTAATTAATGTACCCAACCAACCTCAATCAAGGTCCAATATTGTTTGCATAAGAATAACAAAAAAAGAAGTACATAAGGATGAAAACAACATTAAAAAAATACAAATTCGCAGAATTAATATGACTTATAAAACCAATACTAATATCTCTGCACCACCCTCAAGGTCGACTGGTAGAAAATTCTTTCGGCATTAAGTCCGCCTTTGCTACGTTTTGTGCAAGAAGTTTTTAAATAAATAAAAATTAATAAAATTAATGGTATTCTACATTTGTTAATGAATCATTTATTATGCTCTGTTTTTATACAAATAATATAGTTAATACAAGAAAACTCAAACGTAATCATTGGGATTTATGCGTGAATCATTCATTCATAGTAAACGGAATGGAATTTTTTATTCATCGCGAACATTACCTACGGAAAATGTACTACGAGTTTTAATTTTATCAGGTTTTCTTCTACACAAATTGTAATTAACCAAATTTTATTACATTAAAATAAACTAGCCTTTTAAATATTTACTACTATACATTTTGAATTGGGAAAAATATTTATATACAATAATATACATAAAAAATATAAAACGATATTTACAAATCTTTATACAGCATCAAAAAAATTCCTCCGCATCGATGTCAAATGCCGACATCGTGCCCAGAAGGCTGGCAGCCACGTTGTATGGCAATGCTTATTATTTGAGCCAAATAGAAAAAAAAATTAGATATTTTCACATTTCTATAGAAATAGGTTCGTTTTAGTGCAAAGATTTTGGCCATTTTCTGTTGGACGTTTTTTGTGTGTTTTGATGGTCTTCTATGTTTAACAAATTTTTTATTTTGCTTTACATATCTTTGTGTTCAAAGTACTAGTGGTTTAGGAATATTTAGGAAGTTGCTTGAGGAATTACTACCAAAACATTATTTAAATATTCCAAATAATAAAGTATAAAAAAAAAAAATACTAATTTTCTTTTGTAAGTAGGTCTGTACTTGGAATAGTACAATGTATTCAGGTTATATACCATCAAGTCTCAGACATCACAGTCTCCGAAACACTAAATACATTATTGAATATATGAATCTTTACTATACTTGCGATGCTATAGTCTTACTTCCTACTATTATTACAAACACAAAGTTTGTCAACATTATAGATAGATAGAGTTATTTTTATTGTAGACCAATATTAACACCGGTAATTTTGCAAACAATTGCAATTAAAAATTAAGTTATATAATCGCCGGCCTTATCGCTATATCTAAGCAATTTTTATAGCCAACCTTAGGATGGACAAGTAAGTAAATGAGCCAAGTTCTGCCGCGCTAAGAGTACAATAACTCAATTTTTGTCGATTTTGAGTTATATACATATTCGGAATCAGCGAATCAGGATCTACAATTCTCTCTAAGAGACTTTTCATGAAACCTTCAGAAACCTGAAATTTCAGTAACCAAGAGTACAATAACTATTTCTTTTTTACACATTTACTAATGAAAAGTACCATAAACATAGTTGCGGGCAGTAGTTGTAACAACATATTGTGTAGATGTTTGTTACTCTTTTATAAAAAATACGACGACCCAAATTTGCACTCATAATGTAGCATTTTTATATTCTGGACTAGCTTTAGACCGCAACTTTGTCCGCGTGAAATTCATTATAGTAAGTAGTAGCTTCTCCCGCGCTTCGACCCGCGTTCAACGTTACTGCCCCGCTTCCAAAGGGTTCAGCGTAATGTTAAATATCAAAAAACTTAAATGGATAGTGAGACTATCAAACACAAAAATAATTATTAAAATCCGATCATTAATGCCCGATATTAGCGCTAACAAACAAACAAACTAACTTTCTCCCGCAGTTTTGTCTGCGTGTTAGGTACATCAATAAAAAGTAGCCTATGTTACGTGAGTTGTAGTTACTCACCTGCATATACAATTTCATCGAAATCGGTCTAGCCGTTTAGAGGATTAGCCAATACAAACAGGCAACAAATTTTAAAACTGTATTTTAGGCATAGGTATCGTGCAAATAACTATATCAACTGGAAATAACATTGTTATTTTTAAATTAAAAAAAGACACTTCAATTTTATTTATTTGTAGGTATTGATGGCGGAGTGGGCAGTGTGCCTGCCTGCAACACCGAGGTCTTGGGTTCGATTCCCACTTAAGACAAATCTTTGTGTGCATGAACATGGGGGTTTGTCTTAGTCTGGGTGTTTCTATGTATAATAAGTATGTATTTACAAAAGAAAAGTAGGTATATATATGTATTAGTATCAGTTATTCTAGTACCCATATTACAAGTTCTGCTTAGTTTGGGACTAGATGGCGTTGTGTGTGAGTTGTGAAATATTTATTTATTAAAATATTTATTTAAACTATTTTGTATTGAAGTATGTACCACGCGGATGCTACTACATAATAATTAGCATGCTAGCTACATAGTTTAATAAAATAACGCTTAGTCAGTCTGTATAAAAATTAATGATTAATAGTCTAGTTGATTTCCACGTATTGTGATATAATTTATAACGTGTTTTTATTATGTAATTAAATGACATACCTAGTGTTATTTACCTTTGTTTGCGGGTGCAATTACATTTGCCCTCATTGTCTCAAGAGTAAGATTATTGTAATATCTTAAAGAAGGATATTATAAGACATTATTTTTTTTTTCTTTCACATGAAACCATAAACGTAATAGGTGAAATGTGGGTGTTGTACACCTCTGCGACACATTTCTGGGTAATTTAGGCGTGATGTTTTGTTAAGTTTGTTATGACTTGCAGCTCACAGAACTGCTATGCAGAAATTTACAGTATTCAGTTTTTTTTGCGTTAAAATCAATTAAGTGCGGAGTATATTAACGTAGCTCCCCTAATCCGACCTCTTGCTGACTCATCACATTAATTGATACTTACTGGTGGTAGAGCTCTTGTGAATGAGCTCAAGGGCGGCAGCACCACCGTCTCACCTTTAACCTGCCGCCAAATAGTAGTGCTTCCATTATTACTGTGTTCTGGTTTGGTAGTGAGATCAGGCCCTGAAATTATTGGCACATGAGGCATAACACCGTAGTCCTCAGCTGCAGCGACGCATCTATAATCTGCTTTTGTGGATTGTTGATGTCCATGGGCTGTACTCCACTTACCATCAGGTGGACTACACGTTCGTTTGCTGTGGGCGTAGTATTAAAAAAAAAATCACTTATATTATTTATCGAGTTATATTGCTTCTTTTATACAAATACAACTAGGTTAACATATTGATTACACCAAGATGTGCAATTTTTATTTATACTAGCATTCTAGATTATCAACTAGAAAGGCAAAAATAATCTTATAGACAAGAATATCAATGATTTAAATAAGTTCGTGTCTAATCAACGTATTCATAGATTTCGCCATGATCACGTCGCGGCGTCGTAGTCGAGACGTCACGTATCGAAACGTGCGATATGTGATATTATGCAAGTCCTGAAGATATTGATTTAATATTTCGGTCCGAAGCGGTTGCTTTAGGGTACATATTGATGTAGGCACGGGGAGTCCCACATAGCCACTCTGCCCGTCCTCCCACGGGCGGGGTGGTATGCGTAAATGCATTTCCCCGCGAAAAAAAAAAAAAAAAAAAAAGGGTACATATTGATATTGATTTTAAAGAAGGTCCTTCAAACATAAACATAATACGAGTGCACGGTTGGCGTAATGGTTGAAGCGGTCACCTCGACGCGTTTAACTGCGCTGGTATTATGGGTTCAATGTATTTTTGGTTATGTTTTTTTGTTGTCTATGTACAACGTCTTGGTCTAAAACGTAATTTTGTACACATAGAAATCTTAATAACTAGTCAATAGAAATGTTATCGACTATCTTTTAACACTGGGACGCATGTCGCCGGTTTTCAAATACCACTACATAACCAAACAATAAAAACACAATTTCGCCTACACATACATTTTGTATTCCTGCAAACAAAATTATTCTTTTTGCGATGACATTAAGCAATATTTTCTAAAAACGAATAATCTTTAGGCGTCCCAAACAACACTGGTAACCACGACAACTCCTCAACTCGCACTTGTGTTCGACTAGACACATGCGCGGCGACAAGGTCACGCGTCTTTGACATTTCTATTGCCTTGTTATTAAGATTTCTATGGTTGTACATATGTATATGTAAATAAATAAATAGGTTCGTTCCGCACACGGGAAAATCTTTGTGTGATTCGCAAAGATTTGTTCTGACTCTGGGTGTGCTCTGTGTGTGTGAAATGTACGTTTGAAAACACCCCCGCGACACAAGAGTAATTGTAATGTTGTACATTAACAATATTAATAATAAATAAATAAAGGGTTCGCTCCTCATACGGGACAAACCTTTGTGTGATTCGCAAAGATTTGTTCTGACTCTGGGTGTGCTTTGTGTGTGTGAAATGTATGTTTGTGAACACCCCCGCGACACAGGAGTTATTCCAAATGCGGTCGTCGTTGAAAAAAGAAATAAAAAAAATAACATATTACCCAGAAGGTTGTGTTAGAGATGTATCAAAACCCCACACCAGTTATATGACGGTTCTATTTGATAGGCTTCATTCTATATTATCTATATTATCGCCACCTACTGCATACTTTCTTCCAGTGCTTTAATTGAGTGCTGATTTCAAAAACTTCTTAAACTCAAGTTTAACGCTTAGTTACAGCTTTTGATCTCTCTGTCATGTACAAACAAGAGAAAGAGATGCAAATACGAGTTAAATAAAACCGCAGATAAAGAAGTAATGTGAAATCAGGCTGATAATTACTTGGCAGAAAACCTATATAACACCTTCTTCTGCCCGGAAATCAACCTGACCAAATGACTGCAATTAAAAAATAGGTACTACTTATTGATTATTTCTATAGCATTTATCTATGCTTAGCAAATTATACTAAGAAACAATTGAAAAAAGGCAGGCTGGATTTGAACCTGCGGCCTTTTGCACACCGAGCAGTCGCTTAAACCAACCAGCCTCGGTCACCTCTTGCCAGGAAACTAAATTTCTCAACTGTATGCTTCGTCATTTCGTGACGTCCTATTCATTCATTTGTTCCTCTATCTATCTTAAGAACGATACTTTTCAACTGATTCTTAATTAAATAAATTCTCTATCAAATACATAGTTTATTTCTGGTTCCTTATGATACGCTCATACATAAGAATTTATAGATACTTAGATCTGACCTTACTAACTTAAAAACGTGTTACAAGACCATGTTCTATAAATTATTGTGGGTTATCAGTTGGCTTACATGTCAACAGACGGAGGCAATGTCCAAACAGTAGTAATCAATCTAACTGGAAAATTATGTGTCACGCGTATAATTGCCGCGCAGGACATTACAAAAATCGATGAATGAAGGAGAAAAACACAAGAAGACAGTTCGTAGCTCATAAATAAGCTTCGTGGGTTGTACCCATACTGCTACGATTGGTACCTATCCTTGAATACTAGTATAATATATAGAAAATAGCTCTGTCTGTCCATCTGTAACACTTTTGGGCCTAAACCGCTGTTCCGATCTTAATGGAAATTGATAAAGAGATAGTTCAAGAATCCAGGCAACATAAGCTTCATTTAATTGTAAAACCACGCGAGTGAAACCAAGAACTAAAGCTTGTTAACCAAATCCAAAAACACACGTTTATTCAACGCGTGTCGAGCTCGAGGACACGTGATTAAAAGTCATTAATTATTTTTATTTATGCTTGAGTCATTTAAAAAACAATGTTTTGTGTCACCTTGTTATCAAATCTCGTAGGCAAATAATACATCTGGTTGATAAATTATAACAGGAAGGGTTTTATGTCAATTCCCACCATAGGAAATCATTTTTGGGAAGACACAAGGTGTTGGCTTAATCTTCACCTTGGATTTAAATATTTTTGGGAATAACAACATTTACATCGTTCTCTACAATCATTTTTTTATATTATATGAATGTATGCTAGACTTTAAAGAAATAATTTATTACATTACCTACCTTCATAAAAAAAGATAAAAATATTTCAAAAGAATAGTTTCTAGTGATTAAATTTACCCACGCACACTTTTACATTTAACTTGTGAATATTAGATACTTCTAACAGTCCGAGGCGATGCTAAACTAAATCGTATAATGTTTTGCCTAAAAATATTTAATCAGTGAGGTTCAGCAACGAATGCAATAAAATTCATGGATGGAAAAACGAGTTCATTATGTACCCGGCAACCGAAAAAAGACAAACTACTGCTTTGTGGCTAGCTGTGCACACTATTCGCGACAATATTTTTGCGTATTAACCAGATTTATAGAGCTTTTACTCGACAATCCGGATAATATTATAACTGTCTTGTATTGCATGTGTGCCCCGCCCCACACATGCAGTACCAGAAAACTCATTCTTACTAACACAATATATCCACCTACAACAAATTTTCAATACGATACTCGTACCGACAAGTACCGATAATAATATTTTGTTACCCCTTTTACAACTAAAAAATAAAAATATTGTTGCTTTTGCTTTAATAAAATACATCGCTAATATTTTACAAATTGTAAATTTCTCTTTGTAGATGAGACCATTTTTACGTTGCCCAAGTAGTACCTATATAATATCATCTTTACTTTTATTTTTAAATATATATTGTTATTGCTAATATCCTCATTATTATTGTTATTTTCGACACCAAGAACAGAGCCTATCAAAGGTAATGTTTGCAGATTGTCGACGCCACTAATGCTGTTGCGTTTGGGTTAAAGGTGAGTCGCAGATGACGTACTGGTTCACCCGCTACAAGTTCAAGTTCACGGAGATCGACTACAGCTTGTTCCTAACTTACTCCGTCCTTGTTGGAAGCATTGGTAAGTTACTTTATGTTTTTTTTTATATTTTAAGTATCACAATTTGGGTAATTACCTTTAAGGCAAGGGTAAATTCCTTTAATGGAAGCAGCGATAGCCGAGTAGGAGACCGTAGGTTGCTTAGTCAAAGGTTCAAGCCACGGCACACACCTCTGTCAATAAATCGTTAAGATTCGTCTTTTCGAAGATATGAATATATGGTACTAGCTTCCGCCCGCGGCTCCGCCCGCGTGGTATGTCAATTAAAAGTAGCCTATATGTTAATCCAGACTATAAGCTACATGTGTGCAAAATTTCATCGAAATCGACCCGGTAGTTTTGGCGTGAAAGAGTAACAAACATCCATACATCCATACATCCATACTTACAAACTTTCGCATTTATAATATTAGTAGGGATTTGTCATAAAAATTATCGCTCGCTAACGGTGAAGGAAAACATCGTGAGGAAACCTGCATGCCTGAGAGTGCCTAAAAAGTGCTCGAGGGTAGTGTGAAGTCTACCAGAGGCCCGAGCCCAGCAGTGGGACTTGTATTAGATACAGGGCTGCGATTATTATAAGGGCAAATACTTAAAGGTACGCTCCACTGTAGACTGAATCATTACTTTAAAAATATTAAGGTAGAAAATGTCAACAATTTTGCTTTAGTGTCTGGGCGTTAGATTTTGGGTTCGATCCCCGAGCCGAATATAGACTGAGTCTGTCGCTGGACGAGAAATATGTCGTTTATATATATTTTTATCTAAGGCTGAAAAATAGCAGAAGAACAGATATATAACATGTTAGAAGGTCCAATAGGCTTTTTATTATAATAGATATATCAAGAGAAAGGTCACATGGCTAAAAAAGGATGGCTTGGCAGAGATGACAACTAATAGAGATGAATGAAGAAAAAAACAGTGCCTCAGCCCCCAATTTGTATTGTGACCCAAATAACAAAAGTAGGGGAAGGAGAAAGATTTGGGAAACACTTCTTATGTTCACAATAATTTTAAGCCAAAACACAAAACGCGTTGTGGCGTCGTTGTATCACAGGATTGATAAAATGTGTGTTATGATTTGAAAATGTTATTCAAATTGTAGAATGTCAAATATTTTTTTGCGTCGCAGAATTTTGGGTTGACCAATGATAACATTATGGTTATTCGAAGTATTAATTTGTACCTTTGTGGTTCGTACTCACATACGATTTTACTCGATTTAGTCGATCGAGTAAAACTGTTGGACACATTCAGAGCGAAGGAATTTTTTTTCGATTTCTATTTTCTTTTCGTTACTCCCTCATTTTGGAGTGAAACCGTATGTGGATAATTAATGATTAGGTGAATAGGATTACATTTTATATTTATACTACCACCGCAGCGAACGAACGTGTAGTCCACCTGATGGTAAGTGGAGTACAGCCCATGGACATCAACAAACAATCCACAAAAACAGATTATAGATGCGTCGCTGCAGCTGAGGACTACGGTGTTATGCCTCATGTGCCAGTAATTTCAGGGCCTGATCTCACCACCAAACCGGCACACAGTAATGGAAGCACTACTATTTAGCGGCAGGTTAAAGGTGAGACGGTAGTGCTGCCGCTCTCGAGCTCATTCACAAGAGCTCTACCACCATTATCCATACATTACATCTCCAATTTCAATTATTTCAGGGCCTAATCTGATGACGAAACAAGAACAAAAGTATGCAAGTAACATTTTTAGGCATTTTATAGGTGAGGAAGTTGACCTTCGTGCCTTACCTATTATAGCTCTATTTAATACAACTAGATAATATCTGTCCTCTAAATCTGCAAACACTTTTTTATCTTCCCAGGCCAATTTTTTTGCGTAACATTATTTATTTAATTATTTAATTTATTAGCTCATGATATGTCGTTTCTCACTATCAAATTACATTAATATTTAAATTTACTTTCGTTATCAAAATTAGCAAACATAACGACTAATCTTATGTCAAGATGAATTAAAACGTAACTTGTTTCGTCCTTAAAATATAGATAATTATCTATATTTAAAACTGTGCTAATGTTAAGATAACATTAGCACAGTCAGCGACTACCAAACCCGTGTTTGCAGTTCTCTCTTTCTCTCATTGAATGTTTGTACAGGACAAAGAAATCAAAAGCTTTAGCTTGGCGTTGATCTTGAGTTTATAACGTTGGTGAAATCGGCACTTAGTGATCGTTTGGGGTCGATAGCTACATTTGGGTTGCATTTTATTTCAAATTTCAACACTTGATAGATTTTATTACGTAGTTTATAGCATTATTCATACATTTATATTTAAATAAGTATAGATAATTAATTTTATTCATTTTTAACCGAATTCAATAAAAAAGATGTTTTTTTTTTATATTTATTCCTTGGTTATTGGTAGTCGCCAGGAGCTATTTGAGAAATATTTTTTTGTCTGAAAGAATATTCTTGTTATAATATGGTCCCGTGGTCATAAGGTCACGATCTGATGATGGGGTTCTAAAAAAAACTAATTTTAAAGTCTTAAAGTCTTAGATATTGATTTTCGTATATTACCTAAAGCTACTCGGATATTTGCATCTAGCAGTCAGAATTTCATTTAAATCTATTAGCAATAAAGCTACAATTTTATTTTAAGACACTAAATTATACAGTTTTTGGCCCAAACAACTAGTATTTACCTAATATAACTTGCTTTCTGCCTTAAAATACGATTTTTAACATGTATAACGATGTTTAACGATTTATTTTTGTGTTAAAATCGATAAAAATGAAATAATGTTACTATCGCTATCACATTCTTAAAAATAAATCATTAAATAATCTGAAAAGACAAGCTGTTTAAATTATTACCATGAACAAGTTCAACAGCTGTGCGAAGGCACTGTATTAATTATACACTAAGAAGTTTTCACAGCAAATGGCGATAAGTCACATAACACATGCACTGTAGATGGAAGAAGCTGCTATAGATAGTACACAAAGAATAAGTACATCATTGTGACACAGAGTCTAATTTAAACATGCACAATGCAAGCCACTGCATATCGAAAACTTATAGCAAATATTTACAAGAAATAAGACATTGAAAAACCAAACAATCTATTCAAATTATTACTATAAATTTAAAGCAGCTGTAGTCTAAAGCGATGTGCTGCATTTACTATTTATTTATTTATATTATACAGGCACTTCACATCTTACAGACAGTAGCTAAGTAATTAACATTAGAACAGTACGCCAATTAAGATGTACACAATAATTAATTAACAATATAATCCGAGAGTGATAACATTCGTATGCAAATCAATATAAAACAAAAAATATGGATGTTTAAGGATGTATAAATCTGTGTGTTGGGAACTTTCTGTGCCTGTTGAATATGCACTGTACTATAAAAACACTTTCCACTGCAAAAGGCGATAAATTCCAAAATATAATTATGCAGCACAAAAGATACCGCACGTCGAAAAATGGCGGCGGATTTTACAAATTCGTTTTCAGTGTAAAGCTTTTCCAGAACAATTTATTATTATGATATGTATGCACGTGAGCACGACAAAGCCGGAAATGGGTGTATTTTTAATTTTGATTTATGACAGCTTTAATCTTTTCTCTTACGCCAAATTGTTTTACTGTTGATTTATTCAAACTTAAATGTCAATGTATTACTAGTCTTTTAAATACTATTAATTTTAAGTTTCTCTTTTGGGTTTATCATAATAATAGAATGTGTTTATCTTGTAGTGTGATTTATCTGTTAAAGAATTATTTTATACGTTTCCTTTCTTTACGCGTGTAATGTATCGCCAAAATATAAATCTCATAGCTTCCGACGAAGTATAACTAAAGATTTGTTATGTTTTATTAACTACTCCATAAAATGACTCATTATTTTATCTTATGTAATCAAACAAGGTTTTTAGTCGCATTAGCGTATATGATTTTAATCCCCAAGTAAATACCAAAATCAGATAGTTTGCCTACCAAAAATAATTAACAAATATAATAAAAATTACGTAACTGATGTGACTTTTTAGGGTTTTGTTAAAGGTACCTAATATTTTATTTGTTGATCTTAACTTTATCTTAATTCAAACAAAAAAAAAGTGAATATTTTTATATTACTAATGAAAAAAATATGTTTCTGTTAAAATAATATAAAAGCATTTATTTTGAATACCCCTTTTATGTAAAATATAAAAAAAAACTTGCCTTGAAAAATTGAATGGTTGTTTACCATTCAATTTTTCAAGGCACTAATTTATATTTAGAATGATGTAATAGCCTAGTGTATGACAAAATTAAAAGAAGTAAATTAAGTTTGTATAATGTCACTATACTGGTTATCCCGTATACGAAACGCATGGCTCCAAAATAGCTTTTCTTCAACGATGACGAGAAAAAAGGCATTCTGATTTGTTTATTGATAATTGAGAAAATGTGCGTAATTTTAATACGATATAATTATTCATTTCACAATTACGTAATATAATAAAATATACGTAGGTATTCCTACCACGCAAATACTAAAATTTGTAAAAAAACTAGCTAGGTCAAAATTAAATGTTTCATACCTTTTTTCGGTGAATTTGACAATGACGGCTATTCTTTATATTTAATAGCTCTCATTCGACATTTATTTTGATTAGGATTACAAATTGAATTCATTTTTTTTTAATTTATCTCAATTTTATCATCAAGCTTTTTTCTTTTATCTTTTATGAATTGCGTGTATATGGGTATATCTTTACCACTAAAATAACATTTAAAATCTAACGTAAATGAATAGCGTGTGTCTATAAATCTATTCATACAACTAAAATTAAAAAAAATATATCTCACTTGCTTCACTGAAATACAATTTTAAGCAAAAAAAAATCACAAACAAAACCAAGTCATAAACCATCGCCAGATTTAATGAGATAACAAAAATGTACAAAAGAAAAAACATTCAGAATAATTAAGCAGTCTGGAATCTGTGATTTACGCAATATTTATTAGTATAAATAATAATAATAGCAGCCCTGTATCTTATAATACATGTTCCACTGCTGGGCTCGGCCCTCTTCTCATGATGAGAAGGGCTAGGCCATAGAACACCACGCTGGCCAAATGCGGATTGGTAGACTTCACACACCCTTGAGCACTTTTTAGGCACTCTCAGGGATGCAGTTTTCCTCACGATGTTTTCCTTCACCGTAAGCGAGCAATAATTTATATGACAAAACACACGTATCTCCGAAAAGACGAGTCTTATCGATTTATTTACAGAGGTGTGTGCCGTGGGTTCGAACCCGAGACTCGTCAACTTAAACGCTTGGACTGAAAATAAGGCCTCCTTTCTTTTCTTGTATGAAAGTCAGATCAATTTAATGTACTTTAAGGCTTTTATTTCTGCTTTCTTGTAAAAAAAATGCATAATGTTATTTAATTAGAAAAAAAATAAGATCATTCTAAATTTCATTTAAACAGTAAAAATATGACGTAAAGCAGGTAATATTCAAACCCTGTTTTTAAACTATATTTAATTAATTTCTAATGGTTTTTCTAAGCATTCTAATACAATTAGCAGTCGAACATTTTTTTCGTCTATTCTTAGTATTAAAATATTAAAAATCAATTAGAAATTAGATTTTTTCGTCTATTCTTAGTTTTAAAGTATTAAAAACCAATTAGAAATTGGCAAAACCGATCGTGTTCATCAATACAGCATTTGTATTGATTGCAGCATCAGTCACGTTGGTTGCTAACTAATTATATGTAGGTACAATAGATGACGCGCGGCCTTCGAAAAGACGGCAATCATTCAAAATATTCGTGGATTTGGAGCAGGGGTTGTATAGCTGAGTGATAAAACTAAGGCTTGGAATTATATGGTCGCTGGTTCAAATCACGCTCCAATTCCTAAAAAACGTCCGAATGTTTTTAAATTCATATTATATTATTATCATTAGGATATCATTTAATTACCGGTTTGAATCTGATTATAATTATTAATATAAGAAAATGCTGTTTTACAACTATTGAACTATGTTACGGCGTGTATTAGTAAAAGTGAAGTTCAATCAAAAATATATTTCATTTTGGAATCAAAGATTACTACAAATTGGTAGGAACAATCGTTATTAAATAATGTCTATATAGATAAGACAAGAAAAGAAAAATATTAGAGATCTAAAATGTAAAATCTGTTTAAATATTCGAATTTACACATTCGAATTCATCAACGGTCTTATCACGTGGACCCACACGATGCCGGGCAAGGAACCGCCTTTTGTATTAGTCTAAGCTGCTTGCGTGCTGTGTTCTAGTTTATTTTTCAGAATAAATTAACTAAAACATGTCGAAGCCTTGAATTGTCTTGTCTATAAGACCGAGGATAAAGGCTCCATTGTCTTCCATTAGTAGTATATCGAATTGCGTACCAAAAAATTAAAAACTATCTAGTTAACAAAGCTTTATTTTGCGCTATGAGCTGAATATAATCTTTTGTCTGCAGGTTCCTTCATAACAATATACCTGTTTAGCAAACGTTGGAAGATAGAAGACAGCATTATCGGAATTGCAGCATGCGTGAGCAGGGTAGCAGCTAGTTTGGTGTATGCTATGGCACCTACCCGCACCGTGTACTTCCTGGGCCCAGTACTGGATATGTTCAGTTCTGCTGGAGCGACGTCGCTGCGGTCAATTGCCACTAAGCTGGTGAATGACGATGAAGTTGGTAAGTATTTTATATGAGTCGCCGCACACCAGGCCACTAGTGATGTCAAATTAATTAGTCTTGAAATATATTTTAAAACAATTTGTGTGTGACCGATGCATACTGAGTATTTAAGTGGCCGCTGTGAGCCACAATCTGAGTTTCGCAACAGAGCTTCATACATTCAGTGGCTGAAACAAAAGGGGGCTCTTTATATAAATAAATAAATATATCACAACTTACACACAACGCCATCTAGTCCCAAACTAAGCAGAGCTTGTACTATGGGTAGTAGAATAACTGATACTACTACATATATACTTTTCTTTTGTAAATACATACTTATTATACATCGAAACACCCAGACTAAGACAAACCCCCATGTTCATGCACACAAATATTTGTCTTAAGCGGGAATCGAACCCGCGACCTCGACGTCGCAGGCAGGTGCACTACCTACCCACTCCGCCATGCGGTCGTCAAAATATATAAAAAATATAAAGGTTTTGTGAAATATAAAACCCTAAAAAGGGCGTAGTATTGGTTCGGACAGTTTTCTATAGGAAAACCTCAACAAACAATTTCAAAACTTACATTTCTTTATTGAATGAGACCGGTCGTAACTAATTTGTCGCAAAGGATATCACAAAAACAACTCACACGAAGAGTGCGATATAAAACAATACGCCATATTTCCAGTCATAACAGTCTAGCTTAGTCTAGTCTTGGCAATATTTTATTTTGATAAACGTTTTGCGTAGACATTCAGTTTATAAGCGTATCTACTCGTACTAGATAGAGTTAAAGTTAAAACTTTAAAGAGCAATTGTACTTGGAATTATAAAGAAAAGAACTGTAGGTATTTTCAGGCCATAATATTTAGCTGTTACGAAATATAATTTATTATATTTTTTTTTTTTCATAAAATTGCATTGAGTATCGACTGGTAAATGCAATCTATAGAGTATTTCAGTTTGCAAAACAAATTTTCGAGATAAATTCATAGGCTTTCATCCATTTTTTACTGCTGCAGAGCCTAAAATTTATTTGCAACATTCGCATAAAAAGTTATCTTCTATAATTCTAGGTCAATGAGCTGTAAAAATAGAAATATAGCCTTTTAGTTTCTTTGTTAGCGTCAGAATTAAGCCTGAGCCATACTAATTAATACTACGTCTAATTTTCAGCAGATAACAGTTAAATTAATGTTTTACTCCGACAAAGAAATATTATTGATATTAAGATGAATTTGTAATTAAATTATTACAATTTTAGTCTGGAACATTTTATCAAATGAAGGGTGATTATTCAAACTAATCAAATTGTGTAAAATAATTTGATATTTTCTAAATGACCTTAATGAAACCTCTGTTACAGCGTTTTTTTTATAGAAGTTTATTAGAAGTAGTACTTGTGTATGGACTAACCATATACCTACAGGTTCTGTTATGTCATATGTCAATATCATTTTTTGCGGTATTTACCCAGTTTAGTCTATGTTAAAAAATAATGTTTAGGAAATAAGTTTTTTATTTGATATTGTGGCGGTATCCGCCGTAATGATAGATGTCACACACGTGACATTATGTCGACGAGTGCTGAATCGCGATAACGAAATGTTCACAGCAAGTGACTATAAATATCACATCCAATACGCTACCGTTGGACAGCTGTACGCCAGGCAATACCACCGAGCCTGGTCGGAGGATTCTCCCTTTTTGGTGGAGGAACATCACACCCTGTTCCTCTACAATATGCCAACTTGACACATTGGCCTTTCAAGGTTCAAAGGTTATACATGTATGAAAATAAGACAGTATTACAGAACTTATTTGTAATAAAGATCACAGTTATAATAATTGACCTCCGGATAGCGGAGTTTGTAGCTACGCAGAAGGCGCGGGTTCGATTCCCACTCAAGACAAAATGTTTGTGTGCATAAACATGGAGGTTTGTCTTGGTCTGGTTGTTTCTATATAAAATAAGTATGTATTTACAAAAAAAAAGTAAATATGTATTAGTATCAGTTATTCTAGTATCCATAGTACAAGCTCTGCTTAGTTTGGGACTAGATGACGTTGTGTGATATTTATTTATTTAATTACTATGATAAAACAGTTAGATAACATGACTAATTGTAATATTACTTGAATTATTATAGCCAAGCAAGTCAAAGGTCACGACGTGCATTTGATATATCATATTATATACACAACACTTTATTATCACTAATATATTGCATTTGCCCTATATTGTTAATGTGATAGAGGAATGTCACCAAGTTATCAGCCAGTAAATTCATGCTCTTATATAATTGGTTTAGATAATGCATTTTGTCTATGCAGTATTACTACACGTGTGACTATCTCCTATACTATAGTGCTTAGAGATAGTATCTATATTATATTGTAAACATTAATCATACGTTAGTTATTATAATTAGCACTTTCCACGAGATTTTCCGCGTAGAATGCAATTAAATATAGCCTATGTCACTTCCTGATAAAGGAGACAATTTATTTTGTGTGGCAAAAATATAAATATACATTTTTTTGTAATATGCTCGTGGTAACAGTAGTAATATTTGTTTCTTAATGCCTAGCCGGAATATTGAGAAATTAGTCGAAATCTAAAAGGAAACATGAACTGCTAGGCGTTAAAATTACGAAGAACCAATTTTTTTTGCATCGGTTAACTAAGTTATTATTGTAATATTTAAAGCAAATTTTAGCTTTGCTATGCATTTATTTTTATGTAATATTAAAGTTGAAAAATTAAGAATCCAGCAGGACTCGAACCTGCACCTCTTGGGTATACGCCCCAAGTGCTTTGCCAATTCAGCTATGGATTCGCATGCTGCCGGACTCGAAATTTCTCAACTCTTTTGTGCCAGCCGAAGCTAGACGAACCATTACTTGGTTTTAGCGCCATCTATGCGTTACTTATTCACATAATCGCATACAGTACGTTTGAATTAAGATCAACTCATTACTGTCGAGAGATGACGCATTTTTATCAATACTTGTAATATTTAAAGCAAATTTTAGCTTTGCTATGCATTTATTTTTATGTAATATTAAAGTTGAAAAATTAAGAATCCAGCAGGACTCGAACCTGCACCTCTTGGGTATACGCCCCAAGTGCTTTGCCAATTCAGCTATGGATTCGCATGCTGCCGGACTCGAAATTTCTCAACTCTTTTGTGCCAGCCGAAGCTAGACGAACCATTACTTGGTTTTAGCGCCATCTATGCGTTACTTATTCACATAATCGCATACAGTACGTTTGAATTAAGATCAACTCATTACTGTCGAGAGATGACGCATTTTTATCAATACTTGTAATATTTAAAGCAAATTTTAGCTTTGCTATGCATTTATTTTTATGTAATATTAAAGTTGAAAAATTAAGAATCCAGCAGGACTCGAACCTGCACCTCTTGGGTATACGCCCCAAGTGCTTTGCCAATTCAGCTATGGATTCGCATGCTGCCGGACTCGAAATTTCTCAACTCTTTTGTGCCAGCCGAAGCTAGACGAACCATTACTTGGTTTTAGCGCCATCTATGCGTTACTTATTCACATAATCGCATACAGTACGTTTGAATTAAGATCAACTCATTACTGTCGAGAGATGACGCATTTTTATCAATACTTGTAATATTTAAAGCAAATTTTAGCTTTGCTATGCATTTATTTTTATGTAATATTAAAGTTGAAAAATTAAGAATCCAGCAGGACTCGAACCTGCACCTCTTGGGTATACGCCCCAAGTGCTTTGCCAATTCAGCTATGGATTCGCATGCTGCCGGACTCGAAATTTCTCAACTCTTTTGTGCCAGCCGAAGCTAGACGAACCATTACTTGGTTTTAGCGCCATCTATGCGTTACTTATTCACATAATCGCATACAGTACGTTTGAATTAAGATCAACTCATTACTGTCGAGAGATGACGCATTTTTATCAATACTTGTAATATTTAAAGCAAATTTTAGCTTTGCTATGCATTTATTTTTATGTAATATTAAAGTTGAAAAATTAAGAATCCAGCAGGACTCGAACCTGCACCTCTTGGGTATACGCCCCAAGTGCTTTGCCAATTCAGCTATGGATTCGCATGCTGCCGGACTCGAAATTTCTCAACTCTTTTGTGCCAGCCGAAGCTAGACGAACCATTACTTGGTTTTAGCGCCATCTATGCGTTACTTATTCACATAATCGCATACAGTACGTTTGAATTAAGATCAACTCATTACTGTCGAGAGATGACGCATTTTTATCAATACTTGTAATATTTAAAGCAAATTTTAGCTTTGCTATGCATTTATTTTTATGTAATATTAAAGTTGAAAAATTAAGAATCCAGCAGGACTCGAACCTGCACCTCTTGGGTATACGCCCCAAGTGCTTTGCCAATTCAGCTATGGATTCGCATGCTGCCGGACTCGAAATTTCTCAACTCTTTTGTGCCAGCCGAAGCTAGACGAACCATTACTTGGTTTTAGCGCCATCTATGCGTTACTTATTCACATAATCGCATACAGTACGTTTGAATTAAGATCAACTCATTACTGTCGAGAGATGACGCATTTTTATCAATACTTGTAATATTTAAAGCAAATTTTAGCTTTGCTATGCATTTATTTTTATGTAATATTAAAGTTGAAAAATTAAGAATCCAGCAGGACTCGAACCTGCACCTCTTGGGTATACGCCCCAAGTGCTTTGCCAATTCAGCTATGGATTCGCATGCTGCCGGACTCGAAATTTCTCAACTCTTTTGTGCCAGCCGAACCTAGACGAACCATTACTTGGTTTTAGCGCCATCTATGCGTTACTTATTCACATAATCGCATACAGTACGTTTGAATTAAGATCAACTCATTACTGTCGAGAGATGACGCATTTTTATCAATACTTGTAATATTTAAAGCAAATTTTAGCTTTGCTATGCATTTATTTTTATGTAATATTAAAGTTGAAAAATTAAGAATCCAGCAGGACTCGAACCTGCACCTCTTGGGTATACGCCCCAAGTGCTTTGCCAATTCAGCTATGGATTCGCATGCTGCCGGACTCGAAATTTCTCAACTCTTTTGTGCCAGCCGAAGCTAGACGAACCATTACTTGGTTTTAGCGCCATCTATGCGTTACTTATTCACATAATCGCATACAGTACGTTTGAATTAAGATCAACTCATTACTGTCGAGAGATGACGCATTTTTATCAATACTTGTAATATTTAAAGCAAATTTTAGCTTTGCTATGCATTTATTTTTATGTAATATTAAAGTTGAAAAATTAAGAATCCAGCAGGACTCGAACCTGCACCTCTTGGGTATACGCCCCAAGTGCTTTGCCAATTCAGCTATGGATTCGCATGCTGCCGGACTCGAAATTTCTCAACTCTTTTGTGCCAGCCGAAGCTAGACGAACCATTACTTGGTTTTAGCGCCATCTATGCGTTACTTATTCACATAATCGCATACAGTACGTTTGAATTAAGATCAACTCATTACTGTCGAGAGATGACGCATTTTTATCAATACTTGTAATATTTAAAGCAAATTTTAGCTTTGCTATGCATTTATTTTTATGTAATATTAAAGTTGAAAAATTAAGAATCCAGCAGGACTCGAACCTGCACCTCTTGGGTATACGCCCCAAGTGCTTTGCCAATTCAGCTATGGATTCGCATGCTGCCGGACTCGAAATTTCTCAACTCTTTTGTGCCAGCCGAAGCTAGACGAACCATTACTTGGTTTTAGCGCCATCTATGCGTTACTTATTCACATAATCGCATACAGTACGTTTGAATTAAGATCAACTCATTACTGTCGAGAGATGACGCATTTTTATCAATACTTGTAATATTTAAAGCAAATTTTAGCTTTGCTATGCATTTATTTTTATGTAATATTAAAGTTGAAAAATTAATATAATATAGATGGCGCTAAAACCAAGTAATGGTTCGTCTAGCTTCGGCTGGCACAAAAGAGTTGAGAAATTTCGAGTCCGGCAGCATGCGAATCCATAGCTGAATTGGCAAAGCACTTGGGGCGTATACCCAAGAGGTGCAGGTTCGAGTCCTGCTGGATTCTTAATTTTTCAACTTTAATATTACATAAAAATAAATGCATAGCAAAGCTAAAATTTGCTTTAAATATTACAAGTATTGATAAAAATGCGTCATCTCTCGACAGTAATGAGTTGATCTTAATTCAAACGTACTGTATGCGATTATGTGAATAAGTAACGCATAGATGGCGCTAAAACCAAGTAATGGTTCGTCTAGCTTCGGCTGGCACAAAAGAGTTGAGAAATTTCGAGTCCGGCAGCATGCGAATCCATAGCTGAATTGGCAAAGCACTTGGGGCGTATACCCAAGAGGTGCAGGTTCGAGTCCTGCTGGATTCTTAATTTTTCAACTTTAATATTACATAAAAATAAATGCATAGCAAAGCTAAAATTTGCTTTAAATATTACAAGTATTGATAAAAATGCGTCATCTCTCGACAGTAATGAGTTGATCTTAATTCAAACGTACTGTATGCGATTATGTGAATAAGTAACGCATAGATGGCGCTAAAACCAAGTAATGGTTCGTCTAGCTTCGGCTGGCACAAAAGAGTTGAGAAATTTCGAGTCCGGCAGCATGCGAATCCATAGCTGAATTGGCAAAGCACTTGGGGCGTATACCCAAGAGGTGCAGGTTCGAGTCCTGCTGGATTCTTAATTTTTCAACTTTAATATTACATAAAAATAAATGCATAGCAAAGCTAAAATTTGCTTTAAATATTACAAGTATTGATAAAAATGCGTCATCTCTCGACAGTAATGAGTTGATCTTAATTCAAACGTACTGTATGCGATTATGTGAATAAGTAACGCATAGATGGCGCTAAAACCAAGTAATGGTTCGTCTAGCTTCGGCTGGCACAAAAGAGTTGAGAAATTTCGAGTCCGGCAGCATGCGAATCCATAGCTGAATTGGCAAAGCACTTGGGGCGTATACCCAAGAGGTGCAGGTTCGAGTCCTGCTGGATTCTTAATTTTTCAACTTTAATATTACATAAAAATAAATGCATAGCAAAGCTAAAATTTGCTTTAAATATTACAAGTATTGATAAAAATGCGTCATCTCTCGACAGTAATGAGTTGATCTTAATTCAAACGTACTGTATGCGATTATGTGAATAAGTAACGCATAGATGGCGCTAAAACCAAGTAATGGTTCGTCTAGCTTCGGCTGGCACAAAAGAGTTGAGAAATTTCGAGTCCGGCAGCATGCGAATCCATAGCTGAATTGGCAAAGCACTTGGGGCGTATACCCAAGAGGTGCAGGTTCGAGTCCTGCTGGATTCTTAATTTTTCAACTTTAATATTACATAAGTTATTATTGTTTTTTTCAAGCTTTAAAACTTACCTCGCGCGCAATCCACACATGAACGAGTTAGCGTGCATTTTCTGTTGTTTTGGAAAGTAATTGTCTTTGCACATTGCGTTGTTAGTTTACTGCACAGTTAACACTATAGTTCATTAGAGCTGTACTTAATGCTATTTTAGTTAAATAGTTTCACAGTTCAAATCGAAAATACTGGAACATTTCTGTAGAACTAATTATATTTTTTAAATAGTGGGTAGGTAGTCAAAACTAATAAGCGTTCTATTCATGATCCATCTTGCTGTACGTCAAGCTAAGTCCCACACATGTTTCGCTTATCAAATACAAAAACAATTTTCTAAGTCCTACTAGTAGCTACTGTACACTAGCGCGTTGAAAATATAAAGTCCACAGTATTTTTTTATATAAGTATTAATAAATAAATGTTATGTTTGTTTGATGTATGTTAATATTTAGATCATAAAGATTGTGTCAAAATAAAAATAACCTTTCTTATTTTGTTTGATTTAAAAAAATATATAATAATATCAGCCAGCATCTTGAGTATAAAAGCCATTCACCCGAATATTGTACTTACTTAAAAATAAATATGTTCTTTATTTATTTACAAATGAAAACATCTATAACTATAAAACTTTTTTGCCATTCAAATGGCGAACTGTCAAAACTAGCGGTACGGCTGCAACGGCCATACATAATAGCTATTATGCATGTAATACGAAATAAATGCTCTTTATTTCATTTGCATGCACGAGTAATTACACTATTTACCTACTGAAACACAATCAAATTGTGATTTTATGCCTGATAAACTTCTTATACAAGATTTTTCTGTGTAATTACGATTTCATAAATAATTTTACGTAATTTTTTGGACAATTTGGAATCGTTGTTTAGGGTTTGGTTGCAACGAGAATCCTTTGTTTCTTATTACAAGACTAGGCTACTCTCCTCTATTTGCCAAGAATTACTATTAAATAGAAAAAAATATATCGAAATAGTAATTATATTAGCGTTAACCTTCTTATAGATTAAAGACTTACATAATACTTTATAGTATAACAACTAAATTTTCATAAGAAAATAGCATTTGCATTAAAATCTTCTAAAGATACCTCCTACTCTGAAACAAGAGGTACCTAAAAAAAAAGAATTGCTAGAAATGTTCCTCACATTTCTAGTAATTCTTTTTTTTTAGATTACACTTTACCACCAAAATAAAATGCAATATGATAAAATAATTTATTTAAATACTAGCTTCCGCCCGCGGCTCCGCCCGCGTGGTATGTCAATTAAAAGTAGCCTATATGTTAATCCAGACTATAAGCTACATGTGTGCAAAATTTCATCGAAATCGACCCGGTAGTTTTGGCGTGAAAGAGTAACAAACATCCATACATCCATACATCCATACTTACAAACTTTCGCCTTTATAATATTAGTAAGGATTAGGCAGCTTTTAAGGTTGTCATCAAACCTGATCATTTTAATATTGTTAACTGTTATATTTTTTGTCTTGATCATTGGGTTTTGTTTGTTATGAAATGAAAAGAATGTAAAGAGGCGGACTTAATGCCAAAGGCATTTTCTACCAGTCAACCGTAGGGTAAAGCAGAGATGTGTTTTAGGTCTCGAATTCAAATTAGAGCTACCTTTCTATTCTTTCTTTTGACATCTGAGTGTTGTAAAAACCTCCTGGAAATATCTATTTACAGTTAAAAGAGTTTTCTTCCAATCTTTCCATTTTTCTATTCCATAAAAAATCTGTTGACCAAAAAATGTTTATAGTCGTTGTCAAAATCATGATATCAACAGGATTTTATTTATATTTACATAAAATATACAAAACATATTATATGATAAACATGTATATGTTATTTCTGGATCTTGGATAATAAATTAACATATTAGAATAATAGCTGCCATACGGCAACAAGTAACCAGTTAAATCTGCTTGTTTATCTAGTTATATTTATGAGTAGTCATTAATTTTATGAAGACAAACACGCACTGGATTTATGCACTTTGATTATTCATTGGGAATCAGCATTTTATCGATTACATTTATTAGATTATACTTATTGCACTATTGTAAAACTGTATGTGATAGATAATGTACATTTTTTTTCTTTTTTTGGCATTTAAAAAAACGCCGCCCGCACTAGGAATAACTCCTGTGTCGCGGGGGTGTTCACAAACATACATTTCACATACACAAAGCACACCCAGAGTCAGAATAAATCTTTGCGAATCACACAAAGATTTGTCACATGTGGAGATCGAACCCACAACACCAGCGCAGTTAAAAGAGGCGAGGCGACCGCTTTAACCACTACGCCAACCGTGCAATCTGCTTAATGCTTTTTCAAATATACAATATGTCATTGCAACTCATATACCAGAATCGACGTAGACAAAGTAGGCCCGAGGAATTACCGATGTACTGATTTATCTGTGTCATTATAATGTCCAAATCGTATGCTGCGATTTCGAGACAGATGTAGAAACAGAAAGCGTCTACAGTGCGACAGTGGGGCAGGGGAGCAGCACAGACTGTTTGACTCAATCCAAAAAAAAATTCATGTAGGGGTGCATGAAAGGACCCACCCCGAGTGACGTACACAACGATTCCCTACGTCCGGCGCACCCTGGGCAATTTGCGAGTTCTCCAAAGCGAATTGGCTAATCCTTTCACCACGATGGCAAGTCAAAATACAATTTGACTCAGCCATCGACACGACGAAGAAGAAGAATCCAACACGAGAAATTAATTCGTATGTCAGACTAGCTTTTGCGCGTGACTTCGTCCGCGTGGAATTCGCTGTGTTAAGTAGTAGCTGCTCCCGCTCCTGCTCCACTCCCGTGGAGTTTAACGTTATGCTAGGTATCTAAATACCTACATTGATGTGCATTATTGACACAAAAAATATTCTTATTATTTGACCAGTAGTTCTCGAGATTAGCGGTATGAAACAAAAAAACTAACTTTCGCTCGCGGTTTCGTCCATGATATATACATTAATAAAAAGTAACCTATGTTATGCACCTTGTAGTCAGCATTTTATTGACAGACTGACAAACAACTATTTTTAAAAACGATAGTTATATTTTGTTGTTCCGAAGTTGTAACTCGACCACTCCTGCAACTTTCCATACATCAGCCTGGATACCACTATCAGCTTTAGAGTTTGAACCAATTAGGGGGCAAGTATCCTTTTTAACCGACTTCAAAAAAAGGAGGAGGTTCTCAATTCGGTTGTATTTTTTTTTTTTTTTTTTTTTATGTTTGTTCACCGATTACTCGAAGACGCCTGGACCGATTTGAGAAATTCTTTTTTTGTTTGAAAGGATATACTTGTCATGTGGTCCCATTTTTTTCCAGTCACGTTCTGATGATGGGATCCTAGAGAAATCGAGGGGAACCCTCAAATTTAAAAGGCTTCTATATTATTTTTTGTATATTATCTAAAGCTACTTGGATATTTGCATCTAGTAGCCAGCATTTTATGTTGCTGAGCTGATGCTGGAAGGTACAACTCCTTAACGGTTAGGAGTACGGGGATAATTCTTTAAATATAGGCTCCTTGTGGCCGTTTACTGTATTCTTTCAAGTTATACACAGATGAGGCGAGACGTTGAATATTACCTACTTGAGGTCATGATTTGATGATGGGATCCTAGAGAAATCATGGGTAACCTTCAAATTTCAAAGGCTTCTATATTGTTTTTCGTATATTTCCTAAAACTACTTGGATATTTGCATTTTAAGTTGCAGAGCTGATGCTGGAAGGTACAACTCCTCAACGGTTAGGAGTACAGGGATTATTATTAATAAGTTTTCCGTCTCAAATAACCGTCGTCCCCTCATTCGAGAAACATTCTTGCTCGGTCTACCCATCACTTAAAATCGTAAAATAAAATAATTTTTAACAAAAAAAAAAACCGGCTTCAAAAAGTAGGTAAACTAAAAAGCATAAAATAAATTAACTTCGCAAAAAATAATACGTTTTTTCATTTAGTTAAATAGAAATTATTAAATAATTATTTTATAATTCTGAAGTCGGTGCCAAGTAACCAATAACTAGATAATATCAATCTTTCAAACAACTATTTTCTGAATGAATATTAGTTCATAGTTATCCGATTTACTTGGCACCGACTTCAGAATTATAAAATAATTATTTAATAATTTCTATTTAACTAAATGAAAAAACGTATTATTTTGTGCGAAGTTAATTTATTTTATGCTTTTTAGTTTACCTACTTTTTGAAGTCGGTTTTTTTTTTTGTTAAACATTATTTTATTGATACAGATAATTGCCGATGTCATTTGTAAGATTATAAATAAGTATTTAACAATAGAACCTAATAGTAAGCCCTAATGCATGCAAAAGGAGAAATAGATGGCTATAATTGCTACCAATAAAATAAAACAAAAAAACTAACTGGGATACAGGTATGATTTTACATGACATGTGTTTGTATGTATGAACAAACTAACTGCTAATATAATTTAGAATTCCATCCAATAGTCACCGTGAAAGATTTTGTCTCCTTCAGCCAAAACGCGTTTGCCTACTTCAACAATTTAATTGGTTCTAAAGCTTGCAAATGGCCTTTTAATGCTAGACAAACGCTAACAACAAAAACTTCTCTAACTTAGTGTATTCCAAACCAAGACATGTATCGCACTGGGGCAATTATCTGGGTTCTACCCTACTGCGAGTCATATTGTTTTAAACAATCACTGATATGGGTGTCTACATTACCATTCTGGGAAATTATGCGCAAGTTATGTTATGTAAGTCCATTGAAATCAATTACAAGCAATAATTGTCTATATTTATACGCGATCAAGATGGAATCTTTACACTATTAGCAATATCACGTGTTGAAACTAATACAGTTAATTTATATTCATTTATTGCACTATTAATTGCTTGGGAACCATAGAAATATATTTTATACGTCAATGTTGGGAACTCAAGTAATTTTAAATAGATACATTTGACAGCATTTGACATTTAAATGACATCGTGACGATGACGCCGCTTACCAGTGATTCAGTTCTGAAATTATTATGAGACCTTAGTTATAATCGTTATTGGCAGAAAAGAAAGAAAGAAGAAGAAGTTTCCTAAAATAACCGGGACGCAGCAAATCTAGGCTGGTCCAGGGTGACGTCACTTTACCGTAGTCAGTCTGAACTAAGTATCTCGAAAAGCGAAACTTTTCGTCGTAAAAAGCATCAATAATCAAAATTTTCAATTATTTAATGCTTTTTCTACACTTATTTCGAAGTCTTTTTATTCCTTTTTTTCAACCGACCCCAAATTATAAAGGCATAAAGAAAATCGAGAAAATACAAAAGCTTTGTTTTCCAACATTTATTAGCCCTCGACGTTTTTAAATTTAAAAAGGCTTTGCGCATACATATATTAAGCTTCCTTCGGGCGAAAATATTATGAAGTACAATATTATGCTGGTACAGTATTCTTTTGGTCCTAGACAATTGTTGCCAAATTTACTAGCCACTGCTTCGCAATGCAGTTTGCATGGATATGTATATTAGCTAGATCGTCAAAGTGGTAAAATATTTATGTATTTCATTCTTTATTGTACACAAAACAATACAATGTAAATGTTTCTAATTGATTATTTTATAGCATTTAGCTATGCTCAGCAAATTTATACTAAGAAACAGTTGGAATAGTCAGGTTCAAATTCTGGCGGTCCCATATGTTTTCAACTGTTTCTTAGTTTAATGTAAATGTTGTACAATAACAACAGTAATATTTTGCAGTTTTTAGGGTTCCGTAGTACCTACAAGGAACCCTTATAGTTTCGCCATGTCCGTCTGTCCGTCCGTCTGTCCGAGGCATAGCGACGAAACCGTTGGTGCTAGAAAGCTGAAATTTTGCATAAACATGTATGTTAACTATACAAAGAAAGTCGTAGAATAAAATTTGGAAAAATATTTTTTTTTCGGGTAGCTCCCCTACATGTAAGTAGGAATGTTTTTTTTTTGTCGCCTACCCCATAGTGTGGGGTATTGTTAGATAGGACTTTTAAAAACGTTGCTAAGACAGTTTTTTGATTTAGAGATCCGTTTGCGAGATAATTAACTTTAAAGAGCAAATTTTTGTTCGAGTAGAGCGTCCTCCCCCCCTCTTAAAGCTAAACTACTGGATCCCAAAATCTGAAAAAATTGTGTCGGTAGTACATGTAATGAACTTTAAAGGAAAACTATAGCGGATAAGTTCACTTCATTAGTTCAAGAGGAATAGGGGTCCGAAATGTCAGATGCAGTTACTCAGAATATTTCGTTCAAAATTCTTGAAACATAAATAAACATACATAATACAATATAAAATCACGCCTTTATCCCACGGGGGTAGGCAGAGACGATGGAACGCCATGTGCTTTGCTCCTTACATACTTCTTCCGCTTCCTCAACATTCATACATCTCGTCATACGTGCTAACTGGTTTCGTGTACTACAAACATTTCCTTTCTGAAGGACGCCATTTATCTGGCCCCTATATGTCTTTCGAGGATAAAATAAATAATAAAATAAATAATTTCGAGGATAACATAAATAAAATAAATTAAAAATAATCATTACATATCTAGGTCATACATAAGATCACGATTTTTATCTCAAGACGAACTACTAGAACAGGTTGAGTGAAAAATATAAATTATTTTACAAAAGGACTCGATAGATGGCGTTGTACTCGTGCAACCGGGACCGACGGCTTAACGTGCTCATCCGATGCACGGAGGAAAATTCGTTATGTTAAGAAGGTCACCCATCCAACGGCCGACCGCGGTTAGCATTGCCTAACCTGCAAGATCGATCGGTCCGCGCGGCTTCGACTTAGCCACGAGCTCTAATCGGTCAAGTAGTTTCGAAGCCTAATAATATTTTTTCTGCCGCCTACCCCATAGTGTGGGGTATCGTTAGATAGGTCTTTAAAAACATAATGGGGTTGCTAATACAGTTTTTTGATTTAGGGATCCGTTTGCGAGATAATTAACTTTGAAGAGCAAATTTTTGTACGAGTAGGGCGTCCCACCCCCCTCTAAAAGCTAAACCGATAGCTTAAAAAATCTGAAAAAAATCACGGTGGTAGTATATGTAATAAACTTTTCATGAAAACTATAGCGGTTACTTTAACTTAATTAGTTCTAGAGTAATTGGGGTCCAAAATGTAAAATGCAGTTACTTAGAATAATTCGTGCAAATTACAAAAACCTTTGAAAGTAATGACTTGTATGAAGATGTTACTTGTTTAATACATAGATAGATAGATAGTAAATCCCTTTTAAGTCAAAATATGTTGTTACGACTAGCTACGGACCCCTACTGCGCGTGGCCCGACACGCACTTGGCCGGTTTTTTTTATTGTGGTATATATTGTGGTATCCACCTGTAAAGTGGAGACTCCACACAGATCTCCTCTGTACAAATGGGGTAAATTATTTTAGTTTTTTTTTTATATTGAGGGGTTTTTAAGTCATTTTTTGATAAAGAAAATTGTTTACGAGATTTTAAATAGGTATTAAAGGGTATTTTTTGCTCGAGTTGGGCATAAACCTAAAAGCTAAACTGATGGCTGAATTTGTAAAAAAACATGTAGTTAGTATATTAAAGGAACTATAACCAACATGTTAACTATGTTAGTTCAAGAGTAATAGGGATCCGAATAGTAAAATCCAATTATTGGGCATGTTTCATACAAAGAAATAAAGACTTGTATGAAACTGTTACTTATAATTCAACACAGTTGTAAACCTCTTTTAAGTCCGTATGTAATAATGCTTAAATATGGAACGCCTACATTGCGCGTGGCCCGTCACAGACTTGGCCGGTTTTTTTGTCAGTAAAAATATGCCATGAATGATGTACTTATTATATAAGAAAAACATCACAATATTTTTCGTTCCTAAAATCTATGCCGCCACAAACCGTTATCACCATCTACGACACCAAACAATGCTGCGGCCTTCAGTTTTTCAGATAAACCAGCTAAAGCAAATATTTTCCCGAAGATTATAAGGCTCATTTGCTTCTTGGGTTAATAACATAAGTACCTATTTATTATTAATACAAAACATATACGCATAAGTTCTCACGGCGATCATGAGACTTGTAATATTTATTAAATCATACAATTGATTAATGAAACAGAATTTTATATTACTAACTAACTAAAAACATTTTCTCAGTAACTAGAGCTACAATAAGACACAGCGGGAACCGCTTGGGTTCTGAATTGTATGAGACCCGTCTGAGTCTTATTCTTTCAAGACTTATTTTTATAATCATTCTTACGTCATAGCTAGGCATAAAAGTTCATTGAGAACGTTAGAAAATAGGGTCTGGAGCCATTTTCTTTTCCTATTTCTTTGTAGATGTCTGTAAAATTACTTTTGCATATTCATCTTTTTTTTTATTTCACTACAGCTACGTCAAATTTAGTGATGCTGTCCGCGATCGCGCTCGTATGTATGCTTATAAACCACATCTATCTGAGTAAACCTTACATAATTTTGCGGTTTCAAAAAACGCACACGGTTACTTAAGCAAAATAATCCCACGTATTTAATCCCGTGTTCCACTTGCGTTAATATTTCGTTAACTTTGATCATAAGTCCATACAAATTTGACATCTGTGATCTTTTAAATTGAAAATTAGAGCGACTGGAACATAGTTTTAGAATACTCTGTAGTACTTAAACGATTTCATGCATGTAAAGAATGTTGGCATTCATTTTGTTTTAAAATCCTTATCAACTTTATAACCGTGTTTTCAAACATGAGAAGTATGTAGAAAAAGGTCCATAATAACTCTAGACTAGCTAGGTCTACTAATGGCGTAGAGAGTTAGGTCAGTTCTGTTCCAAGTTATAGCTGTGTTTCTATAGAATTATCACCGCTATCGTCTTGATAAAAATATTATTTTAAGAGTGTATCATTTGAAAATAGTTAAAGTAAAAACATTTTCTCGAATAATGCTTTGTACTTATTGTTGAATAAAATTTATATAATCTTTTAATCTTGTAACCTCGTAGACGAGGTTAAATTTATTGAAATAAGGGGTTTTTGAGGAGCCATCAATCTTAAGGTCATAATTACAATATAAATTTGAAATTCTTATGTAATTTATTCACTACACATTATCTTACAATTAAAGAAAATAAAACAGTTCACAGAAAATATGAATAGAACACACAAAATTTGCGGCAATGCACATCACTGATTTTAGCTAGTCCCTCCCAGAACGAACAACACAGTAGATTATCGCTCATTATTGACGCTGAAGTCATTCATCTCACAGAAAAATTCAAAAATTATTACTAATTAGATAAGGAACTATGAAATTATTCTTTATCAGTTAGTGCGCATGATTTAGAAAAAAATCCCTGATTTTATCAAGTTTGTCTAAAAAATTATAATTTGGAGTTATGTAAATAAATGTATTACGGTAATTTACTTAATTGCTCGGTAAATATTTTGATGAATTCTAATATTCATGTCAACAGGACGAAGGCAAAATATTTTCTACGACATAATAAATCTGCATACTTACGCTGTGAGTAAGAATAAACACGGTTAATTAGTTTACTGTTCACCTAATTGAATATATTTACTGAAATAAAGATTAAAAAATTACCCCTGCAATATGTGTAACATTGCAGGGGTAATTTTTTAATCTTTTAACCTTTTTTAACCTTCAATATTCATTAAAAGAATATTCCGTTTGAAAATAATCATGGAATTGTGCTCTCAAAATGGCGATTGGGAAGGGGTGACCTCTGTCACATGGGACCTAAACAAAACAGGCAAAATGTGGATCGGATTATGATCGTCCATTTGTAGAAAGTTATCCTGAAAACAAATGTAAAATCCTAATTACAAATCATTTGCCCTATCTCGAGCTAAACCAGACGTAATTTGGCTCGAGTTACGAAAATTTGAATTTTTGTTGATGAATATATCCCAACTTCGTCGGCTGTAGTTAGGCAAAATTCATTATAATTGTCTCGGGCCAATTGGCTTTTTCATTTATTATAGCATCATGTTTTTAATGCCACGAGGTTGTGACGATGCCTACCGTAAAATTTTACTATATATATTCATATTTTTCAGACATTTAGACCCGTAAAATTGGGTCTCTGTGGCAGTTTCCGATAAGGTTTAATTGTATAAAATTATATACAAATTTGATGTTTTATCAGTCAGAACTGGTTTAACTCGTCAAACTGGACCTTTTAATCTAATAAGAAATAAACAAGACCGTATGCGGTGCTAAAGTTTGAAGTTTTTAATCTTTTGTTTGATCTAATTTGTGGACATTAAAAACAAATTATATTCACATTGTTTATCTGCTTCTTTCTGACTAATTGAATTACTAAAATTATATTAATTGATATGTACTCTATCAATTATCGTACCAGCATTTTTTTGTTAACACAATCATGGTTAAAGTGCAAAATGTAATTTTGAATGGTGTGACAATTTTAATACTCCTCGTTATATAGTGTTGCGACTTAAAAACACTTCACATTCACACTTTAATTTGCTTTCTTGCTGATCGAAACAGATACGAAATACAATTCGATGTTATCACACATTCAATTTAAAATAGAACGGGGTATTTTCTGTTTGCCCAATATGTTTGAAAACAACTTGGAACAATGAATAGAAACTGTCATCTCGTCGAGATACAAGAGACAAGGCTGTCCGATAAACATTTTATTTGTGTATTACGTAGTTTGAAAACTTCAGATAAAGGGAAGACTTGTATGCATTTGGCTTCTTTCTATTTATTTACTTTATCTTTGAACATCCGGCGGAAACTTTTGTACTGTCCTTTTCCGTTTGTGATGAAATAGACATGGTTATAATAATATATGAAATTAATGGTTAAATTTGGTTTGTTTTTGTTTTGTATTTTAAGTACTTAAAGCAATAATAGTGTAATCAACAACGTTATTTGCATAATACATAATGTTTTGTTGGTTTAATGGTAACTTTTCATATCAGAAAATTTTGTTTTTTGTTTTTCGGCATCGGGAATCGCTTTTTTGTTGGTATCTCTAGCAAAACCTACTTACTAAAACCACCACGATGCTTCTTCTCGCGCATAATGGAGATACTTAGGGCTGTATCATGACTTTTTCTAAAACTCATAATCAAACTCAAGACATCTGTAATGAAAATTCGTCAATTTTTAAATTAAGACTACATTAGTTGTCAAATTGTCGGATGGCCACGATTGTCGTAATTTTTAATAGGACATTTAATCATCATAATAATAAAAATCATAAAATTGGAACGTTTTTAGGTGAACTGTCAAAACTGAATTAATTTAAAACCTCCACTCATTACCGATGAGCACCGAGCTTCATGTCGATAGCTGACCAATGATGAATGAGGCATGTTTTGTTTATTCCTACGCCTAATGGTCATTTACATTTAGAACCGGCTATTGCCGAAGACATTAGTGTCGGTTTTGGTTGCATTTAATTTTGTTTTTTTTTGCATTTAAGTATCAATATGACGGCATGCATTATGGTATTCAAACGTCAGACAAACGTAATTTTTTACTATTCACGCATTGAACTGGAACAGAGAATAAAATATAAGTAGGTATACAATAACGCAAGAAAAAACCGTATATAATTAGTTAATTCTCAGTAAAATTACTTTTATCAATTCGCTTCACATGGCTAATTAATCGGTTAGAGTCACATTAGGATTTATATTTTTATCCCTTTGTCAATTTTTATGCAGTTACGGCATTTACTATTATCGATAAGAACTGCTGTTTCCAAGTTGGAATTATATTTTTCGGGAATTCTTTTGTGATCATTGTTTCTGGATAGTTTCTTCTAGTATTATAAGATTGGCACATGTATTTTTTTGGGAAAATTTAAGCTAAATGACTAATTATTTTTTTCAGAATTTGAATTACCAAATACTTTTTGACTACATTGGTTACGGAACCCCCAGGGCTCGAATACCACTTATGCTCGACCGATTTTTATTATAATTATATAGATATTATGACTCACTTAATTAACCTGCTTTATTAAGTAGCTTACTTTAATATGCGTTAATTTGAAACTAATTATATTATCACGGTATTAAAAAAAAACTTTTATTACTGAACGTATTTTTATCTTAGAACGTGTGTAGCTTATAAAATAATAATATAAAATTATACGAATTAAATTAAATGTTCAGATATTTACAGTTTTCACAGTCGACCTTATGCTTTGTTGCTAATTGGCAACAGACCTATTACAAACCTAAAGAGGTTTGTAGGTTAGTGGCCCAAAGGGGCCACTAACGAACACAATAACCTCTCTTTACTATGTTAGGGCATGATAATTGCCAAATTTATTATACCTTTCCACGGCAAAGAGAGATAATTTTGTTTGTTTATTTCTATTTATTTATTAAATGAGATACTGGCGCTAACAGTAACCCAATACGCACAATAAGCTAGGTATACAATACTACGACATAAATAAATTACATAATATTACAAAAAATAGAGACATATTTTTAAAAATTTAGCAATCCTCATGTAAAAAATATGAACATCTGGATGCTAAACAATCAGTGTGTTGATCAATGCCATAGCGTGGATGAGTGGTGCACATTGTATATCTGGTATTGTGTATCTGCAGTATTTGTATATCTGGATCCATCTATCATATTAAAAGTCAAAATCATCTTATTTTGTAAATTTAAGAATAGTATTTGAACTTTGAATGTCTTTTATTAACTAGACTACATAATTATTATATATTTTTTTATTTAAATGACTGATATACAAATATTTTCTATACCAAGTAATCTAAATGAGTTTATTTTTCGGTTAAGTACATTTTTTGGGTCATTGTATCAGATTATTATTATTTATTTAAGCAGATAACCCCGTTGTCTATGGCCTCCTAAATAATTTATATGTCATGACACGAGTTTACCCTACATAAAATATGATTTCCTATTTCCAGTTTATTGACCTTGATGATACTATAATGTTCCTAGTTCCTACTATTATAAAAATGGGAAAAATTTACTTTTAAAAGTGGCTTTGTGAAGTAAACAAAATATGGAAATAAGCAGGAAAATTTTAATATAAACTTTTTACATAAAGTCAATGTTCTTAATTATAATATTATGAAAATTCATGCAAGTAGGTGATGGTCGATTTAAGGGTTCGACTTCTCATATCATCACAAAGTTATGTTTTATAATCTGGAAAACTTTTCCTTTAAATGCCGTTTCATTAAAGATATATCGTAAAATTACAAAGCTTTACATAGAGTCATAAAAACCCTATCAAAGTAAGAAAGAGCTTATACACATTATGGGGCCCAAATGAAAAAAAAAGAATATATTAAAAGCAAGGTTCATCGAGCAACGATCATAATAATATTATGACTATAAAGAGTGGATGTAGATAATAGAAAGAAATACAATTTTAATTGAATGCAGAATAATGTTATTCTAATGCTACGTTTTAAATAATTTGAATGTTTTGTAATGTTAATGTTAAATATAGTCTCCTCGATAGTGGTTATATGTTTGTGCCTTTTGGGGTTGAGTCGCTTGGGCCGTGGGGACCAGGGGCCCATTCTTTATTTAAAGAAATATCATCGCGACTGGTTGATACGACACGTTGCCGAAATGCTGGTTTTTATTTTGGACAGCGAATAAGCATTGCCATCCAGCGTGGCAATGCTGCCAGCATTTTGGGAACGTTGCCCACTGGCTGCGATTTGTTAGATTAGGTTAGGTAGTCTTTTATCGCTAGTTTTTAAGTAGTTTATTTTAGGTTAGTATATTTAGTTTTATTTTGTGTTTTGTTTTCTTTGATTGTAAATAAATTATAAATATTATTGTAAATGTTTATACCCAGTTTGATATTAAAATTAATGTATTACCTATGTATTACAAGACATTAGAAAATATCTACATGAGGAACTATTTGTTAGGATTAAAGGATACGATTTAAGTATAATTTTATACAATGATCTTGCACTTATAGCAAAGCAAGTTGTACACGAGTCAAACAAGGTCGACTACACTGAAGATGACAACATTGGATGTTATTAAATCGACCCAAAATCGTCCAAAATTGATCTTTGGAGAGAAAAATATAAAAATATATTCACTAAATATTAATTCACTTCACTTGTATCATCAGTATTGTCAGACATGAACAACTGTGACCTCATAATACCAGTACAATAAGCATCAATACGCATAATAGGTACTCAATACACAGACGTTTCATTATCGCAACACACCTGGGTGCTTTTATGAACCGTCGTAACTTTTAAAATAAGTAAACAAATAAATAAATATTCCACAACTCACACAGAGCGCCATCTGGTCCCAAACTAAGCAGAGCTTGTACCATGGGTACTAGAATAACTGATACTAATACATATATACTTTTTTTTTGTAAATACATACTTATTATACATAGAAACACTCAGACTAAGACAAACCCCCATGTTCATGCACACAAAGATTTGTCTTAAGCGGGAATTGAACCCGCGACGTCGGTGTCGCAGACAGGTACACTACCCGCACTCCGCCATCCGGTCGTCACATTGATGTAACATTTTTCTTTTCGCAGGTAAAACAAGCTCTCTAATAAGTATATCAGAGGCGCTGGTGCCCATGATATACTCGCCCGTGTACAGCAAGGTTTACCTCAGCACTCTGTCTACCATGCCCGGCGCCTTTTACCTCATCAGCGCCGCGCTAGCCGTTCCTGCCATAGCTATTTTATTGTAAGTATATCGAAATTAGGTTCCAAAATATGTTTTTAAACTTTTGCGATTTGAGAAAATTTTTCAAAAATTAGACAACGGGTCTGAATCGCTTAATTATTATAAAGGTAAATAAATACCTATGCTCGACGTTTCGAATGACTTGCACCATTCTTGGTCACGAGCCGACTGGTGAAGCTCAGCGTCGTCTCCGTGAAGCGCGGATATTGTCCACTACCCTCACTTGGTCGTCACAATTATTATTTTTATTAAGTTCGGAACCGTTGGTAGTTCGACACACAATACTAACGGTATCAGATGGTTTACGCGTAACATTTTTTCGCCGAACACTGCACTTGCTTATTACCGGATTCCAAGATGACGATAAGCGATATCCATCTTCGCGGTTGAATTTAGAATGATTTTTGATATCAACCGCCTCCCGTGCTATCCTGGAATAATAGCGCCGTTCCGTGGATAATACTTTTGGCTGATGTAGTTCGATCCAGTGATTGGATCCGGCCACCAGCAAATGTTCGGCTATAGCTGACTTGTAAACTTGTCGGTTTTTGACAGCTGCGATGAGTTCCTTGACCCAGGGGTATTTATTTACCTTTATAATAATTACGCGATTTAGGTTCTAAAATAACTGACACTTGAGGTATAACATCGTATTCCTTGATGCAGTTAATAGTTAGATGACTGAGTATGTGTATCTACAATCTGCTTCAGTGGATTGTGGATGCTCATTGACTGCAGTTTGCCATTTACTATCAGGTGGATTACTCGCCTGTTTGCTTCATACAGAATAAAACATGAATTCTATTCTGTCAAATAACGTTCTAAGGTGATAAAAAGACTTATAAAATGTCACATGTTACTTAATTCTGGTCCAACAAGAATTCTAAATGGCGAACGAATGACCTCATCTCGGGGTCAGAATGAGAATTAGCTGAAATCGAAAGTTTGTGAATGAATTAATTGTGATGAAATATAATTTTTTTGCAATAAATTTCATTATTTGTTTTATTGCGTATAAAACAAATAATGAAATTTATTGCTAAAAATCATGAGTGTTCTAGAATAAGACAAGGTGCCAGGTATCGCTCGCGCATAACCGCTGACAAAAGCTGGCAGCACCTAGTGTGCCTATAAAGGAAAAACACTAAACGTTTTACACACTAACCATGGTTTCCTTCAGTTTTAGGGCAACGACAAATGAAATTACAGCTACATGAATCATAATAAGCAGCATTTTCCAGGGTATAGGTAGCCAAAGATTACTATTAGATAGCAGTCAAGTGGACTTCACTACTGACCGATTCTGTCGTCACGTCAAATGATAGAATGAAGTCGATATAAAAAAAAAAACACAGATAGAATCTAGATAAATACCGTGATGATATGCTTGATCTTTTACATTAATAGAGTAATGAGTAATGATATTTGGTCGTTTTCTTAAGATCTGCCAACCAAGCGTACCTATTAGTCGCACGTTTCTCTAGTAATTGCACTCGATTTCAACATCTAACAAAAAGCAACCTTGCGGTCAAATCAACTGTTTGCCCTTACTGTAGTTAATTTTGTCAATCAATCGATTTCTAACGTAGCCTTGAACCGGTGTTTTCTATTTTTATGCGTACGTTTTTTGCTTGGTTGCCCTACGATAGTATTTTTTATGGTATGCATTTTGTCACTAACTTGAAATGGGAAATTGTGGAACCTTGGTAGTGGATTGTTGTCTAGTTATTTAGAAATGTCGGTTTGTTTCTATTTTTGCAATCGGTGAATGTTCAATAAAAAAAATCGTAGATTTATTTTGCTCATTATGAAATGTAAATAAATTATTTTGACTAAAGAACTAAAATAAGGGCTTGGTTTAGGTATCCTATAAAACAAGTATTATAAACTCATTAACATAAATAACTTTACCAAGAATATTTTAAATATGATTTGCAATTATCCAAATATAGAAACTTAGCAGAATTATTTAAATATGTATTAGGTTATATCTATTTAATCTTACTTAACATAAGATTTATTTAGGTGTTTACTTATCTATCTTCTGATTTAGAAAGTTAATGAGTAATGCTGCAGACATTCTCTTATCTATTTTTAATTTGCTTAGGCATTTTGTATGGCAAAATATTCTGAAAGATGAGAAAACATTTGTTATGGTGAAATATAACAAAAACAATCAATACTTTGTGGAAAATAAGTAACTTGATTTTACCGTCAAAACCCGAGATTTTAACCCTTGCATCACTTTACTTAGGATGATTAGAATATAAATCTAAAATTGCGATTTAATTGAAAAATGTTTTTGCAAATACATTCATTGGTGCACAATGTTCTCGAATTGGATCTTCAAACAGCAACAAAAGTAACCGTTATCACCCAATTAGTTCATCCAGTTTTCCAATTTGTTTTTATTTTTCCATCAACCCACCCATAATGATTCATCGATTTAGGTAAATAGTAAGACTCAATAGACACTATATTTTATTGATATGGAGGATTCTAGATACAATGGAAAATACCCACAATCTAGGTAGTTATATACCTACCTAATGAATATATTTACCTGACAATAAGAGAAATAGGTCAGTGATACTTCTAAAATGTTCTTAATGAACTTAGACCTAATTTCACAGGTGTTAGATGAACCTAATTGGTAGGATAAGCATATAACACACGTAAAAGAAAGTGACAGTTGTGTTCTTTTTTCAAGTGTAGCTTGTGTCACTTTTAAATTCGGTCAAGTTATATTTTATGGGTTGGATAAGAACCATCTGGATCCTCAAAAACTGGCCCTTAAAGTATTAAGTATTTTTTACCTAAATTCATCGATGGTTTATCAAAGAAATATTAAAAATTTACGGCATACGGCAGTTAATTTTGTCGAAGAAAGCAATAAATTCTCAATGATATCCACAAATACAAACACACAAATAAAGAATAGCTTTCATAGTGCAATGACATTTGTCAACATGACAGGGAAAAAATCAACGAATAATTTAATTTACTGTAAGTGCCTTTTCACACGTCCCGGTTGCCGGTTAGTCGGTACCCGGTGTCAAAGCTTAGCGCCTGCCGGATAAATTACGCCGGTACATGTGAAAGCTACGTACCATGCCCATACACTTCACCACCGGGAACCCGGCGCCGCTTAGCCGGCAACCGGAACGTCTGAAAAGGCACTTACTCTCTGCCAACAACTTCGGGCTACTGAAAAGTTTTTTGTCGTAGTTTATTACTCCAACGCCAACGCGGTCATTGGCTCTAAAATCCTTTGAAACGCCTGAGGCCATCGAGGCAGTCAACCAAATCTACTATAAGGTTAAAATGATCTATGTTTTATGCTCCAACTGCCAAAGAGTGGAACGCCTTGCCCGGGTCTGTGATGCCGCATGAGTACAACTTGGATCTCTCCTAAGCACGAGTCAATAGGTATCTCATAGGTAAGCGTGCTCCACCGTAGACCGCATCATCACTTACCATCAGGGCGAACGTGGTCAAAAGCGTGCCAATCCACCATAAAAAAAATAACATCATCAAAAGAACGGTATCGCAGTAACAAATAAAAATAAATAATATCGCGCTCGTACAGCGACATTCTTACACAGCTCGTAAAAAGAAAGTAATAAGAAAATAGCAAATAATACAAAATCAAATATCGTCAGATGTAACATGGGAATAGAAAAACATTGGTGTTTCAATCCGTTCGGTTTTCGATCACACACCAAGGAGGTCGCGGTTGATATACGCGCGTAACTTATCGAATATTTTTTTACTTCATGCCTTGGTTGCCCTCCATGAAGAGAATAAAGATGATTTACAACTAGACATATTGAATAATGAAAAATATTTATACACAATAATATATGTATAAATAAAAATGTTTATGTTTATGTTTATACACACCTACAAACAAATTCTATGATTATTTTTATAGCATTTAGCTATGCTTAGCAAATTATACTAAGAAACAGTTGAAAAAGATATGGGACCGGACCGGACGGTAAGAGGCGACCGTAGCTGGATGGCTAAGAGCGGCTGCCCGGTGTGCAGTAAGGTCGCAGGTTCAAATCCTGCCGGTCCCATATCTTTTTCCACTGTTTCTTAGTAAAACAAATTCTAATACGATATTTACAAAACTTTAACCATTTTAACCAGCATCAAAAAACTCCTCCGCGTGGATGTCGAACGGTGACATCGTGCTGACAGAATTGCCACCAATAAGAAATTGTGCAAATATTTCTTAATTTTGCGCAAGCAATCGCAGTTTTATTCTTGTAAAAATTACATGCTGTTTCACCCGGGTAAAAGAAAGTTAACCTTTACTAATCGCCATTGTTTGCTTTACAGATTGCTGTTCAGTCTCCGCAGAAAAGACGCGCGCGCCTCCGCCGCACTCGACACCAAGCCCAAGGAGAATGAAATAACTCGTTTTTGATAAATATTTATTGTTAAGTTTCAATCTTAGCTTTAGTTATGCGAAAAATCTCAATAAATATAAGGTTTGTATAGCTTTGTGGGTGTTTTATTGGCAATGTTCACCTTTCTTACCTTTTATAGGTATTTGAATGAAACGCAATCCACAATAAATACAATTTAGCTTAGTTATAATATCTTAGGCAAAATCAAAATTATGAAGCAAAGTAATTCGGTATTTTGAAAACATTATCAAAATAAAACAAATTCCTAATGAACGATAAAAAATTTTTTTTCACTATTAAATGTATTCTTAATTTTTTTTCTTGAAACGATATAGTGTTTTTATACGAAGTGCGACATATTCAATAATTATCCAAATAGTTACACTTTTCCAGACGCAGGCAAGAAAAAAATATAAAGTAAAATAAAATTAATTTACCCATAATGTGGAACATTTTGTTCAACCACGGTTTCAAAACATTTTATAATAAAAAAATCGGTTAGTGTGTGTAAAAATCGTGTCGGCTCCCGCATAATCTCAGGATTCCGTGCCAAATGTACCTATTTGAAAGCTTACCGACCCCAAAAAGATAGTTTTGTTAACATAAAATAAAAATACAAAAAAATTAACACAGTTCTGAAACTTCGTTATTCATCATCCATCAGCCTTCTATATCCCATTGCTGTGTATAGACCTTTCTCTTTCTATGCTATCTTTGAAACCACTCAATTACCGTAGGAGATAATGTTTAAGAGAGCTGAGTATGCCTAGCAGAATATCAAAATCTACAGAGTTAAAAGTATTGCTGAAGTCAAGTAAACATAGAGCAGTAAGTTGACCATTTTCCATGCCCAGCCTGATATTTACCAAGGAAGTGTCGGTGCCATGACCAGGACAGAAACCGAATTGAAAAGGATTCAGGAAATTGTTTTTTGATTTGAATGAATTTAGTTGGTCATGGGAGAGGTATTCCAGGACTTTAGAGAGGAATAGTAGGATTGAAATGGGACGGTATTCGGAAAAAAGCGTGGGATTAGCCTTTTTTTTGGCAAAGGAATAATTTGAGCATATTTCTATACCATAGGAAAGCCGCGACTGGGTATAGAAAAGTTTAAGATATTTAAATGTTTACAACAAGCCATGAGTAGCCATTTATCTTATTTTCTTTTAATCCGTAGAGCGGTTTCCCATTTTATACTTAATGCACGATATTTAGGTAATGTATGCGTGTCCTTTTCTTTGCATTGATATACTAAACAACCACTCATTTATAATAATTAAATTACTTTTCTTTCAATTTAATAATGAACTTTGTTTACCAAATAGGTACAAACTGAGTGACGTTTAGCACAGCGCCCTCTACACCATGACATATTGTCTTAACTTAAGAAATAATCTTCCTATGAACTAAAACCAAGTCAGCAGGTCTTCGTCATACTAACTTTGGTCCCTCATTTCACCAAGTTGCCGACGTAAATTTAGGATTTTCAGATTTTTTCCTATAGTTGTGCTATAAGACCTATACTCATGCTAAATTTCAAGATTCTAGATAGACGGGCAATACCTTATTGGTTTTTGTATTTTTGCTCTTCAATACATTTGTCAGGGTTTATTGCAATTATCTTTTGAATATGTAAACTTTGAAACTTATGTTCAGTACAGCATAAAAGAACCGTTGATCAACGTATATGATATTAATTTCAGCACAGCTTTACGCATTTCGGAGTTAAAGGGTTGTGACAGACGGACAAACGAGTGATCCTATAAGGGTTCCGATTTTTCCTCTTGAGTTACGGAACCCTAAAAACACAAAAAGTTATCGAAAAAGTGTTATTAAAAATATAAAATAATAATAAACTGGTTAAATTAAATTTAAAAATTATTTAACTACTATTTTGCATCACATACTAAAATACATTGAAATACCGACGTATTTTGACTATATTAAGGAATTAAGAACATATTTGATTTTATATTTGCTGGTGTAAAATCTACTTAAATAAAATTACAAACTAATTTACAAACTGAAAAAACAGTAGATTTTTCAGTTTGTAACAGTTTTGAAATAAAGGTTTGATATAAGTAGGTAAGTAACAAGCAACCCGGAATTAACCTCTATCATAAAAAATGTTTATAAATACATCACGTAGCGACACTGCTGGACACTTGTATTAATTTATTACAACAAAGAGTTGCAAGATAACCCCACAGATGTTCGTTCATTGCTCCGGTCTGTAGGTTGTTTACCTAGCCATTTAAAAAGACCTTTGTTTAGAGATTAGAATAGGCACAGAATAGATAGCTCTAGTTATCCGTCCGGTACCTACATCGGCGTTCATCGTGATGATCCAACTGCTTTATGGCGCTTTGCAGAAGTAACAACTTAAGTAGTTACGAAGACTATAATTATAACCTTGAAAAATGGGACGGGCAGGATTTGGACCTCTGCATACCGTTTTGTAACCTACTTAAGAAAGGTAGGAATGGATGAACGTGAAAATGACGTAATCAACGTAAAGTTGATAAATTTAGGGTCTTGGCAAGAGACGATCGTAGCTTAGTGGTTTAAAGCGGATGCAGAGGTCGCAGGTTCAAATCCTACCGGTCCCAAAAATGTTTCAACTGTTTCGTAGAATAAATTGCTGAGCTAAAATGCTATAAAAAAAAACTACTGAGGTGTCAAGGGACACCCGGATGGAACGAAGTTCGGTAATTCCTAATAACAACAAATCAGGATTCGCACCCGAGATTGCAGTAAAAGGTATGCGACCTTAACCACTAAACAAATAAAACAGTTTATTAATAAACTAAATATACGTTATACAAAAATTTAAACCACATTAAAAAAAAACAAACATTAAGACAATTAAATTATCAAGCGTAGCAAGCGTACACACGATCATTCAGAATCACTTAATCAATCTCTTAAAATAATCGAATGATACTTTTAAAATCATTGTGGAGATTTTATCACAATACTCCTATAGGCTGAATGGCTACATTACAATATTTCCTGTGCCTTAACACACTCAATTTCAAAATAATTCTTATCTTCGAACTTTCGCGCTATTCGAATTTCAAAATATCAAAAGCGAGGTTCATTCAAACACACGCATAGACTAATAATGCCTAGATCAATAAACTGTTTGTATGAATTTAAGTATAAAGTTAGGCTAAAAACAGATTGATTGAAAATTATAATGCGCCGCTTGGCGGACATACAAACTAAATGAAAATCTGATAAATACCAGAGAGTTTGCACTGAACTGAAACGGCACAATTTAAGTGGCTTCACATTTCATGCATGTACTCGGTTTTTAAGAGTAATAGTTCTATGATCACACATAACAAACCTTATCTTTAACATTATTTTTCTGCGATTAACTTGCTTTCTTTTAAATTGTATTCGCAAGTTTACTCGCGATATAATAATATCAGATCTCATATCAATAATCTCATCACCAATCCCAATGACATAATTAGATGTGTTCTAATCGGATATTCCATGAAATGTACATAACAAAATTAGTAAACATTCTGTGGTAATATTAAAAAATAATTTGCTTTTGAATTTAATATAGTTATGACGCGTACACTTGCTAAACACACAATAATGGAGAGATTATAACGCGTATGACTTGGTTAGCACAATAGTAAAGAAAGGTTTTAATGCGTACGTGCTAAAATACAAAAGCATTTATTATTGCCTGTAAAAATCTCTACTTACCTAAATCCATCAGCAATATCCGGAACTTGTGCAAAAACACTGTCAGGATTCATTATTGTTAGATATTATTTTTAATTATTTATTATGTACAAAACACCTGTATACACTCAACAAAAGGAAGGAATTGTGTGTTGTTGTAATAATATTTTTTTTTTAGTTACTTTATTATTCTTATAGAGACAAAACGAAAATATCTCGCTTGCTTTCTCTATGCGAGAGAGATATTTAGAACTGTAGCACCAATCAATGCCGAAGCCACTCGATAGATGGCGTTAGGATCGAGTTAGATCGCGCTATGGTTTCGTTAAAGAGTCCTATATATAAAGGTCCACCGATTTATATAGTTTAAGTAAGTTCTGCAAATCCAATTGAGGATTAATGTGCACGATACTGGGCCATTAATTCACTGTTATCTGATTAGAACAGAACAGCGATCGTGTACGCCTGCGCGGACCTTTCGCAGCGCGCCGGCGCCCCCTATATTTTTAGAAACTCAACTCTAGTAATTTTTTTTTTCTTTTAGTTTGTTTTTTTGGTTTATTTTATCGTTTTTTTTTCTATAAGCGAGAGAGAGAGACAGACACAGAAAAATGTCTAGCCCCCTTTCGCAACGCGCGATAAGGAACTTCGTTCCAATAATCAATAAGACACATCAACTCACTTCTAACTGAGAAACCCTTCCCTCTCTTGGGAATAAAATTTAGAAGAACACCGGTACAGAAAGTCATTTATTTTTATTCAAGTTTAACTATTCGAAATTTCATGCATGTAACTTCAAAAATGGCTTTCCTCCTTATTTTACCCCCTTCAAAATGGAATTGGCAAAAATCCCTTCTTAGTGCGCCCCTACGCCATGTATGAAACCTTCATAGAAAACGTCAAGTTCCTAGCCCTAGTTTAGGACCTGCGTTGATTAATCAGTCAGTCTGGCCAACAATTATTATATAAGTATAGATAGATAAATATACACATTACTTAAGTACATACCTAAATAATTACAATGTTACAAGTTCTTGATTATAATACGTAGGAGATACAATAATCAAATACAGACGGACGCAATTAGGGCGCAGTACGTTTAAATACATTTGTCTGTCAAGATAATATTGCTAATAAGGACATAGTGCAATAAGCAGATACCAATTGAACGTATCTCAGTCTTTAATAAATAAAATACCCGTCTAACGAGGTAGGTACAAGTAGTTTTAAGTACTTCTTTTCAAACCATAACCAACACGTGTAATATAGTCTCCGCCATTGACTAAATAATATATATGTATTGGTATCAGTTATTTTATTAACCATAGTACAAGCTCTGCTTAGTTTGGGACTAGATGGCGTTGTGTGTAAGTTGGGCGATATTTATTTATTTATTTATTAGACTTTAAATGACAGTAATAGATATTATTATACTATCCTTCATCCAAGTTATTATCCTTTATTTAGTCTATGGTCTCCGCACATAATAAATGACGGATGACATGGACAACATTAAGAAGTGACACACACGTGACAAACTGTCAAAGAGCACTGAATCGCGATAACGAAATGTTCACAGCAAGTGACTATAATAAACCACTTCCAATACCCTACCGTTGGACAGCTGTCCGCCAGGCAATACCACCGAGCCTGGTCGGAGGAACCACCCTTTGTGGTGGAGGAACATAACACCCTGTTCCCCTACTACAACATGTTAAAAATAATAAGTCGGTGGAATTCTAAAGGCCACCAAACCAACCATCTTTATATAGTCTTGTAGTCGCTTTTAGATTCGATTGACGGGTTGGGCAGTTTTATTTGTGAACTTTCCATCAGAAAATTCACAATAGCAGCACGGAGTCGTAATTGTGTCCGTTGGATGGCGATAGGCTCACGCCCTAAAACCACGGTTAAATGTGAGTGTTGTATGCTTTTGCCACACCCTTCTGGTTAATATAGGCGTGATGTTATGTTATGTTATGTTCTAAGCTAGTTTCTTAGGATTTAGCAAAATATATATACATATTTTTTTTATACTACGCTCACAGCGAACGAACGTGTAGTCCACCTGATGGTAAGTGGAGTACAGCCCATGGACATCAAACAATCCACAAAAGCAGATTATACATGCGTCGCTGCAGCTGAGGACTACGGTGGTATGCCTCATGTGCCAGTAATTTCAGGGCCTGATCTCACCACCAAACCGGAACACAGTAATGAAAGCACTACTATTTGGCGGCAGGTTAAAGGTGAGACGGTGGTGCTGCCGCCCTCGAGCTCATTCACAAGAGCTCTAACACCAGTATTTAGTGGGCGCGTTTGTGTTTTATGCTTTAATCTTTCCTACATTCATGAAAACTTATACCTGTTGCTGCCTTGGAGATATATCAGTGTCTACTGTCTATATCAATCTATGGCAGAATGGTTAAGACAATCCAACTTTGATCAACAATAAAGTTTATATTATACCTAAGTACTTGTCGTATGTATAACGTTGATATTTTTTTATATTAAATTGTACAAAGTCCCCCACTGCCATAGATAATATATTGGTGTAATATACCCTTACCTGTCGCCTCACCGTTCTCCACTACGCTGATGTTATAGATTCGATTCCCGCACGGATAATGACCATTTTCAAGAGGACCCTTAGGTAGCTATAAGAGATTTAAATTAAGAACAAAATGTTTAAATACTGTTTTTACCATTTATTCTGTAAAAAAACTACACTATATACAGAAAACTGTTGGTACATAATACTAGAATTTAAGCTTGAAGTTCTTTGAAGTCAGTGTCGTGGGTGTTGGTTCTGGGTCTCTCCTCTTGCCTTCAATGAGCAGTGTAATGTATCTCCCTTGCTGACTTGAAGGGAGCGATACACCGAGCACTTCGCAATTCCTGATGATCTCTGTACACCCGCGTATGTCTCTGTTTCTCACTGTAATCAAAGAAACGGGTATTTAAAAACAGATATAGTAGGTACTGTTGATTATTTTTATAGCATTTAGCTATGCTTAGCAAATTATACTAAGAAACAGTTGAAAAAGATATGTGACCGGCAGGATTTGAACCTGCGACCTTACTGCACACCGGGCAGCCGCTCTTAGCCATCCAGCTACGGTCGCCTCTTACCCGAACCCTAAATTTCTCAACTGTTTGATACGTCATTTCGTGACGTCACGTTCATCCATTTGTTCCTATCTTAAGTAGGATACAGATTAGATATAGTACTGTGGACCAAGCAATTAGGTACGCAGGGAAAACACTTCTACGCCATAGTGAAAACTGAGTGCAATAGGTATGCATGTGTGAATTACATATTTAATAAGTGTGATATATACACTATTTTGATATGTAACTCACTTTTCCATAACTGGTGTATTAGTCTTTCTATGACTTAGAAAGTTTTTACCCTGCATACCGTGTACATTCACTACATAGTATAAAACAAAGTCGCCTTTTCTGTCCCTATGTGCGCTTAAATCTTTAAAACTACGCAACGGATTTTGATGCGGTTTTTTCCAATAGATAGAGTGGTTCAAGAGGAAGGTTTTTATGTATAATACATGCATAGAAAGGGGGAATTGTTTTACTCCAAATTTAACGCGTGCGGGCCACGGGCAGTAATGAATAAATCAAACTACTGAATCGATTTTAATCATTTTTTCAGTGAGTGACATAGGCTATATATTATATACCCGTGCGAATCCGGAGCGGGCCGCTGTGTTTTTATATACAACGTTCACAGTTTTTCTGTAGTGTATTTAGTATCAGCATTGTACCCGTGCGAAGCCGGGGCGGGTCGCTAGTAATACAATAAAATAGACATTTTAATCCTTTGTATTATTTCACTTAAATCGATTAATGTCGATCGATATAAGCGCCTCTGTGTTGTTCGACGATCGGTCGACGGCGAGAGATTTATATATAATAACATGCAGTCCAGCTAGACTAATTCAAAACACGCAATAACGGCCATCGTTTATTGTCTCACCACAGTCACCACGTGGCGCCACTATAGAGTAAGATCTGCCAAAGTTTGTTCACAGACATTGGTTTATCCCAACTATTGAGTTTATATATACGTTATAAATCGACGAAAAAAAAAAGGCGGAGGTTTTCAAGACACTGTGTATATTTTTTTGATTTTTTTCCATTTTCACATGAGTAAATTCTTGTGAGGACGTCTCTTTTGCTCTGATACGTGCCTTATGCACAAGTGCGTTCGCTGTCGCTCGTAACAAAATTGTCTTCAGAACACCGTAAAGAACTGTCCCTCTATAGACACTTATAAACTCAATGACCCGTTAATAGTGACATTTGACATTTCGGAAACCACACGTTAAACAAGCATTTATATACGCGATAGCCCTCATTCGTACTGACGTCAGATTACTCGCTCGCATTCACAAAAAAAATAGGTGAAATATTTTTTATTATCAGTTTTGTTACGTTGTAACTTAGTCTTAATAATATGTGTCAGAGGTAACATCAGGTCAATAAATGAGTAAATGCCTATACGGTTACTACCACTCATTGATAAAGAGGTTATTACTAAGCAGATTCTGTTAGTTTGTTATTAGTTACTAGCTATTGCCCGCGACTCCGTCCGCGTGTAATTCGTTGAAATGAGTAGTAGTTGCTCCCGCACTTTGACCCGCGATCAACCTTACTGAATCGCTCCCGTGGAGTTTAACATAATGTTAAATATTATTAGCAGTTTTTTTTTATTTTATTTATTTTATATTTTACAATGTTAGGAAAGCTTACAGCTACTATGATAAAATAGAAAGAGATATGTAATGTGAAAATGAAGGCCAATTAAAAGTTTTCATAGATAATAAAGATAATAAAGTAGGAATACATTAAGACATTTACATATAGAGATAACAATTAATAAAACCAAGAAATAGACACAAGTAGGATTTTGAAGTTAAGAGTGGAAGAAAAATTTACACAAGTTTTTTTTTAATTGACTGTTACTTTTGGCAAACAAATCTAAATCTAAATCTGTATCTTTATCAACACTCCGGCATGCCGCATTGAACGTACGGCTAGCTCGAATCATGAATGAGTTTTGCCTGTATGTTGTATTGACAGTTGGTGTGTGAAGCAAGTGTGATCTACGTAAGAATGCAGATGGCACACGCAGCTCTATTTTGCTTACTAGCTCACTCCCGTCCACCGACCCCCTCGCCAGTTGGTAGATATATCGATTAAGAGTAGTCTATGTTACGCACCTTGCAGCTAGTTACCTGCATCTAAAATTTTATTTAAATTGTTCCAGCCGCTTAGAAGATCAGCCGATACAAACAGACACACAGACAGATAGACGAAAAAAAACTGTGTTTTATGCAAAGGTATCGTGTAAACAAATACCTACGAGCTTGAAAAAACATTGTTATTTAAACATTAAATACAGAATCTTCAATTTTATTTAGGTATTTGTATTGATTTTAGTTACTACTAATATTCATTCATCCCAAAAATTAAGATAACGCTTTACAGAAACAGTACCTAGTTTCTGAGATTACCGCGTTCCACGCGTGTGCTTTGTGTGTGTGAAATGTATGTTTGTGAACACCCTCGTGACACAGGAGGTATGTCTAGTATGGGCGGTGTTTTAATGAAAAAAATACCAAATAAATAAATTCTTTGGCTTTATAATATCACTATAGGAGTACCTATAGATGATAAGGTCGGCAATCGGCAATGAGTTTAAACTATTAATTGTACGAAGTTCATCAGGGCGTCTGATTAGAAACGCAAACTTCATTATTTTCAATTTATTATTTATTTGATATGTCTTATTGTGTCTAAAGATTAAAGTACTTCAAATTTGTTTGTATTTACGCGTTATCGTTTTTATTTAGACAATGTTATGTACTTGGATAAATTTAATTGCCACATGTTAGTAGTTTTATATCATCGCTATGTGAAGCGTCGCCTTGATGCATAACAAAATAATACTGGTTTCTTTCACAACATACAGACAAAAGGTAGGACGCCCTCCTGCCAGGTGGACTGACGACCTGAAGAAGGTCGCTAGAGGCGACTGGATGCGGAAGGCGCAGGACCGGGTGTTGTGGCGCAAATTGGGAGAGGCCTATGTCGAGCAGTGGACTACGAGCGTCTGAATGATGAGACAAAACACAACCACAAATAACAACACACTGGACATTTCTATAGTGCTAGTTTTACATAAAAAAATATCAAATCTGTTTGACGATCGATCGACGTCTATTGATTTCGGTAGGTTTATGGATTTTTTCCAAAAAAATAAGAACTAGTAAACCCACACTTAACTTTTCACGTATTATATTTAGGTTCATTCACGATTTAAGACGAGCCTATCGCCATCTGCCGGGGACAGTTTTAAACTCCGTGCTACTACTCGGCATTTTTCAGGAATGAATTCCAATAATACACAGACTCTAGGATCAAACCGAGACCTTCCAATCAGTAGTCGAAAATGCTGACCAAATACACATAATATATACAACTTCATTTTGTTTGATTCAGTAAATTGACGGTCAAATTAGCAAAAACAAACTTATTGATTGAATTTACCTATTATTTTTTTCACACAACCGTAAGGTGGGACGCCCCCCTGCCAGGTGGACTGACGACCTGAAGAAGGTCGCTGGAGGGGACTGGATGCGGAAGGCGCAGGACCGGGTGTTGTGGCGCACATTGAGAGAGGCCTATGTCCAGCAGTGGACTACGAGAGGCTAATTGATGAATGGTTTTAGTTATCTTTACTTCTACACAAATACTTTAAAAAAAAATTGTTTGTTTGTACCCAGCTCCGAACCTACTACTTGATATTGATGCAAATTGACGTGCAGATTGTTCAAACCCTCAGAATCAACATATGCTACATTAATCGACATACCACGGAACCTAGTAAATAAAGTGGCCTACATGATATTATATACTTAATAATAATAATAAATCATTATAGGACACCGGGATCACGAACTTTACACAAAGTGGAACAATGATAACACTATTGTCAGTCAATTCAGTTTAACAGATAAGTTAGTATTTAACCATGCCAAATTCAAATGTAACAGTTTAAATATTAGTTGAGTGCACAGTTGGTGTAATGGTTAAAGCGGTCGCCTCGCCGCTTTCAACTGCGCTGGTGTTGTGGGTTCGATCCCCACATGGAACAAATCTTTGTGTGATTAGCAAATATTTGTTCTGACTCTGGGTGTGCTCTGTGTGTGTTAAATGTATGTTTGTGAACACCCCCGCGACACAGGAGTTATTGTTTGTACGGGCGTCGTTTTTTTTAAACCAAGATAAACCTAGATAAAAAAATACCAAGATAAAACTGATGTTTGTTTTGACGTGTTTGAAGATGTCAAAACAAACAACAAAATATAAAAATTTGCACCTCTTGGAGCCTTTGGAAATAGATGATTTGATTTCTTATTTCTGATTTTAACACTATCATAATTATATTATTATGTGGTATGGTTTGCAAATTTTTAACAAGAAAATTTCAATTTGCCCAAGGGAAATCTCCCTTGGGCAAATTGAAATTAAATAAATAATAAATATTTCACAACTCACACACAACGCTATCTAGTCCCAAACTAAGGAGAGCTTGTACTATGGGTACTAGAATAACTGATACTAATACATATATATACTTTTCTTTCGTAAATACATACTTATTATACATAGAAACACCCAGACTAAGACAAACCCCCATGTTCATGCACACAAAGATTTGTCTTCGAACCCACAACCTCGGCGTCGCAGGCAGGCACACAACCCACTCCGCCATCCGGTCGTCGATTGATTGTGTAGCTGGCAAAACAACCCATTTACATAAACATAGACGGTCTATGATTTGCACAAACCTTTTCCACAAGTTAGAGCATAAAGCGAGAGCTTAAAAACATATGTTGCTCATAACGAGCTACTTACACTTATAATTAAACAGCAATTGCAGAACAGCCACGTACTCCGACATCATGTCATACTTGAGCAAGGTCTGCAAAAGCCGCACCACTGCATCCTCATTGAAGTCTTTTAAAGCATTTATACTGAATGCTGTTGCCCTGAAAAAACATTCAAAGAAATTTTACTATAACATAATATTATGCCTATACTACCCAGAATGGTGTGGCAGAGGTGTACATCACCCACATTTCACCTGTTATGTTAGGCCCTATGCGGAAAGTTCACAAATAACTTAGCAATTAACTTTACCTGACCGCTAACCACTAGAGTCTAGTGGTTAGCGGTCGGACAAAGTCTTGTGACTAGACCAAAAAGGTAGGAAATATTATTATGATTTTTTTTTTTTTTAAATAGCTTACTAGCAATTTGCAAATACAAATTACTAGTATTTTTGTTAACCCCCTCCAGCTAAGCTTAAGTCGCTTGTGTTAGGAGGAAGTTTACGTCCGTGGTGTAATGGCTAGGATTCGAACCCACGACCTCTCGATCGTAAGACCGATGCCTTATCCATTGCGCCACGGCCGCTTAATTGATAAATTTAAAGCTTATTTGCTTAATTGAAAGCTTATTGTAGATAATAAGAATTATGCTTGTCAGGCCGTATCAATTAATCGGTCTTTGGCACTCTTTGGGCCATTAAGCGCATGGCCCACCAGATTGGTAGCACCCAAAGAATGAAAAAAATGTAACAAGTCATATTATTATGTCAAAAACTTCACAACCAACAAAAACATTTTTTTAAACCCAATTATTATTATTTTTAATATTCAGCTATAACAAGTTGGACCAGAATCAAACCTTACATACTTTATTACTTTACCATAATTAATTACAACTACAGGAAGGTACTTAACTATGATTATAGTATATACTAGCAAAAAGCACTGCTTAGCTGGGGTTAAACAAGCAGAATAGGCCCTTTCCATAGGGAAAACAGAGTGAATGCTCAAAGTTATTATTCATGGTATTTTTTACATTAAGTGTACCAGAAAAAAGAAATGACTATAGATAGGTTAAGCAATAAGAAAACTTCGACTTACTTGTCTTTCACAATATCTTGAAGGTCCTCCGAGTTTTCTAACAATTCATTAGACAGCATTTGGTCAGAAAACCAAGAGCTAGCCCAGCAGATGTGCCAGAAACAAACCAGTGGATAATGGTCTGACAACTCTTCACTAAACTCCAAAACATACTTCTTAAATATGACTAGAGAAGCTTCCGATTTATGTAATACTGAATCCTGTATTAAATCTCTAAATATAAGCCTATAAAGACTCCTTAGACTATTATATTTACAATAAGAACTTTTGAGTATTGAGAGCCCAGTCTCCGAGTTCCCTCGCATACATTGAGCTTTTGCTAAGTAATGCAGAAACTCGCCATTGCGTTCATAATAATTCACATCAATTTTGGAACAGTAATTCTGTAACATATCAATAACTTCAGGCTTTCCATTTTGGCTGTAATGTTTAAAAAGCTTTTTCATAGTCACAAAGGTGATATATTTTCTGAATTTCTGGCATTCTATTATAACCTCTTGTATTTGCTTATCTTTGTTCTTTGAAAGTAGATCTGTAAACATGTTGTCCAATTCTGTATTATTCATGTTTGTTGTCATGTTATTTTTAGTTGTTGTTGCCGTACAGTGAAGAACTGTTTGCTCCAATACGTCATTTTTTTGCCACCTATTTCTATTTCTTTCCATAAGTTCGCTTGCAAATGCGTCCATAGTCAAAGTGGAATAACAACCATTGCTTGGGATGCATGATTTCAATCTTTGTATATTATTTATTAGTCTGACATACATAAAAAGTTGTCTCGTCATCTGTAATCTCACTGTGTTCATTGTTTTTTATAAGGTCTTAGGAGTGACCTAGGTGTCTGCGGATTTAGGGGTTGTTATAAGGTTAAAACTTAGCTTAGAGTTTTCCTGGTTGTGTGCTTCATCTTGATGTTAATTATTAATGCTTCAAAGTACTAAACATATGGTTAAAACGGATTAAAAATAAAAATAAATATGTATTTGGTAAACACAGCAGTTATCGTTATCATCACTTTTGACATTAGTTTGACAGATTGACTTGACAAGCTCCTGTTCGCGTCGGTCAAATAATTCGTGAGTTCCGTTGCGTTGTTCGTCTCGATCATCTTTAACATTAATTTTATTTTGGGTACAAAATTAATTGTTTTATTGTGTTAACTTTGAAAAACTAAACAGATTACGGGATTATTGCCCGAAAAAAAGTATCTTTTGTTAATGAAAAAATCTTATACAGTTTTAACGCCATCTGTGTATTAATTATTAACATACTACGGAGACACCAATTTTATACATAGTCCTGCTACTCGCCGCTAGGTATCACTAGTATGGTAAAAATGTTTTGCAAGTTGCACTGATTCGATGTTCTCAAAAAAACTGTTCCGCTCACCACTCCGCGTGCAATAACAATAACTTATCTTTTGCTAATTTAGCCAGTTACAAAATAGTTTTTTTGTTTTCCAATTCAATCTTATAATGTATCTAATATTATGTAATTTTCAAATACCGTGCTTTTAATAAAAAATACTTCATGGAAAATTTACAACAATTTTGCCCAAGCACAGACCATAGATACATATTATCACAGGGGCCAAGCTATGTCGGAAGCTAGTGTAGAGGTAAGTAGGTTACCTATTTAATCATTCTTAACTTACTTATCAAAATCATCACAGCTATTTAAATCTTTTATTGATGACTCCGATCGCAGTAGGTACCACACTGCATAAAAAAGTCACAATCGTGTCTATAGATATTCAATACTGGAACGGATTATGAATTTTATCTTTTAAGATACGTATCGTATGACGATCTAGTTTTTTTATTAGGGTTCCGTAGAATCCTAAAATACAATTGTAGTTTTACCATGATGTTTTGACATCTGTCGGTCTGTTTGCAGGTCCGTCTGGCCATCCACGACTTAATATTTGATGAATTTTATAATTATAACTTAAGGTAGAAACAGCACCACACATCCTCACCTTTGACCTGCCAGCAAATGGCAGGTACCTGATTCTTACGCTAGTGTTCTGGTTTATTGGTAAGATTAGGTTCCTGAAAATATTGGTTCAAGACGCTTGAAGTCATAGTCCTTAAATGTAAGGACTGTAAAATGTTCTTGGCCTTTAGCCGCCACTCAGCTTACACGCCCGTTCTTCTTCACTACATAGTATAAAACAAAATCGCCTTTTCTGTCCCTATGTGCGCTTAAATCTTTAAAACTACGCAACGGATTTTGATGCGGTTTTTTCCAATAGATAGAGTGATTCAAGAGGAAGGTTTTCATGTATAATACATGCATAGAAAGGGGGAATTGTTTTACTCCAAATTTAACGCGTGCGGGCCACGGGCAGTAATGAATAAATCAAACTACTGGATCGATTTTAATCATTTTTTCAGTGAGTGACATAGGCTATATATATTATATACCCGTGCGAATCCGGAGCGGGCCGCTGTGTTTTTATATACAACGTTCACAGTTTTTCTGTAGTGTATTTAGTATCAGCATTGTACCCGTGCGAAGCCGGGGCGGGTCGCTAGTCTCTTATAAAAAGTAACGATTCAAATGGAAATGCTTCCTCGTAAATCTTTTAAGTATATTCGGATGCGGAACCGTACCGTTGCGTGGCTCGACACACTCTAAGCATAGTTTTTTATTGAGATTACCGACAATGATGGGCTGTCGATTAACATGCAACTATTAGTCGCTCATGCCAACTGCACAGCGGGGGCCTACAGCGGGCGACGATCAAACCTACACGGTACGACACGCGATCAAAGCCGTCTTTTTATTTTTGTTGTTTGTTGGGTATTTGATAACAACGAAAAATCATTGACTGTCTCGATGGCCTAGTGGTTAGCGTACTTAGCGTATGTGACTCTCACTGGAAGGTCTCAGGTTCAATAGCACCACGGAGTTGGCATTGTGCTCGGGGGATGGCGATAGGCTCAGCCCCTATCCCTTGGGACTTTAACATAACAGGTGACATTTAGGTGTTTTACACCTCTGCCACACTCTTCTGCGTAATATATAAGCGTGAAGTTATGAATAATCAATGAGTGATAGGTACTTTGGAGTTAGGTAGGTTGGTTGGGTACAATGTAAGAGATGAGGATGATTTTTTTCGATGTTTATATTAGTCGGCATAATATGACTTATGTTTTGCCAATAATACAAAAGTCAAAGATTCATGGGCAAGTCCATTTTTAGGGTTCCGTAGTACCTACAAGGAACCCTTATAGTTTCGCCATGTCCGTCTGAGTGTCCACGGCATAGCGACGAAACCGTTGGTGCTAGAAAACTGAAATTTTGCATAAACATGTATGTTAACTAAACAAAGAAAGTCGTAGAGTAAAATTTGGAAAAATATTTTTTTTCAGGTAGCTCCCCTACATGTAAAGTAGGGATGTTTTTTTTTTTTGTCGCCTACCCCATAGTGTGGGGTATTGTTAGATAGGACTTTTAAAAACGTTTAGGGGTTGCTAAGACAGTTTTTTGATTTAGGGATCCGTTTGCGAGATAATTAACTTTAAAGAGCAAATTTTTGTTCGAGTAGGGCGTCCCCCCCCCTCTAAAAGCTAAACTACTGGATCCTAAAATCTGAAAAAAATTGTGTCGGTAGTACATGTAATGAACTTTAAAGGAAAACTATAGCGGATAAGTTCACTTCATTAGTTCAAGAGGAATAGGGGTCCGAAATGTCAGATGCAGTTACTCAGAATATTTCGTTCAAAATTCTTGAAACATAAATAAACATACATAATACATAATATAAAATCACGCCTTTATCCCACGGGGGTAGGCAGAGACGATGGAACGCCATGTGCTTCGCTCCTTACATACTTCTTTCGCTTCCTTAACATTCATACATCTCGTCATACGTGCTAGCTGGTTTCGTGTACTACAAACATTTCCTATCTGAAGGACGCTATTTATCTGGTTACTTTAACTTAATTAGTTCTAGAGTAATTGGGGTCCAAAGTGTAAAATGCAGTTACTTAGAATAATTCGTGCAAATTACAAAAACCTTTGAAAGTAATGACTTGTATGAAGATGTTACTTGTTTAATACATATAGTAAATCCCTTTTAAGTCGAAATATGTTGTTACGACTAGCTACGGAAGCCTACTGCGCGTGGCCCGACACGCACTTGGCCGGTTTTTTAAAGTACGAAATTGTTCAAAATAATTTTACCAATAAATTTGTCACACAATTTATAGCAATTCTTGTAGTAAAACCATTTTCATAAACACAATATTTCGTATAGCTATTAAACAAAATTCATAAGTTTATAGTTTGGCGAGCATATTTTTAATGACAATTTAAAATTGTACTAACTCAGGCAGTTTACGTGTTAACAAACAAATTCTTTTAATTTAAATTTGTTTCTAATATCGATAGGTGTTTCGATTACACACAAAAATAAAAAGATTTTTCTCATTGCATGAAAAAACCAATCGATTTTATAACCAAAATTTTCTCACCTTACTCACTCCGTTATGAACCATTTACGTTATTTCCAACCATTAGTAAAGCAATTACAACTGTACTGATTTTTAAACCGATTGTTTTTATGACTTTACTTTTTATAAAACTATCAGAGATAAGTAAAAGCCGTACTGTATCGTTAAAATTACTCCAAAATCACCTAATAAATTAAATTGAACGTGTTTTGAACGCATGTGGCAAGCTGATAAGTGGTAACAACACTAACAACCTAACAACTTATAATTTATGACATTTTTATGGAAATCGGTAGAGGGGAACCCGCTGTAGTTATTCGTTCAATTTAACTTTTTATTAATATGTTTTTGTAATTATTATGTTGGTAAATTGCAGGCGATTAATTGAACGTTTTCGGTTACAAATATTTTTTGTGATAAGTTTAATTAGTGGTATGTTTAATCAATTTTATAACTAGTTTTCTATTTGCCACCGTTTTTTTTCTTGTCTATGTAAACCTGTGCAGAGTTTTATGTATTTAATTCCATTGGGCGTCTGAAAAAGATCTTCATTGAAATGCTGCCTGACTGATGAGCACAAAAGAGAATATTTAGTGATCATTATCACCGTTATCGATTATTAGATTTATTTCGATTATGTTCATTTACTTAAGTTATATAATTTTTGTTATAATAGATTTTTTTTATTGTTTTTAATCATATCACTCTGGTGGTTCACGATATGTTTTAGCTAATAAGTGCGCATGTGGTGTTTATCTATAAGAGTTTGTTACACTTTTTATTATGTGTAACTTCAAACAATCCTGTATAATATCAGTGTAAACTAATTTTGGTAAACCAAAATTAATTAATTAATATAGATACTAGTTTTCACCCGCGTGGAATGTAGTCTTTGTTTTTTCTAGAATATTGAATTATTTTTACAACAATTTTCATTAATATTGGTCCAGTAGTTTCGTATCCTATTCTTTAAAAAAAAAAAAAGCAAAATAATATTTCTTGCGTATTACGTATTAGGAGCTATTATTGAAATATTTATTGCGTTTAAATGTTATCTTGGTGCCATAAATAAAAAAGTCTACTCAATTAAATTCAGCTCAGTAGCAAATCCCCTCTATCTTTGTGCCTCTTGAGCTCATAAATTGCAGATTTCATACATCATTCGCGGATTACAAGATGATTTGGTATAAAAGCACATTATTTTTAACACTAAGCCCACTTCAGAAAGGCTTTGAGAACTACCGTCCAGTACTTGTAAGATTTGTGTCTCCATTGTGTGATTTGAGAAATCAATATACCAGTATTTATTAAGATTTGGTGCCTGCCTGCTTATTGGGATTAGTGTATGACTGTATGACTCATGCTGGTGTTCTGTAAAAGATTGTAAATGGGACCTGTTGTTTCTGCTTAAATAAATAAAAAATAAGGATATTCAATATGTTTTTACATTTGAACAATTAGCAAAGGGGTACTACCCGGCAGTCGTATCGAATTAGATAGTCGTATTAGAGAGGTGTTTTATATATTTCAACAAATAGCAAAGGGCTGGCAGTCGTATCGCGAGATCAGAGAGGCAGGCCACGGTGTTACTAGGACTCATAGACAATATGGGTAGTTTATTTATTTAACTCCAGCACAAAAGTATGTACAAGGCGGACTTAATGCCCGAGGCATTGTTTGACAGTCAACCTAGGGTGATGCAGAGATTAAAAGTGGTTGGTGCAATCAAAGTTTACCATGGTAAGACATGTGCACATTTAGTAGTAGTTATAATTTAAGAAAACTTACTTACCTATCTTTTCCAAAATAGTTCTATTCATAAAATTATACAGACAATAAAGATAACTTGCAAAAACAAATCCGCCTTGTTTATTCTGAACCTCAAGATGGAGCTTATTTCTCTGCAATTTGATGTATACAGAGTTCAAAAATGTTATTACTCAATAAAAAAAAAGTACACATCCCTGTTCCACATACAAATCTCGCGACTGTTACCATAGCAACAAAATTTTGTTGAAAATCGGCAGACTTATCAAACAACAAATCCGAGGTATTTCACCGTTGAGTAACAACTGAACATCAACACGTATTTTCACTCACACATTTATATCATAGGCCGATAGATACAATAGAGCGATTGTATAGATACCCTTAATGATAATATCACTACTCTACAAATAAACCATTGAATAATAAACTATACTCTGTCCATTTCTTTATTTGCTTTTTGACAGATTACATTTAGGGATGCCTTTACACGTTACTTATTCGATTTGAAATTATAATCGATGTTGTCTAAGAAGAACTTTCAATCGATTAATTACATCGAAATGGTTTTAGTTCATTATTAATTATTCGTTTATTTGTAGTTTTTATTAGATGAAATAAATATACAAAATAATAATATAATAATAATATCACATACTTAGTCTATGACGGTTTCCTAGTTACCTTTGTTTACATTTTCATTTTTAATTCCAAGATTTCGACTTAATTTCTTGCAGATAATTATTCATGGAATCTTATACTATTATTATATTCTTTTTTTTATATAAATACAGACAATACACAAAAAAAATCAAATTATTCTTTTTCATAATAATCGATTTATTTCATTTCACGATTTGATTTATAGTCTGTGGTTGTTTGTTACAAACAGTGAACTTCCCTAAAAAGTGCCGCTTGTCAATAAAGTACATTATTATTGTAGTACATTAATCTGACAAAAAAACGGTAATTCATAGGCGTGATCTGTCAAAAAGAAAATAAAGGAATGGACAAAGTATAAACAAACATGCCAATTATTAGATAACCTTTCCCTCCATTAATTGCACTTCCACCCACAACCATACCATTATTTAATCAAGTGAACGCGACAATTAGTCATATTAAAATGGGATTAACACTTTCTCAGCGTGACTATGATCTACTTAGTCGCCATCAAAGATTAATATAACCAGCCTTTTTAGAACCGTGAAGTCCTTTTTAAACCCTAAAAATGTAGTAAGAGGGTGCTTTTTTAAGGGTCTTGGTTATTTGGTCGGTTAGTGAAAATTAACGCGGGCTGCGGGCCGCCAAAGTCAGTGTCTTAATCAAATGAGTTATGCTTCGTTCCTTCTCAAATGCTGTTAATAAGAAATTCTGGGGAATTTTAGTAATGAAAATGTTTGCCTCAGCGTTATGTTGTCTTATCGATTTAAACTTCTAAATTGTCCATAACGAATTGTAGTGTTTTCGGACAATAGGAAAGTGCGGGGATTTTGAGCGCGAAATCTTTGGAGCGTGGCCGCCGATTATAGTGTTTTTCTGACGTAACTGTAATAGGTTTTAGTAATGGTGGATCAATTTGGTTAACTAAACGAACGCCATGCTGAAATAGGGATTTATTGTCCTATTCTGTCAGAAAATTCTCTATAAACATGTGTTATTTTAGATACAGACAGGTTGATTATTTTGCGAGCTATGTAGGTAACTAAAGTAACCGACATAGCTCGCAAAATAAGCTCGCTGAAGTGGCAGTCCACTTCACTTCAGTTCAGTTCAGTTGATGAATCTACGTTATAGATTGAAACTAGTCGGCATATTACAGCTAAAAAAAACCGGCCAAGTGCGTGTCGGGCCACGCGCAATAGGGTTCCGTAAATAAACATAAATAAATAAATAAACGTACCGATTACCGACAAATAGCCAAAATAACAACATTTTTTCGCCAGCAAAAATAACTTTGTTTTTCATAGTGTTTTATGGAATTTGTATCAATAACAAAGTTATAATTTGCGGTTGCTGAAAAAGTGCTATATCTCAAAAACTGCTGACTGTATCTCATTCAAAACAATTTTGGTTGAAAGTTTTTATTAAGATATATAATATATATTTTTTTTAGATTTTTCACTCCGGTGGTTTAAAAGTAAGAGGGGGGGGACACTCATTTTAGCACTTTGAAAGTGTCTATCTTTGGAACGATTGACATTGAAAAAAAATGGTTCTAGAAACCTCAATGTAATTTTAAAAGACCTATCTATAGATACCCCACACGTATAGGTAGAATGAAAAAAAAATATTATTGTTTCAGTTCAATGTACCTATGGGGAGCCCCCCTCTAATATTAATATTATTATTTTTTTGTGTAAAAATCGTAAAGCGGTTAACAGAATACATCTATCTACTTAGTTTCAATTGTGTAGTCCTAATAGTTTCGGAATAAAGTGGCTGTGACATACGGACGGACGGACAGACAGACAGACAGACAGACAGACATGACGAATTTATAAGGGTTCCGTTTTTTTCCATTCGGCTACGGAACCCTAAAAACGTGAGTAACCCGTATTCTCAACAATAATAAAAATTATTCATCTTGTCTATTATCCACTACCATTTTCGCTTCTACTCCTCGGTGCTCGCCGAGGTCATTCACCTCTTCTGTTCATTTTCATCCAGTATGAGAAAAGCTGTATTTATGAGCACTATATTAGATCTCTGTCTTCGTTAGTTCTTAAATGTAAACACTGTTTTTAAATATTTACATAAGTTCATTGGTTTCTATTATCGCTAAATTACACTGCGGTCGTAAAACTAAATACGTTTTTGCAGACTGCTTTAAAATGTTTACCAGGTTTTTTTTACAAATACTTTTCTTGTACTATAAAACAGATTTTCTACCATATAGTAAAGAGGAAAGATTTTTTTGTTTGTTTGTCCCGTATTACCGAGATGCCCTAAAACTACGATAGCAATTTTAATTTTAAATTGTTGTGGAGATAAATAGTACATTCTAGAAAAAACATAGACGACTTTTTAACGAGGTACCACGCGGACGGAGGCGCGGACGAAAGCTAATTCTATAATTATAAATATTTTCAATTTCTGAAAACAATACTTTATTTACAAACATCCACATTTTTTTTTTAAATTTTGGCTTACCTAAAGGTAAAGATAGTGAGAGAAATACCGTTTGTAAAAAATCTATCGTAAATAATAAATTGTCCGTGATAAATAATCATATTTTCTTCTTATATTAATATTCGACCACAATATCTCATTGAAGCGACGACTTGCCAGCATTCATCATTGCCTATCTGGAATACATTACAATAAATAAGCTAGGTCTGGTCTTTTAACCATTTATCTACGCGACAGCTATTAAGGCCTGCTGTCACAACACTTACAAGTCTTTATACAATGCCGTGTCGATGTAATCTGAATGGTAGAACGTCGATGAAGGTAGATGATACCCTTATTGTACTGTCTGCACCCCTATCGCTGGCTTTGGGAAGGACAAAGGCTCTTATATTGGATGTCTGCGGCGACATTATACTATCGGAAGATGCTCGGGGATAAGATCATGAATATTTTGCTTTATTGATCGGCTTATCTATTGATGTTAGATTATTGTGGATATTAAAATAGATTCTTTGGCTTTGAGTTTTGTTTGGCAACATATCAGTTGTGGTTCACAGCATACCGAAGCATTTTGCAGAAAATAAATTAGTCGGAATGTAAATTTGATACAGTTTCAGAGTATTATACTTAAATTTAATTTAGTTTGTTCATTGAAGCAATTTCTGAAATTTAATATAATGCTATTTCAACAAACATAACATTATTATCATCATACTACCAAAACAGTAGGACAGAGGTGTAAAAAACTTACTACTACTTCAGCTGTTATGTTTAGGTCCCATGTGATAGGTGCTGAGCCTATCTCCATCCAACAGACACAATTTCAACTTCATGCTGCTAATGAGAGCCAGTTAATACTAATTTGTTAATTCTAATTTATTAAAATTTCCATCTTATACTCTGTACCAAAATCAGAATTCAAATCAGAGACACAAGAGTGATTCCTAGTGCGTGAGTCGTTAAAAGAAAAGAAGAAAGAAAAGGAAAAAAGAGAAACAATAATTTATGTTTTTGACCTTGATTTTTGTACAAGCCTCAATATCAAGTACCTATACTTCATACTTGATATTGCGCCCTGTTTAATCTATCGACAAGACCGTATAACGTTCAACGTCACCATGTTTCCTCATAGCCCGCAGTCATCTAGTATCGACACCTCATTCGTACATGATTTGTATCATTACGTCGATCGTATCTGAGACCGATTGTCCTGCATCTGACGTACGAGACTTCTCGAGAATATCTCGTGTGCGATCTATATGAAGGAACGGGACTTTGTGTCTGCAAATTGGTGTGTACCGTAATGTGTTCGATTTTGATAACGCAATTTTTGGAGTGGATACAACAATGTATGAAAATTGAAATAAATCTGATATGCAAGTGAATTTAGTTCTTAAAATATTGATCTACATTGACAACAAGCAGTTTCAATATTTACTACTAGATTATACGTGCAGCATATTTATAATCTTTAATAAAGAAAGAAAGAAAGAAAGAATTATATTTATCTGACAAAAAGAGCAAAAAATAAGACTTAAAATACTAAACAATAAATTTGCCAGAACTGCAGTGCAACAAAGCCCTGCAGAACTGATTTTCAGATGGAGCCAGAGAGAGGACAATACTAAGAGTATTATGTAGCTTTGTTTAGCTCTAAATTTAAACTCAAAACTGACAAACAAATCTAACAGATGCCTATCGCAATCTAACATCACTCGATAAGCCAAATATTCATGATCTTATCCCGAGCATCTTCCGATAGTATAATGTCTCCGCAGACATCCAATATAAGAGCCTTTGTCCTTTTTAAAGCCATCGATAGGGGTGCAGACAGTACAATAAGGGTATCATAGAATCTACCTTCATCGACGTTTTACCATTCAGATTATATCGACACGGCATTGTATAAAGACTTGTGAGTGTTGTGACAGCAGGCCTTAATAGCTGTCGCGTATATAAATGGTTAAAAGACCAGACCTAGCTTATAATGTAAAGTATTCCAGATAGAAAATGATAAATGCTGGCAAGTCGTCGCTTCAATGAGATATTGTGATTGAATATTGGATACTTAATAAACATTTGGTACTAATAGAACAGTCAATTTGTTATACTTATCTCCTTTAATACTCGTAACAATACACCATATTATTAGAGGCCAGAGTTTTGTTATAACTATATCGTCTGTACCCAAGGGCGTCGCCAGCCGATGGCGCAGGGGGGGGCAAGTTGACTTTACCTACTAGTAATTAGGTATGAATTGTAGGTAAAGTCTACAGCACATGAAGCTTTTCACTTGTACTACGAGCCTTACATCTACAGCGATTGTAATAACAACAGTATCTTATAGACCAGTGTCGATAATTTTAAAAACCAAAAAAAAATAATATTAGGATGAAACCCATTAGAAATGGAGGAGAATATTATAAAAATTAAAGGAAAAATAATTTATTTACGGGTGATCTGAGGTCGGGAAGGGGAAGAGGGGGGGTTTTAAGGGTAAAAAACGGTTTTTCTCGATTTCCGGCAAAACTAAAAGTCCTATGGAAAAAAATCGAATAGCAAAGTTGTTGGTAATAAAAAGATCTAAAACTTTTGTATTTACTTTTTTTTCATATAACCTCAAAATTTGTGTAAAAATTCAAAAAAACAAGTTTTGGTTTTTTATTTTTATCTTTTACAAACAATTTTTTTTTTCACGAAATTTGGTGAAAACTTACCTTTTTATGTCCAAAATACGCTGTAATTTATTTGATTAGAAATATTAATTTTTTTCACCTTATTTTGAATTAATATCGAAAAAGCACCCTAATTTTTGATCGAAATTTCACCCGTAAAAATATCAGCTTTTCAAAAACTTGGTATGTTATCTGTTCGTTAAAATCTCTACTTTCCGATGGTGAAAAAAAAATATATATATGTTACTATAATAAATCTTCACAGAAAATGCAAAACAAAGATCGAAAAAAACTATTAATATATACAATTTTGAGCTATTTACAAAGATATAAGTAAATTTAAGTTAAGATACTTCTTATTTATCTTATCTTCACCAGTTTCAATAGTGTTTCGAAGTGGCGAGTTTGCCTGCTGCTTCCCCACTCCTCCTCTCCCGCTTCAACGATAGAGTAGAGCAGAGCGTAGTTGAGCGTACGGAATATTAGGAGGAGTGGAATTGGTGAACTCATTCGAGTTTCGACGTACGGGAATGATTGTTTAAGGCTTAAACTTCAAGCAAATCAACTCAAAGACTTTGATTGCATTATATATAGCAACTTTTTTAGAATCTCTAGGGGGGGGGGCAGCTGCCCCTCCCTGCACCCCCTTGGCGACGCCCTTGTCTGTACCAAGGAATGATAGAAAAAAATATTATGTGTATATATTTGTCAATGTGTCGTCGTCAAATATACGAATTCTCAAATCCAGCTATGTCATATTATACGTTGGTATGTACTACAGTATTATAATTACAACATAGTTATTGTGATAAAAAATAAATTTATTTTATTTGTGTGTGCCAAAACACGGGATTACGGCGTCCCGGTACTTTGAAAGGCATACGCGGGGCCGCAGCCCTCAGCACACAGGCCCGATGAACCCTTAAATTCAAAATCTGAAAAGAAATTATTACAGAACCAGAACTTTTTTCAACCTTTACGTACTAAAAAAAATAAAAAAAATCGAGTCAACGTCGAATAACAACGCATAGAATTAATCTAAAAGTAACGACAAAGAATTTAAAAAAACTCTTGTTAATCTCATAGCAGCAAAATCCCATCGATCTAAATTCAACGGAACCCGGGACGGAAACATAACTAAGAATTAACTGAAATCCACCATCACACAGCTGGAATGCTAATAATTTGCTTAAAATTAATTCACTAGCTTGCCTTAAGTCTACTTAAGTAGACACATTTTGCAAACGCTTCATAGCGTCGCTGTTAATAACTATGTGTTATGTTTAAGCTGCCGTGGTGCAATAGATAAGGTATCGGTCTTTCCATCGAGAGGTCGTGGGTTCAAATCCTGGTCATCAGACCACGGACGTGCACTAGCACGAAGTCTCTGGATGCCGAAAGCGCCTCTTAATCCTTAGTGCCTGGAGCGCCCGTTCCGTCCACCCTATGGACGGGCCGGCACTGGGTGGCTGACTACAAGGCATATTACATGGACACCTTGAAATAAAGTTTGTTGGTTTAATCTTGGGAATTACCTATAATCCTTAAGAAAGGTTTTTAGGTATTTTTTTACGCTAAGCTCAACGAAAGCGGCGCAGAAAGGTGTAGCGCGGGTAAACCCACTGCAGCAGCTATTAGTTAATAGGATTAATTTCACGTTGACAAAACTCGCAGGCAACATGCTACAGCTATATTATATTATCTTTCCAGATGGATCCATTCCATGTTTAGTTTCCTTTTTATTTGTCTAAAAAAACTCGCGAAACATTCCTATCAATTCTTGCGTGTGTGAAGATACCAGAAGATATCCAAACCAGTGTGAATATTTGCGAATGCGGATGCAAATATTCGTAACTTCACTATTAGCTACATATAGTTTGCTTTTTTGGAATCGAGCCTCTTAAATGTCAACCTTGACTGGCTGGGGACATCTGTGTCGGGATTACCTCTATTAATATACATCTATTTATCTTGCTATAAATCTTTTTATCTCGGTCCACAATGTGTGATCTCCTTTATTAGTGTGATAACCGAATAGCCTCGATGTAGTTTTGATAAAATATATCATGAAGAACGTCCGGCTGAATACGTGTTAAAATATTTTCATCTGATTTGGGTCCATTCAAGAATGTCTTTTAAAAATTTAGTACTATCTTATTTCAAAGTGGTAAGGTTGAAATTCCAGTGGTAGAGTATGAATGGGTATATTTTTATCTTGGTTTGGTGCACTATAAATCGTTCGATGATGTAAGTAAGGGCCCGGAAGTGCAGATGTGAGAACCTTTGTGCGAGTTCAATGAGATGTGGACAAATGGATGCTGACCATTAATTCTAGTGCATTGTTGAGAATATAGAACAGCTTTATTTTGATTTGTTTATTTTGAAATTTAACGCCATTGAATGCTGATGTTGCTAACATATTGTCATAACTGGTTATAATTTATTGCTAAACTATCTTTTACCGGCGACTTCGTCCGCGTGGAATTCGTTGTATTATGTAGTAGCTGCTCCTACGCTTTGACACGCTCCCGTGAAATTTAGCGTAATCTATATATATAAAAATGAAACCCATTTTCCGTTGTCACGACCTAGCATGAAAACGGCTTGACCGATTTGGCTGATTTTTTTTTTTAGTTTTCTAATACTCAGTACAAGGTTCTTAAGAAGAAAAAAAAAATATATATTAATAAATTTTCGGTAAAAATATAAGTAATAAAAAATATATGTAAAAAATATATGAAAATATATATTTTGTTTTTTATTTAATAAAATTAGTAAAGTCCTTCTCAGGTATGACGAGACCAGGGAAATAGGTATTCATTTTTATATGGAGGATATTATAGATTCCAGTTCAAATTGAATAGGTACGCATACATAAGATAGGTCGGCTATACAAAATAAAGTAGTGCATCAAATTAACGCTAAGGCGGTACGAAGTTCGCCGGGTCAGCTAGTGTTAAATATATATTAATACCTTTATTGGGAGTTAGACTATCAAACTCAAAAAGAATTATCAAAATTCGACCAGTTGTTCTTGAGATTAGCGCTATCAAACAAACAAACTAACTTTCTCCCGCGATTTCGTCTGCGTGGTAGATCATCGATAAAAAGTAGCCTTTGTACTTAGGTACCTGTATCTAAAATATTATCAAAATCGATCTAGCAGTTAAGAAGATTAGCCGATACAAACAGATAGACAGACAGACAAAAAATATAAAAACCATTATGGTTATTTTGACATTAAAAACAGACACTTCAATTTTATTTATTTGTATTGATGATAAATTTATTAAGCCTAGTTTTATTTCTTTACTAGGGGCTTTCTTTGGTATAATTACGTTGAAATTGTCTGCTCTACTTTCATTATTTGTAGCGTGTCGTATAACAGCATGACTACCCGACATTAGGCAATAAAGTGCAGAAATTAAAAAAACTAAAAAACACGCTTTTAAAGTACTTCTAACTAAATAGTGAAAAATAATTCCTAATATAAGCTGAAAAAAGCGTGGGTTGCTCGATAGACGAAAAATATGGCACAGAGCGCCCCACGCTTTTTTCAGCTTATATTAGGAATTATTTTTCACTTTTTAGTTAGAAGTATTTTTTTTTTTTTTTATATATTTTAAATTTTTTTTATCGAATTATTGCATTGTCATCGATCTTTGACAGGTGTGCAAAATTTGAATGAAATCTGTCCGTTTAAAGTGGGTCAAAATCGAGTCCAAAGGAGTCGGTTACATACAAACAAACAAACAAACAAACAAACAAACAAACAAACAAACAAACAAACATACAGGTGAAGCTAATATAAGCGTGTTAAAAATGATTCAAATCCTTTATGCTCCTTCTTGGTCATTAAATTAAGTTGCGGTCTGATGTTTTTATCTTTTAAAGATTATGAATGTAATATTTTAAAGCAAATTTTAGCTTTGCTATGCCTTTTTGTATTTATAATATTAAAGTTGAAAAATTAAGAATCCAGCAGGACTCGAACCTGCACCCCCTGCTTTGCCAATTCAGCTATGGATTCGTATGCTGCTAGACTCGAAATTTCTCAACTCTTTTGTGCCAGCGTCATAGGTTACACCGGCACTGACTGACGACGAAGCACTTGGGGAGTATACCCAGGGGGTGCAGGTTCGAGTCCTGCTGGATTCTTAATTTTTCAACTTTAATATTATATAATAAAAAGATTATGAATGTTCTTGGTTTGCAGTAAGGCCTATCTCTAAAGTCTTTGATTGCAAGTAGAACTTACTAACCAGTGAAATGTATGCCCGTTTGCTCCAAATTTTAATAAAAAACCAGAAATATTTATATTTCACACACTTCAAACAGTAATAACCACAAGGTCTCAGAACTTTCCAGCAGGAAATTCACAATAGCAGCACGAAGTTGGAATTATACCTGGTGGATGACGACAGGCTCACCCCAGGGAATCTAAACATAGCTGGTGAAATGTGGGTACTGTACACCTCTAACCACATCCTTCTGGGTAATATAGGCGTGATGTTATGTTATGGGATCACACAGTGATTTTTTTGACGCCCTGGATAGAAGCGTTCTCTGCTGATGGAACATCCGCGATCATCAGTCCATAATGATACACTGGTTAGTAAGTTGGGGTGCATGAAAGGAGCCTCCCCGAGTGACGTACATAACGTTCCCTACGACCGGCGCACCCTGGACAATTCGCGAGTTCTCCAAAGCGAATTGGCTAATCCTTTCACCACGATGGCAAGTCAAAATAAAATTTGACTCAGCCATCGACACGACGAAGAAGAAGAAGTACATAATGAGGTAGATATACTATTAAAGTATGCACATATCGTCGATCATGATTGTGTTGATCCAATGTCCAAGGGGTCAAACCACAACGGCTGCGGTCTTGAGGAATCAGGCTCAGCTATTTATAGACCAGTCCAACACCGGAATGAGGTGAGATGCAATTGATCGGAAATTGCGTATGAACGCTTTTATTGTCTCTTTGATTTTGAGTTTGTTTGTTCCGAATAGGGAAAGTGATGCTTCCGGTACTTTCACAAATATAGGTACAGCAGTATTCCACCATTACGCACTAAGCGTTTTGCTTCTTCATTTCTTATGCGTACTGCCAAAGAGTAGAACGCCTTGCCCGAGTCTGTGTGTCCGAATGAGTACAACTTGTATCTCTTCAAAGCAAGAGTCAATAGGTATCTCATAGGTAAGCGTGCTCCACCGTAGACCGCATCATCACTTACCATCAGGTGAGATCGTGGTCAAACGCGTGCCTATACACCATAAAAAAAAAAGAAAAAAAAAGCTTTTTGGGATTACTAAAAGAACTGCCTTGATTAGTGGTTAGCGTATGCGTCTTTCACCGCGAGGTCTCGGGTCGGGCAAACTGTATTTGTGAACTTATGAACGTAATTGCGCCCAGTGGATGGCGATAGTCTCACCCTCTATCCCATAGGACCTCAACATAGCAGGTAAAGTGTGGGTGTTGTACACCTCTGCCATACCCTTCTGGGTAATGAAGGCGTGATGTTATGTTATGTGAAAGGAAGTATTTCGTATTTTTTAGTCTCGCTCCCTATCTTATCTCTCTAATTTTTCACCCGATATATAAAATAAACAAATAAATAAATAATTAATAAATATTTCACAACTCACACACAACGCCATCTAGTCCCAAACTAAGCAGAGTTTGTACTATGGGTACTGGAATAACTGATACTAATACATATATACTTTTATTTTGTAAATACATACATATTATACATAGAAACACCCAGACTAAGACAAACCCCCATGTTCATGCACACAAAGATTTGTCTTAAGTGGGAATCGAACCCACGACCACGGCGTTCCAGGCAGGTACACCACTCACTCCGCCATCCGGTCGTCATAAAGTGAATAAGATCGAGGGTGGATGGCACCTCCCATCGTCTTACCTTTAACCTGCTGCGAAATAGTTGTGCTTGCACTACTGTGTTCCAGTTTGGTGGTGATATCAGGTCCTGAAATTACTGGCACATGAGTTATAACACCGTATAGTCCTCAGATGAAGCGAAGCAATCTGCTTTTGTGGATTGTTGATGTCCATGGGCTGTAGCACTTATCATCAGATGGACTTCACGTCTGTTCACTTATTTTTATCATGTTGCACTCCGTAACCGGGGAAAGCAACTGGTTTGTTAATAAAAGTTCTGATTATAACATCAATAAAAAAAGAAAACTGTTTGTTCCTGTTGCGTTAAAAGTGTTAGTAGAAAATGCTTAGATGAACTTTCACTAATACTGCTTTGCTGATTAATATAGAACTTCGGGCTTAGATTATCAGTTTCATACTTAGACTTTAATTATTTGATTACCACCAATATAGGTATCACATGAATCAAGAGAAGCCTTAAAAACCACTACTATATTTTTAAGCATGAATTGTTAATGATATTTTATATTTTTCAGCACCCAGGAATTGAACCCAAGACCGATGAGCGATACGCAAATAATACCGCTAAACCAACGAGGCAGTGTAATATTAATCTGAAAAACTACCTGTCGACAAAATAAAACTACATACTTACAGATAAAACAGAAGTCTCCCACACTCAAAAAGTTCCGAAATAGCTCCTTCATTCAATCAGGTTAAAATTTACATAAGGCCACCCTGACGCAAATTTCTCCAAAACAAAAAGCAACATCAAGTGATTTACATAGAATAATACAAATGTATTTCTTGTGAAACTGTTACAGACTGTAGGTTAACAAAAGCTTAACAAATTAATAATCTTTACCATTTTGGTTAAGTTTATTAACTAAACCTTACCTTTAAAATACGTTTGTTACGCTGCTGATAACCCTCTTACGCATATATCGTAAAAGATGATAATATGATGATTTCCTACTGGGGCTGATGATAAGAAATTATCAAAAAAAACTCCTTGCTGGAATGCTAACGTTGCACTGGCTTTAAAACATATAAAAATAACAACGATGAGTATGACGCAATTACGTAAGAAGTGTTGATTTATGCTGAGCAAGCGAAATAAATAAATATTACACAACTTTCACACAGCACCATTAAGCAGAGCTTGTATTACTAGCATAAGTGATACTAATACATAATATATATACTTTTCTTTTGTAAATACATACTTATTTAACATAGAAACACCCAGATTAAGACAAATGTACAGTAAGCTGTACCTACAGCTTTGTTTACATTAATGCATGTTTTTTTTATTTTACTATTATATTGTTTTTCTTTTGACCGACCCAATCAATGTACATCTTACCAACATTTACACAATTAATCTCACTACTTTTTACTATTTAATATATGTACTTAGTATTCATTAATTCGCAATTTTAAGAAATGGTTAGTATTCATTTCCACCAGATATTTAAAAAAAAACTCTTTTCTAAAATAAATTAACATTGAATAATTCAATTTGTTCGAAAAACGTGTACTTTTTTCTAAAAAAATATATCTGGCAGAAATAAGGATTAACCTTGGTTAGAAATTAAATTTCGCTATGTCGCATTCACCCTGTAGGTAAACTAATAGGTACATGAACAACTATGGTTCATGAACCTTCTGTGTAATGACACAGAGTGATCTAAAAATACTGCGTATTTTTTAATTAGTAAAAATAAATGTGATGTCATTTATATTCGTCTATTGAAACAAAGTACTCCATGGTCCCAATTAGGCGAATCAGTGTCTGTCCGATCATCGTCGCAAATAGCATTTCTCGAATAGATAGCAATAAATTACCAAAGGCCATTATTTATATTATTATCAATGACTAGAACTGGAATGGCAGGCGTCGTGTTTTGGATCAACTAGGAAACTGTGTGTGGTTCTTAGTAATAAATAATACACTAGTACTTACAACTGCCTTAAGAGCCCTATTACATTTTTACGTTGCGCCAAATTAGGTGTTTCTGCGACCGCGCGGCAAGTTACGACCTACTCGATGCACATGTTGCGTGAACAGTGACTAAATAATCTTGATCCGCTGTAGTATGATTTCCTATGGCACTTCCACGGTAAACGAATCGTAAAGTATGCTTTGTTGTTAGAATAAAAAGTATTTTTACAGTTTACCAGTTTAGTAGTTTGCAGAATTGGCTCCTTATCAATAACAGGTATATCAGTTTTACAACATTTAGTCAATTGAAACACATTAAAATTATTTTATTTCGTATATTTTTGATAACATTATGAAACTTAATATAAAGTAAATATTACAGTACGTGAACATTATGCTAAAGTAGGTGTGATCCACAAAAATAAATACATTTTAATATGTCGATATGTGTCGTTTACTATAGTGTCTTGATGACAAACTTTGATAAGGTAAATAAGTATTCATATCAAACAATATTTACGGGTTTTATGTGCGAAAAAAGAACACGCACTGCATTTTATTTGGTAACTACCAATAGTACCTACAGATAAGTGACTCATCGACTACACGTGTGCAATTAGTAGACGGCAGGTAGTCTATCGATTCTATATCTGTTTCTTCAATTATTGAATTATCATTAGTGTCAAAGTCTGCGTATTCACTGTCAAAAGTCTAAAAAATTTAAAAAAGCATGAAATAAATTAAATTTTCAATACGAAGTATTTTATATTAAGAAAAGTTCATTATTTTACCATGTCCTTAGTTTCATTGATGTTGCTAGATGTTGAAGCTTCAAAGTTTTCCTGATTCTGTTTTTTATTATTTCTATAAAAAAATATAAATTATGAATATATAAGTATGTTTTAATATAAATAGCAAATATGAGCAAATTTCTTATTTTTCTTTCATAAGAACTTTCTCGAACACGACGAAAAAGTAGGTATTGAGGGGAGCGGATGTCCTTTCTTTTTTTTTTCATTAGAACCTTCTCCTGACAATTCATAACAAACACGACCAATTAAATAACGACGAAAAAGAAATTAAATACATACCTTGCTTCTCTAGCTTTGCTCAGGTTTTCGATGTTATGCCTTTTACGTTTCCTTAAGCATTGGTATTTACATTTACCCATATTGACTGTAGCACAACTACAATAAAACGCAATTATCTGTATAATACAAAAGAAGTAAAATAATTGTGCTACTACAACACACAATACCAAAATAATATTATACTCACAATGATCAAGAAATCGCGATCCTACTATAAGATGCTCACACGCACACACACTGACGTAGCGTTTACTTGCCTAGTTACGCACACTAGCGCACGAAATAAACTGACATAGGTCCGACCTCGACAAGCGCTCGTGCGCATCTGATTGCATCGCCCCGGCGGCCCGGCGCAGTCAAATAAGTACTACTTTTATTTGATTTATTACAAAATAACTATAGCAATTTTAAATAAAACAAAAAATTTATAGGATAAAGCAAAAGAGAAATATTATTTTAGTAAAAACTTTATATTGAAATAATACGAAATACCAGAGATATTCTGACTTGTTTTGAGGTAATTTTGATTAAAACTTGTATCAATTCCAGACCTTTTTTTATACTCATAAAAGGTCAATATTAAAAATATATTTTATAATGATGTTAGTAGAGGATACATTCAATTCAAAAACTAATATTTTGATGGGCAGTGTTAGTCAGTTTTTACAAATTAGAGCTCTCAAACAAGGTCTGTTCCCCTCTTTTACTGGATCATACATCAGCAGAATGATGATTACTGCATAATTAAATTAAAAAAATAATATCTGTTGTATTAATGTTTAAGACGAAGAAATGGGCTATCTTTATAATGTAATTTTTTTAAGTAATAAACAGCAAAAAGTATACAATTACGACGGCGAAAACCTTGCACATACACATTTTTTTGTAATAGGGCTCTTAATAATTTTTTTTTGTACACTAGAAGCTGGGCTTTTTGCATAAAATTTTATTTTTAAGGTACTAATGGTAGCAATGGAATAGTGTCTATATTATAATTGTTTAGTTGGCACCTGTATAGTAGAGGTCTTAAGCCTTCAGCTCTATAAACCCAGTGCGTCTCCTATGTTGTCAATCTACGGGGATAATATATTTCAAAGCATAACAGTTACACATAACTTGGTGTTTCAATTTCCTACATACACTAATACATCATCGTAGCGTCGATAATAGTAGCCTTTGCTTTTTCTGGGGTTTCGACCTATCATCACATTCATTTTATCAAGATCGGTCCAATAGTATCGTCGCCTATAAGGTACAAACAAACACACAAAAATCTTTTAATTCTAAAATGTAAGTCAAGATAGCCACAAGTTAACGATAATGACCAAATAAATGCAAACTCAAAACGTTTGTATTTCACCGATAAACAACAAGCTTCTAAAGTGATCCAACCATAACCTTTGGCCTTCAAGAAAATGGATCCTTTCTTGTTGAGCAAGGTGACAGTAAGTACTAAAGTGATTTGGTTCGCACGTCTCTCCATATTTCGCCACAAAGGCGCCGAGCGCATAAATAATTTAAGAAAACGACCGCCCACCGCTCGCCAATACGTTGGCAGTTAAAATGACGCTCAGGGAAAACTGCTTGCTGCTTGAATGTTATAAATAAGACTGTGGAAACCTTTTTTATCACTAAAGTGGCAAGCAAGCATACGGCAAGCTGGTTAGCAGTATTACCACAGTGGCGTAGCTTATTGAATACTAACAATAATATCAGATCAACCCCCGTGCGTTGCTTGCTCTTTTAAAACACATTGCTTGCAAACTTTTTAATGTTTTTAGTGGTTGTTTGCTAGTTAAAATATAAACTACTTTTATTTGTCTTTCGGTACTCGTTGGTTTTAAGAACCAATATTGAAGAAAATTAAGTAATATGTAAGCAGATTACAGGACATCCAAATTTATCATCGAAAGTAAGTCCTCATATTTCCAATTACATTTGGGTCGGCTACTAGTCTATCAGATTTAACTGTACATTAGAATTTTGGTGCGACTGGCATCAGACCTTCACAACCCAGGACAAAGTGATACGATACTCTTTGTTAGACTTTCTAGTCTCTGACTATCCGTTACGACCATAGAAATCTAAATATCTATGGTTACGACTGCCATAGATCTTCCGGATCCGGAACCGACTTCTTTACGTGCTCTCTGTCTGAGTGACGGAGGAAAACTCGTTATGTTAAGATGATCACTCATCCACGGCCAACCGCGGTTTGCATTGCTTTACCTGCGCGGCTTCGATTAAACCACCATTTAAAGTAAGTAAATATTTTCTATTTTATTTAGGTTTGTTGATTTAGTATTATTTAATTATTTTAATTCCTAAAACAATTCTGTAAATGTGTACATAATTATGAATAAAATATTTTTATTAAAAGAATTAAATCAGGCGTAGCACGTAAACGAATATAAATATTTAAACTTAAAAAGATTACTGTGTCGCGTCACTGACCATACTTCTGCGTTAGTACTTGGTAGTTATTTTTTATTTGTAATTGACAAAATTATATGCGAATATAGTGGACTGGTGGTTCTTCTTCGGGTCGGAAATTGGGTGGCAAGGGGTGAACGTGTGTTGTATATATTCTATTCCGTTAAGATAGGAAACGCCTCCCTTTGGCACAGGTGTTTCCTCTTCCTCACTGCCTTGCCAAAAACCACTGACCGGTCCGGATATTAAATCACGAACTATGTCAAAAGAGAACTTGAAACGTAGATACTTATTTTTGGATTAAAGGACTTTTCACCATCGACCACCAAGTAAAATGAAAGCTTGGTTAATTAAAAATATTTGCAACAAACGTTAGTGTTAGTTACCATAATCAACAAATAAGTAAAGTAGAAAAAAACAATGTATATGTACTATGGCAATATTATCTGATATTATTCAAAATGTAATGATTATTCTTTATTATATACAGATACTGAACATGTTACTAAATTAATGTTAGTACTATTATAGGTAGATGTAATATTTAAATTTTTAAATTATTAATTTTTCTTTTTATTGAATCCTTCTATTCAAATATTATAAATAGATACCTATTACTTGTTTTGAGCATGGAGCATGATTCTTGTTTTCTCTGGAATGTACACGTCCACATCTATCTTGTCAAATAAAATGTTGGGTGACCTACGACACAGGTTTTCCTAGTGTAGGCATCCACTTAACAACACACAATTATTGTAATGTGTATACTATTCTAGATATTAAGTCATTGGTTATCTTGCTATGTAAAAGAAATTTTGTATGCACCTAATTTGAAAATAAATTGATTTGATTTGATTTGATTTTTAAACATTCGCGATTTGAAAACATTTTTCAAAATATAGACAACGGGTCTAAATTGCGTAATTATTATAAAAGTAAATACATACCTATGCTCAACGTTTACCGTATACGTTTACCTTTATAATAATTACGTGATTTAGACCCGTTGTCTACTTTTTGAACCAACCAATTCGACTCTTCTTTCCATCAAAGAAAGGAAAAGTATATAAATATGTATTAGTATCAATTATTCTAGTACCCATATTACAAGCTCTGCTTAGTTTGGGACTAGATGGCGTTGTGTGTAAGTTGTGAGATATTTATTATTTCTTATTATCATTATGTCCCTTTTATTTTCAGCCCAAAAATACCTTGTTGCGATACGACGTCAAGTACAACTTGACGCTACTGAAAGAGATTTCAGACTTCTCAAAGCTAAGTCTTAGCACCCACCCAACTCCGAATATAGGATGTCAGTTCCCTACCGTCCTGCAATCAATTTACTACAGCAAACACCACTGCTTGTCCATTTGTTTATGACGCGGCAATATCAAAGACACCGATAAGATAACAGGTTGAAAATGAACATAATTATCGATTCCAACAAATAAGATTACATTGAGAACTGTGGCATATTGAGAATATTGTTTTAAAGTTTCTCAACGATCATTTATCGTAGAATTTGCATTGATTTCGTCCAATCAAGGTATTTGAGTCGTCGGGTTTATCAAAGAGTGATCGGTGGTTGGGAATTAATTGCCGATGCTTGCATTTATTGGAATTCGATCGCTATCTGGCATCTTAAATTGCTATCTCGATTTGCCCTTATATTTTGTTCGTCGCTTCTACTCACGAATTCAGAATACTATTGGTTTTATGTTTTAACGTAAATATCTTTTTCTTTTCAGATCCCAAAATACGTAAATCACGCGAATTCTATACCTTCTAAAAAAATCTAACAAAGGATTCGGTATAATTTAGCAAAATTATCATAATGCCTTACGATCGATTTTATCTCATAAAAGGTAAAATGTGTATCGTATGTAAAAAGACAGACATTTTACGCAGTCATGTTTTTGTTTGTAACGATTATTTTTCGGAAAAATCTATCAATAATATACTTTTTATTATTTCCTTTTGTGGCATCATTTAATTTATATCAGCATATTACCAAATATTACTGAGTTTGCCCAATCTATGCAATCGAAAAGTCTAAACAAGTTTGTATTGAAATTCGTTAAATTTTGTCGAGATCATCATGATATTTAGTGCGAAGGAATTTTCTTTTGTTCTCTATCGGGACTCTTAGTCCACACGTCAAGTTTTACTCATCTTGGAGTAAACCTATCGAGTAAAATCGTATGTGAGTAAACACCATGGAAAAATCAATCATAAGACTCACTAAAACTAAGCTGTTAACTAATGAGTTCAGGTAACTGCATTTATTAAAAGTATTTAAAATTGGCCAGCAGGACTTGTACACGACAGTATAATCACAATCTTTGCCAAGAACTCTTTATATAATTATTTATCTGCAATATCAGCCTCAATATCTATAAAATATATTCACGTTTCCTTTGTCAACCAAGCATGTTATCGACGGCGCTCGTAAAGTATTATTTTAAAACATATCTTAGGTTTTCTTAGAATAGACAATGAACATTGTGCACGAAGCGACCGCCCCAAGCAAAGTAACAATAGGACGTGCCCTAAGCTTTCATACGATATTGATATCTCATACGATATATATTTAAATATAGAACTGGTCTGTTTGTTTGTCAGTTTTACTTCAAAAGAGTTTTTATTTTTTTTTATTTACAGGCTTTACCTACTTAAGAACTTTTTGTCTTCAATTAATTAATACGTTGTTCCTCGCAATAGTTGGACGGATGGTTAGGTAAAACTTCTTCTTCTCAGTCGTTTTCTTCATTGCTGAAGGTCGCGTCTAGCTAGACACTCGATGCACTATGCTTCTCCACGCATTCCTGTCCTCGGCGGTCTTAAGAGCCTTGGTTATTGAAAGACCAGTGAGCGATTTAACCAGGTTTGACCAGCGGGTAGGTGAGCGACCACGTGATCTTTTGCCGTCGACCTGGCCAACCACCATCAGCTTCTCTAGGCTGTCAGGGTTTCTGCGAGCGATGTGTCCGAAGTATTTGAGGATGCGCTTAAAACAGATAGCAGACAACCTTGTGGTGATGCCGAGCTCCTCAAGAATGGACACGTTGGTCCGGCGTGCAGTCCATGGAATTCGCAACATTCTCCTCCAGCACCACATCTCGAAAGCGTCGATCTTTGCCCTTTCACTCTGTCTTATCGTCCAGGACTCAGCACCATAAAAGAAAATTGAGAAGACCAACGTGCGCACCAGCCTCACTTTGGTTTTTCGGGATATGTTGCGGTCTTTCCATATCCTAGTGAGCTTAGTCATCGCTGCTTTAGACACTTGAATTCTTCTGGATATCTCTTTCTCGCTGCCATCCACGTTGCTGAGCAGAGAGCCAAGGTATACAAACTGGTCAACAAATTCCAGGTCTCTGAGTTCATTCGAACGAATTAGCGTACCAGGTCTGTCTACCACCAACACTTTGGTCTTCGCCTTGTTTATAGATAAAACTAGAAAATGGCTAATCAACAGTAATAATAATAATAACAGCAGACCTGTATCTAATACATATCCCACTGCTTGGCTCGGGCCTTTTCTCATGATGAGAAGGGTTAGGCTATATAGTCTACCACGCGAGCCAAGTACGGATTAGTAGACTTCACACACCCGCGAGCACTTTTTAGATACTCTCAGTCGTTTATGTTTCCTAGCGACAATTTATATGATAAATATGCGATATGTAGGTATATGAAGAAGAAGAAAGAAAACAAATTTATTCTGACAAAAAATGCATCACAAAATAAAACAATAAAAAACTTATAATATTAAACAAATTATTGCCAGAAGTGGACACCATCTCAGCTAAATGCTGAAGAGCAACAAAGCCCTGCAGCGCTGATTTTCAGATGGCGCCAGAGAGAGGACGGACGATATCACATAAAAATAATAATAATAATAATAATTAATTAAAAACTTGAGTACACAATATAAAAATCGATTAACAAAAAAAACTACTGAGGTGTCAAGGGACACCCGGATGGAACGAAGTTCGGTAATTCCAAATAACAACAAATCAGGATTCGCATCCGAGATTGCAGTAAAAGGTATGCGACCTTAACCACTAAACAAATAAAACAGTCTATTTATAAACTAAATACGGTAACAAAAATTTAAACCAACTTAAAATAAAAACAAACATTAAGACAATTAAATTATCAAGCGTAGCAAGCGTACACAAGATCATTCAGAATCACTTTAATCATTCTCTTAAAATAATCGAATGATACTTTTAAAATCATTGTGGAGATATTATCACAATACTCCTATAGGCTGAATGGCTACATAACAATATTTCCTGTGCCTTACACACTTAATTTTAAAATAGTTCTTATCTTCAAACTTTCGCGCTATTCGAATTTCAAAATATCAAAAGCGAGGTTCATTCAAACACACGCATAGACTTATAATGCCTAGATAAATAAACTGCTTGTATGAATTTAAGTATAAAGTAAGGCTAAAAACAGATTGATTGAAAATTATAATGCACCGCTTGGCGGACAGACAAACTAAACGAAAATCTGATAAATACCAGAGAGTTACACTGAACTGAAACGGCACAATTAAAGTGGCTTTACATTTCATGCGTGTACTCGGTTTCTAGGAGTAATAGTTCTATGACCACACATAACAAACCTTATCTTTAACATTATTTTTCTGCGATTATCTTGCTTTCTTTTAAATTGTATTCGCAAGTTTACTCGCGATATAATAATATCAGATCTCATTATCAATAATCTCATCACCAATCCCAATGACATAATTAGATGTGTTCTAATCGTATATTCCATGAAATGTACATAACAAAATTAGTAAACATTCTGTGGTAATATTAAAAGATAATTTGCTTTTGAATTTAATATAGTTATGACGCGTACACTTGCTAAACACACAATAATGAAGAGATTATAACGCGTATGACTTGCTTAGCACAATAATAAAGAAAGGTTATAATGTGTACTTGCTAAAATACAAAAGCATTTATTATCGTGTGTATAAAATCTCTACTTACCTAAATCCATCAGCAATATCCAGAACTTGTGCAGAAACACTGTCAGGATTCATTATTGTAACTATTTTTACTAATTTATTATGTACAAAACACCTGTATACACTCAACAAAAGGCGGGAATTCTATTTTTTTTTAAGTTATGATAATATTTTTTTTTAGTTACTTTATTATTCATAGAGAGACAAAATGAAAATATTTCGCTTGCTTTCTCTATGCGCAGCATATTTCTGTAGCACCAATTAGTTCCGAAGTCGCGCGATAGATGGCGTTGGGATCGAATTAGATCGCGCTGTGGTTTCGTTACAAGGTCCTGTATATAAGGTCCACCGATTTAGAGTTTAAGTATGTTCTGCAGATCCAAGTGAGGAGTAATGTTCACGATATCGAGCTATTTATTCCCTGGTATCTGACTAGAACAGCGATCGTGTACGCCTTCGCAGACCTTTCTGAGCGCGCCAGCGCCCCTATTTTTGCAGAAACTCAACTCTAGTAAGTAGTAGTTTTTTTTTTTTCTATAATCGAGATGGAGCGACGGACACAGAAAAACGCGCACGCCGTGCGGCGTGCGCATTTTTTTTTTTAGTAACTCAATTCTAGTAATTTTTTTCTTTATAGTTTTTTTATAAATTTAATTTATCTCTTTTTTTCTATTAGCGAGAAAGAGAGACGGACAAAGAAAAATGCGCACGCCGTGCGGCGTGCGCATTTTTCTGTTTTGTCTGATGATGTAGCACCGTAGCTGTAACGTAGCATGTAATTACTACGCTGCTACGAGAATTGCTACGAAAAGTGTCGTTACAACTTTTCGTTCCTTTTTTTTCCGCCTAGCCCCCTTTCGCAACGCGCAATAAGGAACTTCGTTCCAAAAAAAAAAAAGGTTAGATCTAAAATTAAATTTAAAAGATCAAAAAAAAGAAACTAGACCTAACCTAACAAAACAAAACATAAAATAAAACACTAAAAATTAAAATAAAAAATTAAAACATAATTACCAGTAAACGGAACGCAACCAAATAGCGCGAAACGAAAGGCATCAAAATAAAAGTGTAATCGCCAATCATAGCGCTACAATTATCATTTGGACCAATGCTCAAAAGATAGAGAGCGCTACGATTGGCGGGCACAACGTTGGCATAAACACAGTACATCAACATAATTTACATACAGAATACAGATTAATAGTCAAGGAAAACAAAAACAAAAGAGAAGTTCTGAGAAACACGCTAAATTATTATAAAAAATGCTCTTTCAATTATTATAATAAGTGCTAATATGCGACAATAGACTTAGATATTATGTTTTTTTTTCTTAGTATCTAATTACCACCAAACCTGCTCACATGCATTTTTTTTTATTGATTGGTCCACTAAACTGGACAATACATAGCAAAAGAAAAAAACATGCTGAAAATTAACATACAAAAATAATGTTTGCCGTTCTAGAAGTGAACACAGCATGCGAAATGCATTGCTGGTACTACTGCCTATTTGGCGACAGGTTTATGATAAAACGTGGTGGTGCATTTTCTCTCGAGCATGACTACCAAAGCTACTATCATGACACCTTAAGCTAATCCAGCATTTATTAAAGCGATGAAACCCGCGGGAAGTGGCTAACTTCACGTTGACATAACTATAAGGCTCAATTCATTGTTATCTAGAGTCAAAGTTTATGTGTTACATACAAACACTAAGACGAGGGTGTGGCTAACCTATGTTGGCTGGAGCAGGCTGCGTGATTTTGATATTAAAGTTTTTACTTTAATATCACCATATTACAACCCTTTTTGCCTGTGTATTTTTTCTCAATGTAGAAGCTTACAAGAGGTTAGGTATGTGGAAACGGGACGGGCATATTTGGCTATCTTGTAGCATAAAATAATATTGTCAAATTTTAGGTCTGATCGTCAAGGAAAAAATTGTAACCATAATACTGCACAGAAATACTCTTTGTCTTGTTACAAATGTTTATTAAATGATAAAACCTAGTATTTCCTTAGATTAAAAGTAGCCTATGTCCTTTTACCCTGAACAGCTTCAGAGAGTTTTTGATAAACAGATCAAATTGTAGGTGACGGTAGGCGCCCCTGTGCCAGCAGCAGCCGATTGATTAGCAACTGGTGAGACATTGTGAGGCGGATCCTGTCTGCTAGCCAACCCGGAGCATCATAACCACGACCCCTTTGCCAAGAGTGAAGCGGCCAAGAAGAAGGTCCTTTCCCAACCTTTTTATTTAAATTTACAAACAAATTTTCGTCAAAATCAATACAGTAAGTTAAGTAATGAAAGCATAATAGCCATACAGATTTATACTTTCATACTTATACTCTTTGTAAGTTCATCCTTAAAATCCCAAATTTCAATTATATTACGACAAGGTGTTGCTTAACTTTGTCGGTTTTAGCTTCACAATGTTGACGTTGAAATTTCAGGCATTTTGTTGAAATTGTGGTTTACTTTGCCAAAGCTTAAAGGCGTGTTGGTTTTACGGTTTTCACAAAGGGTTGTTATGTGGGTAATTAATATTATATTGTTTTAGAAGGCTTTGGTTTTTAGCTTAGCTATTTCAGTGGGATTACTTTATAGTGAAATATGTACTATAAAAAAGCCTTTGTATATCAAACTGCCTCGATTGTCTAGTGGTTAGCGAATGAGCCTCTCACCACGAGCGCTCGGGTTCATTTCCCGGGTCGGGCTAAGTGTTATTTTTGAACTTTCCGTCAGGAAATTCACAATAGCTGCACGGAGTTGAAATTGTGCCCGGTGGATGGCGATAGGCTTACATCATATCCCATGGGACCTAAACATTACAGGTGGAATGTGGGTGTTTTGTACCTCTGCCACACCCTTTTAGGTAATATAAGCGTTATGTAATGTTATATAATGTTAAATTTGTAACCAACCTTGTTTATTGGAAAATAAGCAAAAAAAAATACTACCGGCAAAAAAATGCGGCTAATCTTTGTCGGTTTTAGCTTCACAATGTTGACGTTAAATTTTCAGGCATTTTGTTGAAATTGTGGTTTACTTTGCCAAAGCTAAAAGGCGCGTTGGTTTTACGGTTTTCACAAAGGGTTGTTATGTGGGTAATTAATATTATATTGTTTTAGAAGGCTCAGCTATTTCAGTGGGATGACTATGTTGTGAAATATTATAATAGTTCGTTTTATTAAATATTGCAGTCGCTTCTTATTTTTGGTGATATACATACTTCATTATTTTTTCTGAAATCTGACGAAAAGTTAACTAAAACCAATAATATTACGTACTATTTTCTGTATTTTTCTCCTTTTCCTAAATGCTATCCTAATGCTAAAATACTATTTAGGATGTGCTATGTAATAATGTGTGAAATTCAGGTATTTTATGAATTGAATAGAATATTAAATTACATAGACATATTCCCTAACATTTACATCATTGTTGGTGTTATAAATAAGTACATTATTAAATGAAATGTATACATTTCCGACCCTATTTTCCAATTAAATTGGGTTCGGCTTCTAGTCTGAATATTAGTATTTTCAGATAAATCCGTTAGACTACAAGCTGACTCCAATGGATTAAGCTACCAGCTGTTATAATACTTATAATTCATGCATTTTGGTACTTACGTAAAAATATAAAAAATATTGAATTTTCCATAACAGGTATCCAGAAACTATAATTAATCGGAAGCTAAACTTTATAGCTACAAATTAAAATAATATTAAGTTCGTTTGTTTGGTGAGATGCGTTAAAAACTTTAGATGAAATCTTATCTAAATGTATTTAACGCAAATTTAAAGCTTCTAACCTAACATTAAACACCCATTAAAGTTTTTATATCAGGAGAAATTTTATCATCGTCAATAAAAAATATTTGAACAAACAGAGCCGAAAAATGTTTGCAAATAACCATTATCATTCTAATAAGGTAAAATCTATAAACGTTTTACGACTTTGATAAAATATAGATTACTAATTAAATATGCCGGAATGCTGGTAAACACAATAATTAAATATCTTATTAATGACTTCATTATTGACCGTAAAATCGGCAACCTATTTCTAATAAAGTTCGGCGCCGGTAATTTATATTTAAATATCACTTAAAATAATCTTAGTTAAATCTGTTCTAAATAGTCAAATCGTGATTATTTATATTTTTTTTAATAATTAATAGCTAGGAATTTCAAAGAAACAAATCATCAAGGAACCTGTAAATATAACATAACACATAACATAACGCCTATATTACACAGAGGGGTGTGGCAGAGGTTTTGAGTACAATACAATAATTATTTTGAAATACAGGGTATACAATGACATCGTGCCGCTTACCACTTATTTTGTACATGATTCTGAGACACTGGGTGCAAGCATTTTGACGTCTTTACTGAATCTGCGCCAGTGAGCGAAATACTCACAAATTGCTTGAAATATTACAACGTTATTGACATTATCAGGCTCGCAGCGCCTCTGTGCTAGTAATATCTGGCAAACCTTGTTAACTTGTTATCTACATATAACCTCTGGCTCTACCCTCAACAGAGGAGTATGGGTTAGGTATTTCCCAGTACTATTATAGTAAAACAATTAAGGTAGTTCCGTCCGTAGTTTCCGTCAGGAATTTCACAATAGCAGCACGGAATTGGAATTGTGCCCAGTAGAAAGCGATCCTCCTATTCTTTGGGACCTAAACATAACAGGTGAAATGTGGGTGTTGTACACCTCTGCCACACCCTTCTAGCTAATATGGGCGTGGTGTTATGTTTAGCTGTTCCCGTCATCTCAAATGTTCACATCTGTTTTGTAAATCCGACTGACACAACGTCATAGGAGCGATTAATCGATCAACTACAAGTTTTTTTTTAATGGTGGATAGGCATGCGTTTGACCACGATCTCACCTGATGGTAAGTGATGATGCGGTCTACGGTGGAGCACGCTTACCTATGATACCTATTAACTCTTGCTTTGAAGAGATCCAAGTTGTACTCGTGCGGAAACACAGACTCGGGCAAGGCGTTCCATTCTTTGACAGTTCGCATAAGAAATGTAGAGGCGAAACGAAGTGAAGCGGTGCCTGAGTGCCGTTTGTCTGGTAGTCCGATGGTGAAACGGGTACGGAGGGATAAGGTTGTGTAGTTCCTCGGCACACTCTCCGAAATGTATCCTATAAAAAACCGTAAGCTCAACCTTGCGACGGTGCTCTAGACGTTGTAGTCGAGCACCCGTCAGATCGTTGTCGCAGATAATTCTCTTCTGCGACCCATCGAGCTGCCCATCGTTTATCTCGTCCATAATAATGTCTGAGCTAGCCCATTATTCTGCCAATCGTTGTTTGTGTGCGAACAACTTGACAATCGTTAAGGAAAGCCTGAGAGAATCTGCCAAGCCGTCGGGCGTTGATCCAGCTGGTATTTTATCGGGGGTACATCGAGGTTAGGAGGCAGGTAAAACGTGTGAATACTGATACCTAATATATCAGACGAGATTGAAAGCTGAACTGATACTAAGAGAAAGGTTCGGATCATTATGTCGCGCTGATTGACTTTGATGGAGTTGATAAAGGAGCTGTACCTATTACAAAACGGTCTAGTTCGCTGGTTGGGTAAGTAGACTCCCAAGCGCCGTGTTTTCGTACTAACGTAATATGGGTTTAACTCAAGTTTTTATCTATTTTTTTTATACAAACCATATTTTAAATACTACAATGGATGTTTGTTCGTGGTCATTTTGCCAAAATTGTTTTATTCATTAATTTAGCTACATACAATAATGGGCGCCTATAAACATGCATTTTAGTTTTGTAGATATGCTTTGTCTTAAATAAAAGATAAAATCTTAATAATATTTAGGTTAAGTCCATACTACATTTGTTTGGAAAACAACCAAGCAATTGTTTCTCCCTAACCAGTCACGCCCCGATTATATGGTCAGAGTGGCAAGTGCGAGCTTTGACGTCACAACCGATATTGCTGGTAGAGTAAAAATTGAGAAAGATAAGTTTTTGTTTCGATTTTCAAATAAAATACTTGCTGATAGCCGAGTGTGAGGCCGTTGTACTGCTAATTCAAAGATCTCGGGTTCGAACCTATTGCACTCACCTGTGTCAATAAATCGTTAGTATTCGTCTTTTCAAAGATATTTGTGTATTTATCATAATTATATTTAAATATCGCTCGCTAACGGTGAAGGAAAAAATCGTGAGGAATCCTGCATGCCTGAGAGTGCCCAAAAAGTGCGTGGACTATGGTCTAACCCTGCTCATTAAGAGAAGAGGCCCGAGCCCAGCATTATTACTAGCTGATAAGCGATCGCCTCGCCACTCGTCACTGCACTGGTGTTATAGATTCGATTTCCACATGGCACAAATCTTTGTGTGATTTGTAAAGATTTGATCTAAGACTGGGTGTGCTTGTGTGAATAAATGTGTGTATTTAATCTTGAATTTGACCATTAGGTAGTGTAGTAGCTTTTGGCGTTCTAAAATTCAAATATCAATTCAAAAATAATAACATAATGTCTTATTTTTGCAAACATAATACACAGTAACGACTAAATCAATTAAGATTGAAAGAAATTACTCGGATAATATATTAAAACGTGTTGTAAGCTTTTACATTATATTGCCTTACCAGGTTCGTACAAGAGGTTCCTATAATCACAATAAGTTTGAAAGAAATATCACAGCCTGCGTCAATGTATAATACTGTAGTACTCTTGCTAGTGGGACAATTAGCTGTCATCGCTGCTTCTTATTATGTGAGGAACGACCCGGAATAACGGATGAGTGGAGTATTTTTCTTTTTACTATGCCTGCAGCGATCGAACGTGTAGTCAACCTGATGGCAAGTCGAGGAAAGCCCATGGGCACCAACAATACACAAGAACAGATAGTAGCGTCGCTGCTCTCTTAAATACATTTCTGTGGTCGCTGCAGCTCAGGACTAAGGTGTTATACCTCATATGCCAGTAATTTCAAGGCTCAATCTCACCACCAAACCAGAATACAGTAATGCAAGCACTAGTATTCGGCGCAGGTTGAAGGGGAGACGGTAGTAGTGCTGCCGCCCTCTAGCTCGTTCACAAGAGCTCTACCACCAAAGTATTTTTTTGTTATGTTGATGTTATTACCTTTATTATTTACGCGACAAAGTCTACAAAGTGTTATTGAAATAAGCGCAAATCCTAGATTTCTGTGTTTAGAATGAAAATTAGAATCGATGACTATAAGTAGGGAAATTTTCATACTACCTACTATGTACTAAAAAAACTGTACATTTAAACCGTTTCGACCAATAGCGGTAGTATACTGATATTGTGCGTTATCACCTACTCCTCTATAACTGTTAAAAATACCTGAAAGTTTATACAACAATAGGATACAAAAATAAATAAATATTAAAAGCAATACTTAATAGACTCCATTCCATCTTGTTCTCATTTCCAGCGCGTGCACCGGCGCTAGATGACGTCACACGCTCGCGGCTCTTCAGATGCAGTTAGCGAGTTTGGCGACACATCATCATGACATGACGTATGCGACGCCTCAGGAATGAGCTTCACTGCGGTTTGGATACATAGCTTCTTTATATAAATCATTGTTGATTTCGTCGTGATTATTGAACTGGTATTTGATTTAAATTGGTCTATACTGGCCTTTTTCCATAGCTGTTGATGTTCCGGTTTCGTGGTGGATTGAACCTGAAAGTATTAATATATGATGTTAAACATTATAATTATTTTTACTTCTTACATGCAGCGATTCATCTACCTCGTTTTGTTGTTGTCTTCTGGATACTACCATTGGTCGGATAACAGGTCCGTTCTATGCATTATAAATCATGTGCAAAGATCTCTAGATAACAATATCTTGATTTTTTTTTGCACCAGTTTACAACCCATCACCGCACTAATATAACGTCAGAACTGGAATTTTCTTTCGAAACAGTCAGTATCCTTCTGACACAAAATTGTCAGAAGTACAAATTCGTAAGTAATAAGGAACTAGCAAAGAAATAAAAATACTTATTTTATAAAAAAGATAAATAAAAAGATAAATTTGGATTTTTTACATTAGATAGAACGCCAGAAGCAATTACACTATCCAATGGTCCCAATGACAAGGCCAAATACACACATTCACTCACTCAAGCACACCCAGTCTCAGAACAAATATTTGCGAATTACACAAAGATTTGTCCCATGCGGGGATCGAACCCACAACACCAGTGCAGTGGAGAGCGGCGAGGCGACCGCTTAAACCACTACACCACACGTGCAGACACCATGTATGTATAATGGTCATCCAACCCGCGGTCGACCACTAGAGACATTAACTCTACAACCGAAAGATTTGCGTGGATTTAGACGTAAGTTCTTCACAATAATAACCTAACAAAGTGTATGAAATAGGTCGTTTGTACCGCCGATTCCTTCAAACACTTATTCTCATCGTAAAACCAAAAGGCCATAGCGATACAAAAGTCTATTGCTCAATGGTACCGACCTAATTCAATCCTCTTTCTTTGTCTTATAAACACGTCAGTTCACATCGAACGTAAACATTTCAGTTAAACACTTATTTATTTTTAATTAACAGGTTGAAAAATAAATCAATTAGTTCTGGTCTTTATAACATTTCATTTAATGATATCACATGACGTGTAGAAATTAATTGTTTAGATGTCAATTATAGCACATCTATCATCAAATGTATATCTTTTAAATTCATCAGACTTATTTTTTTACTTGAAACAAATTTATTTGTCTCTATTTGTTTAATGTACATACTAGTAATGTAATTGACGACCGGATGGCGGAGTGGGTAGTGTACCTACCTGCGACGCCGAGGTCGTGGGTTCGATTTCCACTTAAGACAAATCTTTGTGTGCATGAACATGGGGGTTTGTCTTAGTCTGGGTGTTTCTATGTATAATAAGTATGTATTTACAAAAGAAAAGTTTATATGTATTAGTATCAGTTATTCTAGTACCCATAGTACAAGCTCTGCTTAGTTTGGGACTAGATGGCGTTGTGTGTGAGTTGTGAAATATTATTATTAATATTATTATTAATAGTGCATGGTTGGCCTACTGGTTATAGCGGTCGCCTCGCCACTTTCAACTGCTCTGTGTTGTAGGTACGATCCCCACACGGGAAAAATCTTAGTGTGATCCGCAATCTGACTGTGTGAGGCTTCAGGCAACTGGGACCGCAATTAACTGGACCCACGGGATCAGTTGCCGGATTACAAAAAAAATATTATTTTTCTTCCGTCAACTGGGACCACCACACACACACACAAGTAATCTATTGTCCAAGCCACAAGTCGTACAGTCAACAACAAAAATAATGTTCGCTAAAATAGTTAATATAGCGTTACGTGCATGTCGTGTATACCTTTTAGATACAACACTAATCCGTGATGGTAAATCAAAAACTCTTTTGGCTATGGGTAATGGGTTGCCAAACTGCAATATATTGCACCATAGTTTGGCAACTCATTCCATAATAATAATTATTAAATTTTACTGATATTCTTTGAAATGTTAATAATATAATGCAAAATAAATATTCTTAACGTATGGGCTTATTTCGCATGTTATGTATATATAAAATTTAATCAGTTGCCACTTAAAAAAAATCTCTAGTTATTATTATAATTCTAAAGTTTTCATTTTAAAAATGTGTTAGCGACATTTATTCAAAAATGTGGCCAATGCAGCATTTTGATCCGTCAATATATATAATAATATTATAGGTAAATAAATGAAAAAACAATCAAAATATTATCTTTTATTTATAACAAATTATTATAAAGGGTTGTCATTTAGCAGTCTAACAACTTTAGATCAATAAAATCAACCAGTAACAGAAGTAGTTATTGATATAACAATCACTAATCAGCCTTAATAGTATTAAAATAACATAATAAAAACTCTAAAAACAAAACAATCACATATATAAATATTTATATTATCTATCACAAAATCAGCCTTAAGGGTTAGGATAAAAGTTAAGTTTAATTTAAGTAAAATATAAAAATGTCATGCTTAGAAGTTTCTTAGAATTAGTTTCACATCAAACATAATAAAAATAATCGACAATATAAAAAGATCAACTGTAAAAATCAACAAAAAAAAGATTATCATTTATCTTAATTTCTCCAAACAATGACCAATGCTTATTCTAGAATTAAGTAAATCGTTAACAGCTCCATTAATTTTTTTTATTTTTTTCTATTGTTAATTGCTTTCTTTTTGATATTTCAATGGGGTTTTTTAATTTTTCAGAATAAAATTTAAGATCTTTTTGGAGTCCTTCTAGCAACTGGGCAATGTTTGGTTTGGGTTTAATAGTTGCCAAACTATGGTGCATTATATTGCAGTTTGGCAACCCATTACCCATAGCCAAAAGAGTTTTTGATTTACCATCACGGATTAGTGTTGTATCTAAAAGGTATACACGACATAATGCACGTAACACTATATTAACTATTTTAGCGAACATTATTTTTGTTATTGACTGTACGACTTGTGGCTTGGACAATAGATTACTTGTGTGTGTGTGTGGTGGTCCCAGTTGACAGAAGAAAAATAATATTTTTTTTGTAATCCGGCAACTGATCCCGTGGGTCCAGTTAATTGCGGTCCCAGTTGCCTGAAGCCTCACTGTGTGTGCTTTATGTGTATGAAATGTATATTTATATACATAGATATGTTAGTTTGTTTGATACAAGAAGCAGTGTTGCAAGGCTTAGGCGATTCAGTCTACTTAATACAGCCTTTATTATACAGCCCCGCATTAAAAATCCAAAGAACCCTGCCCAATATACCATCATTAAAAGGATTTGGCCACTTTGCGCTAGAAAACAGCATTATTTCTAACTCCTCGTGCTACTAAGCCCACTCGGGACCAATTATTCCAGTATCACTTCTGCTCAACCCAAGACTTTACAGAAAGTGGTCGCTAGAGTAGCAAAGCAATTATATTTAGGAAAGAAAAATGAAAAGCACTAATAAGGTGTTAAGGAATTCGGTAACGAATGTGATAGACGATATTGCTCAGTGTTGTGTTTCCGACGTCGCTGGCGTGAGAAACAACACGTCTTTGGGCGCAAGCTCGTGTTTCAACCTACTCGTGTTGGATTGGTACTGATGCATTCTTTACTGGTCTAGAGAGTTTTAACCGTGGCACCACTATGACGTCTTTATATTCTCTCACATGTATTTTCCAGGGCTGTTAAAAATGACATGGCTAGGAAGGTTATGGTATAAGTGATGAGATGAGGTCTGTAAGGAAGGTGTGGATGAATAAAAGCTCTTTCTCAAATAATTGGGATAATATTAGATGGAGGATGATGATCTTCCAGTGTAGATAAATTTTAGCAACATTTTACTAATTCTCTAATACTCCCAAAATACAATCTTAGTTTGGGAATCAGTAATAGTACTTTTCATTTAAAACATTTACTAGTGTCATATAAAAAAAAAGAAAAACTTGGATATTTAAATAAAAAAAAGAAAATCCCTAGTATTGCCTTATCTGCTTTTCATTAATGATTTTTTAGATTCATAAAATATTAAGACCCAAAACATAATTGGTAAAAAAGCATTTAAAACACATTAATCACAATTTCATAGGTACCCAAATGTTTTGGGTCTTAATATTTTATGAATCTAAAAAAGCATTAATGAAAAGCAGATAAGGCAATGCTAGGGATTTTCTTTTTATTATTTAAATATCCAAGTTTAACCGAAAATTTTAAACAGTCAATTAAACCATTATCATTATAGATAAAATCTCTATGGTCATAGAGGTCACAGCTTCTAAGATTACTTATTAATGATTCGCTTGATGGTGATTATTTAATTAATTACCAAACCGGACCAATAAAGTACGCATCACATAAAATATTTATGGTAAGCCCGTAAAGATTTTTATCGTTTATGCAAAATTTGACGTTTGACGTTTGTTAGTATTAGGTCCTATAAATGTTAGATTCTTATCTTACAAGATTTTAATGTATCTATGAACTCTTTGCCATTAGCTCAGCCTAAGATTAAGCATTTTAAGTAGCAACATTATCAAATACGGCCTTTTTTAAATAAGGTAGTAATTTTGTTATAAATTCTACGACTTTTAATAAATATAAGTGGATTAATATGGCTCCATATCTGATTGATTTCCAAAAGTTGCTTTTAATTAAGATAAAATATTCACAGTTCGTAATTTACCGATCAGATAATTATTTTAATTAGAAGAAATTATAGTATAATGATTGAAGTCATTGAAACATGAGATCAGGGCGCTAATTTACACGTTCACACGATATTCACACCTGATTGGCATGGGTGTAAGATAACAGAAAAATATCAATTAATTTATTTTGTATGCAAAATATTTCGGCTAAGCGCAAAAAAACTGTGTATTTTCACTCTTAGTTGAAACTTGATATCTGTGATTAGTGTTGCTTTTATGGCACCGTAGCTCGGTGCGGTACTCTGTATATAGACTTGTATTATATATACCGATTATTTTTCAAAAACTACGCCAAGATTAAATATTAACCGGTACATAAACATTCTGACGCATTATTTGTTCATGTGCAGATAGGCGGAAGGAGAAAGTACCTAAATTAAACGTGGCGACAAAAAGAAATTAAGTCATTGGTTTCTGGCACAAGACTTAAGTATTTTAACCTTCCGCGTCTCAAGAGATAATGACAGCTACTGTTAATGGTAAGTCTTGGTTTTATTCTTTAACTTGGGTGAAACGACAACAGACCAAAATGGCACACACCAGTCGTCCACATAGAATCATCGCGGGCAGTCAAAGGCGGTCGCTCACGTGTCAAATGACAATCAATTATTGTAGACAACATCGAGTGTAAACAATACAGCAAATAACTGCGGATTAACTTACTAAACAAAAAACTTATGAAGCAGTTCTGAATCGAGTTACGATACAGTTATTGACTTACAAGGATAGCGGTAAGCTTTACGTCATTCATGTAGTACAGTTTGATCTAAAAAGAAAATGGATTGGCCATTTCAGCTATAATTTTGTCTCAAACCTGGCTGTCTTTTACCTTGGCAATAGGCATGGTGACTAATCCATAGATAGTAACAGATAGGATACCTTATCAAAATATAGGAAAACATAAACCAAAAACCAAAGAAATTTTAGTAACATACTGTCATTATCATGACTTTTCATTTTATACTTCTATTTTTCTTTAATTAACGCACCAACAACTGCCCGTAACTTTTCTCATTTACTGACTTGTCCATCCTAAGGTTGCCTATAAGAAATTGCTTATAGCGATAAGGCCGCCCATTATGCAACATAATTTTTAAGTGACTTTGTTTACATCATAAACTTCTTTGTTAATATTGGTGTACAATAAAGATTACTCTATCTATCTATCTATCTATAAATCCAACAGATTTTATTATCAATCAAAGTTTAGCGGGCGAGTCCATTTTTAAAGTACGAAATTATTGAAAATAGTTTTATCATTAAATTAGCCTATTTATAGCATTTTCGAAATAAAACCATTTTCATAAACGCAATATTTCCTATAGCTATTTAACGAATTCACAACTTAACATACAAAATATTCAAGCGTCACGTCACGCCATTGTACCGTTTGTTTGGAGCGTTTGGGTGAGACTAATATTAATGTGAATTTAAAATAGAATTATCAATTTCAATTACATACGAAAGTTAAGATCAGTCAGTCAGTGTCTCTATCTAGGTTCTTCACGATCTTGTCTCACATCAATTATTTATTTATTTTATTTTAAAACTTAATGTACAATATCGCACATAGGCGGACTTAATGCCATAGACATTCTCTACCAGCCAACCTTTGGGTGATGCTGAGAGTAGGGTAGTAGGTGCAAAAAAAATAAAATTATAATAGTGGTTACCTTATAAAAGTGCAACCATATATTTAGTTTTCAAAAATCCAGTAACACTACGGTGTTTTCAATGTTTATTTTGTTTATGTATGACCAACCTCTTTTCGTATTAAAACTGTTTTTATGATTACTTTTTTATCAATAGTATTGTTTTGTTTTAGTTCAAGATTTTGACTCGTAAAAATATGTCATAGTTTTTCATAATTAAAATATAAAATAATAAACGTACACAACCAAAAGTTGGTTTTAATTTTAGTGTCGTTTACATAATCTATATAAATAAAAATGAATTGTTGTTCGTTAGTCTGATTAAAACTCGAGAACGGCTGGGCCGATTGAGCTGATTTTGGTTTTAAAATGTTTGTCGTAGTCCAGGGTAGGTCTTAACGGTGAGCAAATAAGGAAAAATTGCGAGTAAGATAGAGTAAGACGACAATTCCATTTTCCCATATAAAAGTTGACGACTTACTTTCTGTCAAACATTTGACGGTATTTGTACTCTCAGTTCCACTCGAATTGAAGAACGCATTAAAACAAGACATTTGAATCGACAACATAATATCAACTTTGCTCATAACATCGTGTATTTAAATTTCAAAATATAAAAATAATTAATGTGTTGACATGTTTGATGGGTGCCAACCTTACAGTGTTACCAACTCTCAAAAATATTTTTATTATAATAATAAGTGTATCCGAACGTTCCATTGTTTTGTCATCTCATGTAAAAAAAACCCGTGTATCCGAACGTTCCATTGTTTTGTCCATAGATTTAGAGACTTTTTGCTGCGCTCCTACTTTAAAAAAAAGAAACATTTAATTGGAGAAATACTGAAAAACTGCTAAAAGTGATTTTCTTCTCACTGCTTACAATGCCGAGGAAAAGAAAACGACCTGACATAGGTCGTCGAAGTCGTGTAAATGTGCAACGAGCTACTTTACGCTCCAACCGCACTGACCAGCGAGAGGCTGATAATGATAACAGTCGTACAAGTATGGGAGAATTACGTTCAAGAGTAAATAACTATGAAGTGGATAGGCAGAGAATGGAACGAGTTCGTGCACATCGATCACAACAGCAGCGAGCACGGGATAATATTTTGTTTTTTATTTAATAAAATTAGTAAAGTCCTTCTCAGGTATGACGAGACCAGGGAAATAGGTATTCATTTTTATATGGAGGATATTATAGATTCCAGTTCAAATTGAATAGGTACGCATACATAAGATAGGTCAGCTATACAAAATAAAGTAGTGCATCAAATTTACGCTAAGGCAGGCGGTACGAAGTTCGCCGGGTCAGCTAGTTATATATAAAAACCCCAACGACCTTTCGAGCCGTTAGTATACCAATCTCTTCTCTTTTGACTCCGGCTGTTAACTATTATGAAAGTATTTATTTGCATTCATATTGAGAATCATTTATCTTTAAACACAGATTGATGTAAAAGAGTAAATATTTGCAGAAGATGTTTGGTAAATGCATCAGTAGCACATAAATCAATTCGATGCATATGAGTTACAGCTGTTTCTAGGCAAACAGAAGAAGTTTTGGATATAATAACAAGAGCTGGCAACTGCGCCTGGAATGCAAATTATGCTGTCGTAGTTTGAAGATCAAATCAACATCAAAAAGGAGTTTTTACTAGGATTTTGCAAGTCATTTTGGTGAATGGAGAATTCTGGAATATAAGAAACTTATTTTCTTGTTTAACAAACAATGTACCAGTATACAATGCATTATGAAAAAAAAATACTGTTTATTTCATAATTTTATTCAAATTTACTGCTTTGATGGTTTAGTGGTTAGCTTATGTGTGACGTCTCGGGTTCGATTCCAAGGTCGGGCAAAGTGTTATTTGAGAATTTTTCGTCAGGCAATTCACAATGGTAGCACGGAGTTGTAATTGTGCCCGGTGGATGGCTGTATGCTCACCCCCTATTGGACCTAAACATAACAGGTGAAGTGTGGGTGTTGTACACTTCTGCCACACCCTTTTGGGTAATATAGGCGTGATGCTATGTTATGTTATTGACTGCTCTCTGCTACATTGATTAAATAAATAATAAATATTTCACAACTAACACATAACGCCATCTAGTCCCAAACTAAGCAGAGCTTGTACTATAGGTACTAGAATAACTGATACTAATACACATATACTTTTCTTTTGTAAATACATACTTATTATACATAGAAACACCCGTGTTCATGCACACAAAGATTTGTCTTAAGTGGGAATCAAACCATCCGGTCGTCAATAAAGACTGAATTGATTGATTGAGTAAATCTCGCGATAATATTTAGCCGCGCTCGTTACTCGCTGATAAAATTGATACTTGGCTTCCTATAAGGTGAAATGAGATCGGGTCAGTAGCTTTTAACCTATTTATTGCAAAAAAAATACAATCATCAATAAAAATCTTTCCTCCGTGTAAAATTAATTTATTTTGGATAATTTTAGATTAGTTTAAATATACCAACTAAATATATTAAATACTAGCTTTTACCAGCGGCTTCGTCCGCGTGGATTTCGTTATATTCAGTAGCGCTTTGACCCGCGTTACTGCCCTGCTTCCTTGGAGTTCAGCGTAATGTTAAATATCAAAAACCTTAAGGCTGCTATCTCAAAAAAATCAACATTTCCAGGATCGTTGAGACCTTACTGCTCTTCAAAAATATAAAAGCTTGGATTCTTATACTACTATACCTAATATTACATTTCATTCTGTACAGAAGCGCCAGGACAGTTTTTTGATTAGATGCATTATGTTTGATATAAAAAATATCTAATATACCTCTATTTTATTATATTTTTGCCTTCTTCTCTCAACCAATATGACTTATTGACTTGATCTTTATATTGAAAAATAAAGCAAAGGCAGGATTAAAATTTTACCAACAACAATTTTTGATTATTTGAAAAGTACGTTATAAATTTTAAAAAATAGTTTTGGCGCTTACGACTTTTACTTCCAAGTAATTGCGGGGCCCTTGCGCGGTGCGGGGGACGAGCCCTCAGTGCCGCTCCTGCTTAACTGAACGACGGCCATATGCTCAAGGTCGTCGGCTACTCCCCAAGCCTTAATGGATAGTTAAACTATCAAACGCAAAAAAAATATTAAAATCCGATCCTTAGTTTCTGAAATTAACAAACGAACAAACTAACTTACTGCTGCAGTTTTGTCTGCGTGGTAGGTACATCAATAAAAAGTAGCCTGTTACGCGCCTTGTAGTCAGTTACCTGCATATCAAATTCTACGGTTTAGTAGATTAGCCGATACAAACAGACAGACAGGCAGAAAAAAAAGGCTCTGTGTTTTGTGCATGGATGTCGTGCAAATAACTATATTAACGGCAATAAACATTGTTATTTGGACATTAAAAACAGACACTTCTATTTTATTTATTTGTATGTATTGATTTCCTTAGAATATACTAGTATTCTGCTCTAAATAACCAATTATGACTGACCTAACAATGGATACGAAGCAGATTTTTATACATCTTGGTTAAGATGATGGAAATATTGGTATATAATGAACCTTTTCAAACGGCCCAAATTGGCCTAGATTGGATAAAGTAACTAATCAATTAAATGAGATGATTACACAGGAAGCAAAATTTTGAGGTAAATTTATGTTATATATAATCAAACTTAAAAACTATGCATTAATTATTATATTTTTTTTTATATATTACGCCCACAGCGAACGAACGTGTAGTCCACCTGATGGTAAGTGGAGTACAGCCCAAGGACATCAACAATCCACAAAAGCAGATTATAGATGCGTCGCTGCAGCTGAGGACTACGATTTCAGGGCCTGATCTCACCACCAAACCGGAACACAGTAATGGAAGCACTACTATTTGGCGGCAGGTTAAAGGTGAGACGGTGGTGCTCCCGCCTTCGAGCCCATTCACAAGAGCTCTACCACCAGTAAAATATACAACCGAAAGGTATTTTTAGTAGACTAGACTCCCTCGATGGTCTTGTGGTTAGCGTTTGCCCCTGTAACCGAGAGGTCACAGCTTCGATTCCCAGGTCAAGCAAAATGTTATTTGTGAATTTTTCGTCACGAACGGTTTTTTGTCGTCGTGCACAGAAGTCGCAAACACTATCAACAAAATTATGAATAATTTAGGTATACTTATTTAATTAATTCCCTTGCCAATTTAATACGAACAAGTGGCGTGTAAATTCAAAAATGTTTAAATAGGACATTTTAATAATTTTAGCCTTTACACAACAGTTCTACCTTAAATCTGCCAAATAATATAAGATTCGTTCGACAATATCAACCTCGTGTGAACTTGTGCTCTTTTTTACCCGCCCGTCCCCCGCCTCGCCCCTCGTTCCTAGGGCGCGGTACAGCGGTTGTGGTCAAGCTATAGTATGAATAGCATAGATAACATGACTTTGTTAGATTAGTCTAATGTCTTATCTAAACAGTTGTCTTCAGGATGTTAGATTGTTGTATTATATTATATACAGTATAGTATATAATATAATACAATAATAATAGTATAGCTAGTTTTCTAAATAACTAGAGGAATATTATTTTTCTAAATCGATTAAACTATTATACAACAAAACGATTCAACCGTGTATTACCGCGGGGTTTAGCTAGTAGACAATAATATCAGTCGTAACGATTCTCTTCTCACATTCGTTCGTTTTCTAATATACCAAAAAGATGTGTTATGATATTATAATATTTGTTGTCAATGCCTTTTCTATTTATTTACCTGTCTTCATATAAAATCATAGTACACGGTCAAGGCCCTTATTTTGTCTACAGAGCAATTTCCTGAGAATGCTGACGTGCGGCGTCTGACACAAGTGTGTGAAATGCCAAGAGCGGCGGCGTTGGTTATGCGTCACTTTACTACTGCGTAAGTAAAGTGACAACTGTTCTGTGTTTACAAATGTTACAATTAGAGGTGACAACTGTTTATTGCCGGCCTTTTAAGAAAATTATTTTAGGACAGATATTTTATATATAAAATTCTCGTGTCTCAATGTTAGTTACCTTACTCCTCCGAAACGGCTTTACTGATTTTTACCAAATTTTATATGTATATTCAGTTGGTCTTAGAATTGGCTACTATCTATTTTTCATACCCCTAAGTGATAAGAGTTGTTATCCCTTAACATTTTTTTTTAGTTTTTGGACATTTATTTTTGTTTTTTAATTTTCTATAATATGGCATTAAAATACATACAAACCTAAATTTTTACCCTTTTATCACCAACCCCTATTTTTTAATAGTCATTTTAGTAACCTTAGCGCTTTTAACAATATGAACTTTTTGAACGTACCTTTTTGAGGTTTGACACAACATTGACATAATGCGTGCTTCAAATATCGTCACAGAGAATGTATGCATAGTTAAGACAGGACAACATCTGTAGGGTCAGCTTGTATAGTAATATAATCAGTATTGCCGACATTATTTAAATAAATAGCCCGATATTGTCTCTTTTCATTAAATTTTTTTCGATACTAAGAATTTTATGCTAAAATATTTTTTTATGTTACTTACCATTGTAAACAATCATTGAGCAAGGTTCAAGGTCTCTATTTGTCAACAATACAATTTCTTGAGAATACTGATGAACGTCTGACACAAATGTGTGAAATGCCGTCAGCGGTGGCGGGCTGCGCAGACGCACGGTTATGACATGTGTTTTACTTTAAAACTGCGTAAGTAAAGTGACAACTGTTCTGTGGTTACAAATGTTTCAATTAGAGGTGACAACTATTAATTGCATCCTTTTAAAACGAAGACTGATAGTTTTTTTTTGAGCTTTACTCTATTTTGACCATATTTAAACATAACACAAGATACTTGTAATATTTTTAAAGCAAATTTCAACTTTGCTATGCCTTTTTGTATTTTAAATAATATTTAAGTTGAAAAATTAAGAATCCATAGCTGAATTGGCAAAGCACTTGCCCCATATACCCAGGGGGTGCAGGTTCGAGTCCTGCTGGATTCTTAATCTTTCAACTTTAAAATTATATAAAATAACACAAGAACATGCTTACATTATTATCCAGATGGGTTTCACTAAAAAAATGTAACACACACAACAATCGGTTCTGTTAAGGTCCCATGTTGTGATAGGGTGTGAACTTATAGCTATTTACCCTATTTTCAGACGGAAAAACTCCAAACAGTTTTGCCGGACCCGGGAATCGAACTCACATACTTTTATACCCTACAGCTAGACGAGACCGCAGTTAAATAGTTTATTATTTGTTAAATCATTAACTGATCTGACGAAAATAATTAAGGTACCACCTTTCTTTTTTTATACTAGGAAATGCCTGACGCATACCACTGATCAGGGCAGAGTCAGTGGTTATGTCCGAGTTGCACGGACTAAAACTCAGTGTGTTCTGTCAACAAGATTTTGCTGCTAGTTACCACGTGGCTATCGTTTAACTTAAAAAAATACTACAAAGCTATAATAAAAATTTTTTGCAATCATAAAGCTGTTATTATTAAAATGAGAACAATCTCCTGTTACAAGGAAATGAATGTGGACGTTGACGAATTGCCGGAAACGAAATACTTCAGGCGACACCGAATGCATCTTGTGAGTAGAAATGGCAAAATTTGATATCTCTATGAACCAATTTATTTGTTTTTACAACTATAGAATATTGTAGTAAAGAGATGCAACATCAATCAGGTCCCAAAGATAGTAGCAATGTATGGATGGACTGATTTAAATGAAATTTGGTACAAAGATAGCTGGCAGTCTGACACATAAGCTTTTTATTGAGGTAGGTAGCTACGCTGGCACTGCCGCAGGCAAAATGTAGTATTTAGTCATGCTAGATTCAGGAATACTGATATTCAACTAAATCCGTTGTCATTGGGAAAAAACTCGGCAAACTGAAGATTGTGATTCAGAAAAACGCCATTTGCAAAAAAAAATGTTGAAAATGTAGAGAGCTCTGTTAGCACCTGCAAATATAACGGTGTTAGTTTACCTCCAACTGTTTAATTTCAGAAGGTGTTTTGTGTGTTATTGCTACTTTTGGTGGCATTATTCTCTAAAGGCCAATTTATACCACCTTTAGATAGGTTACCGATAGCCTAATCAGATTTTTTTTGAGAAATAAAATATCAAATTTATGGAATTACCAAGCACTTAACTATCCGAAACCTTATCGGAAAATTGTTAAATTGGGTCTAAACCTAATTGAGTTGTCAATATGCCGATTTTTTGATCTGTTAGTAGATGAAAATTGTTGTTACATACTTTATTGTTGACAATATTATGAAATCTCAAATGTATGAAAGTTAACTGTACAAGGTATCCAAGAATTCACGTAGTGGAATGAATCTACTATACAAACTTGCGTTATAACAAAGTATCCATTCTTCTATTGACAGTTTTTTACTCGTCACCTGTCAAAAAGCTTCCATTGTGATGAAAATTCATAAAGAAAAGTATGCATATTTCAAATTAGGAATTTCGTTTGTACACACATAGGTGTGCGAGCGTACAGAACTAAAATTGTAGTTGAATTTATGCCGGTCCATGCGAGAGCCGGTCATAGTCGGCGACAAGGCGCGTTCGTGTTAGCACGCGCCCCGCGACAACTCGACCCATCGAGCATGCGGGACTAACACGCAACTTTACAACCAGTGTTATCATTACAGCCCTATAAAAAATAAAACACTTTCTGTTCCATTTACGAAACCGTTCCACATTTAATTTACAGTTTTTATTTTTTGAGTTTGTTTTTTTTCTTAAGTTTGTGAATGAAATAGTGAATGACTTTTCAGTGACCCGTAGTTGACAGGTTAGTATGATTTTACATAAATTAAAGTTAATCTTTCCGAACCAAATAACTGCTGCAGTTTATCAATGAATAATGTGGTGAATCATGACAGAGAGTTCAATATTTAACCTTAACCCTAGAATACACGTAATGTACTTAAACCTTTTAGTCTTTATAATTATTTTTAATAATTTTGACAGCAAAAATTAATTTCAAAATTAATGTTAGGAATTTATTAATGTCAATAATGTGTCAATAGAATCAGAAATCACAGGAAATGGCATGTAATTAACATTAAATTATCTGCAAAAGAGTTAAATGTAACGCAGATGATTAAAGTTCTATCATATTTAATTAATTAATGGGATTCATTGATTAACATGTTAATTTATTCAAACGGCTTATCAGAACAGTGACATGAGGTAGGTATCGACATGCGATCGGAACTTTTTATCATCGATTTTTTATCGATCAGCTGTGATCGATAATGTTTTCGTCAATTTTCTTTTGGTGTAATTTTATACGAGTACCTTTATTTTTTTAATGGTAATTTAGCTTATATCCGTTCTGGTTTGTCCTTAATCAATGTTAGTTTTTTTTGCGGCCGTAAAGTGAGATGTCATGAGTTGAAGTTTAAATTGATATAGTTATCAGTGACATTGTCATTTTTGATGACTTGAAGTATTTCTGGTTCGGACAATGACCATTCAAAACTACGTTAGAAAAAAGCTATGAGCAATTCTTTTTTGCGTTGTTAATAAATCATAATAATGTTTTATGACATTTGTATTGTGTTGCGGTATTTTATTCAATGCGGTGACTTTCAAAATATATTATTCTTGGTCCTGGCTTCATATAATATACTTTTAGCATGTCTCTAGTAAATATAAGTACTGCTATAAAATAACTCAGTTATTTATGCATTTTATCAAATAGGTGGGCAGTATTTATCTAGTTTAATGTTCAACAATTTAAGCCCTTCGATATTCTAATAAATCTTAAAATATTCAAAATTAGGTATGCAATTATGTCATTGAGATTATGTCCAACCTTATATGGCTTATACTCCACTTATAAACAAAAATACTGTTATCTGTTAATTATAAATAAAATAAAATACATAATTACCATAAAATTGTAAATTTGTCATGCCTGTAAATTGAAGAAAAATAACACGAGGAGTCTCTAAAACAGCAATAGAAGCCAGAAAATATTTTTTTACATTTTTTGTTTTTCTGTCTGTATGTTTGTACGCGCATCGCGCAAGAACTACTGCATGGAATAGGCAGTTACCGTATCGAATATAGTATATACCGTTAAAGGGGTGCATGAAGGAGCCTCCCCGAGTGACGTATTCAACAATTCCATGCGTGCGGCGCACCCTGGGCAATTCGTGAGTTCTGCGAAGCGAATTGGCTAATCCTCCACGACGATGGCAAGTCAAAATAAAATTTGACTCAGTCATCGAAGACCGTTATATACCTACCGTTTTAAGAAAATTGCTATAGTTTCAATGGAAAAGCTGCCGTATATTTATAATTAACTAGCTGACCCGGCGAACTTCGTACCACCTTAGCGTAAATTTGATGCACTACTTTATTTTGTATAGCTGACCTATCTTATGTATGCGTACCTATTCAATTTGAACTGTAATCTTTAATATCCTCCATATAAAAATAAATATAGTTTAAAAAAACTAAAAAAACACGCTTTTAAAGCACATCAAACTAAAAAGTGAAAAATAATTCTTATTATAACCTGAAAATAATAATAAACGAAAAATACTAGTACTATTGTGAAAAAAAGCGTGGGGCGCTCTGTGCCATATTTTTCGTCTATCGAGCGACCCACGCTTTTTTTCACAATAGTACTAGTATTTTTCGTTTATTATTATTTTCAGGTTATAATAAGAATTATTTTTCACTTTTTAGTTTGATGTGCTTTAAAAGCGTGTTTTTTTAAACTATATTTATTTTTCACTTTTTAGTTTGATGTTATTTAAAAGCGTGTTTTTTAGTTTTTTTTTAATCCTGGCGATCCTAATCAGGATAATGAGATAAATTTATGAAATTATTATATTGTCGCTGATTCTTTACAAGTGTAGAAAGTTTGAATTAAATCTGTCCGTTTAAAGTGGGTCAAAATCGAGTCCAAAGGAGTCGGTTACATACAAACAAACAAACAAACAAACATACAGGTGAAGCTAATATAAGCGTGTTAATTAATACCTATTTCCCTGGTCTCGTCATACCTGAGAAGGACTTTACTAATTTTATTAAATAAAAAACAAAATATATATTTTCATAATAGTGTTTATTCCGTAGGGTTCAATAAATTACTTATATTTTTACAGAAATGTATTAATATATATATATATATATATATATAATATTTTTTTTTTTGTATTAACCTTGTAAAGAGTATTAGAAAACTACAAAAAAAAAATCGGCCAAATCGGTCAAGCCGTTTTCATGCTATATCGTGACAACGGAAAATGGGTTTCATGTTTATATATATAGATACTAGCTTTGCCCGCGACTTTGTCCGCGTGGAATTCCTTGTATTAAGTAATAGCTGCTCTCACGCTTTGATACGCGTTCAACCTTACTCCTCTGCTCCCGTGGAGTTAAGCGTAATGTTCAATATCTAAAGATATTCTTCTTCTTCTTCGTCGTGTCGATGGCTCAGTCAGATTTAATTGACCCAATAAGTGGTCACTGGTTTTGCACTCCCATCGGCGTTCATGAGCGCCTTGGTCAAGGTTTTGACTTGCCATCGTGGTGAAAGGATTAGCCAATTCATATTGAAGAATTCGCGAATTGCCAAGGATGCGTCGGACGTAGGGAATCGTTGTGTACGTCACTCGGGGAGGCTCCTTTCATGCACCCTTTACCCCTGCAAAGATATTTATTGATAGTTAGAGTATTAAACACAAAAATAATTATCAAAATTTGACCAGTAGTTTCCAAGATTAGCGCTATCAAAACACAGTTACTAACTTTTTCTCTCGGTTTTGTCTACGTAGTAGGTACATCAATTAAAAGTTACTAATGTTATGCGCCTTGTAATCAGTTACCGTCAACTAAAATTTTATTAAAATTGGTCCAGCCGTTTAAAAGATTAGCCAATACAAACAGACAGACAGACAGACAAAAAATTAAGATCTTTATATAAGCAAATGTATCATGTAATGATGTAAATAACTATACATATACTTATAGATTGAAAAACGATTGATATTCTGACATTAAAAACACACACACTGCAATTTTATTTATATTCATTGTTTGATACCATTTTTTGGCCACGGTGGCGCCACTCGCGTATTATCTAAGTATATTAAATCGTCGATTAATTAATGTCGCACATAGTTTTCATGAAGTCATGAACCATCCCAATTTTATTGAGACCGGTTGAGTACTTCTCGGAGTACTATACTTCAAGGTACAAGACAAACACACAAACCTACAAAATCTTTCCTCTTTATAAAGTTAATATTAGTATAGATACATTATTTTAGTACAGAGACGAATTTCCACCACTAGTCAAAATAAATAAATCAAGCAACAATATTCGTGATTTTATTTTGAGTCTTTATTTATTTAACATCGTGGAACTAGAATATTTCGAATAACAAAATGTTGTTTCAATTATGCTGTTGTTTATCTCATTTGATATTCTAGACTCGCTGCATCTCGCTCTGGCCTGTAGTCTATGTAAAAGAGAAATATTTTCAATTTCAAACACTGCATATCTAGTTGTTGCTCTTGAAAATTTTAAAAATATTGCCTTGCACAATTTTTACGAACATATTTTACAGTTTTCAAACCTTAGACAGGGGGTCTAAATCGCGTAATTATTATAAAGGTAAATAAATATAACCTATGCTCAACGTTTCGAAAAGACTTGCATCATTCGTGGTCACGAGTGGACCTTTATATTAATTATGCGATTTAGACACGATGTCTAATTTTTGAAAAATGATTTTCAAATCGAAAAGTTTAAAACATATATTTTACAGTGTATATGGTGTGTTGTTGTGTATTTTTTATAACTTTAATCTGTATTATTCTAATTAAAAGACTCAACATAAAAAAATCAATACTTTTTTACTATAATGTGATGATTAGTGTTCAAAGAGGTGCTAACAACCTAAGTAAACAATTATTTAATATGATTATACGGTATACTATTAGAATAAAATCTAATTGTATCAAATTTGTTTTTCAAAGTGAAATAAAGACCTTTTAAAACTAACTAAACTAATACTTTTTTATAAAAAATCGAACATCTCGTTAACTGACATCATCTAATGAATGAAAATAATACTGGAAAAATGTTTTATGATTATTTTCGTGTATAATAATCTTATTTTTTTATAATAAGCTTAACATTTAAAGTACATGGGTAATTATTTTCAATATAATTTATATTTTAACTTTGTTTACATCTTGTCTCAAGAGAAACAAATGTATGATTTTCTCCGTTAAAGCCGGCATTTAGAAGTGAACTAAGTAATAGTACAACCATTTCTAAGCTCTCATAATTATCAAGTGCTGCTATGACGTCATTTTATGATTCATAAACGTACACATTTCTGCATAATTAACATACTTTGATAAAAACTGTGCGCTCTGTTCTATGCTTCTTTTCTTCGTTAGAAATAACTTTTTTTTAGCATAGATAAGATATTATAAGATATCAATAACGTAATGTAAATAAATAAGTAACATAGCATCACGACGTGATTACCCAGAAGGGAGTTATAGAAGCGTATAACACCCACATTTCAACGGTACCAGGCGGTCGGGCACTGTTTCATACTTCGTGCTGCTAAAAGTTCCCTGATAATAAATAATAGTTTCAAAAAACTAAAAAACACGCTTTTAAAGTATGTACTTCTAACTAAAAAGTGCAAAATAATTCCTAATTTTTTTTTTAAGTAATTTATTTCTTATCTTTTCGCCAAATAGTAGTGCTTCCATTACTGTGTTCCGGTTTGGTGGTGAGATCAGGCCCTGAAATTACTGGCACATGAGGCATAAAACACCGTAGTCCTCAGCTGAAGTGACGCATCTATAATCTGCTTTTGTGGATTGTTGATGTCCATGGGCTGTACTCCACTTACCATCAGGTGGACTACACGTTCGTTCGCTGTGGGCGTAGAATAAAAAAAAAGTTGGAATTGTGTACGATGGATGGCAATATCTATTGCTCTTCATCATTGATACTACCGATTGCTGCCACTGCTATATATTCGGATTTATGCTAGTTCAATTCCCGATTGATTAAGCATATTTTCAAAACTCTTCAAACGTTTGTTAAATATTTTTTTTAAATAAAATTATTCTGTTTGCCGAAAAATCTTTTAACTGCAATTATTAAAATATGCATGTGGCCTGTCCGTAAGACACCCTGGATAAGAAAGTGAATGAAGTTGCATCGGTTATTGCACTGTACTTGGACTAGTATCGTGACCTCTGATATCTACTCGTTTATCAAATGTTATGTAATTTCATACGTTGTCTGTTTATCCAATATTTGATTTGTGTTATTATAGTAAAATTGTGGCGCCGCCTGTGGTCGCCCAATTGTATATAAATAAACATAATACATATTATATGTATACCTTGATGGTCCAGTGGTTAGCGTATACGCCTCTCACCGCCAGGTCTCGGGTTCAATTTAATGCCCGGGTCGGGAAAAGTGTTTATTTGTGAACTTTTCGTCAGGAAATTCACAATAGCAGAACGGAGTTGGAATTGTGCCCGGTGGATGACGATAGGTTCACCGCCTAGCCAATGGAACCTGAACATAATAAGTGAAATGTGGGGGTTTTACACCTCTTCCACAACCTTCTGGGTGACATAGGCGTGATGTTATGTTTATGTTATGTTATGTAGAACTAATTTAAGATTTTACTTGCAAAATTAGGTGGTTAATTAATTATATTATTCGCATTTATGAAGAAGCTTTATTTGCTAAATTCTTCCGTATCTATCTATAATATTTAAACATTAATATGTATATGCATAATTTATGTTTAATTAAATATTAATTTAGGGTAAAATATAATTAACCATTAGCCTTTATGGGCTAGATTGTAATAAAATAAGATATTTGTGACATCTTACAATACAAAAAAAAAACTATATATTTAAACGGTATTTTTTTTCAAAATTTGTTCAGCACTTCCAGTTTTACCTTTTGCATTTTTTTCTTAGGTATTTTGTGAACACTCCAAAAAAATTTATTATTATGTTTCTGACTTTTCATCAAAACTAACCTTCTATTTGAAAAAAATAGAATTAGATTTACTAAACTATGTCCTACAATTGCAATCTATCTTGCTACCAAGCCTGAAGCAGGGCTGTTGCAATTCCGTTACATTTCAGAACAAATTGGCAATAGCTTACTCCAAACGAACATCTCGCACTGGCACGCCGAACAAATGCTTTTGATATGTCAGCGCTGTCCAGCCCTCCTGGCGCTCTGTGCAATCACATATATTCTCGTCAGGCTATACTATTGCTATGTAGTTTGCCGCGTTGGTCTAGTGCGACCGTATGCGACCTCTAACCGTGAGGTTTTAGTTTCGATTCCCAGGTTGTGCAAAAGTGGTTGAATTACTAAAGTATTTACTAGAATTGCAATCTACCAAGCTACCAAGCCTGGAGCAGGGCTGTTGCAATTTCGTTACATTTCAGAATAAATTGGCAATAGCTTACTCCAAACGAACATCTCGCACTGGCACGCCAAACAAATGCTTTCGATATGTCAACGTTGTCGAGCCCTCCTGGCGCTCTGTGCAATCACATATATTCTCGTCAAGGTATACTATGCCATGCCATGTAGTTTGCCGCGTTGGTCTAGTGATTACCGTATGCGACCTCTAACCGCCAGGTTTTAGGTTCGATTCCCAGGTTGTGCAAAAGTGGTTGATTTACTAAAGTATGTACTAGAATTGCAATCTACCAAGCTACCAAGCCTAAAGCAGGGTGTTGCTATTCCGTTACATTTCAGAACAAATTGGCAATAGCTTACTCCAAACGAACATCTCGCACTGGCACGCCAAACAAATGCTTTCGATATGTCAGCGTTGTCGAGCCCTCCTGGCGCTCTGTGCAATCACATTTATTCTCGTCAGGGTATACTACTGCTATGTAGCAAGCATCGTTGGTCTAGTGGTTACCGCGAAGTCTCAGGTTCGATGCCCAGGTTGGGCAAAAATTTTATTTTAGATTTTGCCGTTAGGAAATTTTTAAGTGAATAAAGTATAAACAAGTGTAGTGTTATGTATACACGTCTGCCACATGCGTCTGGATAGGTATAGGTTATCTTATGTTATTCTAGCATTCTGAGCTAGTTTTCTGATGATTAATTATGCGATGACTCCATTCATTCGTTTTTGCGTGATGCACTTACGAACATACAGACAGAATGATAGACCGATAAAAAAAAATATGTGTTCTAGTTTTTACTGGTTTAAAAAGACTCCGTATTATTTTTTCTTAAATTTCTTTAATCTTCTTTCTATTCTTTTCTTAAATTTCAGACATGGCAAATTTACAATTTTATTAAAAATTATTATTTTAATTAATATAGAATAGAATAGATATAGATATTAGTATGATAGGATTCAACACAGTGTAAATTTCAATACCGCATTGCATGAATCGATCGATGTATAGTTTGCATTCCAATGACACGCTGCACACGATAACATATCGGCGGATGGTTAAACACGCTCGCACGTTAGATCGTGTGATTTTTCTATCGGGAGTGCATGTAGGTCGCAGTACGATGACGCGATAAGCAACGCCGTACGAAAGGGCAGGTTGACGCTGCTAATGAGAATAGAATAGATATAAATATTAGTAGGGTAGGATTCAACACGGTGTAAATTTCAATAGCGCATGAATTGATCGATCTATAGTTTGCATTACAATGACACGTTGCACACGATAACATATCGGCGGATGGTTAAACACGCTCGCACGTTATATCGTGTGATTTTTCTATTGGGAGTGCATGTAGGTCGCAGTACGATGACGCGATAAGCTATGCCGTATGAAAGGGCAGGTTGACACTGCTAATGAGAAAAGAATAGATACAGATATTAGTAGGATAGGATTCAACACGGTGTAAATTTCAATACCGCATTGCATGTATCAATCGATCTATAGTTTGCATTCCAATGACACGCTGCACACGATAACATATCGGCGGATGGTTAAACACGCTCGCACGTTAGATCGTGTGATTTTTCTATTGGGAGTGCATGTAGGTCGCAGTACGATGACGCGATAAGCAACGCCGTACGAAAGGGCAGGTTGACGCTGCTAATGAGAATAGAATAGATATAGATATTAGTAGGATAGGATTCAACACGGTGTAAATTTCAATACCGCATTGCATGAATTGATCGATGTATAGTTTGCATTCCAATGACACACTGCACACGATAACATATCGGCGGATGGTTAAACACGCTCGCACGTTAGATCGTGTGATTTTTCTATTGGGAGTGCATGTAGGTCGCAGTACGATGACGCGATAAGCAATGCCGTATAAAAGGGCAGGTTGGCGCAGCTAATGTTTGTTATATATTTTGGATTCAAGATTAACTGTATTGGAATCCACTAATACTAATAACATAGCGCCTATTACTTAAAAAGATGTGGCAGAGGTGTTTCTCCTGTTATGTTTAGGTCCCATGATATAGGTCCGCCTATGTGCGATATTGTACATGAAGTTTTAAAATGAAATAAATAAAAAGAAATAAATATAGGTGATGAGCCCATAACTACGGCCTAATGTCTACTCCGCCGCGTGCCGCTATTGAAAAGTTCCTGACCGAAAAAAAACCGAAACAGTTTTGAACAAGCCGGGCATTGAATCCGAGACTTAAAAAATCAACGTCCATCAGAAAAACCGGTGTCAATCAATACAAAAATTATAATATTGAATTGTCTGTTCTTAATGTCAAAATAACAATGTGATAGTTATTTGCACGATGCCTATGCCTAAAATACAGTTTTTAAAAATGTTGTCTGTCTGTTTGTATCGGCTAATCTTTTAAACGGCTAGACCGTTTTCGATAAAATTGTATATGTAAGTCACTGACTGCAAGGCGCGTAACATATTCTACTTTTTATTGATGTACCCTACCACGCAGACAAAACCGCTGGTGAAAGTAGTAGTAGTAGTAAGTTTGTATGTAAGCGCTAATCTCGGGCACTAATGAACGATTTTTAATAATTATTTTTGTGTTTGATAGTTTAACTATCCATTAAGTTTCTTTGATATTTAACATTACGCTAAGCTCTATGAAAGCGTTAGCAGCTACTACTTAATATAACTATCTCCACCAGACAAAGTCGCGGGTAAAAACTAGTATAATCTAAATTCTTAAATAATAATTAAGTACGTATCAGGTTTTCTTTGAACCTCTTTGAAAATTCTCATAACGTCTTTTGCATACCTTTTGTTGTTTTAATTAGCCCATTATTTTGGTTTACAAGAGCGACAGCTAAGAATAAGGTACTTCATAACAGGAAAATTCTTTTATAATTATTTTCACAGTGGCCCTTTTATGTGTTATCTAAATATATCTGACGAAAAGTGGCTGTCACGAGCATGATGTTTTTAATTTATTTGTTTGGTAAAAGTTTGAACTCAATGTCATTCGTCATGGAATAGATCTACTTATTTAGGAAATCCGCGCAACCTAAATTGATATGTGTTATGTGGGACTTGTTAAAAGTTAAAACATTTCTCATTTAAATCAATTAATCAATCAATTTATTTATATCAAATTATGTGCATACAAAATTTCTTATATAGCAAGACAACCAATGACTTAATATCTAGGATAGTAGGTATACACATTACAATAAAATTGTGTGTTGATAAGTGGATGCCTACACTAGGAAAACCTGTGTTGTAGATCACCTACTCTATTCCATGAGTAAGACGAATATAAAAACAAACAAATATCGGCAAATTATAAACGTCACCGCGAGGTCTGGGGTTCAATTCCCGGGTTGGGCAAAGTGTTATTTGAGTTGGAACTGTGTCCAGTGGATGACGATAGACTCACCCCCTATCTCATGGGGCCTAAACATAACAGGTGAAGTGTGGATGTTGTACACCTGTGCCACACCCTTCTGCGTAATATGGGCGTGATGTTATGTTATGTATGTATAAAGAAAGACAGTTGAACTCAAAGAGATTGTAGATAGGTCTCTTCAGATTTATATCTATTTGAACTCTTATACATTTATTTTTACTAAAATAAAACATTTAAGCCTTTAAGTTATATTTTTAATAAAACTTTAAAATCTAAAACAAGATGTTTTTTAATAAGAAATTAAGATATTGATTAATAATTTTCTCATAATGATGGCATGTATACGTACTGTGATAGTAATATAATGGCATGTTTATGTAGGTATTGTGATAGCTCGTAATGGACACGGGATCGTTTTAATTTTTTTTTTATGCTATGTTCATAGACATTCAATGCCAATCCGAAATTAATTTAATCTTTGATTTTCGAACAACTGCTATAAATTAAGATCTCCAAGTCAAAAATTTACAACTTATAAGCTCTATTTTCCAAATATATCCTGCTGTTTATAATTTATTGTATCTTTAATATTATTATACTTGATTAAAATATCATTAAGAAGTCTTTAGCTTGTAAAATATTATAAATAGCATGTTTCTTGCGGCTAAAATGATCTGTTTGTTGCCTTTATTGGACATGTCACGTTGTATTTCTAAATGATGTTTCTTTTTATTTTTAAACTCTTTAAAGCAAGTGATTAATGGTCCTCGTCCTGTTGTACGCAAATACGTTAATTAGTAAACGATATATTATTAACGTTTTAGTGTTAACAGTAGGTATTTATTTCATTTCCTTGACATTAAGGATTAATATTTCGTTTTATTTTTTACTCTCGTTGCCCACGACTTCGTTTGCGTGGCATTCTCAATTACAAAAATAAAAATGTCCATAATTTATTCTGATACTGTAGTATTTCTTAGAATCTCTGAATAAAAACTTCTTTCTATGACATTTATTTTTTTAATAGTTCGATAGCATTACATTTTCTTAACCGTAATATCGTTTATACTTTTTATAAGCATTTATTATACACATTCAATATTTCACAAAGGTAACTAACTAAAGTATAATATAGGTACAACCATTCTATTAAAAGATAATGTAGAAAAATGTGTAATACAAACCTCCTTTAATAGTTTTAACAAATAAATCAATTAATTTTTCACTTCTTTAATTTAAGTGTCAAGCACTGGCCAGCAAAAGTCAAAAATAGAAAAATAAACAGGATGAACAATACATTGTAGAGTTGTGTTAATTGAGAGGTTTATGTATTGCAAAGCTATTTTTATGGGGAATTATTTTTAGACGATTTGTAGCGAAGAGCTTTGGATTTAATGGTTAAATTGAATACAACGGGATTACGTAACGGTTCAGAGTAGCAAGTCGGTCTGACCTAATATTATAAAGGTTACAATATTTGTTTGTTTGGAAGGAATAGTTTTGGATGCTACCGATCCGATTTTTTAAATTCTTTCACCGATAGAAAGCTTAACTCTTTTCGAGTGATACTGACTATATTCTACCGACGCGGGCAAAGACACGAGTAAAAGCTAGTATTTAATATAGGCCTCAGAAAGTGGTAATAATTATTTTACGAAAAATAAATACAAAATTGCGGTGTTATAATGTTTAATTGGATGTTAAAGGTACAAAACGTGTTAAAGCCTGTTAGCTCAGAAACGTAGAAAAAAACATTAATAATTGACAAAATAATGCTTTATTTTATAAATTTTAACGGTGGTAATATGTACATTATCGCAAAATGTTAATTAAAATATAAAAATTAAAAAGTAAAGTTTCTCATAAAGCAATTTACATTCTATCTTCCGAGCCTTTTCCCAATTACATTGGGGTCGACTTCTAGTCTAATGGATTCAGCTGAATAACAGTATTTCACGTGAAGCAACTGCCAGCAGGCCTTCAAACCCAGTACGAGGTAATACGATACTATTTGTTACCCTAGTTGTCAGACTTTCTAACCTCTGGCTACCCGTAACGACTGCCATTGATATTCAAATGGCAACCGGGACCGACGGACGGCTTAATGTGCTCTCCGAGGCACGAAGGAAAACTCGTTTTGTTAAAGATGGTCACCCATCCACGGCCGACCGCGGTTAGCATTGCTTAACGAAGAAAATCCATCTGTCCGCGCGTCTTCGACTTCAACACAAGCTCATCAATAATTTACATTATATATTTAAACAAAAAAGAAAATCAGTACAAATCCATTTTTTATAATAACACTTTTTAACAGTACCTACTTGTAAGCGGAACCTATTACAACTCCACTTATTATTCATTTATTAAAAACCAGACTCGGTTGTCGAATAAATTGTAAGAACGATGATAATTACTGATCAATCGATAAATAATGACTAACCTTTTGCACCACTGACGCCATTTTTATAACCAACAAAAACGCAGTAAGCGTGTAAGCTCCGTTAATTCGAAAATTATGATTGTATTCAATTTTACATCAAATTGAAAGTCAAATAAAGAACAACATTTTAAATTTCTTCATGTGTGGCCTCTCGATGACTGTCAATTGCAGGCTAGAAAACTCTCTGACCAGCATACAGGAAAATAAACTTTAATATTTAGCGCAAAAGAGTTATTATTACTTGAGTGATTGTTACGTCGATACTGACAGTAATTGAAAGGTGGACAACTAGTGTAATTAGAAAAAAATCCCGTAAAACGCCGGCTCCATAAAGATTCCACTTATAGACCACTTTCGTAAGGACTAGAGTTTTTGCACCGACGTAATTGCTTTGAGCCTGAGCAACTGACCGTTTAGAATGAGTTGGCAAATTGAAATTGCTTATTTAACGTATCTTAACGCTTTAAACGCCAAAGGTAGGCAGGTATTGTTAATATAATTTTGTGCTTATTAATATTTCTAAATGTTCTTAACTTTAATTATTTGTATTTATAAATAATAATAATAATAGCAGTCCTGTAGCTAATACATGTATGTCCCACTGCTGGGCTCGGGCCTCTTCCTATAATGAGGAGGGCACGCTAGCCAAGTGCGGATTGGTAGTCTTTACACACTCTCGAGGACTTTTTGGGCACTCTTAGGCATGCAGGTTTCCTTACGATGTTTTCCCTTACCGTTAGCGAGCGATAATTTATATGACAAATACACACATATCTTCGAGAAAACCAATCTTAACGATCTATTGACAGAGGTGTGTGCCGTGGGTTTCGAACCTTAGATTTTCGACTAAGCAGTCGCTGTTACATTTTTTGTATTTAAACATAAAAAGAGAGAAAATTAATAAATGAAAAGATTCTGTGGTAAACATTTTATGTGAATAATTATAATAATTAAACAACAGATCCTGTACTAATATTTATGAAATGTTCAATTTCGGAACTCAGAAGACATAATATAAGTATATATATGATTTGAGACTAAACATAGTCATTTTCTAACGAAATATTAGATATCATGGGATATTTACCATATATTTTGTTGTAGCGAGTTTTCCGATATTTTACAGCTGTTGCAAGCCGCTTGTTCACGATTTTTTTTTAAATACTTTGTTTCAGTAGTTCAGTAGCTCGCAACAACAAAATACATCGTAAATATCCCTTGATATCTAATATTTAGAAGACATGTTATTTCCATATTGAAAAATTAATATTAAATTAATAACGATATTACTACAATACTTGTTAGGTACGTGCTACAACGAAGAAATGTTGGTAGTTCTAGTTTTAACATAAAAATGCTTAATCCAATAAGTTATTTCTGTGTATTTGTTTCTTTTTTTAATTGTCTAAGTTTAATTTATAGTAGGCATGGCATAAATATTTTTAATGGCTGTATTAAATAGCAATCACGAAAAACAATAAAACTGTGTTATTTATGGCTAGTAACAAAATGTCTAAATATTTTCAATTCAGTAAAAAAAGCGATAAAAAGTGTTATATCGTAGAAATTTTCTGCGCATTTACAATATTGACAATTAATTCGATATAGTGTAATCTAAACTAGGGATCGAAAACAAAGGTATAAAGTGTACGGTACTAGTAA